>JAILWY010000020.1:5737500-6485000 GCA_022113835.1 Atopsyche davidsoni | reverse complement strand
ACCTAACCTAACCTAACCTAACCTAACCTAACCTAACCTAACCTAACCTAACCAACCTAACCTAACCTAACCTAACCTAACCTAACCTAACCTAACCTAACCTAACCTAACCACCTAACCTAACCTAACCTAACCTAACCTAACCTAACCTAACCTAACCTAACCTAACCTAACCTAACCTAACCTAACCTAACCTAACCTAACCTAACCTAACCTAACCTAACCTAACCTAACCTAACCTAACCTAACCTAACCTAACCTAACCTAACCTAACCTAACCTAACCTAACCTAACCTAACCTAACCTAACCTAACCTAACCTAACCTAACCTAACCTAACCTAACCTAACCTAACCTAACCTAACCTAACCTAACCTAACCTAACCTAACCTAACCTAACCTAACCTAACCTAACCTAACCTAACCTAACCTAACCTAACCTAACCTAACCTAACCTAACCTAACCTAACCTAACCTAACCTAACCTAACCTAACCTAACCTAACCTAACCTAACCTAACCTAACCTAACCTAACCTAACCTAACCTAACCTAACCTAACCTAACCTAACCTAACCTAACCTACACCTAACCTAACCTAACCTAACCTAACCTAACCTAACCTAACCTAACCTAACCTAACCTAACCTAACCTAACCTAACCTAACCTAACCTAACCTAACCTAACCTAACCTAACCTAACCTAACCTAACCTAACCTAACCTAACCTAACCTAACCTAACCTAACCTAACCTAACCTAACCTAACTAACCTAACCTAACCTAACCTAACCTAACCTAACCTAACCTAACCTAACCTAACCTAACCTAACCTAACCTAACCTAACCTAACCTAACCTAACCTAACCTAACCTAACCTAACCTAACCTAACCTAACCTAACCTAACCTAACCTAACCTAACCTAACCTAACCTAACCTAACCTAACCTAACCTAACCTAACCTAACCTAACCTAACCTAACCTAACCTAACCTAACCTAACCTAACCTAACCTAACCTAACCTAACCTAACCTAACCTAACCTAACCTAACCTAACCTAACCTAACCTAACCTAACCTAACCTAACCTAACCTAACCTAACCTAACCTAACCTAACCTAACCTAACCTAACCTAACCTAACCTAACCTAACCTAACCTAACCTAACCTAACCTAACCTAACCTAACCTAACCTAACCTAACCTAACCTAACCTAACCTAACCTAACCTAACCTAACCTAACCTAACCTAACCTAACCTAACCTAACCTAACCTAACCTAACCTAACCTAACCTAACCTAACCTAACCTAACCTAACCTAACCTAACCTAACCTAACCTAACCTAACCTAACCTAACCTAACCTAACCTAACCTAACCTAACCTAACCTAACCTAACCTAACCTAACCTAACCTAACCTAACCTAACCTAACCTAACCTAACCTAACCTAACCTAACCTAACCTAACCTAACCTAACCTAACCTAACCTAACCTAACCTAACCTAACCTAACCTAACCTAACCTAACCTAACCTAACCTAACCTAACCTAACCTAACCTAACCTAACCTAACCTAACCTAACCTAACCTAACCTAACCTAACCTAACCTAACCTAACCTAACCTAACCTAACCTAACCTAACCTAACCTAACCTAACCTAACCTAACCTAACCTAACCTAACCTAACCTAACCTAACCTAACCTAACCTAACCTAACCTAACCTAACCTAACCTAACCTAACCTAACCTAACCTAACCTAACCTAACCTAACCTAACCTAACCTAACCTAACCTAACCTAACCTAACCTAACCTAACCTAACCTAACCTAACCTAACCTAACCTAACCTAACCTAACCTAACCTAACCTAACCTAACCTAACCTAACCTAACCTAACCTAACCTAACCTAACCTAACCTAACCTAACCTAACCTAACCTAACCTAACCTAACCTAACCTAACCTAACCTAACCTAACCTAACCTAACCTAACCTAACCTAACCTAACCTAACCTAACCTAACCTAACCTAACCTAACCTAACCTAACCTAACCTAACCTAACCTAACCTAACCTAACCTAACCTAACCTAACCTAACCTAACCTAACCTAACCTAACCTAACCTAACCTAACCTAACCTAACCTAACCTAACCTAACCTAACCTAACCTAACCTAACCTAACCTAACCTAACCTAACCTAACCTAACCTAACCTAACCTAACCTAACCTAACCTAACCTAACCTAACCTAACCTAACCTAACCTAACCTAACCTAACCTAACCTAACCTAACCTAACCTAACCTAACCTAACCTAACCTAACCTAACCTAACCTAACCTAACCTAACCTAACCTAACCTAACCTAACCTAACCTAACCTAACCTAACCTAACCTAACCTAACCTAACCTAACCTAACCTAACCTAACCTAACCTAACCTAACCTAACCTAACCTAACCTAACCTAACCTAACCTAACCTAACCTAACCTAACCTAACCTAACCTAACCTAACCTAACCTAACCTAACCTAACCTAACCTAACCTAACCTAACCTAACCTAACCTAACCTAACCTAACCTAACCTAACCTAACCTAACCTAACCTAACCTAACCTAACCTAACCTAACCTAACCTAACCTAACCTAACCTAACCTAACCTAACCTAACCTAACCTAACCTAACCTAACCTAACCTAACCTAACCTAACCTAACCTAACCTAACCTAACCTAACCTAACCTAACCTAACCTAACCTAACCTAACCTAACCTAACCTAACCTAACCTAACCTTTTTTTTTTTTTTTTTTTTTTTTTTTTTTTTTTTTTTTTTTTTTTTTTTTTTTTTTTTTTTTTTTTTTTTTTCCCCGCAGCTTGGCCCACGGTTGTATTGCTCGAGACTGCGGGGGCGTCTCTTTATTTTCTCCCGTACAGCCTTCAAATAAAAAAATACAGTAAAAAAAACAATAAAGGCTGGAAAGTAATCATCTTTCCCTGCGGGGAGGATCCCCGCAGGCATCTCATCGACTCATATGCTGCATTCCTGTAAAGGGGGAAGAGGCAGCATATCACACATAGTATAAACAAATTAAAAAGGATCTTCCGTCTTCATGCTTCCTGTAGAGGGGGGCGAGTCATGAAGACGGAGGCTTGGTCATGGCGGTTGGGGGGGGCTCACTTGTCGAGCCCTCTCCAATTCTTCTCTCTTGCGCTGGACCTTCTCGCAGAAGTCCGTGACTGCGTCCCAGGCTGTCTTGCGTTCCAGCATGGACGGGACAAGTTCTTCTATCGTCCATGCGACGCCAGCTCTGCAACGCAGCCGCCATCTCTCCGATTCGGTAGCGCAGCACTTGAACAGCGCGTGCTCTGCGTCGTCGATGTCGTCGTCGCAGAGCGGGCAACGTGCGCTTGCCGACCGGCCTATCCTCGCCAGGTAGCTGCCGAGGCAGCCGTGCCCGGTGAGAAGTTGGGTCAGCCGGTAGGTGACCTGACCGTGGGCGCGGTAGATCCAAGGGGCGAGGACCGGGATCAACCGCTGCGTCCATCGCCCCTTAAGTGACTCGCTCCAGCGATCCTGCCACTTCTGCACGGTCGTTGCCCTCGCGTTCGCGCGCGCGGTGTCGCGATCACCGGCGTCCTCGAAGATGGCCTTTCGTTCCTCTGCGAGAAGGTCGATGGGCGGAATCCCCGCGAGCACGAGCGCCGCATCGGCCGATACCGTGCGGTATCCGCATATGACGCGGAGCGCCGCACGCCGCTGCACGCTTGATAGCATGCTGCGGTAGTGTGCCATCCGCATGCTCGGCGCCCAGACTTCGGCGCCAAAGAGCATTTGGGATTGGGCCACACTAGCGAGCAGCTTCCGCTTCTGTTCCTGCGGACCCTGCACGTTCAGCAGGATCCGCGAAAGCGCAGCGGTGGTTCCCGCGGCTTTCTCCGCGGCTCTGCGGATGTGGGCCGTGTACTTCAGGGACCCGTCGAAGTACACGCCCAGGTATCTGACCGATTTTTGCGGGGTGATGACCGCGTCGCCGACGGTTATTCGCGGCGGCTCGTGCTTGCGCCTTCCTACAAGCATTACCGCCTCGGTCTTGTGCGCTGCCAGCTCCAGGTGGTGGTCCCCCAGGGCCTGGGCGATCCTCCGCAGCGCTTCGTTAAGATTGGCCTGCAGGTCCGACATCTTTCTGGCGACGGCCACGACGCCGATATCGTCCGCGAAGCCAATCTCTTCGACACCGTCGGGAAGCTCCACTCGCAGCACCGCATCGTACATTATGTTCCACAGGAGCGGTCCGAGGACCGACCCCTGTGGCACTCCGCATGTGGTGGTTCTGGTGGTTCTGGTTATTCCACCTGTGGGAGTGTAATGCACGCTGCGGTCTCGAAAGTAACTGTCCACGACAGCTCGCACGTGCGGCTCGACGCCTTTCTTCTCCAGCGCCTCCATGATCTTCTCCCATGGGGCGCTGTTGAAGGCGTTTTTAACGTCAAGCGTTACGAGCACGCAGTACTGTCTTGTCCGCCAGGTCCCCGCGTTTGCCATCTCGGCCCTGCGGTGGACCCTCGTGATGGCGTCCGCCGTGGACCTACCCCTCCTGAACCCGTACTGAGACTCGGACAGGCAGCCCTCGGTCTCGATGTACGAGTCCAGTCTGGAGTGTATCAGTCTTTCGAAGAGCTTCCCGAAGCTGTCGAGGAGGCACAATGGTCGGTAGGAAGACGCGAGATCGACCGGCTTGTCTCCTTTGCGCACCAGCGCTAGGCGCGCGGTCTTCCAGCACCCCGGGAACGTGGCCTTCGTCAGACAGGTGTTGAAGACCGCGAGCAGCGCCGCAGGATCTTCGCGCACGGTCCTCTTCACGATCTCGTTGGGGATTCCGTCGGGTCCGGGCGCCTTGGCGTTGGGGAGGCGACTCGCGGCGATCTTCAGCTCCGGCACGGTGAAGAGTGGGATCTCTTCGTCCGGAGCTACGATGACCGCAGGTCGCCCGCCGTCAGGGCGCGTTGGGAACAGAGCGTCCAGTATGGCGTCCACCCGACCGGGCAGGGTGATGCCCGGGATAATCTGAGGAGTGTGCAGCCTCTTCATGACGAGCCTGTAGGGGAGTCCCCAGGGGTCATCGTCAATCGAGGCGCACAGCTTCTCCCAGCTTCGCTCCTTCGCGGCCTTGATGGAGATCGTGAGCGCTTTCTTTGCGCTTCTATACGCTTCGATCTCCATCGTGCAGTCCAGGGTTCCTCCTGCCTTTGGCCTCTTCCTCTGCAGTGCCCTTCTGGCAGCCATGGACTGCTTCCGCAGAGAAGCGATCTCCTCAGACCACCAGTGGACGGGTCTTCTGGTCGGGTGGCACCACTTGCGCGGCATGGACGCGTCGCACGCCTTCCGGGTCCTCGCGACGAGAGCGCACGCCGCCGCTTCCGGATCCTCGCTGATGGTGTCTTCCCCGTGCCGCTTGAAGCTGTCCGCGAATTTCTCCGCGTCCAGCTTCCGCAGGCTCCAGGCCGGTCCTCGGGGCGGTGGTGTTACAGCTGGGTAGGTGGGCGCCGTCGTGTTGAGGGTGAAGGATATGTAGAGGTGGTCGCTCAACGACTCTTCCTCCAATACCCTCCAACCCTCGAGCGAACGTGCAGCTCCCGGGCTCGCAAACGTCAGGTCTAATATTGACTCTGACGAGCCCCTCCGGAACGTGCTGGCGCCGTTGTTACATACAACGAGGCCCAGTCCAGCCGTCATGTCGGCGAGTGCCGCTCCTTTCCGTGTCGTCGACCGCGCTCCCCATTCGACGGCCTTCGCGTTGAAGTCGCCGGCGATGATGACTTCACCTGCGTGCGTCCGGACGTCCTGCTCGAGCCGGGCGAGGTACGCTACGTACTCTGCGTACGCCACGTTAGGTGAAACGTAGCACGAGTACACGCGTATACCTCCGACCCGGATCCATGTGAAGCCTTGCCCCGCGGTGCCGATCTCTTCGACGGGGGTGTCGCCGGCTGTGGCTACGGTCGTCAGCCCCGTCGCGTCGGCCCTCCACCTGGCGCTTGCCGGAGTGCGGTGCTGCTCGCAGGCGATGATGATGTCCGCCTGCAGCTCCCGCGCTTTCTGCTCCAGCAGCGCCTGCGCCGCCCTGCAATGGTTCAGATTAATTTGCAGGACGCGCAGAGACATCGGTATGCTTGCGGTAGGCATTCAGGTAGTTCCTGAATGCCTCACATTTACCGCTCCCTTGGGCGTGGTCGCTTCTTTTGCCTGATGCGACGCATGTCGGGCACTTCGGCCTGTTTCGGCACTCTTTGGCCTTGTGCCCGGGTCGGCCGCAGGTGAAGCACTGCTTGCTCTTGTCCGGGCCTCTGCAGTTTGGCGCAGCGTGGCCGAAGCCGAGGCACCTGAAGCATCTGGTGATTGTCAGATGCTCTCGCACTCGGCAGCTGACCCATCCGACGCGGATCTTGCCCGCTGCCAGGACGGTCTGTGCTGCGTCTGTCGGAACGTCGGCCAGGCCCGTTCTGGTGCCGTTTCGGGCCGGAAGGAACTTGACAGCTCCGACCGCGTCCGGCGTACACCCAGCCTGCGCCGCTAGCGCGGTGGCCAGCTCGTCTGCCGTCGTTGACTCGTCGAGGTTGTGTACCTCGACGGTCAAGGTCGTGCCGAGGCTCTTGACGCTGGCGTTCTCGCCCAGAACGCCGGCTACCGCCTTGGCAAATTTGATGGCCGTATCGGCATTCGCCCCGTCCAACTCGACCACGATGTGGCCTGCGCGGGTCTTGCGGACAGTCCGGACGTTGGCGCCTTGCTCGTCCGGCCTGACCGCAGTCTTCACCGCGGAGATCGTCTCTGCGGCGGTCTTCCCGTTGAGGGGACGTATCTCCACGGCTGGCAATTTTCGCGCCGGGAATCGCATTCTGGTCTGCGGGGGTTCAGGAGGGCGCTTTTTGGCGGCCCGCCTTTTGACGATGGTGAAGTCGCCGTCGTCGTTCTTTGCAGGGTCTATTGGTGCTGTCAACGGTGGTGCTGCTGCTTTTGGTCGCGCTGCTGCTGCTGTTGGCGGTGCTGTTGCTAATTTTGTCCGCGGTGCTGCTTTCGGTGCCACTGCCGTAATCTTTTCGATTGCTGCTACGGTAGATGCTGCTGCTGTCGCTGTTGCTGATGTTGTCCCCGCAGCGAGGGACGTTCTTCGGCTATGTTGTGGTTTGAACTTATCTACCCCCGTTTCTTGGGAAGGGAGGACACTTATGGACTTACGCGCAGGGACGGCTGCAGCCTTGGCGTATGTCCCTGGTAGTGATGCCCTGGAAGTCGATGGTCTGGGGTCGGGTCTGGGTGGAGGCACTGTGGGCGTCATGGCGTGTGTGGCGATGCGCCTGATCCATAGGCGTGTAGCCGGGCGCAGTTTCTCGACGGCCGCCTTTAGCGTTCTGTTTGTGTTTGGCCTTACCGCCTTTTCCAACTCGGTGGTGAGTCTTTCCAGCTCACACACGAATTGGTAAATAAGTTCAGGTTCAGGGAGGGTATCCTTGATCAATGCTAGGGTCGTCGCCGGTGTCTGTTTGTGTTTTGGTTTGTATCGATTTATATTCATATTTAGGTCCCACGTAAAGCTGGGAAATAAGTTTCCCCTGCCGCAGAGCCCGCTTACGCCAGGGAGGCTGGATACAACGAGGGGACGCCAAGTACCTCGAGGGAATCGTTAATGATACAATTGTTTAACCACCTTGTACCATTCACCCCGTAGGCACGATGTCTGACACCGTGGGGTTAGGTGGGTTGCGCGTCAGGGCCCAACGATTTGCATCGCTGGGGGGCTCCCTGTCGCGGCTGAGTCTCCCTCCATAGAGGCGTTTTGGAAGGAGGACCCGAGTGCGGCTCTCCTAGCGGGGCTAGGTTAGCAGCAACCAGGCGGTTCGAACATCGCTCCTCTGACCTAGGCCAGCTGAGCGATAGCCGTTCCACCTGTCTGCTCCCAGGGTGCACCACGAGGAGGTCTGAGTCCGGCTTTGCACCCCAACCTAACCTAACCTAACCTAACCTAACCTAACCTAACCTAACCTAACCTAACCTAACCTAACCTAACCTAACCTAACCTAACCTAACCTAACCTAACCTAACCTAACCTAACCTAACCTAACCTAACCTAACCTGACCTAACCTGACCTAACCTGACCTAACCTGACCTAACCTGACCTAACCTGACCTAACCTGACCTAACCTGACCTAACCTGACCTAACCTGACCTAACCTGACCTAACCTGACCTAACCTGACCTAACCTGACCTAACCTGACCTAACCTGACCTAACCTGACCTAACCTGACCTAACCTGACCTAACCTGACCTAACCTGACCTAACCTGACCTAACCTGACCTAACCTGACCTAACCTGACCTAACCTGACCTAACCTGACCTAACCTGACCTAACCTGACCTAACCTGACCTAACCTGACCTAACCTGACCTAACCTGACCTAACCTGACCTAACCTGACCTAACCTGACCTAACCTGACCTAACCTGACCTAACCTGACCTAACCTGACCTAACCTGACCTAACCTGACCTAACCTGACCTAACCTGACCTAACCTGACCTAACCTGACCTAACCTGACCTAACCCTGACCTAACCCTGACCTACCCCTGACCTAACCCTGACCTAACCCTGACCTAACCCTGA
Source organism: Atopsyche davidsoni (assembly GCA_022113835.1). Classification (NCBI taxonomy): domain Eukaryota; kingdom Metazoa; phylum Arthropoda; class Insecta; order Trichoptera; family Hydrobiosidae; genus Atopsyche; species Atopsyche davidsoni. The sequence continues at coordinate 6,476,346 of JAILWY010000020.1, read as the reverse complement.
CCTACACCTGACCTACACCTGACCTAACCCTGACCTAACCCTGACCTACACCTGACCTACACCTGACCTACACCTGACCTACACCTGACCTACACCTGACCTACACCTGACCTACACCTGACCTACACCTGACCTACACCTGACCTACACCTGACCTACACCTGACCTACACCTGACCTACACCTGACCTACACCTGACCTACACCTGACCTACACCTGACCTACACCTGACCTACACCTGACCTACACCTGACCTACACCTGACCTACACCTGACCTACACCTGACCTACACCTGACCTACACCTGACCTACACCTGACCTACACCTGACCTACACCTGACCTACACCTGACCTACACCTGACCTACACCTGACCTACACCTGACCTACACCTGACCTACACCTGACCTACACCTGACCTACACCTGACCTACACCTGACCTACACCTGACCTACACCTGACCTACACCTGACCTACACCTGACCTACACCTGACCTACACCTGACCTACACCTGACCTACACCTGACCTACACCTGACATACACCTGACATACACCTGACATACACCTGACATACACCTGACATACACCTGACATACACCTGACATACACCTGACATACACCTGACATACACCTGACATACACCTGACATACACCTGACATACACCTGACATACACCTGACATACACCTGACATACACCTGACATACACCTGACATACACCTGACATACACCTGACATACACCTGACATACACCTGACATACACCTGACATACACCTGACATACACCTGACATACACCTGACATACACCTGACATACACCTGACATACACCTGACATACACCTGACATACACCTGACATACACCTGACATACACCTGACATACACCTGACATACACCTGACATACACCTGACATACACCTGACATACACCTGACATACACCTGACATACACCTGACATACACCTGACATACACCTGACATACACCTGACATACACCTGACATACACCTGACATACACCTGACATACACCTGACATACACGGGATGGGATGGGATGGGATGGGATGGGATGGGATGGGATGGGATGGGATGGGATGGGATGGGATGGGATGGGATGGGATGGGATGGGATGGGATGGGATGGGATGGGATGGGATGGGATGGGATGGGATGGGATGGGATGGGATGGGATGGGATGGGATGGGATGGGATGGGATGGGATGGGATGGGATGGGATGGGATGGGATGGGATGGGATGGGATGGGATGGGATGGGATGGGATGGGATGGGATGGGATGGGATGGGATGGGATGGGATGGGATGGGATGGGATGGGATGGGATGGGATGGGATGGGATGGGATGGGATGGGATGGGATGGGATGGGATGGGATGGGATGGGATGGGATGGGATGGGATGGGATGGGATGGGATGGGATGGGATGGGATGGGATGGGATGGGATGGGATGGGATGGGATGGGATGGGATGGGATGGGATGGGATGGGATGGGATGGGATGGGATGGGATGGGATGGGATGGATGGATGGATGGATGGATGGATGGATGGATGGATGGATGGATGGATGGATGGATGGATGGATGGATGGATGGATGGATGGATGGATGGATGGATGGATGGATGGATGGATGGATGGATGGATATGATAGATAGATAGATAGATATGAGGTATAGAGGATATAGAGGGGCGAAGCGGGGCGAAGCGGGGCGAAGCGGGGCGAAGCGGGGCGAAGCGGGGCGAAGCGGGGCGAAGCGGGGCGAAGCGGGGCGAAGCGGGGCGAAGCGGGGCGAAGCGGGGGGCGAAGCGGGGCGAAGTAAGAACACGTAAAACGTGAATTCATGATGAAAAAAAAACCGTGAGAAAAAAAATAATTAATACGCGAACCGTCTTTAGCCGTAGAAACCGTGAAAATCGATAAACCGTTGAAATCCTGAGAAAAAAACATGAGTCCGTGAATTTTAAAAATGTAAAAGGTGAAAATTAAAACACGGACAGACAGACACACAGACAGACACACAGACAGACACACAGACAGACGCACAGACAGACACACAGACGGACACAGACGGACACAGACAGACACAGACACAGACAGACAGACACAGACAGACAGACACAGACAGACAGAGACAGACAGAGACAGACAGAGACAGACAGAGACAGACAGACACAGACAGACAGACACAGACAGACACAGACAGACACAGACAGACAGACAGACAGACAGACAGACAGACACAGACAGACACAGACAGACACAGACAGACACAGACAGACACAGACAGACAGACACACAGACAGACACACAGACAGACACACAGACAGACACACAGACAGACACACAGACAGACACACAGACAGACACACAGACAGACACAGACAGACAATCCAAAATAACTTTGTCGAAAGCTGAAAGATAACTGTAGATTAAAAAGAGATACTTCAAAACTTAAAATAGAAAGCAGTTAAATCTTAATACGTATATAGAAATTCCAATATTGATGGCAATTAATCGAGAATCAAAATCAAATTCTTGAGAATATAAATTTGTATAAGTATGATGCATAAGCAACAGATATTGCTGATTTATTTAATAATAAGTTATCGTTGAACTGGTAGGGATAGTTTTGAACCTATCAATCAAATTATTAATCACTTGGAGTGCGAGAACCGACTTAAGTCGGCTCGCATGAATTACGCGTAGACAGCGGGAGCCGTCTAAACTCGGTTCGTATAGATTAGGGGTGGGATGCGATAAAAGTGTCAACGCGGACCGATTACAACTGCGTATTACGAAATATTTGTTTGTTTGTCTTTCACAGAAATACCTATCTGCCTAGGCGAACCGTTTCAAACCTGCTGGGGCAACAGGGATCATAAAAATCCCTTATAAGTAGACTACACTTTATGGCGCTGGTGGAATGCAGTACCGTTAGGGTACGAATGTATTGTTTACGAGTTTTATGACCGATATCCCAGTGTGCAAAGAGAACAGTTATTGAGAAATACTTCTTGTGTCCTGACGTCTTTATTTTTGAGCTTCGTGGATTTACGCGTTTAAATATTTAAATAGATTGTGATATAGACGTTTATATGGAAAATTTTAACCTAACAAAATAACATCGTTCCGCAAAGTGTTCGCATAATACATAGATTTTTTTTCTTCATATCTAAAACTTTTCAGAGTACCTCTATTTTTTATTCGTTGCCCTAGATACGAGTTCATATCGCTTTCGGAGCTAAAACAAATTCCGCATCAATCAGCAGACGTCAACATTAAACGATAAGGTCACAACATAAACAAAACCCTGCAGCGACCCCCAGGCGGAAACAATTGCAGAGTGACAATAACCACAGCGACCTCCGGGCGGAAACGATCTGAGTGGCGTTAACCGCAGGAACCCCCAGGCTGCAAACCCTATTATATAAGGACCGCATATTTAGTATGTTAGCTAGACTTTTGTGTTGTAAAGAACTTGTATTAAAACTATTCTTAAATAAATACCTTTTTTTAAAGAGTTATTCCGGAAACGATATTTAATTGGCGCAGTCGGTAGGATTGCCAATGTTAAAGTTAAAATCTGTGCATCGAGCAGAAGCAAGAATTTCCTGCTGAATCCAACTTTGACGTTCGTCTAAACGATTAATTGGCAAAAAGAATATCCGGAAGCCGGAAAGAGCCCTCCATTTCAAAAATCAAAAGGAGAAGGCACTAATATCTCCAAGGAAAAGCGAAACTGTAAGTACACTCTTGTCCTTATAACATTCCTTTACCATTTCTCCCAGGTTCTTTGAAAGTATGATTGGTTTTGCTAGTAACTAACCATAAAAAGTGAAATTTTCTCAACGAACGTAGTAACAATGGCATATTCAAATATTAAAATCGAGTTGAACAGCATCACATCATTTGATGGAAACTCTAAATGCTTAAATGATTTTCTGTCCGCTTGCGAAGACAAGTTGGATGAGTACCAAAGCTTAAACGAAGTACAAAAACGAATTGTTATTCGGGGTATTGTACAAAAACTAGAAGGGGATGCGTACGATTTAGTCATTTCTCACAACGTTAAAATGTGGCCTGAAATAAGGGCCTTACTCGTAGCAAACTATGCTGATAGACGGAATCATACGATTCTCATTATGGAATCAAATGCAATGTTCCAAAATCACGGGGAAACCGCCCGAGAATTCGCAAAGCGTATCACTTCGAACGTCGCCGCATACGTGAATTTCGTACAAATTCATGTGAGCGAAGAGAGCCAAGGGTTATCAATAAGTAACTGTCATAGCATTGCACTCGATTTTTTCGTTAGCAATCTAAGGCAATACGGGAGGATTGTCAGGGCTAGAAACCCTCAGACAATCAACGAAGCGTTAGAAATAATAGATAAAGAAGAAATTATTGCTAAATGTAGCAATCTAAACATAAATAGGAGCAGTCCAAGAAGTGACGGTATCAATAAGAACGACTACTAAAATCAAGGTAGAAATTAGCATGGCAACCTAAATAGAAACTTCAATGCGAACCAGAATAATAATTACATCAGGAATAACCAACTTCCTAACAATCGAAACGGAAACTTCCCGAACAATAATTTTATTAGGAATAATAATAACTTAAATCGATCGAGTTTTAACAATTTTAACAAACCAAATTTTAATAATAATTATAGACAAAATTTCAATCGTCCTAACAATTATCATAACAACAGACCTTTTGAACAAAAGAACGTACCAACACCGACCCCCGTGTCAGGCGTGCAATCTCATAGAAGTAACCACGTAAAACCGGTCTGAAATTTTAATGCAGGACCCAGTAATTTCCAAACAAATAGACCTAATTTTGTCGCCGAAGAACTGTTTAACGCCGAAATAAACGAAAATAGTTCGGCAGAAGAAAATTTTCAATTCAAGCCTCAACGAAGGAGAGAAACTTGATCGAAGTAAATACTCACGAACAATTTCGACAGTTACCATACATTACAATTAATGAACCTCCGATAAACTTACTAATAGACACGGGATCTAGTAAATCGTTCCTTGACCCGAGCATAATTAACAAATATTTTAAAGACTTCATTAAACCTGGGAATTTTAACGTAAGAACCGTAGCAGGAGAAAGCTGTCATGAAAATAGCATATAAATGGGGTCATTCAAAGAATTTAAAACACCCGCTAAATTAAAATTTTACTTATATAAATTCCACCTCACACCAGACGGATTAATTGGGATGGAAACCGTGAAATTATTAAAAATGCAGTTCGATTTTGAAAAACACATAGTAACCGCTCCAAATGCATACAATGAAATGGTATACCATCCCTTTAAAATCATTAAAAACAATTACGATTCCAGCTAACGGATCGGTCATTGCGGGCGTACCGACAAATAAAAACGGTAACGCTGACGCATTGTCACGGATAGAAATAAACGCTAATGAATTGTACGATTTAATAGAAGACTATACAGATGATATCTCAATGTTACCCCAGGTGGGCGACGATCCGATATTAGAAGACTTTGATAGTCAAACTAACGATACGGTACATACAAGTGTAGAGGACCCGATATTCGAAATACCATCGTCAGAAAAATCCATAAATACGTTTAAAAATCAAATAATATTCAAATTTTAAACAACAAAATAATCAAAACAATAAAGCCATTCCCGGATGTTTCGAGAATTATTTTTAACATACCTAAAGAAGAAAAGGCAATTATAAAAGTTTTTAAAGAATTCATAAAACCTAAGATAACTTACGGAATACAGTTAAACGACAATTAATTAACCCCAACCTTGCAAAAACACTTCAAAAACAACGGATACATATTAGTTAAGTGTAACACAATACTTGAGGACGTTGTCGATACAGATCAACGAGAAATTATCTTAAAAAATTACCGTGTATGAAAAACGAATCATAGAGGCATCAACGAAACATTAGAACATTTAAAAAGAAAGTACTATTGGCCTAAAATGAAGGAGTTAATTTCTAATTTTATTAATAATTGCGACGAGTGTAATGTGAAAAAATATGACAGAAACCCTCTGAATATTAAACTTAATATAACTCCCACACCTAGTAAACCATTCGAAGTAATCGTAATGGATACGTTTACGTGTAAATCACAGAGATTCTTAACATTAATAGATAAATTTTCAAAATATGCACTAGCTTATCCCGTTGAATCAGTTAACATGATCAATGTTATAGAATCATTAAATGTATACTTTTCACATCATGGCTTACCATTAGCAATAGAGTGCGATTCAGGCAAAGAGTTCGATAACCACGCTCTAAAAGAATTCTTGAGATTACATAAAATCAAAATTCATTACGGCTCACCGATTCATCATGAATCACAAGGTACAATAGAAAGATTACGTTCAACACTTATCGAACACCTTAGGATATTAAATGCGAACACTTCAAACATAAAACAAGAAACGACCTAAGCAATTTTGGCATACAACCATACCATACATTCTAGTCACAAAACAACACCATTAGAAATAACATTAGGACACATTAATAAATCGGATTATTTCGACATTGACACCGAACAATTGGTAACTCAAAATTACGTAGAAAGACACAAGGAAGCTACCCGATTGATGTACCAAACAATTAACGAAAAATTAACCTATACAAAAGAAAATATGATTAATAAGGCGAATTTAAATAGAGAAACTTTAGATACAATAGATTTAGAAGAACCTATATACATTAAGAATAGTGGGGAAATTAGAAATAAATTAGCTAAGAAGTTTAAAAATCTAGATTTAGTAATCAAACTAGCAATAAAGTATTTAGCGAAGGCCTTACGAGGCATAAGAACGAGGTTAAACGTCCTAAAAAGAAATATTGATTTCAGAATGATCTGGGCGGCAGCCGTCGTGATCATGCTGATGACGATCGGCAAAGGACAAATTAAACTAAGCAAAATAGAAGATAACAACCCCGGAATATTACCTTTTAAACTAGTGATAGCGAGAGTACAAAGAGCTAACCATATATTTATCCATTATGTAGAATTAAAACCCATCAGGACTCAACTTTACGTTATTAAAGACCAATTTGAACGATTAAAAATCATAGCTAGTTGTTTACGCATGTAAACGCCATCTCTGTGTTAACAGCCATATATATGTACAATTTGTTTAGTGTTACGTTTAACAAAAGTTCAAATAACGAAGACTAAAAAGAACACTAGAAAACAAAGGAGGGTCGATGAAAGGGACTCTCGCATGTTTCAGAAGCATCGCCAAGCCCCAGTATTTGAACGGCAGTCATTTGGCCAAGACTCGACCCGTTACGATCTACACTTCTACATCAAAGAAAAAAGCACACGGCATCTTTCATTCAGGGATCGCAAGAAGCCCGATGAAAGTTTGACACTAGTAATAACTTGCATGCGATCATAAAGAATGAACTCAAGACTCTTTTCGAAACGATTGAGTACAAGTTGACTAAAACAATTAATAAAATTAATGTATACGTTAAGGATATGAGATCCAAGAGAGGTCTGATTAACGTTCTCGGAAATATAATTAAGAGCATAACAGGGAACTTGGATGGCAGTGATGCAGAGCATTTTAATTCTTTAATACAATCCCTTCAGGAAAATCAAAATAAAATTATAAGAAACACTAAATCAGGCGTATCTCTTCACCTAAAAATGATAGAAGATTTTAACAAAACCTTCAATTCAATCAAACACAATGAAAATAAAATCTAAACTAAAATAATGGAAATGACAGTCCTAACTAAGGACATTTTTAAATTACAGAATTATATTGAAATCAATTGACAATCTTTACAATACCATTTGCAATATGCACGATATAATATCAGATATTGAAAATGCTATTTTGTTTTCAAAACTTAGAATTCCTCATCCATCGTTAATTTGTGTTGAATATGTTAAAAAGATGATAGCGTTAATTGAAAAAAGCGAAATTTCACCGTATCTTGTTGAACCGAAAGAATATTATAATGTATTAAAAGTAGACAGTTACCTGTCGAACGATCGAATAATTTTCCTTATAAAATTTCCCATCATAACCGATAGAGAATTTAATTACTACCATTTGTACCCCATTCCTAATAAAAATAATGAAACCGTCTTACCAAATACTAACTTCTTTATCCGCGAGAGTGAATACTATAGATACACAGAAAATGAATGTGACCTCCTAAACAAAGACTATTTATAACTCAAGATGACAATACATGCCTAGAGCAAATATTCGAAATGAAAAACCCAATAAATTGTAAGACGACGCCAATTCGAATTAAAGATTCAATCGTGCAAGCCATTGACAGTGCAAATTATATATTAATAACCTACTTTGCAACAATTCAACTGCAATGTACTGAAACCTAATTTATCAGCGGAGCATATGTCTTGCAACTTCCAAAAGAATGTAGATTTAAACTACAAAACACGACATACTCCAATCACCAAGACGACATACTCCAATCACCAAGACGACATAAAAGGAAAACCAATCATACTACCGCAACAAGAAGAGTTCTTCGTTTTGAACAAAAATGCTGAAGAACAACTTATAGTTTTAAATAAACTAAGAATAAGTAACAAGATAAAGAAAGATTACGAAATATTGAAAGAGAACGTCAAGAACATAGAAGAAACAAAGGATGTCCACCCGGCAGTCTGGACAATACCGACATATTTAATCATTTTAATAATTCTAGTAATAGCAGCTATGTACTACGCCTTTCGGATTAAGAAGAAAGAAGCAACCGCCGACACCGATTTGAATTTAGTACTCGTGAAGCCCATAAATTCAAAACTTGAGGAGGGAGGAGATACGAGTTCATATCGCCTTCGGAGCTAAAACACATTCCGCATCAATCGGCATAAGACGTCAACATTAGACGATAGGGTCACAACATAAAAAAAAACCCAGCTGCGACCCCCAGGCGGAAACGATCTGAGTGACGATAACCACAGGAGCCCCCAGGCTGCAAACCCTATTGTATAAGGACCGCATATTTAGTATAAGATTCAATGTTAGCTAGACTTTTGTGTTGTAAAGAACTTGTATTGAAACTATTCTTAATTAAAAACCATTTTTTTTTTGGAGTTATTCCGGAAACGATATTTAATTCCCGCATACAATGTGTTAAAACCGACAAAGTACACTCGCGACGAACATGGAGAAATACAATAATTTATCATATGTATCTACAAATTGGTACATTTGATAATCCTAATCTACTCGTTGAACTCACAACTCAAATCACCTACAGTAATAATGAGGGTTGATTTTTGAACTTCTTTCTTTAATAAGAATAAGTTACCCGTAACCCTAAATGTCAAATAAATCTTGATTTTACCGGAAACTGTACACTTACGAATCCAAAGACAATATAAACCTAGTACTTAAACATATATCTTATTGATTTAAAACTATTAAACATATTTAAAATAAAACTTTTTTAAACTCCGTATCTGACTTCACGTATTAAAAAAAAAATCCGTTTACATTTTTTTACTGGCAACTCACGTATGTTTCAACAATTTTATAAATAAAGACTCCTTTTTTTTTTCTTTTAAATTCTATATTGTTAAAGAGAAATCGTGAAAATAAAGTACCGTTAAATCTGGAGATAGGTGTCCATATCAAATGATTAATCTGAAATATAATAATTATTTCAGTATAAATTTATGCATGTTAAATATATGCACAATATATGTGCTAATGATAACGTTCACAGAAGCAGAAGCTTTTAGAGTGTTCGGAACTACATGGGAACTAAAAAAATTAGATTCTTTATTGCTCTGCTTATAAGGCAAAAAGTACAGAAATTAAAGAAAGAAATCCTATACGTGGCAAACAGAATGGATAAATTTAGAATCAAATTTAGGTTGACATGTGAAGTATGTAGTAAATGGACTTGCCTATTAAGGAAAGGATGAGAGACGAGAAGATTTAACTGCACTTGGAGAGTTCTATATTCTCAAGCTGATGAAACCGTTCTCAGGTCACAGAATATGTGACATTAAAAAGAGTTTAAGCCTCGTTATGATTAAATAAAAGAAAAACCTTTAAAAAGATCAGTGCGGTCAACATTGTAATGTTGATTTCTTCTAAAATACTATTTTATATAATGGTACTTCATTTTTTAAATATATATTCACCTTTCCCCCGATTTACACTGAGAATGGGTTTCTTAGAAAACCGAGTAAATAGAAATCAAACATACATGTGCATAATTCAGTCAATTATTTCAACATAAAATAAAACTGAATATATAATTTTTTAAAAATTAAAAAAAACGGTCTGTTCATAAGATGACACAAATAGAAAAGTATATGTGTGTAGTTCATTTTGCACATGGAAACAAGAAATAGAATTTATTTTTAAATAACCGACAATTCAATTACTTTCGTAGACTGTTATTCTATTCATTGCGATTGGTACGACATCACTTTCATCACTCTATAGTATGGGATGAGGTTCAAGTTTTGACGTTAGTTTATTAATGTGAGAGTTCTTTCAACATTCTGGTCATTTTGTAAAAAATGATAATGAAAAATGAAATATAAGCGACGGTGTTAGCAAGGGAACTAATAAAAATGACTACTTGTTTCCTATATTTAAATCAAATATTTTAATAACCGTGTACAAGGGAAATTGTCTAAATATAGTATCGTTTAAATCGGGGGATCTGTGTATATATCAAATGATTAATCTCAAACATTGTAATTAATTCAGTATGAATTTATGAAGGTAAATTACCTAAGAATTATGACAATTCGATATATTAATGAAAACTCTGCGCTCAGAATACTCATAAGGGATTTTCGAAATACACTTATTTTACACGAGTAAAGTCAAACGTCGACAGATTATTTTAAATTATATTATGAAAATTACGTTATTACATTAAGCAATGTAAAATTTATTTTTAATATACGATAAGATTGATCAAGTCTCAACAAACGCATATCTAACTCGTATTCTGTAACGAAACAAATCGAAACCTCACACAAATGCACCTAACATGTAAAAATTATAAAAAAATAATTTTAAAAAGCCTAACCAAACCTGGAGTAATAAAATCTGAAAGTAACTATACCGACAGTAGATAAAACGAATCTTGTATACCTTAATAAAATAAAACAAATAACGATTGAATAACTGATGATCTAACCTAATGTAATTTTAGTACAAATCAATAAAGATATGCACTCCTCCTATATTAGTATATTTACTAATCTATATGAGTAACTAAAGAACAACTGCATAGCACTGAAACCTGACTGCATAGAAAATTTTGCTGCTAAATATATATCTATCTATATCCTACAATTATTTGATTAAAACATCTGTTTTAAAAAACAGATACTGTTCTAAAATAATAACACATCAAAAAATCTTAAAATAAAAAAACAATTTGTGAAGAACAACATAAGAAAATAATCTATCAAAAACACATAAAAGTAAAAGAAACAGGTGTTAAATTCTACAAGAAATGTAACACGCGTGCTGGCTTTTTGGAACATGACAGATTCATAAGAAAGTCCACCGGAAGCGAGTGACACCTCGTGCAGTAGTTTATCTCACATGTTTATACCGGATTCGGATAGACAGATTCCATATTTTGGTATAAACAGACCGTTTATTAATTATTTTTTCCAATTATTAGATTAATATTCATTTGAATTGTGTTAAACACTTCTCAATATATTAACTTGTATAAGCCATACTACTCACGAGCAAAAATAATATTAAGTTTGATTGTGTTTAAATAAATAAATTTTCGATAAAAATAATAAAATTATATGCTCAATTTCCATTAGAAATATTACCAAATGATCAAATGTCATTTTAGGACATGCTGTGCATTTTACTGCAAACAAATCCTTTTATTCAATTTTTTTTTCACATCTAATAAAAATCTCAAACTTACTCATAAGATACTCAGATAAACAACAGCCTAAAATATTCAATTCTTACCTGCCGGTGGTAGGTGGTTGTGAATTGAGAAATTGATAAATAAATTAATAAAATTGTCTATCACAAAATGATAAAACAATGTAAAATTATTAAAGATGCAAGTCTCAAAGTAATTGGCTTATAAAACTCCACATGCATACTTATTTATATGCTTATGTTTCTGCATAGCAACAGAGAAGTAATTCTAATTTTTCTATACAAGGAATAGATGATGCTATGTGAAAATAAATTCTAATGTGAGAATCAGACATACGAGAGCAATAAAAATGTTGTATCAAATGTATTTAATTAAAATGCTGGCTCATATATTTTCTTAAATCTGTCACGTTCCGTCAACCGAAGGAATATGGTCGTTGGGTTAGAATGCTAAAACTCCATTCAACCGAAAAGCAACTTGTGACAAATGCAAAATACAGATTAAGCAATAATGAAAAGTGCTTTATAATGGAAAACAGTTATTAAATTGTCAAATACACAAAGCACTATCGAAAAATACTACTTTATAATAAATTGAGTGGAATCAGTAACTCTTGCTAACCGCACGACATTGTATAAGAGTAACAATTGTATAAGAGTAAAAACACTCACCGGCTGAAGCGCCTGCAGGCCCGATCAAGCTTTCCGCTGTCAATATCTTGCAGCTCAGGAAAAGCCGAATAACTCCTTACACACTGCTACCACATAACACTCTGCGAACCTGAAAAACAATAAATTCACTATTAATATTTTCTGGGTTTATTCAAGCTTTGTTTTTAAATAACCGTTGTTTTCAAAATGTTGGTATACAAGTATATTTGTAACTAAAGGCTCTGTTAGATTAAAGTGACAGCTGTGATTCCAGATTTGCCACAGATATATAATAATATGATGTGCTACTCTTACGGCCTTGTAAAATCGGTGAAGTTGTTGTAATTTGAAGAGTATTTATAAAAGATCTTAAATCTTCAATGTATAATTTAATTTATATTCATAAATAAGAGTAGTTGGAAAAGTGATATTAATTGAATTCAAAGTGACAAAAGAATGAAGGAATACAAATATATGTTAATATATTTGTATATTTATTACTTATAGCTGATTGCTGGATTTGCTGTTAAACTACTGTTTAGTGTTTACAGATTAAAGCAACTGGTAAAATTTAATAGATCTGTGGGATTTTCTAGGATAATTTTACATTTGATCTACAGCAAATTTGTAACAATCATTTCTTTGACCGATAAATTTGAATGTACCTGTTTAAAGAGATCCATGACACATTTTATGACTTCTTGTCCACTTCACCACTGAGTCTGAAAACTGTTAAACACTCTTCAAGGAGAATATTAGTTCACCAAAAACAGCACATCACTAGAACCACCGCAAACACACATCACTAGAAGCACCCCAAACACACAACACCACTTTGCAGACTGCACTAAACTGGTCAAATGTGACCTCTGCTGCCACTGACACAATACAGGCTGCCAAACTTAATAAATTTATGGACTCAAGGAGGCAACTTGACCTGTCAAAAACGTCACTGTTTAGTAATTTTAACATATGCAACAGACAATAAATATTTGCCTGATTGAAACTTTTAACAATATTTATTATTAGGCTTCTTGAAAATATTACACATTTGCAGTCTGGCGAATACGCTACAGAGCTAGGTACATAGGAAAAACATGTCATTTCTAAACAATCCTTAGATAAATAAGCTCCCAGTAAACGATAAAAAAAATAATTAAAAAAGACTGCTGATTGAAGAAAAATTTCACCTTCAGATTCCTGTCAATGTTACACACTACAACCTTTAATCCTGAACTCTAATCACACGATCTGATGAAAGAGGTTGGTGCAGAAAATTTATCTGTCTGTAGTTTATAAATTCAAACACGATTTCTACTTTTAATTCAACAGTATGAAGAGAGATTAGAATCATAATTCGTGGAGTACAAGAACGATTCAAAATATCAGATTTTGATCTCAAATATCAATTAATCGCAGCGGTGTATTAATTAATTGTGTGACTTCTATAGCAGGAGAATCAGCCTTTTTGCAGCCCGCGTCAATTGATTGTAATTAGAATACAACTTGCAATTGTTTGAATAAAAGTTTTAAGATTTATCTCTTCCTGTATTTCAAATTCACATTCTCAGCGATCGTTGTTAACATATCCGCTAACTACATTATTCTTTTCCCATCTTTAAGTACTTGTATCTTCTGGTCCAACCTAAATAGATTATAAAATCCCGCCTTTCTGTAAAGAAATGTAATAATGAAAAATATGAAATAGTATATGAGAATAATTAATGAAATAGCACTTCAATTTGGATCTAGTAAAATAAAGCCTGACGGAAGATATATAATATAACACACAAAAATATATGCCGTTCAGTTTACAGAAAGCTTAGAATAAGAGTTTGACAACAACAGAGCCTGGAAATTCAATTCAGAGCGTAAATATACACATGATCCTGATTCAATCCTAAAAATGCAATCCAATAAAATACAAACCTAAAAATAATTACAAACTATTTTGTGACTTTCAATTATTGGCAACTTGGTGATATAATTAAATTCGGTTAGAGATAATTGATAATAATAATTAATAATTGATATTTTTAAGTACATGCTAAGTTCTAACTTACGAAATGGAGATCCTTCGGAATGAAGATTTTTTATATGAAGACCTTCACACGGTCGTGAGTGAATTATTGTAAACTCCGAGATAAAACTGACTTAGCTGAATAATTCATGATTTGATATTTTAAGAAACATGTAAAACTCTTGAGATAAATAGTATAAATTTATTGCATACAGTTATGTGGGCACAAATATTTCATCTCGAGAGTTCCCTCTTAGTGAGTTAAGATGTCTTTTTGATTTATATAAATTTGGGTCTCACAAAAGCTATATATATTTTATGAGATCTAATATTGAATATAAACCTGCCCTTCTCCTAGGGAGAGAAGTCTCCAGAAGACTTCTCCGGTGTTAGTTTCTGTCTTCGCGCGACAATATACAGCCGCGTGTCAGTACGTGTTGTGACATACTTGTCACGATATAATAAATTAATGTTTGCATAGTTTAAAAGTAGATTAAAGTGCTAACCTCCCTGGCAGAGTAACGAAAACTGTGTACCTGTCATGATAATATAAAAAGTCTTAAAAAGTTAATAATGAAATAAGAAAGTAAAGGTTAAGTTATCCGTAAATTTTATAATAAATTAGTGTCTTATAAAAATGTATGGTAATATAATGTAATAAATATGAAGTCGTAAGAGCCAAACACAGACTACAAAATTCAGGTCCCGCAAGAAGAGAATCAATAACATTGCCAGCATTCTTAAATGCTAAAGAAACCTACAAAATTGCAATCCAGAAAGCCAAAATACAATCATGGAAAGACTACTGCTCGAACCAAAACAGAGAAACAGTGTGGTCGACGGTCTACAGAGTACTCACCTCTACAAATAAAGCAAAGCCCCCTACTACTTTAAGAAATGGGCCTTTAATATTTTCGAATGCGGAGGACTCTGCTGAAGCATTACAAGAATACTTTTTCCCGGACGATTCAGAGTCAACAGACACTATAGATCAAAAAATTATCAGGAAAAATTCCAAGACCACACCCAATACACCCGACGACCCACCTTTTGTAATCTCTGAAATCATCAGGGTACTAGAAAACATGGATCCATCAAAAGCGCCAGGAGACGACAATTTTACCTCGGATATATGTCACAATTTCGTGCTATCATTTCGAGATCTTTCTCTCGAAATGTTCAACGCGTGTCTTAGAATGAAATGTTTCCCGGACACATGGAAAAAAGCAACAGTGATAGTGATTCCCAAGCCAGGCAAGAACGATTACACGGATATCAAATCCTATAGACCTATAGGACTTCTTTCCATATTTGGCAAGACACTGGAAAAGCTGATGGTTGAAAGAATTTCCTGGCATCTACACATCTCCAAAAAACTAAATAATAATCAATTCGGATTTACGCCTCAAAGATCAACAGAAGATGCACTTAACACAGCGATAGACAAAATTAAAAATAACAGGGAAAATAAATTATTAAATATTGCTGTTTCTTTAGACATCAAAGGAGCTTTTGACAATGCATGGTGGCCATTCTTGCTACACCAACTAGCAGCAAAGCAATGTCCGTGCAACTTATTTGAACTCGTCAGAAGCTATCTCTCCAATAGAACTGTGCAAATCAGCCATGCCGGAATTACACGCTGCAAGATGACTACTAAAGGGTGCATCCAAGGTTCTACATGTGGTCCAACTTTCTGGAATATAATACTGGACGACCTGCTCAGTATAGATTTCAGAGAACACTGCCACGTACAGGCCTTTGCTGATGATGTTCTCCTAATAGTATCGGCCAATACTATTGAAGATGCCGAGTCGCTGACATCGTCTGCTCTCCAGCGCATAGTTAACTGGGGTAAAAAAGTGAAATTAGAGTTCTCAGAGCATAAAACGAACGCGATGCCGATAACCCGCCGGAGAGAACGTACCCCGAAAATCACGATGAATGGCAAAATTCTCACCCTAGTCGATCATTTCAAAATCCTAGGACTGACAATAGATAAAAATTTAAACTGGTCTCGCCATATCGACAACGTGTGTAAGAAAGCCGCTGCGATAACCCAAATGATTGTAAGAGCAACGAAACCCACATGGGGATGCTCTCCTGACGTGATGAAAGCACTCTACATTGGAGCTGTCGAGCCTTTAATCACATACGGGGCAAGCGTATGGGCTGAGGCAACCAAAAAGAAAACAAATAAGAAGAAACTAGACACTTTTCAGAGACAATTTGCACTCAGAATATGCAGAGCATACAGAACTGTATCACTTGTATCAGCCCAGGCCATTTCTGGCCTCATTCCACTGGACCTGATGATACAAGAGAGGCAAGCAATATACAATGTCAAGAAACGAGGCATCACCGATTTTCTTCCTAGTGACAGGAAATATCAAGGAGTAGTTGACATTTTTTCATTGCCTCATCCGAGTCAGAGACATCAAAGTGACCCCCGATATTTTGACCAAGATATCCCTACGCCTAAAGACAATGAGCTCACTATATACACGGACGGTAGCTTACTCGAGGGAAAGGTTGGAGCGGCGTTTGTTCCATATGAAAACGGCCTAGAACTTCCTGCTAGAACATTGAAACTTGCTGACTGCTGCTCCGTATTTCAGAGTGAGCTCGTTGCTATTAACGAGGCTCTTCGCTGGATATTACTAAAACCATCTGGTAGGTGGCAGTCAGTGAAAATACTCACTGATTGTCGCTCGGGGGTAGACAGTATATCCAAACAATCAACCAACCCTCTAATTGTAAACATCCAGAAAAAGCTAAGAGAAATCCAAGCAAGTGATGTTAACATCGAGATAGGCTGGGTGAGAGCTCACGTAGGTCTTGTTGGCAACGAGAGAGCTGACGAAAAGGCTAAAGAAGCCACCAAAAAGAAAATGACTTATGTATTTTCCGACTTTCCTCTGAGTTTCGCAAAAAATCTCCAGAGGAAAACTACAATGGACACATGGAACGAAAGGTACACAAGCTCTCCGCAAGGAAACGTAACAAAGATGTTCTTTGATTCTGTAACGGACGCCGCTGTATACAGGAATACCTGCGGAATTAGCTTTGAATCAACCCAGCTCTTAACGGGTCATGGAGCGATGAGAAGTTATCTCCGCAGGTTCCACTTGACGAGCGACGACACATGCCCTTGTGATGATTTGACACCACAAACAGTGATCCACCTTGTGGGTTCATGCCCCATATTTGGTCTTCAGAGACACCAACTGGAGAGCCAATGCCGACAGGAAGGTCTGTGCCTGGATGACCTGAAGTCAGTGGCGAGACACCCACAGTTGATGAAGTCACTGGATGGCTTCTTGAAGCATGTTATCGGAACCATTAAAAAGATAAACCTGGGGGTGTAGCATCAGTCACTCCCATTTATAGATCAATTCGATCGACTAGTTTGGAAAGTTTCCCCAAATTGTGACGAAATACCTTGTATATAACAAGCAAGGTACCAAACATATATATAAAAAAAAAAAAAAAAAAATGTAATAAATAAAGTTTTAAAGAAAATAAAATAGTTTTTAAATAAAGTAACACAATCCACTGGCTTGTGACAGCCCTACCGAAGACGCATCATATGGGGATCTTCCCTCCTCAAAGATTCACAGACTTTGGATAGCAAAAAAATTTAACCTTTCATATAATACTTATCAATATGTCCGGATATGATTTCAACACACGCTTAAATATACCCTTAGAATACTGTTTTATAATACACAACCGTCTAAGACAAATCTGAGGATCATAATAAAATCGCAAATATTATCTTAATAATACATATATAGGG
Organism: Atopsyche davidsoni; assembly: GCA_022113835.1. Classification (NCBI taxonomy): domain Eukaryota; kingdom Metazoa; phylum Arthropoda; class Insecta; order Trichoptera; family Hydrobiosidae; genus Atopsyche; species Atopsyche davidsoni. Next base: position 6,457,948 of record JAILWY010000020.1, on the reverse strand, counting down.
AAATAGCTAGTCATAACCTATGATAATTCATGATATAATTAAACGTCAAATATAATTAACATAAAAACGATCATAATCCGTCAAAAGTCGTATACTTTCATTAATATAATGCACACGACAGGAATTTAAGTGCCGGATTGCATAAAGGAATCGAACTCGAGAATATGCAATTCAAATTAAACATAATGTTATTAAATTATCTAATAACATTGAATTTGGTGGCTTGAGATTAAACCTCCTGTTATTAGAAGTTATTAAGTTAGTTAGTATTATGCCTGATAAAACACGATAAAATAATACGTAATTTCCTAAGAATCACGTGAGTTACTTTAAATAAATTAAGAAAAATCTTAATTCTGCTGCAGCCAATTCGGCAGTTCAAAATCTGCATATCTGGCCTTCGAAGTCATGTAGACAACCTTTTTCTAGAAAGAACCTGACACTTTGTCAAGATCTTCGCATCGCTTTTTAGATGTATGAAATTTTAAAATGCACCAAGCAGAATAAATCTATGATAAAATTCTTTATTTTTCTGAGATGATTTGAGCATTGAATTGTCACAGCGTGTTAATCCTTAGACTGGACAATTTTTATTCTCTTTGTAAATCGTATAACAAATAGCATGTAAGTATTAGATATCATTTTAGGACAAGCGATGCGTTTTGCAACAAATATGTGCATTTCATCAATTATTTACCTGACATCTATGAGTGATCAAGTTAATAAATCCTAAAACGGTCAATTCTCGCTCATCAGTCGCAAGAGAAGTGATGTAAGTAATTAAAGAATCTAAATATAATTTTAAAAAAATAACAATCCGTATGATTAATTAAACATTGTAAAATTACTAAAGATGCAACTCCACGGATATATTTGTTCATTGGCTATGTTTCTGCATAACAAAAGGAAGTAATTCTAATAATAAACATCGTAATCATTCCTTTTTAACTTCAAAGCCGTATCAAAAACTAATTATTGGATGTTTTTTATAATTTTCTATGATTTTTGTTGAATATATCATTCAAACTCCACATAAAATTCAAAAATAGTCAACTCACTCGGGGTGATGTAACTATCCAGGTTTTACGATGCCGGTATCTTGCAGATCTTGAAATTCTAACGGCATGTTTCGGCAGACCTGAAAAACAATAATTCAATTATTTTATAATGTTTTATTTCTAAATATTCTCTTGGTTCATCTAAATATATATTTAAATCAACATTGTGGTGAAAGACATAGGGTATATTTTAAAATATCTTCCTTTTTGTGATATACGTGTACTTTACAATATCATCAAAGATCTAAATATCTGTGATAATTAAAGGTATTCAAATGGTGTGGAAAACAAGTTGCAGACTAATTAAAAATGGAAAAAAAAACCTAAATTTATGAGTCACTCTCAAAATAATAGAATACAAAAACACAATCTCGTTAACATATTTGGCATTCATTTTTGAGATTAAAAATTAAGAAAATGGAGTGTCTGAAAGCAACAACTTATTTGTTTCGGTTTAAAAAATGAAGGCAGAGTTATTCATTGAAAATTGTATTAACTCTTTGCACTCGAGAGGTGCGTCTCGGTCAACACATTGTTTGGTGTGGAAATTCGATGTGCGGTGACAACTATTTATGATGATATCTTATTAATGTTTATGTGATCTTGTTTTTTCAAGTTCGTTCCTAAACACTGCCTATATAATTTTACAAACATTATGTTATCTAGCTTTCAAACTACGTAAGAATTTCTTATCTAAGTGCAGCACCATTTAGGACTGCACCGTGGACTGCTGTTTCAGTTCGGCCTTGACAGCCGTGGCAAAAGGACTAGATGTGTAACTAGTCAACCCTTATATTTCTTGCTTGTACTTCTTATCGTAATCATTCATTTGAAGGTCCTTATTTGTTAAAACTAATATTACACTGAGGATTAGACTTTTTTCTCCCCCACAATATTAATAAGCTTTCCATTCACTTATTACACCATTATTTTGTTAGCTTTACAATATTTAATACCATTAAGATAATATGTATAAAAAAACCTAGCAAAAGACATCAAACGACATACTATTGTGATACTTGTCCAGAAAAGCCGGACATGCATCTTGACAATTGTTACATGAAATATCATAACAAAGCAAAATTACAGACTTATGTTTACGAAATTATCTTCATAAAGATGTAAATATACATTAAATATTAAAATTTTAATGTGTTAATTTGTGTGTGTGATCATTTTAAGGTAGAGGTACGAAATTCACCAGAAGCGCTACCTAACGCTTCGAGTTGCTGATTAGTCCGAGCGGAAACGGTCTTGTGTGCAAAAGGTTAACGATTACATATAGATCAGTTTCCTGGAATCCATTAGGCAATTTTTCGATGCAATCATTAAGGTGGATTTAATGATTCGAAAGTAAAACATAGACTTTAAATTATGAGACTGATCACAGAAACTTATGATAATTGAGTATACACATACTGACAGTCTCAAAAGAATATAGGAGCTTCATGATAGGTTTTACAATCTCACTGGCTTTTTGCAAATACCTACTGAGTGAATTAGTGTCCGTGTCTGACCACCGCTGTTCGTCAAGCACTCTCTCATTACACATAACAGAGAGCCTCTAGCACTGCACACTGGCAAAACAGAAAGCTTTTAAATTTGGTCAATATGTGGACTTGAGGAATCAGATAATTATTGTACTATGCGATTCTATGGGTTGTGTGACATTTCACAATATGTAAATAATATTGTGAAATAGTGTCAAGTGTTACCTGGAACAGTTTATTTATTTTAACAATAATAATGATCCAACTTTTATATTTGAATCACTATATTCAATGTTGAAAAAAAATCTACCAACACAACTTGTGTGAAATGTCACAATACTTACTTGCTACAATAAAAAACAAAAAAAATATTTTTAACCCTACATCTCTGTGTAAGTTGTCCGGTCAATGTGAAAATTAAATTAAGATCATAGATATAAACAAACAATGGATTATAAAAACATTCAACCTTTTGATAGATTAAATGAAATTAATTGCTGGTGAAAAATCATTTAAATGCACGACATAAAATTTTATAAAAGTCAAAACTCACCGGATGATACACATGCTGATCTAGTAGTCAGGTTTTCTGATGCCGGTAAATGGATCATTTGGAATGGCAGCTTAAATTCTGACAGCAATATTCAGTGGCCCTGAAAAACGATGATTACATTTTAACATTTAAGTTCACCAATGTTTTTTTTTTAATATTTTATAGGATTAATTTGATACTGTTGTGAAAATTCTAGTAACTAATTTTTATTTTCTAGTCCATTAAAAGACAAACATATATTTTTTAAATATTATTGAAGACTTTGATGAAGAAATGGAACATTTTCCACTGTATGTCTTGAGCCTAGCGGTACATTTTATAGTCTTGTAAACTCAAAGAGACAATAAACTGGGAAAAAGCATGGGCCAAAAAAAGAAAGAAAAATTACTCAAGTTTTATCAATTTGCAGACTAAATGTGGAAATTAAAAGACTGACCTTTTTCTTATATGTTATAACAATAGGAAAAAAGGGAAAAAAAGAACTTGTTTTGATTAAACCTTAGTTATGACTGATAATATGGTATATGTAGCCTTTTATAAATACATATATTATTTCCTTACTTGTGTGAGATCTAGTTTCATGGGGTTGGGCTCACCGTCCTCAGGCCCTTGACCGGATCTTCCGATCGGACTTTCTCCAATATATCTCCAAAGAGTTTCCGTGGTCCAAGTGCTGACGTCATCTTCCCGTGTACATCCTTCGCTTCCTCCTTTGATTACACGTTTGCCCATTGTCGGTACCTTATTTTCTCGCCTGAATTTTTAAAACATACACATTAAAATAAAAATAAAAACCTTTGCTTACATACATTCTGTATTACATAGCACATCTTTAGCTTACCAGCATACTGAAGAGAAATTTATACTTATCGTTATTTGTGTCAAAATTATTACATTTTCAAATATCAAACAGGGATTGCCTTGCTAAAAGCATTCACTTACATTATTCGTACGCATGATAAGAGATCTTAACAAGAAGGAAAAAATTACAACTGTTTGCCCGGATATTTGCATTAAAGAATTTCTTTGGACATATACACTACTTGTAGCATTTGCTGCCTATATTTAAAAGTCAATTGAATATAGTGACAATAAGAATATCATTCACAGGTCTTGATAATTTTTATTAAACTTTGTAGAAAATTACAAAGGAAAAATATTGCATTAACTGTTGTTAGTAACAACCAACAAAGAAACCGCAACACCGCCAAAGTCCAGCCCTCGCTAGATGCAGTGACCTCCCGGTTCGGGGAGTGGAGAATCAAAACGTACCCCTCCAAAGGCGAGGCCTTAAACTTCAAAATCCCCAATGCACAAACTTCCCCAGAGTACCTCATCACTCTGGACAACGTCCCCATATCGTGGAAAAATGTATCAAATACCTCGGCCTTACACTAGACTGCAAACTCTCCTGGACACCGCATGGATAGATGACCGTACAAAAAGCAAGAGCCGCTTCAGCTATACTCTCCGACAAAATCCTCTTCCAGATAACCATGATCTGTCCAATCCTCACTTTCACCGGCCCCATCTGGGCCTACGTCCCGCCTGAGAGACACAAGCCTCTCCAGGTAATCCAAAAAAAAAAAATTCGCAACTGGGTATTAAATGCCCCATGGTTCATCCAAAACATCCGACTCCACCGAGACTTCCAAACGATCAAAGAGGTCATCATAGACGTCGTTCACTCCTTCCAATTTTACAACCTCGAGGACAGCTTCTTCATAATGAAGGCCGAAAGCCGTTCCAGCAATCCCTGCCCTCTCTTACTTTTTATTTCGAATTTAAAATACACCTGCTTACTTTAGATACACTCCACTTATCATTAAATTAAAAAAAAAGAAATTAAAAACCTGAAATTATGCAAAACTACATAAACTGTACATTGATACATTGTCAAAATTTTAATTTGACGAGATTATTATGGTATGGATTATTTGCTATAAAGAATAAAAATTTACAATATAATAAGGACTTACTTCATTGCTGTCAAACAGTTTTGAAAGTAGATAGAGGTTCATGCCAGATTTTCCAAACTCACTTACTTTTTTGCCAAAATGAGCGAAGGGGCACTTGTACTAAATTATTATATTAGATAACATCCGAGAACCTCCGAGCACTGCATGGATTCAATGAATGTGTGTTAGAAAACCTTTCCTGAAATTATAGTGGCATTTCAAGCGGCACGGCTGGAATGTCACGGAACTTAAATATTGTGATATACGAGGAAATGTTACCTGACACTTGCAACAATTATTAATTTTTATTATACTACAAAAAGTAGGTACCTTTTGAAAAACAACGATAGGAAATTTCGTGACATGGTCATTTTGCGTAATAATAGGTCAGAGATATACGCACTTCTAAAAATTGGTACTTAACACACACTCGAGGTTAATACGAGGCAATACTTACTTCCCGCCCTCCTGTTCCGAGCCCACCTTAGCGCTCCGCTCCCGCGCCCTGTCTGTGTAGTCAGTGGCGTCATTGCACGGTCGGATTTAATCGCATTAGATTTAGACACATTTAAAATATATTTAAACTTGTAATCACATTTATCTCTGCCGATCTAATTCATCGGTCCACTGATGGTAAAGCAGTGTAGACGATAATCTGTTCAAATCTCAGACGACCGTCCAGTGCGACGAGATAATCGGAACTGACGCCGGTCACTTCAATGGGAAGCGGCAGTCTTGGCAGGAGGCGGGGAAATCTTCACTGGAAGCGGCGGGGAAGTCTCGGCCGCTACTGACTGCTCGGACGCAGTGCTTTCTTTGTCGATAAACATTGTGCGGATGGACGTGCTTTCGTGATTTCATTGAAATTGTCATAATTTGATTTTTAAATCGGGGAGAAATGTTTTATGCGTTGGGGTTGTGTGCTCAGAATAACTTGACAGAAGTTTATTGGTAACTTACTTTGATTCACTACCTACTGTCAGAATAAAAGCGTTAATTTTTTTATTCACAGTTTCTACATTACGATCGATCAAGTCATTTTGGAATTGTAAATGATTTTGTCTTTCGAGACGGCGGCTAATAAAGGAGACGTCTTTTTTTGTTATTGTGAGTAGGGATGATTAATTTTTTTTAATTCAAATTTCAGTGGAAATAACAAATCGAAAGGACTGTGGCACGTTAGGAATCTGCCGGTATAACTTCTTTTTATTTTTTTCTAAATATACCTTTTTGAGGATCTCGTGTTCGGGGTAGCCATTTTACAGGAGATAATTTTTGCATTAGGTTGAATAATAGCTGGATTCAATATTTGCATCGACTGTAGAGAAACCTGAACGTAGTAAGAAAGCATTTAATAAATTTAACATGTCACTCTGGTGAATAATTCAAGTTTTTTTCAAATCTGAGAATCGTGGGTAACATATCGAATGAACAGAGTCGGATATATGATAGTTCTTTCTTGCCATGCCGTGGGGTTTTCCTTAGTAAATATCAGCATTGCAGGTGGGAAGACTCATTTTATAAACTTTACTCTTTTTGGGACTCTGATTTTCTGGCAATTCATCTATCAGCTAATTGAGGATTGGTGAGAAAATATGAGTCAGAACTAAATAAATCTGAAGATGATCTAGCGTGACGTCACCGGTCCACCGTGACGTCATTGACCCGCCGTGATTTTTTTAATTAATTTGTGTGGATAAAAATTCCTTAATATATACTTTTTTATTTTGGTATGTGTTTTCAGTATCTTGTTTTGTCTTTTTTATATGGTGATGTTTTACTCTAATTAATATATAAAAATAATTTTTTTTAATTTTACTTGCTTATGTTGGTTTATTTGCGTTTTATATAACTTTTACTTTCGCCGCTTTTTCATGGTGATGTCAGACTTGTATTAGTGTGTATGAAAAATAAACTGACAGCTGTCATGCTCGGATTTATTCATCATAAAAACCGTAATTATGAATGATCCACAATCTATCCACGATCCGTGGGCAATTCGCAACTGTTTTAATAATCTTTTGTATATTTAGTGTACAAAAATGCTTCAATACAAAGAGAAATTGATGAATAAATTTGGTTATCAATTCAAAATATCAATTGGAACGTAGCAACGTTTTTCTTGAATTATTTTTGAAGCTATTTAATTTAATGTGTGAATTGTTAGTTTTATAATGTGAAAGGTTGGCGAAACCGATCTATTTCACTTGAAAATATTTTTATTAAGAGCAAATGCTATAATTATGCACTATTTTTTTAATAAGATGGGAAATTAAATTTTCAAATTAACAACCTCAACTGAGTCTGGTATAAAAAACCACTTTAGTTTGATATTTTATTTAGGAAGTACATGAGCCGGTGTTTTTGGAATATGCCTGGAATGATGAGATCCGTTTTGCTTCCTCAAAGTAGCGACTACTTTTGACTAATACAATAAAATACACGCTGAACCCTCTAACTACATTCTCCCAAAGCTAAAACCCCGTTAGGGTTTGCCGCACCTCAATGGTGCCAGCGATCAACCTTTCAGAATAAACCTGAGACAGGATATCAAACTGTTTAATTTTATGATACAAAAAAAATCCTCAAGGCACCAATTCAGGTGACTGCCATGCTCCATCACAAAACAAAAGCAAGGTCGGAGCTCTGAATGTGACTGAGGTAAAATGGGTTTTACATAGGACCGGTTTTTATTATTTTGACGATTGTTCTATAAAACTAAACTCATGAAACAGTGTCTCCTAGAGCGCATAGGCTACAAACGATTATGATAAAATAATCTTTAATTTGAGGAATCCCTGTTTCTAAATAGTAACTTTATAAAACCGTTAACACTCGATCGCTCGTTCTTAAGATCCAGCGCAGACATGATAGAACCTTTTCAATCTTCCAGGCAATCAGAGGCATCTACATATCAGTTTAACACATCTTTGGCTACTTTACTTTTTCAGTTCAGAATTCAGTGAGGCGGTTTCACGTGCAGTGTTTACTCGAGCATGTGTCTGCACAATCAGGAATGATGCCTAAGAAGATAAATGGTGCATGAATAAAATCATAGTTACAATTTTATTACAATCTTTTATTGGATAGATAGTACAGAAGACAATTCGCACAATAATCAAACAATTAACTAGCTCCTCCCAGCTCCGCGGCATCTGCACTACATCGGGAATGAAGTGTCTAAAGAAAATGAGTGCTTCAAATAGCTCCGGGAGGGAGACTTCCCACTATACTAGCAGGGAAACCAGACTCAGGACACTCCAGCACCGCCCCAGGCTTTATCGCAGACCACAAAACATGGCATCCCTTTTATTTTACCAAGAATATATTCATGACAGACAAAATATAAGACACTCCATGTTTATAACAAATTAGCTTAGACAGTATGCTAGGAAATAATTAAATATTGGTAATTAACTGAATGTAGTAAAAAGCTAGGAGTATACTCAGTATTTACTTATCTCTTAGCGATTTGGGTAAGCGTATTTGTTGTAAGAATAATTTACATCTTAGTATACTCAAATCCGTCACAAGTACAAGAATATCACAAAAATAACATAATTCTATTTTGAGATATTCGCAAAAATTTTGTCGAGACTTCTTAAAAAAAAAAAAAAAAATTTTTTTATTTCACAAAAATGTATTTTTTCTGTAATTGTTGAAAAATATTTGGTTCAAAAAAAAAAAAAAAAAAGGAAATTAGCATTATTTTGTGGCCCAGAGATGAAAACCCGATCGCCTTATTTTGATAATGATACCGTGAGTTCTTAAACACTGTATATCTTAAAATTACATTGCTTACTGACTTGCACCGTGGGCGAGTCTGGCTCGAACACCAGCTTCCCGCATCGCGTGCGAGCAGGTCGACAAGATTTCATTTAACACTAACTTTACAAGAATTATTTAAGTTGCTCAAGGGGCAATTAAAAATATGTTTCCAGGCAAACCGTTCACATAAGAACAAAACCTTTACAGATATACATGCAGACTCAATTAATATTTAATAGCTCTAATTGACTAATTTGACAACTCAACATGATTTCGATACAAAAGGGTTCTTCCATCGCAGCCCTCCACGAAAATTAATATATAATCAATACTTGGAACATATTAATATTACAATACTATCAAATGAAACCTTCTCGAAGCAGCCAGGCGATCTGCCGCACGCCACAACAACGCAGCTTAAACAAAACCTTAGTATATTTAAATAATCTTTGAAAACAAAACTATTACCTAGGTTCTATTTCATAATTTAAAAAACTGGACAATGATTAAAAGAAGTCTTTAATGCAATAAAAAAAATATTTGAGTTACAAACGTTATTGGTGGTGAATGTCGCAACGTTTAACACCTAGACAGCGATTAATTTGCAGCCGTCAGTAGCACACCAAGATTACAATTTGAGAGCAACACTAAAGTTTTCGCATTCTAGGCATGTGCTGCAGAATAAGTACATCTCAAAATGCATTAGGAGCAATCGGAATCCTACAGTAAACTCGTAAACTCTGGTGTGCAGCCTGTGCGTACAAAAATATAGATAATACTCAAGGCTAACCATAGGAGGTAACTGAAGGTATGAGTTTTGTAGAACACATGACTGAAACAGACAGGCTAGAGAATCGGTAATGAATGACCGTTCCAGCATTCCACGCAGCGAACTGCTTTTAAGAAATCCCAAATCCTCTTTAAGTAAATTCTACAAAAACATTGCTGGTGAGATCAGAAACATTCAAAGAGCGACGATCAGCTGGCAAACTGAACTTCTGGCTGATAGTTACGACTGTTCATCCTGACAATCATCAAAGGTTCTCCGGAAGTGACTTGCAACTACATATTGTTCAGAACAATTTATCTTCAATCAACCTTCCCTAGTCAACTCGAGTGTCTCACATACAAAATATCTAAATTACAATAATTTCTAAGAAAACGTGACAATTTAGATGTATGCACATTATACACATGTATACACATAAGAGCAAGAGTAAAAATAAAGGGTTTTTACTGACAAACACAAATCCAGTAGATATAAATATCAGATACATTTAAATATCAATACAAAACTATGCAGTTTCAGAAGTTGTATGGAGTGGACCTTTGAAATGTGAAAATAATACAAAAACGGCACCCATACCCTCCATCAGATGTCAATAGACCTACAAGGTTTTCATCCACACGTAGCAATTGACTTTTGTTGATGGATCGATGTTAAACGTCTTTTCGATGGAATGATATTGAATGATTTGTTGATGAAATATCATATCGGATGAAAAATGATTTTGGATGATTCGATCATGATAAATATGAAAATAATACAATTATAGATGATTTCATGATAATATCATATCAGATGATAATGATGATGTGATATTATCTTATTGGATGTAAAGGTTGATACGATGATATATCGGATTTTAATGAAGATATGATATTGGGTGATATAATAATATATCATATCGGATGTTAATGAAGATATGATATTGGATGATATAATGATATATCATATCGGATGTTAATGAAGATATGACATTGGATGATATAACGATACATCATAACGGATGATATGATATCGGACATTGGATGATTAACGAAAATATTATATGAGATGAAGATGGTTAAATGGTATTGAATGATTTGTTTATGATAAATAATATCATATCTAATGAAAATGAAGATATGATATTGGATGAAAATTATGACATGATATAGTATGATTTAATGATGATAATATCATATATATGTATGGATAATATGATTTAGATGATTTATTGATTATGATATCATATCTGATGTGTTATAGATGATATCAGATGAACGTATGCTAATGAGATATTAGATGATTTGGTTACGGTGAAACTTAGTGATGGAGTGATGAATTAATGCCACACAACTATCTTGCCCTAAGATGGAGCCGCAGGACTGGCTGATGTGAACCTTGTGGATCTGCCGACAGGGCGGCGAGCTTGCGAGAGGTTACTGGCCCGATTGCTCGGTAGCAGGTGCTGGAGGGAGGGGCGCCGGAGTGGAGGTTGCGAAGGAGGAGACCTGCACGCATCGAGGTAATCAGTACCGGGCAATCCAGTCGTTCTGTTTTCTCCTCTTATTGGGGCGGTCCATATCATAGTCGTGTCCCTGTTAAACAAAGCATAAGAGTTATTGCCATGACCTAGTGCTGGTGCCATCTGAACAGCCACAATGCAGGATCAGCAACTCTCACGCGAGCACAACACACTTGGTTGATGGAAATTTGATCTATTTCTTTAAAGAGTGGCAGTAGGTGTGATTTGCAACAAAGTGAGCCCCAAACAGCCTTTTAGGGTGTGTTTTTTTACTGTTGGTAAGCTGATGAATCAGTGAATCTTTCAAAAATTCTTATTTGACACTTTATTTTTGAAATAATGTCACTTTTTCCTCAGGTCTCACATTTTTTAAAAGATTTTTCAGACTTTCTCTGTGGCTCGGAAATAAAGCCTTGCTAATCAATTACCTTTTTATTAAATAAAGTAGTAAAATCTAAAACAATACAATAGTTACTTCATTACAAAAATTTATTTTCTATTACTAATATGATTAGGCACAATTTATTTTCTGGTTTTTAATCAACTCTAAAAATACAAGGTTTTGCATAAACCTCATCAGAGATTACTTCTTTGTAAGCCACCTCCACTGCAACACTTTAAAAGGTATAAGCGGAATTACCAACAACCTTTATAACCTTGAACACGTATTCGAAAATACGTATCAATTAAATAAGCAGACTACCTGAAGTCTACATATTTAAATAAAAATAAATGTTTTTTAACGTATTCTGCTTGAGTGAGCGTTGCGCTTGAACAATATTTTAGTGTGCATTAACAATCAGACGGGTTAACAGGTCAATGGTGTGCATTTCATACCAAAATAAAGAACTGCATGTTTCCAAAGTGCTCTCCAGTACAAATTTTTTAAAAATCAGTACCGTTTTTTAAACAAAGCTAAAATCACTCAGGGTTAAAAAAAAAAAAACAATTAATACATTCCAGAAATATTCATGTTTACAATACTAAATAAAAAGTAAGGAATATCATGCAAGAGAACTTTTGATTTTACTGCCCTTTATTTTAGCACGAGATGAAATTTCGCAAGATGGCGTGCAAGATTTTTACTGAATACCAGAAAAATTCACATAAATTTAAAAAAAAATTATGAGTAATTTACCACAATGTGCACCTGGCATGTCTGCCCCCGTGTGAATGCACGATCACATCCACACTAACTTCCAAAGTGGGTGCACAAACTTCCTGCTTTTTAGCATCAGAAGTTCAAATATTACACGCGACAACCACAACGGTCAGGAAGCAGGTAAACACATGTTTTACACGTAACACGCACCTCATGGACTCGAGAAAACTTTCAGATATCACTACAACATGTAAATAGGTTTTTTTTAATAGTATTACTTCAAATAGAAAAGTGGGAGACATCTAAACTCAGATTATCTCACTGAGGTGTTTAATAACGAACCCACACTATAAGTATAATGACAGCTATCTCTCAATTGTAAAGAATTGAATCCCAGAAAACCATTATCAGAGAGTTTTGTCTTAATTCTCCTTCCCTCTTAACTGGATGTGTTCATAATTTTGTACAGCCCACCCGATTCGACATCCAATACCATCAAGTAAATACTTAAAATCAGAAAATGAGGTGCAGAACATGATTTGTCCATCAAAGGATGGTTTCTTTTCCGTAATAAAAGAGCATGCTGTGGTGATGTCTTCAGGAATAACGAGGAGACGATGGCGTGCAAAGCGGGAAGGGGCAGGTGAAACAATAATGAGGAATAAAATAAAAAGTGGTTTACCGTAACTAAAGACAAGGAGGCGTGCGGCGCGGCGGGCCACGGCACCTACTGCAGAGCAAAATGTCAGTAAATCATGCAAGTCTGCGGACTCGGACGGCGTGAAACAACGGCCACAACTAAACAAGCCACTCGGGACCTCATGAGAATCACCGGGGTGCTCAACCAAAGAGGAATCAAAATTTATCACTTATTCTGTGTAGACTTCAACACATATTCGTACACCTGAGAATTGGGTCTGTGCGTGATGGAAGTTTCTTTCCCTGGATGTGTAGTGGATATTTCAGGGACACTTGTTTAGGACTAGTATTTGAAAGATCCTCAAACACATTGGGCTATTAACTTGAATATCACGTGTAATTATGCATTGCAGCTCCTACTACTACTTTGCAACAGTGCAGGGATACAATGTTAGAAATGAAAGGTAATTTACAAGTAAATGCTAAAACTGAATGTAAATGGCGCAATGTGATCTTAAGAATTGAATATTTGTGATGATTTTTGTTACAGCAAAATCCTGAATTTTTTTTACTTAATCGTGTATAAAACGTCACCAAGATGACACAAAATCACCACCTACATAAAATGCCACCGACATGGGTGACTTTGACGGACAAAGTATGTCGCCAGAACATGAGCATCCAAGGATTTAAAAAGTTAAAGATTGATTGATTGTTTGATTGATGAAGTCTACAAGAACGGAACCATGCGCAGCACGGTTAGTTTTAAGCGTGCCGGCTGATACAAACTGAGGTGAGGAAATGCCGTTCGAGCGGAAACTGTTAGTTGTTTCTTTATGCTTCACGAAGGGAAAAACGCAGTTTCTTATTGCTTACACAATCAAAACATAGCTAACAAGCTGTACCCATTACGATTACGCGAGATCAGGTAGTTCAGCTGTTGGACAATAACCATCATCCCTGGCAACTGACCTGCTTGAATATGTTCATGGAGATACCCAATTGCACCTGTTCCTCCAGCTTGTATATAAATGGTCAAATGACGTGGGATGACAGCTGTCATCGATAGTGAAAATATCAAAAATAACAACAATTTTGCATTGTAAAATCCCCTTTTCAAGTGAGACTTTCAGTTTTCATTCACTGTATTAAAAAAAAGTTTTTTTTTCATTAGAGTATAAAATTAACACTGCCTCAATATGGAAATTGAATCACAGATTTTGCTGCTCGTTGCACTAGTCCAAGCCATCGCAAGTTTTAATCCTTACAAGGGGTACATTTTTAATGTCTGTTGTGTAAGCAATATCGAAACCTCACCGTCCTAGTCCACAGACTATGCATTACATAATGAACAAATCAAAAACATCCTATAGCTAATAATAAAAAAATCATCAGGAGAAATAATAACTGGGATTGGAAGAGTGCGCCGGTCGAGATGGAAGCACACTAGAGCGAGGGACATCTGAAGGCTCACTGCCAACTGGGGCAGTTTGCCTCGCCAAGAAGGTAGATGTAAGTTGCAAGTCAGCTCAGTTTACTCAAAGTGTATTGATTTCGAATGTCCGCTGCTATTTTGACAATTTGTTCAAGGCACTTGGTAAGCTAGGTCCACGTCCACGTAGGCCACGGCTTTAGCGCCACGATCCTCTTCAATTGAGAATATTTCGACCTTCAAGCTTGAACAGCTGAGTTGCAGTACATACTTGAATATTTTTAAATTATTTCTTCGATTACTAGTCTAACAGATCTTTTGCTTCATTAAAAATTGGAATTCAAAGCTAAGGCAATTTGTAAAATACATGAATATTTGAAAATTGATAGCGATTCGTTCAGAAGCAAAATATATTTACTGTCGCGGATACCTTGAATTAAAAAAATTTGTTATGCGGAGTAAACTTGCATCTTGTTTAATTTAATCGAGTCGTTTGCACGGGGAGCTTCAAAAAGTTGTCCAAAGGCCCAACAGCCGCCCAAGTGCTTACGGATTGTGAGGAAAGTATGTTTTGATTTTGTAAAAATCATAAATTCATATGATCAGTATGCTCAGTGCAGTGCGGTTCCATCTCCACGCGTGATTCTTGTACTGGTCAGTACGTGGCAAGATGACTTCTTTAGAGGTGATGCTTCGCTCTAACATAGAATATTGAAAATAATTTCTAGTATTTTTGAAAGCATCATACCTAAAGACAACCTATATTTAAAAAATATTTTCACCGTATAGAATCGATGATGCCGACATCCACACTAGCTAATTACTTTATTGGTTTAGGTGACAATGCTACCCATGAGAAACGCCACGTGTCTCCTAAAAGACAACAACTTGTAGGATGTAGTTGGAACGTGGTGTGTATTGAGAATCGGTGAGTGGACTCTTGGCTGTTCACTCCTGATTATTTCACTTATTAGTGCGAGCTGTTTTGCTCTACAAAAATGTGATCACAATTTTTTTTAGAATATATTCATAAAACGAAAAATCTCTCGAAACAAAACATAAAAAAAAAACATTTGATTTGACAATTTATAAAGTATAATTCAATTCACCTTAATTTTAAAAATATCAGACCTTCAATAGCAAACGGCGCTGTGGGTGGGTGCCGACATCATTTCAAAAACAAACTAAATAAATAATTATAAGTTTTTTTCTTCAATTTTCATTGAAAAAAAAAACTGTTGAAAATTCAAAAAGTACCTTTTCAACCATTGACTTCATAGTCTATTTCGACTGATGATGATGTAAGCATGCATATTAAAATTACCATGATATAAGACACATATTAATGAGTGTGAGATGCCGACTGTCCACATCTTAGGGAAGGTCAGGCGCAGCAAGCCACACCCCACTAGGCCTAGGGGGATACAAATTGCCACCCTCACACAAGTGTACAATATATTTACAGAAACTCATGATCTGTTATCATATCTACCATCACATTTGGGCACACTGTGTTTTAAAACCATTTTTTTAAAAATGCATGTCAATTTAAAAAAAAATAGGTAACATATTAGTTTTCTACTTGGATACAATTTCTATATATTTCTTTCACACAAATGGAGATTTAAATAAATTACTCAGCAAAAAAAAAAAAAACCACTTCACTGGTGGAGAAGTCAATGGTTTAAAAAACATACCTTTTCATCAACAATGGGTGTGTGTCATATAGTTTGTCCCGAGTAGATGTGGTTCTACAATAAACAAACGTATGAAATGCATTTTCCTGGATGGAAAGGTAAAGTCAGTTTGGCTTGACGGGCTATGGACTCATGTATTTCCATCGTAAAAAAAAAACACCAAATCTGAACTATGCAAGTCGTCACGTTGATTCATCGCACAATCTACATTTACCGCTTCTGTCAGTCTACTTCAGGAGACTTCAGGCCGCTTTGCTTACAACAATGCCACCACAAACTCTCCACACACAAATAGATACCCACGCTGAAAGGGAAATAACTTAAGCTCAAAACGATTACTATATGTAAAAATGATTTAAGAAATCTTTTAAATGAATTTTAAAAAAATATGTGAAACATACCTTTTCAAATCTATTGAATACTTAAAGAGTATAAAATATGACATTACTCCTACTAAAACCCATAATATATTGAAGTTTACTAATAAGTGTGTAATTGAAATAAATAGATCTGGTCAGCAGTGGACGATTGAATAAATTTGACGCCCCAAACCTAAATATTACAATAAAAGCTTTTTTATTAAATTTAGAAAAAAAAATTATCTAAGATCATGAAGGTTTTTAATGATAAACAAATAATAGGAACACTTTTATCGCTTTTAAAGAGTTTAAAATAAATATGATACTAAACTTAAATGAATAAAATTTAAAATAATTTTTTAATAGTCTAGAAGTGATCCGCTCTCTTTTTTATGGTTCATGTGTTAATCTGACTTGTACTCCAAAAGCTGAACAGTGCTTGGCTACCTTACATAGTGGTTTGACTGTTTCAAGAGTCGGAAGTGGCATTATTAATCAACAAGGCATCCCCGGTGGCCTGTCGAGGTAGGGGAGACATTACCATGATGTTAGTCTGTGTTTGGAAATGAGTCTTGGTCGCTGTAGTGGTATGTGGGCTCAGTGTGGTGGCTCCTCACCCAGTAGCCCCCGTAGCCAGTGTTTTGTGCCTGCGGGGGTCGGAAGCCGCCGCGCGCGCCGCGACCGCCACGGAAACCGCGCGGTGCCGGTGCCTGTCCGCCGCGGTAGCCACCACGTCCACCCTCCCATGGAGCGCCTGCACCGCCCCAGGGCCGCTTAAAGCCCGCAGCTGCAGCGCGTTGCTGAGACTTGTGCTTGTTCTGCTTGGTTGCCTTTAACGGTTATACAAAACGGACAGTAAAACAGAAAGCAATATCGATTATTAGCAATCATTCATATCACTCCTTCTGTCCCCCGAAGTAGGTCAAATTGAGTACTCACTCGTTTGGTCTCACCGCGCTTCTCTATACTAATCTTGATGTTGTTAATCATGAGGTTTCCGTTGAGTGTCATCGCCTTGTTCAGGCCTTCCGCGTCTTCAAACTCCACAAACGCTGGAACCAAGTGAAAATACCATCAACGGAAACAAGAAATCAACTCAAATGATTCCAAGAATAAAAAAAATATTTGTGTTATTCAATGCGTATAAGAAAAAATACAAATCAAACATTTTAAGGATTGATGAGTACCTGTGCGGCGGCCGGGAATCTTGTTGACTTCCTTGATGGGGCCACAAGGCAGCAGCAAGTTGCGGAGGCACTCCACTGACATCTGGACGGGCAATGCATCCACAACCACGGAGTGGGGGCCTGCTCGCAGCACATATACCTTGATGGGATTGCCTTCCACGATGGTGCCGTTCTCTGCCACGGCCTGTAAAACCATAGACAGTTAGCTCACTACCACAACATTTTGCATTGCTGTGCACTCCTCTAAAGCAATACTTATCACTAGTTCAGAACTTACAGTAATTTAGATTCATATAACAAAACTATACACAAAATTATTTACAGTATTAGTGTGTATTGAGCTTGCAAATATACTAACATTTTTGTGTATACCACATGTTCGTTTTTATTTGTGACCGGTTTCGCCTACCTTTCACGTTGGCATTATAAAACAGAGTGAATATACTCTGCTATACTAGTGAATATACTCTTCACACATATTGTACTTGTGTATTTTTTTTTTTTTTTAATATTTAGCATGATTACTCAAATACCACTTTCACCAACTTTCTAGTCTTTCCATTAATATTGATACATTTCTTATTATTTTTACGTATATATTTTGTCCAGGCTATTAATTACGGATAAGTAGATGATTTCTTATTATTATTATGAGACTATTTGCTGGAAGTGCTTATACTCGGGTCTAATGAGTAAAGAGCTTTAAGCACATCACTTGAGGACTTGAGAGCCGCTACAATGGAAGAAGCGCAAACAATCAAACAAAATGGAAAAACTGCGCCTGTTCTTACCTTCTCAGCAACCTCGGGACTGTCGAAGTGGATGAAGGCAGTGAGAGTCGTCTCGGAGGCCAGGCCGTGCACCTCAATGCCTCCTCGTCTGTAATGTTTTTCAATATTAGCGAACAAATATCATAACGAGATCACAAACAATATCTGTTTCTTTCCGTTATACATGGACACATTTTAATAACTATTTAATTTTAAAAAAATTTACTCAAAATAACCTTAACTTGCTCTCAAATATTGACATGTCAGACAGCATTCAAGAGTTACTCACATAGATAGAAGTACAGTATTTGGCATGCCAGGCATTTTAGGTATGCAATATTTGTAAGGTTTTGGCCTATTAAGTCTGCCACAGTTCCATCACATCCTTACAGGATCTTTTACAAGAGTGGGCGATGATATAAATGGACAAAAAATCATTAAGTAGGGAATTCCTAAATTGAAAGAGACTGCTGCCATCTGCAAGGCTCTGCCAAGAACAAGGAAAATGGCTTCACAATATTCATTAGCAAACACAGAGGAGATCAATAAAATATGTCTGGCATAATAGCCCAATCAGCGGTGGGCTGTAATGCACAAATAATATTAAATGGCTTGACACGGGGGGACAGGACCGGAGAATGCGTATTGTTTGATACTTGAAGCCCAGGAATAGAAAGGTGACAAATCAACCTGGCTGAAACATACTTCAACATGTTGGCAAAAACCTTTTCCATCAAGTGTCCCAAGTGTTACTTCTATTATCTTACTTGTATTTCACAATACTAAGGGTCAACCAAAGCGGATGAATCGAGAAATTGCTTGGAAATAAAATTAAAACCTAAATTAAGAACTCACTTGACGTGCTTGACCTCCCCGTACTTGCTGAAGATCTCCTTGAGAGTGTCAGCGAAGGTGAAGAGGGAGGAGTGCGGGAGGTTGAGAATGAAGACAGTCTTTCCGCTGGGCTGACTGTGCTTGTCAGGGGCGGCTGCTCCATTCTCTGATGCTGGCGCGGCCGCGGGAGCCTCAGCAGGGGCGGGCGCCTCCTCAGACATTCTGGCTGATCAATCCCTTATTATAAAGATACACTAGCTGATATCATCACCACGTTTAAACTAACATTGCTATTTATAAATATATAAAACATATTTTTTATAAATAAAATTGAAGTATTAAATAAAAATTAATTAAATAACAATTTTAGGTTGAGGACTGATTAAATTGGTTTTAAATATTTGTGAGCATTTATAACTTAACTGATTGAAAAAAACTTGATTTATACATTTATAACTTAACTGAAAAAATTGTCAATGTAAATGGTGTAAGATTTATCTGCCAAAAAAATTATTACTTTATATAATATTGTTTAGATTTTTTTTTTATATTGCTAATCTGCTAGAAAATACTGTTGATTGAAATCACGATTTCATTTATTTTACTGGGTATGAAGCCTACAAATTTTTGTCTAAAATTGACTGAATCTAAAAGAATATAAAAATAAATTTACAAAATCTCTTTTCATTTTTAATATTTATCTAAAATAAAAATATATCATAAATCACATGCATGGAAAATTCGATTGAAAGAAATAATAGTTTTATAGAAATATATATATATGCTTAAAAAAATAATTGTGGAGGGAAAATAAAATATTGAATAAATTAATATTGCATGTTATTGGGTAAATGCATGAATAAAGAAATCATTTTTAAAACATGTTTATTAACAAAATCTACCACAAAACATTAAAAATATGGTATTATCGATAGAACCGAGAATAGTGTACCGATGCTAATATTAAAAATAATCATTTTGTTTTTAACGTTGTTAGGTTAGCCGAGAATTTGACAGGAGGTGTAAATATAAACAATAATAATTTAATCGTAATTATAAATGTACACAAACACACTATCGGCAATTCGCGGATCGATATAAACGCGTTCAATGAACTCCAAAGACCAAAAATAATAACGGTATATTATTTTGGCGAATTGACATGGACTCTCAAGCGGCGATCGCACAAAATTACGAAAAATCAAATAAAATATAATCAAATACTAATAAATAAGGGAGGATCGGTGGATAGAATGTAATTTAAGGTGGATATTATAAGCAGAAGAGCGAAAGCATCACATAGTAAACCGAAGCTGTGTTTTTGTAAGGGGGGCGATCGCTCGGCGCAAAATATCGCCAAAAATACGGTTAAATGCATCAAAGCTGAATACCTGAAGGTGTTGCTTGGAGTTCAGGAATATGGATAATGGCTTTTCAGTTGATTTTTGGAGTATTTGGCAGTTAAATGCTGTGAATTGAGATGTCCCGGCAAAATGCCTCCACAATTTGTAACGACACGCAAATGGACGGCTCGGCCTCGGCTTCTCAAAGCTGGAATTTGTCTTCGCTACGTTGCCAGTTTGAAGATTTCAGATACTTGCACATTTTTAAAATGTACGAGGTGAACATTTTATCGTTCTTATTCAATTACACCAAAAAAATATTTAAAATCAAATTACTCAGTTGAATAAATTTTATTGGAAGAAAAATTACTCTTGCTCGATTTAAAAAAAATTTAAATGCCATAAAATAAGGTTTTAGTATAAAATTTACTAGGTGAAACAATAAGTAGTTTAAATAATACTAAACTAACTAAAAAACAATTAATGTAAAGAAGCACAACGTTGTAATTTAATTTTGAATAGCTTACCAAATATGTTTAATCAATCAGAGAATGTTAGAATATTCAAATTGGGTTTATGTAAAATAATGCACGTTTACTTAACATTATAATGAATCCCGTACACTGCTACTGAGAGTTAAACACTGAAAATAACACAAAACCTATGAGAGTTGTTTGATTTCTTTGGTCAAATTCTTGCCGGCGCAAAAAATTTTTTTTATCAAAGTATTTAACATTTTTGTGTTTTTGATAAGTCGAAAACGTAACGTGAAAGTAACGCAACGAATTTTATTTTAATATTGTAATAGTCGACGGGTATCATTATTTCATATTTAAGTATACGGAAACTTCGCGGCGACTTAGGCCCCTCCTCTCTTTCGAATCATAGTTGATCAAATCTACTGTGTCATTACAGGATCTATTTCAAGTGTGAGTGATCAAGCTCTACTGAATTTAAAAAAAAATACTATTTTGTGCCACAAAAGGCGCGTGAGTTCAAGTAGGGGATTCGTAATAATAAATAGATTATTTTCATCTGCAAATATTTAAAAAAGAAGAAAAGTGAAGGGATTTATCTCATTTCACAAATGTACATATTATTAGAACAAAACATAACATATTTGAAGAGATCAACAAAGTCGACTTGGCGTGATAATGCGGTTAGTAGTTAGTTTATAAAAAAAATTATGTGCTGTGCATGTTTATAATTTTTAACTTTTTAGAATGACTTTATGTACGCCAGTCAATTTTTTTCGCGTGGAATCAACGAGCAGCCGAATCATCACTCGAGTTGCAGCGACAAATTGGCATCTGTAGCGTGTTTGTTAATGCCGAGAGGTGGTCAGTCGGTAATGAATGTTCGCGAACTGAGCCTTCACGAGGATGACCGCCGCGGCTCTACCGGTGTTGCCAGTACTGCAAATGTTTCCAGCTCAAATATTTGCATTCAAATCATGAAAAATACCTACTCTATTGATTAAGTTCTCTATTTTAAAAAAACATAGCTTTAAGTCTGCTTTGTTTCTATTTTTTTTTTTTTACTGAAAAATGACAAGCGACTTAGTTTTGCGACTCAAAGTAAATGTAATTATTTTTTAATTCCGTGTAAGGAATAGCTTTATCCTTATCGTTGCATAGCCGTAAACACCGAGTAGAATGAAAACAATCGCACTAATTTAAGATTTTAACAGATTTATCCGATAATGCCTCAAGTTATTAATAGTAAAAAAAATTGTATTTCAATTGTTTTAAATGTGGCAAATAATCATAAAAACAACAATACAGATGGTATCTTAAAACCGTTATTTTTTTGTAGCAAAGTAGAAATTAGATCGATAGACGGACAATTTATCATAAATGAATTTTTCGCATTTGAAGTTGGACAATAAAAGAAATGAGAAAAATAAGTGTAAATTTGAATGTCCAAATATAATATTCTGTGAGATTATTCGCAGAGCTGGCAATACCGCGATTGCCTTGCGACATCCGCAGATCTGCACTCTGTCATGTCGGGCTCCCATCCTCGCGTGCGCTCCTCCGGACAATGGCAGTGACGCGGGACGCGGGAGGCGGCGCCGCGCGGACCAACGGCGGCATCCCGGCGCTCTCCTTTCACGGCGACGCCATGTCCACGTCCACAGACAGCGACGACCTGGCCTATCCGATCGCGTACGAGCTGCGTAACATCCAGAGCATCATCAACGTCACTCGCGAGAATATCGATGCCCTGAACGATAAGTTCGCTGGTTTCCAGCATCCTCCGTCTATGTATCTCACCGAATATCAAGAGCTCACGATCAAGTTGCACAATTTAGAAGTGGAGGAACATAAATTGACGGAGCGGCTGCAAGGGGAGTCGCCGGAGCGGGTGGACGACTGCAGTTCGTCGTCGCCCCGGGGAGATGCGACTCCTAGAAAGTTCGATACGCTCACGCGACAGGGCAAAGTGTTTTTGAGAGCGCATCTGCCCAATCAGCAGCGCACTAGTGTGCCAGTGAAAGAAGGTGTCACTTTGCGCGAAGCGCTGTCGAAAGCGCTGAAGCTGAGGAGTCTCACTTGCGAGATGTGCGAGGTCCTGCGCACGGACACGCAGCAGCCGGTGCCGTGGGATGTGGACATCACCCTCATAGAGGCCGAGGAGGTTAGTGCCGAAAACCTGACTTGTCAGTTTTGTCACTATAATATAATCGCTATTATCAAAATGTCAGATTACAAAAATATCAATGAAAACATCATCAGCTTTATCAAATAAAGTATCCATTATTTTATGATATCATTCTTTGAAATAAATTGGTCTCATTCGATTGAATATGATTAATGGTTATCATGAGCTTATGAATATAAAGTATTTAGTTTTATAATTTTTTAGGCCTAATGTGAATATATTGAATGTGCTTTAAATTACAGTAATATCCCGCTTTACGCGAGGGATACGTTCCGGAAAAAATAGCGTTTAGCGGGGTTTACGATTAAACATACATACATAGTCAGAACTTAATACAAAAAAATACAAATCATTTGAATCAATCACTTTAATTGTAAGAAAACTTTATGCAGTATTACATGCTATTTTTACTGAAAAATACATCTATTGTCTTTTCGGTAGTGTTCTTGTAAAATACGTTCATAACACCCAACGCTGTTTTTGATTGTTAAGAGAAGTCAATGACTGCATTATGTTCATACACACTCTTAAATAATAAATTCGCGTAATGCGAGGCATTTTATTTGAAAGTCGCGTTATAGTGAAACCGCGCATAACGGGGTCGCGTAAAGCGGGGTTATACTGTACAGCTTATCTTAGTCACTTCTGTAGCAAATAGGCTATTTGATTTTTGTGAATATCTTCGTTCAGTAAACACAACTTATCAAAATTATTAATTTTCATTTCGACGGATTTAAAAACCGAGATCTACTCCGTCATAAAAATAAAAAAACAGTAAATAAAGAGATCTTTTTTTTTAAACTGGGGTTGTGTCTAAATGGCTTTCACAAAATTTTTCTTCGTGGTTTTAAAATACAATTTCGAAATATTACCCAAAATATTTCAATTGTAAAGAAAGCTTGTTGAACATTGATATGGTTTTTAGAGCATGACTGTTAATGACATGGATTAGGCCTTTTTGTGTAGTATTTTCGTAAATCTAAATTCCAGCTTGTCTTGACACTGTAAATTAAACTATTTGCATAGATTATTTTTGTTATTTACCTTGAAATTACATCTCAGATCGGTGAGGCAAGTCGGGGTAAAAAACCACAACCATGCAACTAAATCGTAAATTATATTTTAATTACAAAAACTTGGTTCTTGTGCTTGGGCAGCTATTATTAGGAACGTTGCATTCTTGGATGTAATGCTGCATTTTACGGCTCCATAGCATCTCTGACTTTGTCTTCAAAATCAAGTTGAGAAGTTTACTTCTTTTGTTGTTACGGCAGTGTGATTACAATTAACGCTGCACAAACGAAGAGGTGTTGCAGTATATAAATTTGCATTTACTTAAATGTTGCTTGCACAATAAGATATATATAGTAACCAATTTAGAAATGCTATTAAAACTAATTTAACTTATACGTTTTCAAAATATAAAATAATAAAAAGATCTTTTCTTTTTCTTAAAGTTTTTAAAAAATCCATTTTTTACGATTAATCGAATGACTTTTATAACACCATCTGTACCTAAGGTTGATTATCATTGGAAAAAACTAAACCATCATTAAATGAAGCCCACCGCAGTGATAGGCAACCACTTCGCCACCGACCGCAAGAGATAGGCACTGGTATTTTCGTAATTTCGAAACCTTTTATTTTTTTTTTATCTCGGACATTTTAATCATAATTCGTATCAGGACTGCTGCGCGTTCCAGACTTATCTGGAATAACAGCTGAATGAATGCATCATTTAATATCAGATGATGTGCTCCTGCTTGAATACTCGGAACGAGTGGAGATCTAGAGCTTAGCTGCCATGAAAATTCCTGACCCCAAAATCCTTGATCTCTGTTGCTAAAACCTTTGTTATGAAATATTGCACTCTTGAAACTGGAAAATGGCCAGGTTAATATTTTATCAAATTTTAAAATTCTACAAATCTATAAAATCGTAAACTCAAAAGTATATGTTCCATATTTATCAGAGAGAATTAACTTTCCTGCCCCAGTTTTTCATCACGATCTAAGCATTTATCCAATTGTTGCCGAACCGACGATTGAAAATACTAATTTTAGATTTGTCACATTTATTATTCAAAATGTGAGATGATAAAATCATCTTGTGGTATAAAAAAAGAGCCTTCGACCGAAGATTGTGTTTGATCTGATTTAAGATGTTTGGAAACAAACTCTAGTGACAACTGAGTTTTCGTTTTCAATAGAAAAATAAATGGTAGTTGTTTATATAAAATATATATGTCTATTTTGTGGATTGAGCGTCAATCAAGTGCGTATTTATTTACCTATTCAGGTATATATTAATATGATTAGGCTCATTTTTTCATATGTAGATTATGATTGTTAAAAATTCTCGTTAAGTTGCAGTGGCTCATTAGCATAATGGATAATGCACCGGCCATGTAAGCTTGAAGATGTGAGTTCGAATCTCACACAAGTCGCAATTATATTTTTCTGAGCGTTTCTTTAATCATTTTCGATGCGTGAAAAAATGTGACTTATCATATCATTTATTTATATAACAAAAAAGTTAAAACTATTTGCACCAGGTCGACTTGTACATGCAAACTTCTCGAGATCCTTTCTAAAATTTATTATTGTATACAAATGTGTAGAAATACCTTTATCATTGAGAAATGTACTTTGATCAAAACAATATATGGGAAACATTCAATAAACAGCCGCTGTCGTGTTCCAGGTGACAGTCCGCACGCTAGACAAGCTACCCATCATGTCGCACATCTCCCACCAGTTCATGCGCAAGACCTTCTTCACCCTGGCCTTCTGCGAGTGCTGCCGCCGCCTGCTGTTCACGGGGTTTTACTGCAGCCAGTGCAACTACAAGTTCCACCAGCGTTGCGCCGACAAGGTGCCCAGCATGTGCCACCAGGTGAGATCCTCGCCATCACTCGACTCGCCACCTTGACTCGCCTGGCAATATGACGAGTGAAATAATTGAGTCCAATTTGAATAAGAATTAGAATCCTGACTGATCACCAAAAAAAATGTCTTTGTAATAAATGTCAGCTTTGTAATCCATTTCTGTGCAGCTGATGTTGAAAGTTGCAAGAATTCCTCAAACACGCCCTGAGAGTGTGAACCTTGGTCACTTTCAATCTTAATATTGGAAGACAGATATCACCTTTATCATCTTAGCTTAAAAGATTAAATTAAATAAATAAAAGACTTTTTCAGAATTAAGTTATATATTTTCTTAGAATAAAAAAATATTAGTAAATAATAAACATTAATAATATGTTACACTACATACACATTACCATGGATTCCAGGTGCGCATGACAGACACTTACTATGCAGCACTGCTGGCGCATCCGGAGACGCAGACCGGTATCCTGCACTTCCCGCTAAACTTTGAATATCAGCACATGGCCACGCAGCAGAACAACAAGTGAGCTGAACCAATTCAAATTATTTTATTATATTTTTCTAAATTTTAACTCTCCTGGCTTGATGGGAGGGAAAAACCTTTGAGAAAAAAAACCTCTGCAAGTTTTTTGTGATTTTTTTGTATGCAGCAAGGCGAATAATATAGTCCTACTGGACACCGATGTCGGTGCCTCCAAAAAATAAAGACTCGGCCTTTCATCTCCACCTCTCCTCTTGGCAAATTTATCCGTTTGGATGACATGAGGAGATTTCAAGCAGCCCACTCGGGTGGGCAAGTGATTAGAAGCAATCGTACGGACAATTATGTTTTCACATAAATCTGTATCCTTAACCTGATGACGATTACTCCAAATGCATATTTATTTTTAGAGTAATGCGGCTATAGACTTGTTTAAATAATCATATAAAGATTTCAAATAAAAGCAAATAGGTATTCAAAAGATTAAGTTTTAAGTATATTGGATATAAATATGGAGTATTATAAAAACTCGCCTCTAAACTATATAAAAATTCTGAGCGTTATTTTCATGAGGGTGACCCAGGAGGTAATTTAATTGGTTGATTATGTTTGCAGACACCCCCGCTCGTTAAATCAGCAGGACCGCAGCAACTCCGCCCCCAACGTGTGCATCAACATGGTGAAGCCGGTCACCCTGGCGGAGCACCAGCGCGCTATCAAGCAGCTCAACATGCAGGTCAGTCGATGTCTCACTCTAGATTGCGCTACTCGCAACAGATGCCATTCAATGATATTTGTCATTGTACGCCGCATCTTCATTCCAAAGTAAGGCAAAGAATCATCTGATATTTCCCAAGACCATCACTTGAAACATACAAATTTATTTCAGTATGACAGCCCTCGTAGCGGTGGATCCAGCTCTCGATCAGCGGCGCCGCCGTGTTCCCCTCCCGCGCCTCGCGCTCCACACTCACAGTCTACGCAGGCCAGCCCCACCGGCTCCCTGCGACCACGCCGCCCCCGCGCTCGCAGTGCTGACGAGTCCAACAAGAACCTGCTCAGCCCCCGCGAGAGCCTGGATGACTGGGTCATCCACGCCGAGGAGATACTCATTGGCCCGCGCATCGGTAACACCCAATCCTTTTACTGAAATGCTGCGCACACTCTTCAATTGTTATAATGTTCGAAGATTTATTTATTTATTAAGTCTTCTTTGATCATCAGTTGGGATATTTGATTCCCAAAAATCTTAAATCTGAAAAGTGTATTGTTTCACTCGGGAGTCCATGTGGAAACATATTACCTTACTGATTAAGTGGATATGCTTTAAATAACTCGCCGTAGATGTTTGTGTGATGTGACATACATAGTTATGGATGGGCATAGTTTATCCAAATAGTTTCCGAGTCTGAATCAAATATAATGTTGTGCATGGCTTGTAGGCTCGGGAAGCTTCGGGACGGTGTACAAGGCGCACTGGCACGGCCCCGTGGCAGTAAAGACCCTCAACGTCAAGACTCCCTCCCCTGCACAGCTGCAAGCCTTCAAGAACGAGGTTCGTCTTGTTTGTTTGCCATATTGTTCCAACGTCGATGTGTTCTCTCCATATTTTGCATACCCACACAAGGATAGCATTCGATAATTTTCCTATGATCTGGTCTCAAGAAGGTGAAAATTGGCATATCTGAAATTGTCTTATATCTTATATCGTTTTTATTCGTTAATATAAATTTACAAGCAAATGTAACCCCTAAAACAAAACATTGGAAATAATATCAAACTACCCATCTTACAGAAACATTTAAAACAAATTACCAAAAGTTATTATATATTCTTTTAAATTTAAAATAATCAGGCAGCTATTGTATAAATTGATCTAACTCTTTTTATGAATAGAGATCTATTCTGATTCTAGATCTTCACTCTACTCGAAACATACTAAATTAGAATTTCAAAGTCTAACAATTATAGACTCTATGCAGAATGCTTTTTTTTTTTTGATTGGTGGCCGTGTAATGGTTGGGCTAAATTCACGGTTGTCAGGTGGCGGTGCTGCGGAAGACGCGCCATTGCAACATCCTGCTGTTCATGGGCTGCGTGTCCAAGCCGTCGCTGGCCATCGTGACACAGTGGTGCGAGGGCTCCAGCCTCTACAAGCACCTGCACGTGTTTGAGACGCGCTTCGAGCTGCTCATGCTCATCGAGATCAGTCGCCAGACTGCCCAGGGCATGGACTACCTCCACGCCAAGAACATCATACACAGGTACTTGTCATCTTATATCAATGTGGTTATTAAATATTTAAAACTTTTTTTGGTACTAGGTCCTGTCATGTTTTGATTTATGTTTCAACCTTTTGGCTTTACAGAAGTAGCGGAGCCATGAGGTTGAAAATTTAAAAATTTAGAAATTTTGAGCGCACCTTTTAAGGTCCCGTGAGCACTCTTCTCCGAGGGCAAGTAGAGTTGGTGACTAAGCAGTCTTCAACCTCAAGCCTTCGTCTCTGTCAATATCGATAGGAAGTTTGAATTCCAAGGAGGAAGTGTGACCTGCTCAACTACCTGCGCCTGCACATATTTCTTGATGAATAACAGGCACACTTTCTCGCGTTTCGGCCCTGACTCTTAAAGGATGAAGTGCTTAAAATAATAGATGGTTATAATTATTAATATTTTTTATATGCTTATTGTATAAGGACTTTTGTAAAATTCTTCATAAGTATTTGTTGAATTAAAAAAACGTGTGTTCCAGGGATCTGAAGTCGAACAACATCTTCCTGCACGATGACCTGTCTGTGAAGATTGGAGACTTCGGTCTGGCCACTGCCAAGGTCCGCTGGTCAGGTATGTTCCCTCCGCTCTTTATTCACCAATTCATTATTGGTTGGTTATGGTATTATTAAATTAATATTTAAATAAAATACTTGTTAAAAGACCACATGTTAATTTTATTGGTGACCGGTTTCGGCATTATCAAACTAACTCTTTAAAATATTAAAATGGAATTCCACCAAGTACTCTGTCAAAAATATTGTATTACTAAATATGTATTCTAATTGGAAAGTGATACAAGTAGACTTGGCGGGGAGTACAGAGCGGAAACTGGAGACCACATAATCATAATAAACACTAATGTGTAACTTGCAAGATTCAAAGGTTTACAGCTCAGTGATCTGTGACTTATTAAAGTGGATGTTAATGCGCATTTCAGGGTCACAACAGTCCCACCAACCCACGGGCTCCATTCTGTGGATGGCACCGGAGGTGATCCGCATGCAGGAGAGTGCGCCGTATACCTTCCAGTCCGACGTGTACGCTTTTGGAGTGGTGTTGTACGAGCTGCTTGCCGGCCAGCTGCCCTACACCAACGTCAACAACAAGGACCAGGTGCTCATTCTGACTCTTACATTACTGTGACAATCTTTCAGGTATATCTGTATCCAGTGATTATTATTAAATACTTTTAATAAATCTGCGATTTTCACACATACAGGTTTATTGTGTATACATTTCATAAGTAATCGATTCACGTGTTTGAAACAAAGATAAAAATCTTTTTCATGGACGCTATGATCTTAATCTCTCTTAAATTATTAAAAGTATGTTATATTTTATTAGTATCTTATACCTATATATATATATATATATATATATATATATATACATATATACTTATACATATATATAGATATATATATACTTATACATATATATAGATATATATATACTTATATATATATATTAAAATTTTATTTGCTGCGCTTTAAAATAGTAAAAAATTGCATCGCACAGATTCCTGCCTTTAAAATAAAAAGACTACTAAAAATATGGATTCAAACTCAAACGTGAACTTGAATTCACTGAATGAAGTGCACTGGATGCCGCCAAAAACTCGATTTGAATGTTTGGACACACTTGGCTTCATTTCAGATCCTCTTCATGGTGGGGCGCGGCTTCCTGAGGCCGGACATGAACAAGGTGCGCTCCGACACACCACGCGCACTGAAGCGCCTGGCCGACGACTGCATCAAATTCGACCGCCAGGACCGCCCCCTCTTCCGACAGATTCTGACTGCCCTCGAGGGCATGCTACGCGCACTGCCTAAGATCACGCGCAGCGCTTCTGAGCCCAGCCTGAGCCGGACGCACATTCAGGGCAGCGACGACTTCTTCATGTACCAGTGCGCCTCGCCCAAGACCCCCGTGAACTTCCAGTTCAGTGCTGTGGGTGGAGCTAGCTTCCCCGCATTTTATGGGACAGGAACTGGGAACATTTGAAACAGGACTTTGTCATCCCTCTGTTGTATGCGGACCACTTGACGTCTGTCCTTGCATACAACGGGTATGACAAATATAAACGTGATTCTTTTAAATGACTTGAACAATTTTCGCTTCAACACGTGATTCTGTGCTCGGGTTCGGCCGTGTGCTTAGTGATCTTTGGCGAGGAAGCCGTGTGGAATGTTATGTTTGCGGCAACATGTACTGTCACCATAGTGATAAGCTAACATAAGTATTCTTGATAGCTAGGTGGACTCTCTCTCGCCGTTTGCTTAGATTTTTTAAATATCAACCTCACCTAGGGAAATGCAAGTATTGCAATTTTTTGGCAGTAATGCCCATCATTGGCATTGTGAACAATGCTTATCGAGTTACTTAACACGTCACATAAGCGCTCCACACACGATGCGATAAATTGGCGTCTCGTCTAAAAAATTATACAGCGGTGTAGCCATATACCATCGAATATCGGCAAAATCTCACAAAAACTATTGGTTATGGCTACGCCATTGTGCAATTTGCTGGACGAAACGCCAATTTATCGCATCGTGTGTGGAGCGCTATAAATTAACCATTAGTGATTCAATTGACAAATTGTTAATATTATTAAATAACCCATTTTAATAATTCTATCAGAATTTTACATCGATCATCAGAAAAATAGCGTTTTATTAAATCTTTGTGATGTATTTAACCAATTTTTAATCACCGTTCAATTTAATCAGACTTGAATTGTGAAAAATTGAATTGTGTAAGTGAGGAAACAACGATATTGAGAGACTTCAATCGATTTATGTATTTTAAAGAGTTGTGTATGTTAAGTGTATTTTTTTATTATTATTGATTTCGGCTAAAGAAGCTTCTCCAAATCATCATCAGGTAGCGAAAACAATCTCAAGGTATCAATATTTGAAATGTTTGACATCGAGCTTCCAACGATGCCATACAGGTGACCCTCCTAAAACACGGTATCCGACAACACGGATTCACTCTGTCCCAATATGAAGTTTGCAGAAAGGCTTGTACAATAAAAATGGTTACTTTCAACACAGTTTTATATATTATCAACTTTAATTCTGGGAGTCCTTATGATAATCAGCTCTACTATTGACTGTAAGGTAAAGAATATATCGAGGACTCATTGAAATCCATCTAATGTAGTTTTGGTTCAGTCAATACAACTGACAACTGAAAGATACTTTCAGTTTTTAACTAACCATGAATATCGGCAAAAAAATATATAAATTTATCATAAACATGTAATAATAGGAAGTATGTCGGTGTTCAGGAAAACAGGATTACACCACGGGTACCTTCATACCAGCAGATCCAATGCCAGCTTTTAAGAAACTACAAAACCAAAATTATTGCATACTTTTCAACCTTTGAAAAGTATGCAACATTTACACCTTCTGCTACCTAGCAGAAGGTGTAAATGACTGAAAGAATTCAGCGAGTGAGGCTAATGACATTCAATCAATTGAAAATAAGTCACGTTTCTATTGTTTGACACAGCCTTACCATGAATATTATATATATATATTAAAGTTTAATAGTTTTCTAAAACTACTCCCATTTGTACGGGCTCTGTGTCTAAACACAGTTATGCTAGCGTAACCCGGCATTTTTTAGAAACCTATCCGCTGTGTTTTAAGAGGGTTACCTGTTCATTTTAATGTACTGCATCAAGTTGTTTTTATTTTATTCTTCAACAGTATCATCCTTGAGTAGTTTTTAATGAGGAAAACACAATTCCGAAGGTACTTGCTTAGTTATAATTATTACACATTAAAAGTTAATTGATAAATGATGTCAATAAGTAGCAGGTCCCCGCCTATAGGAACACGCCGGCGTCAATCGCATAATGTTAAAAGATCCGTAATCAGTTAAGATAGGTAACATTTTGCAATATTAATAGGCAATATTTTGAATTATCAGGATGTATTGATGCAATTTCACTGTGTGATGAATTTTCGAAAACATCTGATAGTCGCGAGCCCCTAACTCCAATCACCGGCTATAAATCAAGTTGATCTAAGGAATCTGCGCAAGTAGCAAGAGTGAGTCTGTCTACCGAACAAGTTCCAATTAGGTAATTATAAAAATGACCTATATATATATATATATATATAAAAACCAAAACGAGAGTAACTCGGCTTAAAACATCGGTGAACATCCGGTGCTTTCGTGATTATTTATACAAGGACGAGGAATGATGTCACGAGTCCTAATTAAACCCCCAATATGGCAAACTGTTTGTTTATATTAGAATATACACTTCTCTTAAGCTCTCCGAGGCCGGAAATGTGCTGGCTTGCTAAGACCGTGGCCTTGGTTAACTGCGGCTTGTGGAACAGCCTTTGAACGAAATTCCAGGGTCATCATATATCTTGCTCAGAATTAGAAAGTCGTACGTAGGGTTTCTTTTTCTTTCAAAAGCGTTATATACTCCATTGACAAAATTGGCTTAACACCACAGCTTCTACTTTTTAATGCTTGCTTCAGAGAGAGAAATATTAAGAGCTCAGCTGTTCTTTTGCACCATACACCAGTTGTGCCGCGTCAATCTCATACACCTCCCTTGCAAATGTTCCGTTGAAATGAAGCCATTGCCCCTAACCCTCCTTAATTGTATAGTTTTCAGATCTTCTTCTTCAGACTGAACATATATTTATGCTGAGCCAGTGTTCGTGGTTTTCTTAGGGAGAATAGTGTAAGGGGTCCCCGGGTCCTTCTACACTGCAGTTTTATATTCGAAGGAAAAGTCTGCATAGTGCTGCTACCCAATAGCATTATTATAGTTTGCTGATAAGTAATTTATCTATTTTTAAGGAGTATTATATTTGAATTCTAATTTTTGATATTCAAAGTATGGACAGTTTCACGGTTGTAGATTTAGTCTCGTGTTTTGTCAGGGTCGGGCCGCTGCCGTGCATGGAAGCAATTAAAATACGAGCTGAGCAGATGAGCACCACTTGATGTTCCAATGTTCTATTTGTTCATAAATAATAAGCGAAAAATCAAATTTTAGATAAAAATTAATATTGAGTAAATTAATAAAAATTAAACTAAAAGTTAAAAAAAATTTGTTGCCGAAAGGTGTAGTTTTACAAGAGGTTTGTAATATTTTTTCTTACAGACACCTTTCGGCGGCAAATTTCATCAAAACTGTTCAAAGAAACGTGCAAGTATGTGTTTCAAAAAGATATAGTTTCCCATATGGTTTATAAAATATTTTTCTTATAAATGATATTGTATCTTTTGGCAACTAATTTCTTTGGAATTGTGTTGAAGGAAACTTGCAAGTTGTTGGGGAAAAGTACAACACCGGGGATGACACAATGATTCAAGGATCGATGACTGTCTGGAATATTTATTGTTCTACAAAGTTAGGGCCAAGCACATAGTGCGTTGTCGCGAGTGCGCCTCATCTACAAACTTGTGATTATCACACGTCACTTATGTAATATGAGATGTCTTATTTATTTCTTAATGGGCTTCAGTTTCCAGTCCTTTTTTATTGGCTTGTCTAAAAATTTGTCGTATAAACTGAACCGACTGAAACTGAAAAAAACTAATCTATAAACTATCTTGAACATTGAATGACTCGGTGGACTCATCTTTTTGGCTGTCAAACTGCGCCAAGTTTTAATTATTTATTTGACATTTAGCTTTGGTACTAGAACATCTTTCAAACAATAAACAAACGTGTGTATCAATGTGCAGATTTGTAAACACGCCTTACATAATCTCCTTCGAATCCAAAGTCTTACTCACTATAACCTTCTTACTATAACTTTTAACTTCAAGTTGCAAGGTAAATTATAAATTACACTAATATGTAAAGATTCATCTAACTTTTGTTATAAATTTTTTTACTCTCGCGTGATCAAGCAAATCCATTACGGCCGCTCTCCGCATGATAGACCAACTGGTTCTTAGACTTCTCTTTTGCGAATAGAGCTCTCAGGGCTCGCCGAATTAAATTGGACAAACGCAGCAAACATTAGATAGAAGAATTTCACAGGTTGATTCTTTTATTTTTGGCTCATGAAGGTGGACCTGCGTCAGTTAAACAAACAAGTATTTTTTTCTATATGGCAACTATTGAATATTCAACAGATTTTATTACAGGCTATTAAATATATATATTTTTTAATATATGTATATATATTATATATATATATATAAATATAAAAGTCTGTTCAAATATTCAATAGATTTGTATTGATCGCTTTCTGAGCTAACAATATACTTTAGGCATATGTTGCACAAGTGAAACATCTCACGTGAACAGCGTGCACCCAAAACATAGACTTCTTTCCTTAAAGTAATCAATTACAATGTAAAAACTAATGTTTCAAATTGAAAGGGTGAATTAATAGAATAGTGTCTAGTATTAAGTCATGATTACATTCCATGTAAATATAGAATAATTAAAATTAATAGAACGGAAGCTTCGAGACCCTCTCCTTGTGACACCGTGTCAGGGGCACCGCTGCCCCTAGTCAAGGATTCCGTATCACTGCGGGCGTCCGACACCTCCCCGGCTCGTGCGATCCTGCACTGTCTAGCACACATCACTAAAGCACAGGGCTCACCAGACCTGAAATGCATTACAAAAACAACTTCAGTAGACTTGACTTACGTTGCTTTGTGGGCCCTCCTTAGCTTAACGTAGAAAGATGGTTCTCCAATGTTGCCCCTTACGTGTGGGCTCCCGTTGTCTCTCCTGCTCACCAAATTTACCAACATTTGGCTCTTGATTTGATTAACCATTTGCATTCTTTTTATTTTTTGTCATCAAAAGACAATAAATTACAATTATTTAATTTATTTCATTGCACTTGCCAGATGAAAATTTTCTATATAATTTTCGATTGCTAGAGTGAAATTCGAACTTTGTTAGCAGTTGGGCGTATCGAAGAGTAGTGTGGACCTCAACAGAGTACTTATAAGTGATGGCTGCAGTACGTGGGACTTCTCCCACTTTTGAAGCTAGAATCACGGTTATCCGTTCCTGCATCGGAGAATTTTATTTCTCTGCGGAACCCAGAAGCAATTTACAATTATGGCTACTTGAAATTAAAATGTTAATTTATAACCAAAAACAATGCAAGATTTGCTCTGGTCAGACTTGCGCTCGTAACAGTTTTTTTTTCATTTAAAAAAATTGGCGCATCAAAAACATTGAAAATGACTACAGACTAAATAACTGCCACAGAAAATCAAATCATTCATTCAATGAAGAGATAATCTCAACTTGCTCGGACTGATAGGTTAGATTTTGCCCTTATAAATTTTTGACTAATTAGACAAAGCGTTACTACACTCGTTTTAAATGTTTTTGGTCCATGATCGAGTACTTTAAATACACACACTCTAGCGTCGCTTGGATCAATATAAATTGGTACGTGATCGGTCCCTACGGAACTGCATACTCTTTAATTATTTTGTCATTTCCATTCGCACTTCATCCTTCCAAGTTCAGTCTTGGCTGTGTCTGCAGATGTGGGTGAGGTCACCCAATTTGTCTTGCGATTGCACGGCGCCTGGGAAGGGGAGGGGGAGCATTGGTTATCGAGGAACGATGTAGATGTGTAACAAATTACCTTTGCCCATGAGGGCATCGGATTCAATGAATTTGATTCGCGGTTTCCATTAGTTCCTCTGTTAAAAATATTAACCGCTTATAAATCAAAATACAATCCACTAAAATCATTCATTAAACCTCAAAGGCAGAGTGACAGCGGTGGGATCCAAGGATCAGGATCCAGCGTGGTACCTTCTATGGAAAACGGACTGTTTAGAATTGGTGGTTCTTGTGTTTGTTAGTCGAAGGTGATTGTAACGACTGTAAATAGTTAGGTTAGGTCTGTTTGTCTTGTGATTTGATAATTGTTCCTTTACGAGGCACGCAGCGTGCGCGACCCTCAGTCATTACGTAGGAGGTGCGTGTGAGTGAGTAATAAATAACAATATATGAATTCTTGTATTTTATTGATGACATGTGTAAAAAGTTGAAATAAATTAGTGTTCAAAATCTCTTAAAATGTTTGTTTTTCTCTGAAATCATATTAATATATAAAATATAATAATATTAACATAAATGAAAATACATACATATTATAATAAAAATAATACTTTTGATATATATGTCATAAATTTAGCGGCAAACGGACCAATCAGGACGTACCAAAGTATTGCCACTGTAAAAAATAGCCTCAAAGGTCTATTATTTATTGAAATCAAAATAAAATTGTGGTAATGTACATTAAAAAAATACAGTTATTATATCAAATTTGTATAAAAATTATTCAATTTGACAAAAGAAAATTAATAGCACTGATACATAAAACACCATATTTTATTTATTCAAAAATTATTTTTTTTACTTTTAATCGGTTTTTAAAAATTATTTAAAACTATAAAATAAGTTTAATTTATTTTAAGTATATGTACAATTTATTTTATAGTTTTAAATAATTTTTAAATTTTGTTTTCTGTTACAATGGAGTGGCCACCATTGCCTACTGACTCCAATTGCCTACATCTCCGCTATGTGATATTTTTCATATGTTCGTTAGTTTTGAATTTTTAGCTAAAATAACAATACATCAAACACATCAATGAATATTAAAAAATAATGTGCTACTAAATAATTTAAATAAACAAATTTTTCAACTTCAAAAACCGGCAGTATGAATTATTCATTAGTTTATGTAAACGCATCCAAAATGGGATATTGACATGAAAGGATTTTTTTTTAGTTATTTAGTTAACTATATTACATTTATTGATGTATTTTTTTTTTGTATGATCATTTTATCTTGAGATATTGTTTGATTTATAACATTTTTACATATATCACTGACTATTTCAACAATGTTTAGAGATGTGTAGATCTATGAGTATAAAAAATAATATTTTAGATTATTGGAAGAGATTCACAAAAACAGCACCATGATCTTTTTTTGCATTTTCAGCTGTTTCTTCATATAGTTTTTTTCCCTCTGCTTTGTTAAGTCTACATAAAAATAAGAAACGAAGTCATTCTCTTAGGTGTATTATTTTTACACAAACACTTGTAAACGGATGTGAGGGCTCTACGGATATTACAAACTCACTTCATTGAGTTTGTAACTTCATTATATTTTTGTTCTGCATGTAGAAGCTAAGAGCTCTGGGGGCACAGCGGCGCCGAGGTATCAGAGAGCTGCAAGAGTGGAAAGAAGAGCAGCGAGGGCGGAGAGCGCGCTAGGGGGCAGGGCGCAGCTGCTGGAGATGATGTGGTGTGGCGCTCGTGCTGCACCCTGAATGAAGTGGGGTACTTCATCAAGCCCTGCGCCCTGCGCGACCCTCAGTCAAGAGTAATAAATTACATTATATAAATTCTTGTATTTTATTGATATGTGTATTAAAGGGTTTTTAACACATATTTTTCCTTACACCTACAACAAACCTCACTCGTAAGAAACTCATGTACGCTACCACTTAAGACACCAAGCTGTAGGTCCCAGACACTGCGCGCAGGAGCTGGGACAAAACATACAGTATTGTAAGACATAGCTTTAAGAAGTATTGTAAATTATCATATATATCATATAATAATAATAATTGATGACATGTGTAAATAGTTGAAATAGATTATTGTTAAAAATATGTAATATAAGATCCAGTGCCGCAAATTAGAAACGGAAATATTTAGAGATGCTATGACACAGTTCTATGATTTCTAACATGAAAGCTAAACCAATAAAAATTAGCAGATTGAGCTGAATCTGTTATCTGATGATCAGGAGCCGGCAAGTAGGGCGCAGTACAGCAACTGTGAAGAGCTGGGAGGTGGTAAAGTTTAATATAAAATGTATTCTACTGCAACAGAATGCACCTCATAATTATAGTAAATCCACTTGTAAGTAGATTCAGACAATTGCATTTTGTTACAAAAAATATTGAGATTTTTAAGTTAATTAGCTTTGTTGCAATTTTTAAAACCACAGAATGTGTACAGTTCAGTTTGAGCTGGAGATCTCTTATCTGACCAATACACATGAGTAGTTTTACTGTGGTTTTTGGTACATACACTGCAGCATTCATGACCTCAGTCAGTTTCCAGTGTCCGAGAGCAATACATCTCCAAATTTAAGAGTGAATGCTTGCAGGGAGTGTGCACACAAGGAAGCAACGTGTTTCAAAATTCATCTGTGGACTTGTACACAATGTAAATTAACAAATGTATTAACACATTCTGGTTACATCAAATTTGTCATACATACAAATGTTTAAAAACTCATGACATCACTAAATATATATATATATATATATATATATATATTTTTTTTTTTTTTTTTTCAAAAATAATTCTTTTTTCAAGTTGAGTATTTAACATTTTTATATTAAACTTTTTTTGTATGTAGTCTATTATCAAACAATGTTTAGCCAAATAGCTAGAAGATCATTAACTTTTATCTTTCAAAGGTTTTATCATACTGCACAAAAATGTTTGTAATGATTATATTTGTTTACTTAAATATTATTATTATAGATTGTTGTTTTAGATTACATTTGTCCGAGTATAATCTCAACTTGCTCTGAGGTCAGATGATAGGTTAGATTTTTAGAAAAGCATTTTTGAGTTACTCGAAGTATTTGCATCTTTTTAATTTTTTTAAAACTTGTTCAGACAAAAAAAGTATTTTTTTGAGAAATACATTTTGCTGTGGTCCAGAGTGATATCCAGTTTCTCTTTTATTAATGTGGCAATAACTTTTAGGACACTTTGAATAAGTTATCAATTACAATAGTTTATTCAACTACTACTGATTTTCTCTTCTTTAGTAGTAAAATTGAGAAAATTTAGAAAATAAGAAAAAAATGGAGGAAAATTGGAAAGATGCTATCAAAGATGCACTAGGAAATACAAGCGTTCAAGGTAAGCAAATAACTATCAGCGTCATGCGCTCCATATCATCAGCAAACCACTCCATGCATCATACATAAAAAATACAAATTTATCCACATCCACATATATTTTATACCTTAATTAATTTGTAAGGTATATTTTATATTCAATCCATAGAAGTGCATGCATAGAATTAAAATCAGCTTGTCACTTTCAATTACAATGAATCAAATAAAATAAAAAGATAAAAAGTTTGAAATCAGTGGTTTCTGGTTTTAATCATTGCTTCTTTTTCAAACCTAATTCCATTAAAATTCAAGAGTGCGTGACAATTTTATAGTATGTACTTTTATTTACAGACGACATACCTTTGATTGCAGCAATAAAAGCCCAACCTATAGTAACACCACTTCGTGGATATGGTAATATTTACATAGTGTATTTTTCTAAGACTAAAAACTAACTTTTTCAAGACTAGTTTTAATTCATCTATCAACTCATGTCCTGAAGAAATTTAACTGAAATATACTAAAGATATCCACCGCACAAAAATCATTTTATCAAATAGCAGACAAATTACTTTCCAAAACACAATGTAATTAATAATTCAAGTCTTGAAAATGCCGTATTCGGTGAAAGAGCTCTCGCTACAAGTGAAATTAACGTAGTCTCCAAAACCATTTGGTTTCATTTTATTATAAAATGGAGTATCACAAAATAAATACCAGTTTCATTAATTAACTTTGAATAACTCAATCACATTAGAACTAGGACCAGCATAGGTATGTTTTTAGGTTTTGTCAGCTGTTGTTATGAGTTGATTTTGATTCTCGAGTGTTGAGATGCTTCAAGTTTTCAGTACCAAAAACTTGAAGCGACACCCGAAGCACCGAAAGCCAAAATTAATTCATAGGATCAACATCAAGAATTTCTATTAAAAATTATAAATATCAAGCTTATGAAATTAATGAGTACAATCAGGCTTGTTTGTTTTCTATGTGTGTAGGCACAGGAGCACATACTACATCCGTTCTATTTAACAGAAAAAACCACGGACTTTGGTCACAAGATTTTTTTTCTCATGCATGTTTTATCTTTCAGTCTGGCGAGATCTGTTATCTTTCCAATTAATGAAAATGCAATCAGTTCTCTCAGATTGACCTCAAATCTAATTAGTTTAACAGCGTTGTATGAAGGTATACTCATTAAACGGCAAGAAAAATTCCTTAATTTTATTTTTAATTTATGTGTATAGATTTACCCAAAAACGTATTGTTATTTCATGTCAAAGATTATTAATAAATATTTGATAAATCTGCATTTATTGTCCACCCAAGCATACTATATCAAAAGTATATATATAATAAGTTTCAGAAAAGAGTTGTATGCAAACATTACAAAACATCAAAATAGTACACTTTTTACATTGAATACTTCACAAAAGCACAAAATTGAATAAAAGTATTAGTTTTGATGTAATATCAACACCGCTGCTAGAGTATTACAAAAATAATCTAAATAATAATACAAATGAATAAAAATAAATATTTATATAAAATACTAAAAGCCAGAATATTCTTGGGTGCTATAGACATAAAAAGTTAAAAATACTCATTGCCACAAGAGACCAGCTAATATTTTATTGCATCCTTTATTGTTGCAGGAACACAAGAGCCATTCATGCCTCCCAACTTAGACGAGCTGGCTACGCTGGGGCAAGTGGTGGTGCAGCAGCAGCCCCAGTGGCTAGAGAGACTCTCTGGAATGGACCGAGGCAATTGCTTCATTGTCACTGACCTGCAAGGCAACATACTGTATAAGGTCCAGGAGTCCAGTGACTGCCTTCTGAGAGCTCTACTGTGGAAGTGGCGACCCTTCCAGCTGGAGCTCACGGACCGCAGCGGCAACCAGGTCAGACAACCTCACCAGTGTAACCACCTAGATAAAAAGCTTTTCATGCCGACCAATGATAGTAGTGGATTTAGAGATGAGTGCAGAAGCCACTGGACTACCCCGAGGTCCAGTCAATAGCATAGTTTAACGACCAAAGAATCACAGGTTTGAATACAGGCGGTGCAATTTAATTTCGTTAATATTGTTACGGTCTAGCAGTAAGTTTGAAAATCGAACCATCCAGAACGCTATAAAGCAAAGGACTGGAATGATCGAGCGAGCGTCGACTAGAGCGCCAATACGAGGTTTTCAGTTGAATTATGATTATGTTAGTGATGCAGTTTTTAGGTGCAATTTTTTTCAGAAACCAATAAAAGATTACTAATTTATTTCTTTAAAAAATAATAATTTTCCCCCTGTAAAAATGATGCCAAACACTATGAAAAAATAATATTAAAATATCTTTTCATTACAAGACTCAAAAAAATGTTTTAATTCAAGACTCCACTGCTGGCAGTATCTATGCTTCCATTTAGCCACAAGGCTGTTCAGCTGCTACACTAGAGATATCAACTCGCAGTCATGACAGACTTTTCCCATCACTCCAGGTGCTGAGCATGTCTCGATCCTTCACGCTGGGCTTGCCGTGGCTGCCACTGCGCCCGGGCTACATGCTGGTGCAGACAGG
Source organism: Atopsyche davidsoni (assembly GCA_022113835.1). Lineage (NCBI taxonomy): Eukaryota > Metazoa > Arthropoda > Insecta > Trichoptera > Hydrobiosidae > Atopsyche > Atopsyche davidsoni. The sequence continues at coordinate 6,415,665 of JAILWY010000020.1, read as the reverse complement.
TGGGGGCGGCGTGCTGGGCGGAGCTAGGGCGTGTCCCGTCATGTTATGTCACTGTGCCAAAAGCTGCCAGGACATCCTGTCATTGCTCGGCCGCCACTTCACCGTACATGGCACGCAGGGAGACCCGCTGTGCTGCATCCAGTGGACCCCCTACCAAGTCACCGAAGGATCCATCAAGATGAAAGTAATTTATTTTTACTAATTTAAAATAAAGTAATACGTTTCCAGGTTCAAACAGTCATTTTTCAAACTTTCATCGTCAAAACGTCACGACAGAATACAATTCTATGCTAGCCCTTAAGGTGATCGTATTGCTGGTCGATATACTTCATCTTAATCCATAAAATCTGTTTTCTTGGAGGGATAACAATCCATTGATTGATGATTTTATGCCCAACATTTTCCGTAACCTTCTAATGGACTATATTGATGAAATTAGTGTGCTTACTCAGAATCGGGGACATTAAAATTAATAATGGGTAAAATAAAGGATTAGCAGTAAAGATAGTATTATTTTAATTGTATTGCTTTATTCTTATCTATAACAAAATAACACAATCAATGCACATTGATTGAAGTAGCAATGTTGAGAATTTCCGAAAAGCAACTTCAATCTGTACATAAATCCACATCACGTCTTTAACCTTAATTATAACACTTCAGGATTTATGAGCTCTGTCTTGCCTTCAGAATTAATTAACAATTGAAATTAATCTTTCTCAATACACTCTGTAAATATAACATTTTCATTTTCAGTATTTATATTTTAAGCCTCAGAGTCGTTACACGGACACCGAGAAGAATCAATATTGCTTCCCTGAAGTTCTGAACAGCTCGTCGCTCTATCTAAATACATTCAACAATTATAAAAATATCATGGAGTAAACTGTCTATTCTTACTGATTACCAGATCAAATAAAATCAAATCCCTACTTGGAGAATTACAGAGGTGAAAATCAAATTACCTTTGACTATGCGGCTTGCCGACTTATTTCAATCGCCCCATGAATTCTTACAATTTTTTAATAATATGTGCCATTACTTGAATAAGTAAAATGAATACACTTATCCTTTTTAAATATTTGATGACTTTTAGTATTATTTTTACAAAAAGTTTTTTGAAAAAGTTGATGTTTTTTTCAATATTACAAATGCCTCTTCATTGAATTCTTGTTCAGCTCAAAAGTCCAAAACTCTGTAGAAAGCAAATGAAATTATAATTATAAGTAAAACATTATCTGGATTTGGCGAACAAAAAATTATGAAAAATTTGAGTTTTGGTGTCAGTTTTTTCATACCTATTATAAACAAAACCAAATATATCTTTGAAACTTTTGCATTATCCAACATGAATTTTTAATATACGTTTTCAAAAATAAGGTTTAAGACAGCTACTATTAGTTAAAATCAAATAAGTAATATGACGTAAAATTGTTGAGGTAACCACGACTTAGACTCATTAAATTATTGAAAGTTGCATGCAAAAAAAATTGACCTTTTAGTCCTCAGCATCTTCAAGTTACTACTCTATATCCTCCATAAAAAATTATACTATAGTAATCACTAAAAAATTAGAACTGAAAATAAACAAGAACAAAACCATGCCTGTACGCGATCCAGCCTTCCTGATTACCCTCTCAGTTCTATACTTGCAATTATGCATTTAGAAACTGAGAAAATGTTATAAAAATAATCAGATTGTGCTGAATGTGACATTTCCCCTGCATGGACAATCGAGAGTGACAAAGAGGGTGTTTTACAGCAGTACTGAGTGATTAAACTAATGTCTCCGCAAACACTAATTAAATGAACTTATACGTTAATTTAAACATCATTAAAAATTACTGAATACGAGTAAATTTTGTTTCAGATACTTTCAAATGAAGGAGTAGTCATCGGTGGAATAATCAAACAAAAAGGAAGCATCATCACAGAGATGATGGCTGACGCAGACACCTTTCTCATCATATTTCCGGAAAAGGCAGAAACCACCTTGAAGACTCTCATTCTGGCCGCTTGCTTCCTCATTGTTAGTATTGCACACCATACTAATAGATCATTAACTCACTGAAGGGCGGTTGTCAAATAATAAAAACCATTTATCGAAAAACTAAATTAAAAAGTTCTTTCATCCAATCAAACCAAATCTGACTGCATGGAGCAGATGCGTTGCTGCTGGTATTCAAAGTATAATTTATTCCGTTAAATAGGTTCTCCAATCACGTGTGAAGATTGATGAAAGTCAAAAGGCTCAGCCCTTGGACATTCATTTCTGATTAAACTAATCTTGAATAATAAAAATAAACTAAATATTTTTATTGCTGTTTAACTATTGTAGCGGTCAGTGTAAATACACCGCTACATTATTTGTCTTGTTAAGCTCCGCCCCTATCTCAGGTACAGACTTTCTAATTTTACGACAACCCCTACAAACCCTAGCGATAAGGCCACCCACGCCACAGAGAGACGCAGACACTCGACTAGTAACCACGTAATATTCTTTTGTCCATCATCTTAATAAACGAATACGCAAACATTTCGCCAGCCTTTTGATCTACATCCATTATCATAAGCAACATAACATCAACGGCGAAAGTGGTGACTCCGACGTGATCAACTAACATCAACGGCGAAACTATCATTAGATTCCATCACAGATATTGCTTTTTATAAAATGGATGCAAATTATTGTTACAAAATCAGTTGGTAATTTGTTTTTCGACATATTTTGCAATGAACAAAGTCCGTGATTGGGATGAACCTTTTGTCTATATGTATAGAACTTAATGCAAATCATGGACCACTATTATATTCAATATTTTATAAATGACCAAATTAAAACAACTTTCAAATATATCATTATTCAGTAATAAATCATTACTACAAAATATATGGCAATGGCTTTTCTGATTTAATAAAATAAAACAACACCAAACATAATTGAATATATAAAATAAAAATGTGTAATGAATTTAGACTCACCCGAGATATTTTTGTCCACAGGATTCCATATATTTTGAAAAATCTTCGTGGTGAACCTCGCCTCTGCACGAAGAGCTCTCAGTGCAAGCCGGTTCTCTCAACACACTTATATATTTACTTGTTATTGTTACATTTGGTAAAGTGAAAGTAACCAAAAGCTATTTTTCTAAATAAAATAATTGCGCCAACAATGTTAAGTTGCACTTACACGCAACACTTTAAATATTTTTATTATCAAATAAAATTTTAATATTACAATAATCCAACGGCTATAATGAAATTATTTTAAATATACGATATGAAAAAAACGGTACAAAGAGGTGGGTATATATGAAATAAACACAATAGTGTACAACTTTATACCTTAAAATATTTTATTCATATTTAGTTTTATATATAAATTTGTATATATAAATAGTTTTATATATAAATAATTTTACATATAAATAATTTTATATATAAATAATTTTATGTAGCCTAAATATTTGTAATTATGAAGCAAATATTTCAACAATTCATAGACACGCTCTAGCAAACAGCACCATAAACAAATGTCACTTTAATGTTTGACATTCGGCTTTGTGTTTTGTATCGTGCGTCAGATTTCTCACGTTTTATCACACAAATTATCGTTTGAAACTTAAACAGTGACTGGAAGGAGAATACGCAGTCAGCCATAGCTTGGCAAGTAGTTACAGAATAAGGCAAGCATGGCTAACGACAGAGAGGTTCTTCGCGAGATCTGGGAGGGCAAACTGCCCGTCTGTTTTCAGCTTGATCCGGACGAGGTCGTCGAGCTCCAACAACCAGATCCTTTCTACCTCATGGTGCCGCGCCTCAGTTACTTCCCTATTGTCACGGAAAAGGTAAACGTCAAAACACTACACCGTAGCTCGTGACCACGATCAGTCATCACCAGATTTGTTGAACATGTCGCTCGATTTACGCATTAATGAAAACCGTATAAACTTGAACTGATGCGTAATTCTAACCTTTCTAACTTCCGCCTGCGACCTCTGACACATTCAGAGTAAGATAATCAACAAGACTCAACTCAAAATACCAGACATTGTCTTGTCTTGTCATTATCAGTTCAATTCCAACATTATGCATTACATACTAAATATGATGTATTATTTTCAAGATCAAGAAGCACTTCATGCGCTACATCTCGCAAGAAAAATCGGACAATGAGATGTGGTTAGAGTGGAGCGGGCAGGCTTTGCGGTGGCAGCTGCCCATCGGCCTGCTGTACGACCTGCTGGGTGAGCCGCAACTGCCCTGGACGCTCACCGTGCACTTTGACCGCTACCCCGAGGACCTCATCATCCGCTGCCCCAACCGGTTTGCACTGCTTATCACGTCACTTGTTTAAAAGATGCACTTCAACCTTTTGCGCTCATCAATATTATTTTTTCTCTTCGTATTAATAAAATTATATATCAAACAATTTTAAAACATTTTTATAATATATGATACTATATTACTATTAACTTGTAAGGTGATAAAATCTACTATAATAATAGCCATTGTGTGTGTGTGTGTGTATGTTTCGTTTTTTGCTTCTCTATAGAATATCTTAAAAGATACAACGCTGATTTTTTGCACGTAAATTTAGTTAATTTTTCCGCAGCTATGTGCTGAATTTCAAGACGATAGGATAATATTTTTATTCATAAACTATAAAATATCCTCTAGCGAGTTTCAATATGTACGAATTATAGGATTTTATTGTTCAACACGAGAATTTCAAATTTAGAACTTTTACAAATAAACAAATTTTGATGCTTCTTAGAAATTTTCAGTTTATGTCAGCTTGACATAAGTACCAATTTTATTTTTTTATCGAAATTGCGTTAGAAATTATTAATCACATCATTAATAACTTAAAATGCCTCCTTAAAAAATATCACCGTCTAAGCACAGCAAACGTAATTAAAAAAGAATAGCTCAATTGAACGTGATAAAGACTGCATCTAATAAAGAACAGTGCAGTGAAAGTGATTCGTTGTTTGTGACACGAAATGTGATATTTCCTAGAATGGCTTTGCTTTCGAAATTAATATCCGGTTATTCAAAATATATGTGTACAAAATGAAATCATATGTTCAAACACTATTGCATCGTTCATCAAATACGTCATTTTATGACGGGCTACATTTCTAGTAAAATAGATAATACTGGATTTTTGCAACAATTTAAAGTTATCAAAAATATTTTTAGATCTAATAGTTGTTTCAATTTAGTTTTTATCATGCTCTTATGACACACATACACTAACTCGCACACTAGTCCAGGTCTAGTCTATATACTCATATCAATAGTCAGTTGCACACTAGTCCAGGATATTGCTTACACTACAAAATAAATAAATATTATTTTTGTTTCAAAATTAAATATATTTCTTGAATGGTATATAACATGCCTTTTTACCTGAAAAATTACCATATTATAAATATAATGAAAACTGTAAAGTGATCCTTCTAGACATTAATTTTTGACATGAACTGCTTCACAACCAATACTGTTAGCAAAAAAACCATAAATATTTAAATGTATCACTTTATATATTTAATTTTTAATTTAATAACTCTTGCATCGCCTTCAAAAATCTTCAATGTCAAATTATGCAATAAAATTACCATCCTTTTCAACAAAAAAAAATGTGTCACTCGAGGTACTCCCGCACAGTCTTCCGGTGAAGTGAATCAGATTCTCTGTTGCAGCGAGGTGGTGGAGTCGCACTTCATGTCCAGCATCAAAGAAGCAGACGTCCTGAAGCACCGCGGTCAGGTGGTATCCGGCATGCAGAAGAAAGACCACAACCAGCTCTGGCTCGGGCTGCACAACGGTAAGAACCTCACTACCACACCGAAAGATAGCAAACCAAATATCTCCTCATGCTTTTACTAGATCTCTCCATGTGTACGGGTTCTTCAAGTCTGCTAACAGCAGGGAAAATATTAAGCTTCTCATTCTTACTATCTGAACTTGGATGTCTTCTAACATGAAAAAATTGTTGAAGGGTTTTTTCTCATCATTTTAAGTATACCTAGAACATCATCATCCTTCTATTGTATCTACTTTTTTTAAAGTACAACTTATTGGGTCGTATCTCATCTGCAGACAAGTTTGACCAGTTCTGGGCTGTAAATCGTCGGCTGATGGAGGCGGGTGGCGCCGGAGGAGAAGCAGAGCTGTTCCGGCACGTGCCCATCCGGTTGTACAGCGAGGGCTCCGGGGTGCGCCAGCGCTTGGTGCGACCCCTCGGGCCCCAGGGCCAGCGCGCCACCCTAGGAGACATGCTCAAGGACATCTACCCTGACCGCATGGATGGTGATTTATTCAACATTATTAAAATAAATTTTATACGAGTTGATATCCAAAGCTCGCAGTGTCAATTATAAATAAATGCTACCATTAAACTTTTTTACATTTTTTCTAACAAATTTGTAGAAAAAATGCTAAAAATTGTTTAACAGTTGAAATGTTGAACAAAACATATAGTTATGTAATAATAGTTATTTAATTTTTGTGTTGGACTAGGCCTTCTTATAGATGCTTTTAATCTCTTATATCCCAGTACTTCATATTTTATATTTCAGTAACTGACCTACTATTTACAGAATAATATTATTTATTTTTCTATTTCAGTAAAAGTGAAAACACACGGCATCACCGTCCCTCATGACACTCCACTCCAGTGGATGTCGGAGCACCTCAGCTACCCGGACAACTTTCTGCACCTCTTCATCTGCTAGAGTTCCAGTGCCCCCTCGGCCCACGGAGGCAGCCACCACGAGGCCACAATTGACTGATAACTCTAAATTCCGTAGAGTAGAACACAAAGGGGAAACTGGACACCCTGGATTATAAATAACTTACAATCATTGCGCGAGGTCAAGAGTACCCAGCTTACTTGGTCCACATCATGATTTTTCCTTTATCAGGGAATATAGTTTATGTGGTCTCCGCCGCTGGAGGTATCCAAGGAGCAATTTTATAATTGATCAGATTCAATTAACCACACTCCGTGTAAGATCAATCCAGTGTCTCCTAAATCATGATGTCATCCAAATGGGAATGATTTGTGCCACTTAATTTTTTGAACAATTAGTTTTGATGTTTCCAAAAGAGAATACATTTTCTTATCTAACTTTTTTAACAAATAATTTTAAAACTAAGCTGTAAGTAAACTAAGCTGCGTTCTGAATCCCTTCTTTGGTAAAACCCAAAAACTATCGTTACATAATAATTTTGTGCTCCAGAAATCATATCATGGCTCCCATTTACGGATGATGCCATAAATTTTGAAATACTACATATAAGTCACGAAAAAGAGTTCTTTGGTGGCGGAATCTGCGATGGTGCTCTGTACAAGTTACCCACTATCTGTGAATCTTTCTAGGGAGTTCTTGTATTTAGATACAAGAGTAATGTGATTGAAGATATATCTATTTTAATAAAACTCAAAGATATATCTTTTTTGTACAATTATTGTTAAAAATATTAAATACAATGTTAGTGATTTATGTTGCATAGCTCTGCTAGATTTTATTTTAATTTAAAGATGGCATATTAGGAATGTAAGAAACGGAATGTCTGGAGATAGAAATCTTATTTGAAGCTCCGGTCACTAGTCGCTTATCGACCTCACCTATGAACAGATCGCCTCGGAAACTAGTCTCACACTGAGCATCAGGGTTGAATGAAGACGACAGGTGCTTCAACCAACTCCAAGTACTGACATCACACCAGCCTTCGCGTTGCAATCGCATCGCTGAGATGACTGTCATATTTTTTCAAAATGAAGTTAACCGGCATTGTTTGTGGTTTCTTGTTGTCGAGAACTTAAGATTCCTGGCTGCACGCACTGCTCAGTAAATTTTGTTTGTAAGAGAGCTATAGGCGTGCTGAACTGAGTTTAGTCACGAGTCTTCTTTTTGAAAGGTTTTCGAATACTGTTGCAGGATGAACAAATAATAATAGTGTGTATAAACTAAATTAATAATATAAATAATTTCAAGTGCTAGCGAGTAAGTTGGATGTGTTTTATTTATGTACTTTTGCTTGCAAATTTGTATAAAAAGTCTTTTAAAATATAACTATTTTAAAAATTGATGCGCATTTATTTTTATTTTGAGAGGTTCGAGAGGAACCATTTCTCGCTTATCAAGTATTGATAAAGTATGCCCAGTGGCGGCAGCGTTTTAATTTGAAACAAAATATCTGTCATTTAAGGAATAGTTCGAAAGGCAAGGGAAAGGCTCGTTGGGTTAACAGATCAGGGAGTGTGGGTTCGAATCCTACTTGTGAGTGTATTCAAATATTTTTTCTTGTTATATGTACAGCCTATTGCTAGCTCAATAAGTCTTTATGAGTCAAACGTGCAGATTATTTTTAAATTCTACAAATAAATATATAGCACCTTTGAGACTCAAATTCATAAAGGGGAAAAAACACCTGCGAGTAGCCTAGTAATCAATTATTAAACCAATAAATATTTTTTGACAGAGAGTACTTGGTTGAATTCCATTTTAATATTTTTATAAAATACTTTTTTTTCCACATGCTGATTTTTATTGGTGACCGGTTTCGCCAACCACTATCAAACTGAGTTTTATTAAAATATTAATTATTAGTCAATTATTTTTCAACTGTACCAAAATGTGCTAGGTTCAAAAACATTTTGATACTGTTTAACATTTTTTTACAAATAAAAATATAAGAATAAGTAAACCTCAATAATAAATATATTAAAACTATTTAAATAATTGTAAAACATAAGCAGTGATTATGAATTTTACTAAGCTAGTTGTGTATAAAATTATCACGGCTTACCTTGAAACAATAACACATTGGGGCATAGGGCCTTATACTATGGGTGACTATGACTAAGCCTTTATACATCAGTGGTTGGAGTGGACCGCCGGTTCTCTCATCTAAGTCATTCTATAGGCATTGGTGAGATCATATTTTATCATCTTAGTGAGATTGCCTTCTTTTAGCTTTGAACCTGTATAGATGTAGCAAATAGATACTAATGTTTACACCCGTGAGTGACAGCACGTTTGTAACTTAGCCGACTCCTTAATGATGTCAAAGTTTATCAACAAAGAAAAGTTGATTCACAGATGCAATGATCTCATCTCTCGACACATACTCAATGCAAACAAACATGATCTTATCTCCGGCAGCATTGTGGGCCAGGGGTTATTTGTTTAATTTCAAACAAATCATTTCGCTTCATTATTTATTTACTCATGAAAGGGTCTCCGCAGTACTGAAAATAAATACCTACCTATATGAATTTATATATTTTATTGGAAACCTTCATACGAAAATAGCAAAACCGCGCTATGAGGTTTATATGCCGATTAATAGATGACAGTAGTTTAATTAAAATGGCAAATTCACCAAAATATGATTGGAAAATAAGATATTTTTAAATTTATGTGCTATTTTCCCTGATGCTGACGGCAAATTATTTTAACAATTGATTTTCATAAATGTTCCTTGATTACCAAGCTAGTAAAAAGAGATCCCGATTAAATTAATATTTAAGTTTTTTGAGTCGATATGTTCCAATCGAATAATTATTATAAAGATCAAAAATTTTCAAAGAATCAACAATTTAGCAGTCCAAAAAAAGAATAGAATTCTGTTAACAATTAAAATTATTAATAATTGATTTTTTATGAATATTTCATACAGAAAAAAGACATGTAGCTATAAATGGCAACGATCGCTTTAGTTTAAAAAATACTTTTTCTATAATAGCAAGATATAAAAAAAATATCAAACGAGCCGACAACAATAAATTTTTATTGTCAAACTGATTGTCGTCAGAAAAGACAAGAGATAAAAGTTATATTTCCACGGCTCATAATAAAGTCGATTGTTCTTTTAAATCGAACATGCCCATCACTAAAAGTTCATGTGTCACTTGCGCGATGTTTCGAAATATGCAGTACTCACTTTATTTTGCAGTTCTGCCATGTGAGTGAGCTTTGCCATGAATCTTGGCGTGGACATGGACGCCCGCGTGAAGCTGGAAATTAACGACACCGAAGAAAGTGACAGGTCCGCGGTCTGCGAGGTTTCTGCTAAATGCGAAAATGAGACAGCTCAGGGTGTCCAGCGCGATGCAGCCAGAGAAACCCTCTCCAGGGAGAGCCAAATAGTGGAATCTGACGCCATGCGAGCATCGCTGGACCACGGAAGAGCTCTCTCGCCAAGCTCTATCGACGGGGAAAAGGTAACCTCTAAATATAATCTGTCATCACTGTTCGCCGTACTAAAATGCTTGGCTGCACTTGTGTTGTATAAATCAATCGCAATTGCAGCCGAGTCACACGCCCTGCTTTTTTCTTTTTGTCTTTTGCTTTTGTGGCGGGACAGGAAAAAATGTAATTTTTCTTTAACGCCTTCATTCTGGCTTGGTGGCGTGTGTCACCATGGGGTTATGTGTTGGGGTGGGTGGTTGTGGGCGGCTGGATTACGGGGGGGGGGATTGCTTTTGGCCTTTTTTGGTAGAGGCAATTTTCTAGATTGTATTCTAGAAGGTGGCTAATCGAAGGGTTTGGGACAAGGGATGTTGATATTTGGAAGGAGTGGGCGAGGTCGATGATTACCTCGTGGATCGTCTTGGTGTTTGTATCCCTGTGGAGTTGGGCATTTTGGACGAATCACGGGGCGTTCAGTGCCCATCGGAGGACTTTGTTCTGGGTGACTTGAAGGCACACGTCCTGCCTGCACTATAAATCTACTCTCATGTATAACAAGTGGCTGCCAAGATGCATTGGAGCAGAGCTTCATACATGACACTTGTGGTGTAGTTTAGGTTTTTTCTATTATAAAAGAACTTAGTTCAGACAACCATACGGTCTACTAATAAGATTATGGAAATTGAAGACGTAGATTGTAAAATTTATTGTTGGAGCTCAGGGCTTTAAATCGTGTATATGTAAAACCCTTTTTTTTTCATTAGAAGAAATATAAATTGACTTATGTTAGTGCCACTTCATAAAAATGAAGGTAGATGAGTATATTAAATCACATACTCATCTTTATTGGATAAAATTCATCCTTATCCTATATCAAAAATAGTTTTGGGTCACTGTGGTGTATAACAAGCATTGTTTTTATTTTAAAATTATATTTCTAAATTATTGTTTTGCTTCAGGTGCAATTGCATGCTCTCGACACTGACCCTGCCTCCATCAGTCAAGGAGAAGACCAGACCGCCGGAGGTGTGAAGCCCTCTGCTTGCTCTGACTGTTCATACAGAAGCAGTTGTAAAATTTATTTTAAAAAACACAAACTTATCCACGATGATAAGAAACCTTTTGCTTGTGATCAATGTTCATTTACAAGTCTCACGAAAAGTTATTTAAAGAGACACATGCTTAGTCATACTGGTGAGAAGCCTTATGCCTGTGACCGATGCTCATACATATGTAAAACTATGTATCAGTTAAAAATACACAACTTTATCCATACGGGTGAAAAGCCTTTTGCTTGTGACCAGTGTTCGTACACGTGTATTACAAGTAGTAAGTTAAAAAGTCACGAACTTATCCACATTAATAAAAAGCCTTTAGCGTGCGACCAATGTTCATATACAAGTGTTCGACAAAGCTGTTTGAAGACGCACAAGCTCATACATACTGGCAAGAAACCTTTTACTTGTGATCAATGTTCCTACGCGTGTATACGAAGTAGTGATTTGACAAAACATAAACTTATCCACACTGGTAAAAAATCTTTTGCTTGTGATCAATGCTCTTACACATGCTATACAAAGAGTGGTTTAAATAGTCATAACCTCATACATACCGGTGAAAGGCCTTTTGCGTGTAGCCATTGTTCATTCACGTGTTATAAAAAAAACGATTTAAAGGTACACCAATTAACACATACTGGTGAAAAGCCATTTGCTTGTGGCAAATGTTCATTTGTGTGTAATAAGAAAACCAATTTAATTAAACATGAACTAACGCATCTTGAAAAGTTATCTATTTCTGAAAGCAAAAGTAAACAACACCAAACCCTGGATGAAGAATCATCAATCGTAACCATTCATCCAACGAGTCAATCTCAAAAGTTTGTAGTATTATTTGTAATAAAAAAATAAGCCATTTTGGTGTTCTGTCCATTATATAAACAAAAGGTATCTTTTGTAATGAAAGATGAGTTACATATCTTATTATGCAGTGTTGAGAGTTAATCGGAGTTTAAATTTACTAAGTGATGTTGGACAGTTTAATCTATTGTTTCACTTGAAGCCTCACATCTAAAGTTGGGAATCAATGCATTCTATGCTTACTTATTTAATAAATTATATAAATGAAATGTCAGTGTGAGTCAAATTCATCAAACGCCGGTATCTGGTTGAATGTAAATATTTGATTTTATTGCGCTTTAGTATTTATTGGCAGCCTACATTCACACATATCACAATACATATAGTATAGCATACTAGACCTCACTTATCATTGTCTGATACATAGGCTATCACCGATAACCTTAAATATAAGATCATTTAATGCAGAATTAAAAATAATAATGTCAGTCGCATCGTTTAAATGTGTAATAAAGTAGTTTCCGAAAAAATTTACCAAAAATCATACCGAGCTCATTTACATCATAGGTTCCCAACCGGGGCAGTACCGTCCCCCAGTGGGCGCTGGAGCTTTCCAAGGGGGCGGTGGCGGGTCCAAGGAAAAATGGGGGGCATTACGTAATACCTCTATGGTATTTTTATATGGAAAAAACAAAAATTTCTTGTCAAGGGGGCGGTGGTCGATAAAAGGTTGGGAGCCTATGATTTACATGATAGAAGAAATCATTCCTGATGCGTGTATGCTGCATTTAAATAATGAAGTGGTAATCTCAACTTCCATCAGGATTGAGCCAAGTTCATCAAACGCCAGTGTATGATTGTTCAATGATAAATTTTTATTTCATCACAATTTAGTATTTATCGGAAGCCCACATTCACAGACGCCACAATATGATAGGTCAAAGTCATGCATTTTAGCATTTTTAGCATTTTAGACTACTACTTGTTGTTTTCTTCAGAAACAAGAAAATAGATTTAAAATATGGCAATATCTACTTGGATAGATGATAGACAATGCTTTTGAAACCTTTGCACCATTTTGATAATGGTCAACAAAATAGTATTCTAGATTGTCAAACGTCAGAGCTTACCAACAAGCAATTAACTGTATACAGTTGTACAGTTAATTGCTATACATAAAAAAATCTTCATGAAATAAAAACGTGGTGATTTTAGAAGCCATTATATACCTCACATAATATAATGTTCATTGATCGGTTTTTAATGTTTCAAAATGACGAATAGCAGGTTTTTAAATAGTATCATTGCATATTGCCTGTCTAATTATAAACATCAGTCGTGTATGAAATCAGGGTGATGATGTGGGGCGAAAGAGCTCTCGTTCTATTGTGATAAGTTGTGAAGTTCGTTAAACTATTAAATATTGTTTATATTTATGTCCAATAAAGTTTATATGTAATACTGCCCTTGTTTATTAATATATATATATATATATTTAAAAACAACTTTTTGATATAAAAAAAAATGACTACACGAGTGGGAGTTGTACAAGCTTGGATAATCTGAACGAGAAGTCTATTTACCGACCTCCCCATGTGCATTTAACTGCAGATAGAAGACAGACAGTAAGCCGGCACATTATAACCTTCCAATCACTGCAGCCATGTCAGACTAGATACTAATCCAGAAAAAAAATACAGTAAGCCAGCTTAATTTACAACAATTATATTAGACAAAGCGTTTTAAAAACAACTGACTGATTTAATTTGAAATACTCCATTCTTATTGTTCTATACTACACACTATTTTGTAGCAATAAAACATGAAACACCATTCGTTTTATCCTTTATAAATTATGAATACGCTCCAGAATCTTCGGACTACCTTCTCCACCTTACTCGCTCATTGCGTAACCGGTCCGTGGTATAATTTGACTAAATTGAAAATGCTGGGCTAGGGCCCTACAAGGTCGGTGCTGCCACTATTAAACACCTTTCGGCACAAAAACAGTCATCCGTGCGGTACTAACCGACAACTACTCGCCATCTATTTCAGTTCATTCACTATCGATAGACTATTGTATATCTGGCATGCGAGTTCTGAAAGACCAAGTAAATTAAACAGTGATTACCAAGTTTTGATAATAAAATAATAATACTAGTTCACAATCTAGACATAAGAGAGGGTCGTGAATCCCAAATTACCCATTTAAATGAAGGTACAGAAATAATTATCTCACGCTAATTTTAAAACAGTAATTATTGAGCGATCAAATTCTTCGCCGGTAGCCATATGAGATTTGATTGACAAAATGTACTCTATCTCTCGTTTAATAATCTGATCTAAATTAAAGATAATTTGTCAGAGAAATAGCATTTTATAAAATCCACCAGCTCAATAACTATCGTTCAATTCAATCGGGATTCCTGAACGTGACCGTCAGACACCTTTATTGTGTATCTGGCTAACAAAAATAATTCATCAGTTACTGCTGCAATTATATTTTTTGCACTAATTACTGAAAAAGGAGATTCTCTCGGAAATGTTCATAAGCTTCCTCGGTATGATCTCAAGACCGGAGTCGAAGACAACGCGACTCGGAATCTTATTGGAATTCAAGCTTTGCTTTGAAAACAACTCGGCTGCCGTCGCTGCTGGACAAAGGACTCTCGCACTTCCGCCACTCCATACGCGATGGCTTTACCTTGTCGACCGCTTTTAATTACAATAAATCGCGATCAACGTGGAGATTGCCTTTTCAGAAACGACGAGACGCGGGACGCATGCGAGGCGCCATTTCAGTATTTATTTTTATTACTAATATGATTAGGCACATTAGTTCATATGTAGAAGATGATTTAAAGAAACTCTCAGAAAAATATCATCGTGATTTGTGTGGGATCTGAACCCACATCCCCTGGCTTACGTGGCCGGTGTACTAACCCTTGTACTAACGAATCACTTCCGTTTATCGAGAATTTTTAACAATCTATATATATGAACTAATGTGCCTAATCGTATTAGTAATAATATAATAAATACGCATCTGATTGACGTCAAATCCAAAAAATAGACATACGTATTTACTTTTCTTGCAAAATGCGCCAGCACGTTTTGAATGAGAAACGGCAAGGGCAGGAAACCAAACCTGGCGAGGGAAAAAAAATAAAGCTTAAAATTCATTCAAATGCGGCACTCAGTTCCGGGGGACTCATTCATGCGACACTTCCTCGACACTCCCTACTCGCAAAACCGATATCGATCACTAATTTGCAGAGTTTTCGTTCCCCGACCCTCCAACCTCCACCGACTCGAGTTAGTTTTGGAACGGATACAATAAAAATATATACATTATCTCCTTGTATTCGCAAGGAGCGCCGGCATCTTGGGTAAACCAAGACGCATCCGGGGGGGCGAAATCCGATCACGAAGGGCAAAAATGTGTCCCGCAAAGTTATCACGAAGTTGAAAACATTTCGGCCAGCTATTTTAGCATACCTCGCTGCCGAAAACGAAATATCGAGACGACTGCCGAAAAACAAGTGGAAGGGTCGATTGGCTTTTAACTTCATCGGTTGAGTTGATGAATAAGCTGTACTTTTGGACCCGCGTCCACGGTTCTGTTGCAATGCTTTTATTACTAATATGATTAGGCACATTAGTTCATACATAGAAGATGATTTAAAGTAACTCTCAGAAAAATATCTTCGTGATTTGTGTGAGATTTGAACACACATCCCCTGGCTTACATGGCCGGTGTACTGACCCTTGTACTAACGAATCACTTCCGTTTATCGAGAATTTTTAACAATCATACTCTACATGTGAACCAATGTGCCCAGGCCAACCAATATTTAGTGATTTGCAAGCACTGGACTTTTTGAACAAAGTAACAAGTGAAACGATTTTAGTCCCATCTGGATATTATTTTTAAAATCTATTAATTTAGCCAAGACGCGCACCATCATATACATATGTCTATTTTTTTATTAAACGTCAATCAGATGCGTATTTATTACCCATTACGGGTTTATTATATTATTACTAATATGATTAGCAATAGGCAATAGTCCGATTGACGTTTAATCAAAAAATAGGCAATGCTTTTAGCCATCCTTTTGACGCTTATGGTACAAATCTATTTCAAAGACATTCATTCAAAAGTGTAATAAAAGAGCTGATGTTTTGGATTCAGGACAAATTTGTGGCTGGAGGGGGGGGGGAGAGTGGGAAGGGAGGGGGAGAGTGGGAAGGGAGGGGGAGGCGCGGCCAGACCGCCTGGCGCTGCCGGCCGGGACGGGCTCTTGCCTATTTTTCTACCGGAGGTTATTTCACAATCATTTTCGCTTGTTGAATTGACAAACGGAAAACATGAATACATACAAATTAAATTATCAAAATAATATAGAAAATATGGCTGATTTAGCTGGTTAGATTATTTGACTCGATGCTCGGGGGATGCATGGCAATACCGGTGCTGTCCCAATATTGTAACAGATATACTGGTTCCGGTAATGCTGGATCCTCCTCAGCTCGACATTGCCGATGCGAGAGGTCGGCGGAACCTACAATCGTAAGCGAAGGGGAAATCACAAGAGCATTTTCCACCGAGTGTCCCCTTCCCTCGATCGCCTCTCGTTCGCTTGCGGCCCTCGCCACGCTAGCCTCGAGCTCAGACCAGATCCCCAACATCCCGAGCCAATCATTTTAGGTATTCGTTTAGGTGCACGAGCCCGATCGAAGGTATCTCGCAGGATGAACTCCCCCGCCCGCCTCGTCGGTGTGTCGCCCTCGCGACCCGGTAGCTGGTTATTTTAAGTAAATAATGACGTCATTGCGTGACCGCGTAATGTTTTGTTTATTGCATTTTTTCTTTTGACTGTCCATCTGACCCCGCGCCCTCCGGGATACTCGGAAAGCCTACCTTAGCGCCCGGCGGCGGGACGACTCGCAGTCCGCGGCGCCGGCATGAATGAGGTGCAAACCTGTATTTCTGGTCCGGAGCCATCTCGGCGCGGCTCTTGTGATGGCGAGAAAGCACGCCGGCACTTCTGGAAGGACGCGAGCCGAGCCGAGCCGAGCCGAGCCGAGAGCCGCGCCTAAATCATCGCCGCCAGCGCTTCCAGAGCGACTTCCGAGAATCTCGCCTGGCGCCTCGCCGCGCCGGGCGCTCGGCGAAGCGACGGCCCAAAAACCACGCCAAACGCACGGACTTACGTCGTTTTGAGTGCCGATAGCGAGCACCGCAGGGCAGAATCGAAACGACCAAAGTCACGCGACGAGTCCCGGTGTATCCGCCGTTTTGTAAATCGAACGGGGCGTCAAAAATAACAACGCAAGAACCGCTCGCGAGCGCTCCGCATGGCGCCTTTCGCTTCTGCGTTCGAACGATCGGCGGACCCGCCGAGGCTCAGTGTCAGAATGTCGCATGTGCGGCGGGCGTCGGGTGGTTTCGCGCCGTCTCGGCCGGGCGGTCAGCGGGGTCGGCGCCGAAACGTCTGATGTCGTTCCGCGCGACGATACGAGTTAGGACCTTGCGAAGCTGGGGACGAGGTCGGAAGGCGGCCGTACAAAAATAAGTCCAAGTAGGCAGAGCCGGTCGGACACGGCCGGTGTATCGCAGGGATGGGCGCGGCGCGGGGGCGAGCACGATCACGCGCAGATATATATTTAATCATTTATTTTTGTTTCGATCTGATAACAGATGTGAATTTATTTTTTCAATATAATTTGATAGAGTGTGGTCTCTCCATATTCAAAAGATTTTAAAAATTATAGTCGCACAAATTCCGATATTTTTTTCCTAATAAAAATAATATCAAAATAGCGACCCGACCTCGTCGACGGTTTGCATCGGGTGCATGAATAAATATTTGAAATAATCAGACGTTTTGAATTATAACATAATAGTCTCTCCGGAAGTGTGATACGCAAATGATAGTATAGATATACATTAAATATTGAAAGTATTCACATCATCAGAATATAAACATAAATTATTAATCCATAACAGCATATTATAATCGGTATTTTTTTATAAAATGCAGACTTTCAAAATATCCGGAGACATCCGAAGTCAGACGGTTTGAGAACGAAAAGCATACTAAACATGTTACCCTATTGGACTAAATGGTTAAAAATATAAGAAAGACATTCAAAAATATGATAAAAATACTGCTCTTTCAATATTCTTCAGTGTCGAAGAAGCTCTTTACTCACCGAGATGTAATTTCCTTTCAGACTGGAGATAGATATTTTTAAATTTGTAAAAGTAATAAATTGTCTCTTTGCGCCATTGTCACATCCCACACGAACCCACAATCCGCAATATTTACTCGGATTCATCTTTGATTAATATATTCACCAGCCATGAGTTGTGATACAATCATCATTCTTCATTTTAATTTTGTCTCATTATGTAATTTTAAAAATAAACATTATTCCTTGCGAATATATTAATATTATTTGCGTGGTTTTTATTCGCTACAAAATGTTTATTATACGATAAATAAATCATATTACCTTGCACCGCTGACCGAATTTTGCATTATCTTCCGCTTCGCAGGGGACACCTCTCCGTTAAGTTCTCAAGGTCTCCGGACGAGTGCGCGTCACGGCCGCCGGCGTGAGCGTGAGCGTGAGCGTGAGGTGCGGACCTCCCTGCGGCGCGCTGCCCGAGCGACGCGGTGTCTGGGCCGAGCGCCTGGCGACACCCTGTCTGCTGCGGCTGCGGCGTTGCCGGCTCTCGCGCGCGCCCACATTCCGCGCCGGCGCGATCGCTCGTCGTCGCTCTCGAGCCGGCGGACTCTCCGCGACCGGGTCGAAAATGCGTTTAGTAATTTTACTCCTGCAGTTTTGCAGAGTTTCGGAGGAAAAACGTGCAAATTATAGAAGTTGGAAGTCGAATTGAACAATAAAAATTAACTCGGCAACGTCGCGTCCAAACTCGTTTCACAAACGGATGTCAGCATCTACCCGGAGCGGCGACGGGACGGAGCGCGCGAGCGAGGCGGCCCGTCGCGTTTCCGCGAGCGAGAGAGCGAGACGGAAGCCGCGGGGCGGTCGAGTGGCCGGCGGCGCGCGCGGCGGCTCCCCACTTACGGCATTTTTCACGCCAAAGAATGAAGTGAGATTACAGTTTAGTCATAAGCCAGGGGGAGATTACGATGGTCGAGGCGTAGCGATATCGGTCGCGTTTTGAGTTGTTTTGATTACTATCGAGTGTTATGGCGAACGGATTCAACGCCACGATGAAGAGGAGCGCGCCGTGCAAGGCCGCGGGGGACGCGAAGCTGGGATCGCGGAGGATATTCGCGCCGCAGTTCAAGCTGCAGGTGCTGGACTCGTACCGCGCGGACGCGGACTGCAAGGGCAACCAGCGAGCCACGGCGAGGAAGTACGGCATCCACCGCAGACAGATCCAGAAGTGGCTGCAGGCGGAGACGGCGCTGCGCGGCTCCTGTCCCGCGCGCGTGGCCGCCTGCGTGCCCGCCTGCGTGCCCGCGCCCGCCTGCGTGCCCGCGCCCGCGCCCGCCTGCCTGCCCGCGCCCGCCGAGCCCGTCGACCTCTCGCTCCCGAGGGGGCTGCACCCGCCGCCCGCGCCCCCGCCCGCCGCCTGGGACCTCAGCTGCAAGCACAAGCCGGGCTACGAGCGGGAAGCCCCCGCGCAGAAGTCGGCGACGCCTCCCCGCAAGCCCTTCAAGCTGTTCCGACCGTACCTGCAGGACGAGGAGCCGGCGGAGGCGGAGTGCCCTCGGAGCCGGAGTGCGCGGCCTCCCTGGGGCGAGCCCCGGGGGCCGCGCTACCGCCCTCACCCCGCCTGGGTGCTCCAGGCCAGCGGCTGAGCGGCCTCCCGCCCCGAGTCTGTGATCGAGTTTCATTTTGCCTTCTCCGATGCGGGCTGTCGAGGAATCGACCCGACATCGACAGTTTTTCCTTCCGCAAGTGCCTGACGGGCGGGTATTTCGCCGCCGGAGCCGCGACGGTTCCACCCCGGCTCGAGCTCATTTTTGGATCGAATAGATCCGTTTCGAATCCGGTGACCTGTCCCGAGGCGGAGCTGAGGCCGCCGGCGCTCGGGGGCTCGTCTCCCGAAGACTCGAAAGATCTCGATCGATCTAGAGCCGCCTCGACGGAATGATGTCATCGCGGCGACCGACGTGCGGGGGGCCTTTGCGCCGTTAATATTGCTTGCAAATTATTTTTTTTAAATATTTAACCGTCAATATTGTCACTAGGCTACACTGCGAGTGATATTAATCGCGCAAGACGATACCGGCCGAGGGTCCCGAGTGATTCCTCGCCCTCGCGCCTCCCGCCGGAGCCGAGTTCGGATGACTGCCTTACACGGAACTTTACATTGTATACAATAAGTCGCATTACGTTATATGTTACTCGTTACATATTTATTGCTTCTAGCTTGTAAGAACACGTCCACCGCGAGTATGTGCCTTGAAATGTGCCAATTGTAGTTTGTACATATTGATAATTTATATTTAATGACATATCCGTGATGGAGCCCATACAGAATATTGTACATATCCTTAAACATAAGGCAGCTTAGTTTGTATGCATAGATATATCGTAATTTAAGATCATAACAGTGTATTTTTATATAAAATTTATGAATATATTATATATATATATATATATTATCAAAAAGACATTGATGAGAAATAATAATTCCTGTTTTGTAATACAAGCCTGTTGTTTTATTTTGACCCCGCGGTTGCGACTCGTCGCTTCTTCCTGGGGCCGGAGTTTCCTCCCAAATTGTGATAAGCAGATCCGCTCCTTTCGCGGACGGGAAAACCTAACCTAACCCGACCCTTCAGCCCTGTCGGCCGGGCGCGACGGAGAAAATGCTGGTAACCCTTCGGCGGACCGGAGAGTCGAGATGGGGTGCGAGAATAGTGCTGCCGATCCCCGGCATCCCGGTACCGGTTGATACTTCAAACTGTGACTGGATTGCGAGCATCAATGGGGAAGAGCGACCCGGGGAGGGAACCTCTGCCCTGGCCCTCCTCCAGCCCTCCCCCAGCCTGGGCCGTGGACTCCGCTCAGAGACCCTCGAGGATGCTGCGGGGCGGTTGGTCTCTCGCTGGTAGTTTTTTTTTGTCCCCCCGTCGAAGCCTTTCCCCTACATCACACCACGACTCGGACATCACCGTTGCCGTCCCACTCAGGATCGAGTCTTGCGGAGCAATGAAAGCTGGTTCCATGAGCGATTGAAAGCGACTTCAGCGGAACAAACACAAAATATTTACCTTTAGTATTAGAATGTGAGCCGCTCTATATAAAATGAACAGGTCCTCGATAATAAGAATGAGGCTCGCCCTGGCGGGAGGAAGGTGGCGGCATCAGACATAGGGAAATCGCACGTATTTGACCTGCAAAATTTCAGTTTCATGAGAAACTGAGGAACAGATGGTCATCGCAGAGAGCCCGCCCCGTGCCGCGACTCCGCGGCAGAACAAGCCCGCGTCGCTCCGTTTCAGAGGGGGATGTTTTCTAGAAGAGGTTCTCTCTCTTTTAAATATATATGGCAATGCTCGGAGAAAGTAAAATATTCAGAGCTTATGGAGGTACTAGGCAACTATAATATACACGTTTTTCCATATATATTTAAAATATTTGTATGATGTTTCTTTACGTGATTTATTACGCTGATTTTATATTCAATGAGTAAAACTAGTTGCTCAGATTTTAACTCACCGCACCCCACTGACAAAGATGACTTCATGACTTCGTTGGCTGATTAATATTTTAAAAAAAAAATCGCAATGTCATGTCACGTTGTGCACAAATAGTAGTTTTGAAGACAGTCGTGAGTTCTTATCGGTAAAGATAATGCTGCCGATAAAGATAATCTCTAAATATAAAGGTTTATTGAATTTCTAGCAAGATGTTTGTTTTGTTATTGTAGTTGAAAAAAGATTCACATTTTTTTGCAAACAAGAGAATTCTCGCCGTTTCATTGATGACGTTTACGAGATAGTAGCCCCGTTGCAACTTCGTTTGCAACAGGTACAGAATGCTACCAAACCTATTTATGCATTCATAGCATTTTTTGCAACACTTTGTCCAAATGTTAAAAAATATTATGTTCAATCTTGGTGAGGATTCGCTGCAGCCTATCGCACTGAAAAGGACGAAGCCAGTCTCGGATATCGCATTTGCGATGAGTTCACCTGCAACCGAGCGTCATTTATGAATGGCGGAATGAGTATCCGAGTGATATTGCCTTATTGAATAATCTCTGCGGATTGGAAGTGGATTCTGAGGAATGCCAGTGCGCGTCACGCGACACCTGCACAGGTGTGAAAACAAGCACCACCCGGACCCCTCTGGGTGGTAACCTCACCGAAATCTACGATACTTCTACCAGGTGTCGACTGGGACTTTCGGAGATAGGACACTCCACTCACTCCTTGAGTTTCCCTTCCTGGACATCGTCGCAATCCAAAAATCCCAAACGCAGCTTCATCTAGCGAAGCATCATCATTATCGACGGCATGGCCAAATCGTTTCGGAAAAAAGTCAACGCTCTGCGTTCGGTGGAACTGAAAAGAAATTGTGTACTATGAGCTGCTGAAATCGGGCGAAACTGTCAATGGGCATGAATTGCAGACATGAACGAATGATATTGCAATGATATCGCCCTTCCATCGTCCAGGACACCGGATATTCACCGGACCTGGCCCCTTTCGATTATCACTTGGTCCGGTCGATGGCGCACGGCTTGGCTGGACTACACTCGGCCAATTTCGAAGAAGTGGAAAATTGGTTGAATGAATGGTTTCGATCCGAAGACGCCGTCGTCTTATCGTCATGATATGCATGAATTGCCATAGAGATGGACAATAATATGGGTGTAACTTAATCACAAAAACGCTGTGTTTTTCTAAGCGTTTTCTTTCTCCTCGAACTCGGAGAAAATATATAAATTTATGATGTGCCTGTGAGAATTGCAATTATCAAAAGTAAAATTATCAAACACCCCACCGATCGGCTGATAATTATCTCTTCCTCGAACAGCATTAAATTTATATCTTTATTTTTTTTCATTTTGATTTAGATACCTCAGTAATCATTGATTTATCAGATTTTTAAAAATAAAAAAAATTTCAATAAGCCACAAATGAGATTGATGGTAGCACTATTTGAATGTCTCGCGACAGAGACTAGAAATAACTACAATATTAACATATAATAAATAAATTATAGAATTACTTGTAATATTGTTACATGCGTATTGACGCGGTTCGATATTTTGATTGAACAATCAAATTCTCGTCAGGGCGTGATGAGGTGACGAAGCGCCGGGAAAAGCGAGACGCAAACGACGACAAAATATTTTAACTTAGATGAAACCCTCGACTCTTCTTAGTTTTAGAAAAGTTTTAGTAAGGACATGAAACATCCTTATGGGTCTAGGTCCCATAATCGAGTTTTTTTGATCATTTTCTACCAATCAAAAAAATTTAAATGCAAAAAGTTTGATACATCCCTTCTTCCGAACAAAATATATTTTTATTTCTTATAAATTTAATATTAATATGATAAATGTGTGTTTTTCCGATTGAAGTGTAGGAATTTGGAGATTCGTCTGGTACATTTTCCAAGAATCCTATACATTTAAAAGTCTTTTTTTCAATTGGAATTAAAAGATTAAATATAAACCATGTGCTTCTTATTAATTTAAAAATAAAAAAATCTTTAACAAACTTTGGTTTTGAAAAGTCGTCATTTTATCCAATTCTTCAACATCTTCAAGGTTTTATTTTACCCTGAAAATGGACGTTAATTAAATAATAAAAAATAGATAAATATAATTTATAGTTTTTTCAATACTCTGAAAAAAAAATCAACTTTCGATATAGAGAAATAAAGTGATAATTAAATTAATTAAATGACACGATTTCGCCAGGTAATGGACTGGGAGCAATTGCCTTAATGAGATTGAGGGGGGGGTAGATAACATGTGGGGACCACCTGTAATCACACATAAATAACAAATCAGGTGAACCTCGAGCAGGTGTAATTAGTCGTGCCCATGCCATGCTTTAGCTCATCAACATGCTTTATGGGCATGGCGAGCCGCACGTTACCAAGCAAAGGGCTTTTCTGCAACCGTTTACTCCCAAGTCCGAAGCTTTATTTTTTTCATCGGAGTCGCCTCCGATTGTTATTTCTTTGCAACTTCTCTTTCTCGTGACGTCACCCCTCTCGCTCGCACTATTCTTAGCCTTGAACGACTGCCAGGGGCGGTGCGTGGGAAGCGACGCTACGAATTGTCACAGTCTTAAAAGGATGCCCGTCCTTTGTCACGTAACTCAAGAAAAAAGTTTTAAATTCCAATTTGCTTATAAAAAAAATATATACATAATGCCTACCTTTTAACCAATATTTTTAATTATTTGTTTCAAAATGTCACTTTAATAAATGTACCGTAATTTTTTTAATCAAAAACGTCTATCGATTTCGTTACATACATATCTGGACCGTTCTTTCAATAACATCAAGATATATTTATTATTTTATTAAAACTGTTGATTACATTTGGGAAGTCTTAAAAAATATATATGCGAATATTTCATATTGAATAAATAAGAAATGAGTAAATGGGTATACGCAGCAGTGCTCGGGTTTGTTTAAATGAATATTATTTCAAGCCCCTTTTCGCGAGCCGCCTCTCGAGCAGTGTCGTCAACTTGTCTGGCACGGCCGGCCGACACGCGGTGGTTCTGAGAACCGAGCCACTCTCCAGCGCCACTTCCTGCACGCCAAAACCGCCTCAACGCTCGCCAGGCTGGGTACGAAACGAGCTCAAAGTCGCCTGACACTGCACAAATCACATACGCCGTTGCAGCAACTGCCGCGTAAAAAAAACATTAACGATTCATCGGCGCTAGCGATTCTGGGCCTTACGAAGTGGTTTTACAGAGCGGTCGAGGCGGCATCGGCGTGGCGATTTTTTGTATACTTGCGTGCTTCGAATCGGACAGAAAAAATGCGTCGAGCTCTTAACGCGTGGATGGGATTTTGATCTGTATGCAATATCGCCGGATGCTATTGCGGGCCAAATTAGCGTGATGCCGCGCCGGCGTCACTTCTAGGAACTCAGTGGGCAGATTCTACATTCTAAATAATACCAATATAGCGATTGACAACATTCTCTGAGCACGTATCTAATTAGCAAATGCTACTTATTCATATTTTATTAGTATTGCTTGCATTAAAGGAGCAAAAAATATATAAACCTACCACTGTAGAAATTAATCGGTTACTGCGCGATCAGTGTAAATTTAATTTAATCCACGAGCTTGAATGAGTAGTCTAGAGATCTAAGCATGTTGACTCGAGTTGCAGTCCCCGCAAGCACCTGCACCCTGCACCATGCACATTGAACTCTGTCACAATCAATAGATAATAATTAAGATAATACTAACAATGAGTCAGAAAGGAAAAAAGACAATCTAAGAAGATAGCGGTCTTATCATCGAATGAGATTAATTTTTACCCACTCAATAAATAGGAAATAAACATCCGATGTTAGGAACAGGGGCGAAATAATGAAGTGATTTAGAAATGCATTCATAAAAAAATCAAGAAACAACACGCACTTCGAATCTATAGCAAGAATCCCAATCAACATCGGGCTGCAACTTTCGGTGCAACTGAGCTACTTTAATTGCACACTAATCGTTGATTTTGTTATGTGCCCCTCTCGGAACGTCACTAGCTTGACATGTGACTCCTAATACTGATGGACTCTCGATCAACGTTTATAAATGATAACACTTTCAATACTATAATTATATAGTTTATTACGACAGACAGACAGCGTCTCGTCGGTGGTCAGGTAAGTTATGATCTCAGCTCTCTCATACATTGGTATATATGATCTCTTACAACAAAGGATCGTAGTTTCTGCTCCTAAATAAACATATGAGGTACAACAATGGACGCAGCCATGAGCAAATTAATGCACAAAAATGTTATTGAAACTAAATCGTTGTTTATTTATTAATAAAAGGTGTAAAAACGAAGACACGATAATGGGCGGCATTCGTCCTTTGAAACTGTAATTTACACAAGGATAAATAAATGCATAAACGCATTTAACAAAAGTTGATTGATATTGAGAAGCGGAGCAAAGTCCACTTGTACAATGCTTATTTATAAGCAACAAAGGCTTTTAATATTTTTGAATAAAATACTTTTTTATTAGTGACCGGTTTTGCCAACCTCTCACGTTGGCATTATCAAACAGAGTCAACTCTGAAAAGAAAATGTGGAAAATCACTAGAGTATTTTATTAAAAAATATTAAAATGGAATTCCACCAAGTACTCTCTGTCAAAAATACTGAATTTCTTAAAGACTTTTAACTAAATGATTACAAAACATATTGAGGTGATAAGGTCGTCACATGACAATTTATTGCATTGGTTTTTTATGACAGTGCTGTCTTTTCATGAAATAACAGTCGGGACTCTCGGGATGGCCCTGCCTTGGGTGTACAAAACGTAAAAATAAAACGGTCGACGGTGCGCCTTCCCTGGCGGTCGGTATGTCGGCTCCGGCGCGGCTGGCGCGGCCGGCGGGCCCGGCGCCCCCGCCCGCCCCCGCGCCCCGCCCCGCCCCGCCCCGCGCCCCGCTCGGCGCCCCGCTCCGCCCCGCGCCCCGCCCCGCCCCGCCCCGCGCCCCGCTCGGCGCCCCGCTCCGCCCCGCGCCCCGCCCCGCCCCGCCCCGCGCCCCGCTCGGCGCCCCGCTCCGCCCCGCGCCCCGCCCCGCCCCGCGCCCCGCCACGCCCCGCCCCGCGCCCCGCGGAGGCGCCGGCGGCGACCGCGCATTCCTCCCTCCCTCGGAGTCGGCGAGCCTGTCGCAGGTCCTGCCGCCTCACTCTTGTCTCCCTCGGTGATCCGATTTGAACACAGAATGACGTATTCGATGAACGATGCAATAGTGTTTGAACATACGTTTGGCTGAATACTCGAATAGCTGGGTGCATTTCCTTCCAATTCATTGCTTGACATTTGTGTCACATTCGTGGTCACAAACAACGCGTCACTTTCCCTGCACTGTTCTTTATTTGAAAAATTCTAAATTTGAAATTCTCGCGGTGAACAACAGAATCCTATAATTCGTACATATTGAAACTAGCTAAAGCATATTTTATAGTTTTATTCAATTAATTTATGAATGAAAATATTGAGAACCAAAAAATGAAACATACACACACACACAATGGATATTATTATTATAGATGTGCCCGATCGACATTCCGGCTTGCCGTTTCCTCGCATCGCATTGAACTCCGACAGGTGGTCCCGCCCTCGATAATGGTGTAAAAAATAAATCAATTTTTCTCGAAGAAGCGCCGTTGCTTCAATCCAACAGGTGATCGTCGGTAATGTGTGGAGACTATCGGTGGAGCGGAAGCTGCTTCATGTCAGGCAACGATGAACGATGCACGGTTTCTAACAAGACACCGCAGAAGACGACACCGAAACGACGGTGCGTTTTACTGAATCAGATTGAGTATCTTAATATTTCTCCTTACCGGTCAGGAGTGGCTGTTTCTTTGTTAGCGGTAGCAAATTCAACCGTCGATGGTCGATTAGTTCAACTGGAAAAAATAGATCGGTTAATCGATCCATTGCATGGAAAATGTCTCGCAAAAACTTGTTCAAGGTTTTAGTTAAAAAATAGTAATTCTTAGTACTGGAGTAGTCGTCGAGTTGCCCCTCACTGAAAAGACCTCTACCCCCGGAGCAACAAATCGCGCCACCGACTAGCAGCAAGTTGGTTGCGCGACTTGTTGCTGCAGGATAGAGGGCTTCCCGGAGACGTGATCCACGTGGATTCCGATGGGTCTTCTGAGAATCCGTCTCCCCCACGTCAGCGCACTCCTCTTTTCTTGTTAGAAAATCGGGTCTGGTTTGATTTTTATATTAGTGTTTACTCCACGAGCGGGAGACACCCGAGCCTGCAACCAAATTATTACATAAGAGTATGGAGCTCTAAGAAAAGTAGCAGGAAGCATTCGGGAGAAGGTACTCGCGGCCGCGGCGGACTCGATCCGTCTCTGGCATTCTCCTTGTTGTGTTTTTTTTTTCCTCGAACGGTTTACACTCTCCTTGTACTGGGAGATTATTAAAAATTATATTCATATTAATAGTAAAGATTTCATTCAATTGTGTGGTCCGTATATTAATTTTGCACGTGAACTTTCCTCAATGTTGCAAGCGTAAATGCTAGATATCGTTATTGAGACTTTATTAATTCACGACTTATGGTGCCAATACAAATTGCATTAAAACAAAGTGAAATGTGCGTGGGGCCAATTAAATTAGTTTGGGATCGCCTGTCAGGGCGGATCTCTAACCGCCGAGCTATGTTATAATAAGATAATTACTACTATATATATATATATATATATATAGTACTATGTACCTGTGACAGAAACACCAATATTACGTAGTCGGGGAGAGCTTGGACCGCCGCCAGCCTCGCGAGAGCACAGGACCGAGCAGACGCCAAGAGAGCGAAAAACAACATGGAAGAGTTTTAATTGCATTTAAAATGTTAGGACACAATAATTCACGTCGATGTTCTCGGAGGTGGGCTTGGCAACAAGAACAAAAGAATCCGCAAAACATTTGACAGCTTCCTCTGTTCTTTCAATTTACAGCCGTGCACCCGGTCGCATGTGTGGCATGCTAAATATAATATTTCATTCAGTGGCGTGCACTTTCCGCATTTTAAAATTCATACAAAATAACAATTCTAAAAAACCGCTTCGGGAAGAGTGATAAAAAATCCTTTGCCCATGATTATCCGACATGTCGACAGGCCCAAGTTATTTTGAAAATCTGAGGATCTTCTCAAACTCAACGGCTTCGGTACTATTTTGTGAAGAATCAAAGACGATGCTCACGATACTTATTCTAATATTTTTGAAGATATCACTGATATCTAGTTACAGCTCGACTCGTTTCGAGAGACCGGTTTCGCCGGTAGTCTTTGTTATCATCTGCGGGCAGAATGCCCGGAATAATCCGAAATATCAAGAGCCGGCTATCCGCGTGGTCGTCTGACTGCGCTCAATCTGAGATCTGATCTGATTTGTAGAATCTCAATAAGCTCAATAATAGTCAGGGTATAAAAAAAAAGTATTATTCCAAGCGACAACAGGAGTCGCGTTGAATAGATGGATAGATAATTTCTGACCTGAGTTACTACCGTAGTCGTTTTGGGATAAACGGTTTTCAGTCTGTCTGCCGCTATCTGTCGCTATCTGCCGCGCGCCTTATCTGGCGTACCTCTCGACCTTTATCTCGCTCGTTTGCCACTCGCTAAAATAATTTTAGAATATCTACAAGGTGGCCTAAATATGTTTTATATCTGACATTCTCAGCCTCCTCCCCGGCGAGGAGGGCGCGCCTTCCTTCTTTCCGAAACGCCCGGCTCTCGGAGAGGTGCGCACGATGGCCACAATGCTGGGATCGAAATTTTCATTTAAAACTGCAAGAATTCATCATTCGATATTGCGACGCATCATAAATATATCGTGTTTACTATCAAAAACATTATTTGTACGGAAAAAATGTATGTATGTAAATTCGACCCGTCGACGGGTAATTTTTAATTTATACGACCGACATCACCTCCGAACTCTTGAAAAACTGATTCTGAAAAAAAAAATATTTTTTTAAAATTTATACTAAAGCAGCCTGTATATTCTCCTGGCTCTGCGCATGTCAGCAGTTTGGAAATTAAAATAGCGATGTAAATTATAATAAAAATAACAGGTTTGCAAGCTTCCGCGCTGAGTCACCGCCGGTCCGCACGGCCGCTCCACCGGGGCCCCTGCTGCCTCCTGCTGCCCCCTGCTGCCCCCTGCTGCCCCCTGCTGCCCCCTGCCGCCCCCCTGAGCCCCCCTGCCGACCCTCGGGGCTGCACCCACCCGTTGGCACTACTGGAATTTACAGACTGTCTCTTGGGGATGGCTCGAGTGTGCGCCCCTGGGGAAGCTAACATTTTCGACTTGCGACTATTCGAAATAATGGACAATAGTTATCGGTCAGTAACCTCATAGCCCTTCGCGGCTTGACCGACAACCGAAAAATTGCAACAACAAATCGTCCCTCGTCATTTTCTTCAGTCGTTTTTTCCGTCGAAACACAGCTAAATTGCTCGCTACGATTTGCGGTCGCGATCGTGCCCCCCGCAGGCGAGCGCTCATCGGCCGAGACAACCGGGCGCCGGGCCAGGAGCGGCGCTGAGGGGCAGCCGAGGGGCAGGCGAGGGGCAGTGAGGGGCAGTGAGGGGCAGGCGAGGGGCAGTGAGGGGCAGGCGAGGGGCAGTGAGGGGCAGTGAGGGGCAGTGAGGGGCAGTGAGGGGCAGGCGAGGGGCAGCCGAGGGGTGGCCGATACCCTCGGGGATCAGTCGTCGGTTGGGCGCGAGTTCAGCCGGCCACAACCAGTAGCGGAGTTCGCTCGCGATAGACGTCGACGACGAACACTCTCGATCTCGAACGAATGGTTCTGTAGCGGTCAGTGCAAATACACCGCTACAATATTTGACTTGTTAAGCTCCGCCCCTACCGCAGGTAGAGACTTTCTAATTTTACAACAACCCTAGAACCCCAGCGATAACGATACAGAGAGACGCAGACACTCGACCAGTAACCACGTATAATTCTGTCATGTCCATCTTCTTAATAAACGAATACGCAAACATTTCGCCAGCCTTTTGATCTACATCCATAATCAACAAGCAACATTCGTTCAGAAAGTTCTATCTATACAAATCGAATAATTCTATACAAATTATGGATGAGTTTATAGTAAGGTATTTGGGCAACTGGTTGAATGAGAGCTGAGATCCTGTCGAGGAAATTAACGTTAGGGTTGAGACAGCACGCAGTACATTTAATCATTTGAGGAGTACTATGATTTGGAGATAAATAAATAAATGACTGAATAAATAAATCTCGATGGAGATTCACCAAATGTTATGTCGTCTCAGTTCTCCTTTACGGAGTCGAAACTTGGACCTGAAGAATTGAGGCGGCAGAAATGTGGCTGTATAGGAGAATCCTTATTCCACCGTGAGTTAAACGCGTCATGAATGAAAGAGTCTTGCATAGAATGCGCAAAGAAAGGAAACTTTTGGCGTTGGTAAAGAAGCGGAAGGTCTTCTATTTTGGCCACATTTTTCGTAACAATATGTATGGCATCCTCCAGCTGATCGTCGAAGAGAAAATCGGAGGAAAAGGGGACACTGGAAGAAGGAAGTTCACGTAGATGCGGAATTTGCGCCGGTGGTTGGAGTTCGGAAGTGTAGCCGGATTGGTGAGACTGCCCCAGGATAGAGATATGCTCAAGGAAATGGTCACCAACCTCCTTTGAAGAGAGGCACCTGATGAAGAAGTAAAGATAGAGGAGATTAGTTATCTATTGCCTCTGGACACATTCTGAAGGCCAGAATCACGCTTGGGGTGTTTGCGAAATTAAGAAAATCTATCTCACACTGTGGAGACAGATTGATAACTTTAATTTTGCACTCCCTATTGTCGAGTCGACGGGCTGGGCAGTGAGGTTTTTTTCTCGTCGTTTCGCGCGTGGGCCGCGTGCCTAGAACGTTTTGAAATATGAATAATGGGTAATATTGAATTGCTCACCACCCGAGGAAAATATTATCAAATCGATACCGATGTACCCGTGGGAAAACCCTTCGACCGCTCGACCCTCCCCGAGGCGAAAAACCCACCGTGCCCGCCACAGTTTCGTCGCGTCCTCGATGATCACTTTGAAGGATGGAGTGATCGAGTTCTCTATACAGTCAGCGGACTCCCAAATCTAAAAGGAAGAAGGACCCATGGTAGTGGCGGGCGGTGAAGGCATGCAGTGTACCAAAACACTCACACACTCAGGGCAGATCGACGAGATCGGGTGACGGTGGGTGGGATGCGCGTGCAGGCCCCGCCCCGAGTTTGTCTGATGATGTCCACAGGTCAGAGCCGGCACGACCGGAAGCCACGCTTATCAGTGTGGGTGATAAATCACATCGGCGATGAATTCGGCAAAACCACACCCGCAAGAAGCACATGTATACTACCACCAAATCTGTAAGCCCCACAATCTGCGCGCGTGAGCTGGGGCAAACCATACCGCATTATAAGACATAGCTTTAAGAAGTATTGTAAATTATCATTTTAACTAAATAAAGAATCTTGAAACAAACAACAAAAAAAAAGACCCCATGGTGACACACGCCATCAAGCCAGAATGAAGGCGTTGAAGAAAAATTACAATTTTTCCTGTCCCGCCACAAAAGCAAAAGACAAAAAAAAAAGAGAATTCGGCAACGGATTTATTAATGACGGACCGGGTGAAAACGGAAGGCGAGGAGTAGGCTTTCAATTTAAAGGAGAAATCAATCACAAATGTCCCAGTACATCGATACCGAAAAAATATGTAATATTGACAAAAAATAGTTATTTAGAGCGCAATGGACGTGACAAAAATCGCAAAAAGACGTAAATCGGACATTTTTTTACATAATATTTTATTAAAAACAATAGAAATATGACAGTCAGATATGGAATACAATGGACAGGCAATGAAACCAGAATATGGAATAAAAAAATTATACCTGATTACGACTGACATTTCATGCACGTGCGTAGGTACAAGTTGCGTGACAAAAACAAAACAATGACAAATGAGCGTGCAAGTCCACGCAGGCCATTTTGTTTTTTTCCCGGCTCCACAGGCTGTCGGATGAAGCCGGTGACGTCTGCGGGGACGCCGCCTGCGGTGACGCCGCCTGCGGTGACGTCTGCGGGACGCCGCCTGCGGTGACGTCTGCGGGACGCCGCCTGCGGTGACGTCTGCGGGGGCGCCGCCTGCCCCCGGCGCCTGCCGCTCTTGGCAGCCATTCCGTGCTCCACATCATCTTTATTGCCTGACGTTGGCGTCTTATATCCGTCCGAGCTGGTCATCGGCCCGGCCCGTTGAGTAGACTCCGCCGATACGCAATACCCCCGAGACATAAGGTATTCCGAAAATTGCGTACATTTTTACGATGCCCTGTGATTTATTATGTTTGACAATTGACACAGCAGAATAGCGTTGTACCTAATTGTAAGAAACGTATGTTTCACGTGCAAACATCTCACCTGTTGATCTCGCAAATCGACTGTCACGTGTGACTAAACTTTCGGTTACTTTTGGTTCAGACTTATAAAACGACTATGTGGATCGTGTATTTATTTATATACATAATTTTTAGTGGTCAGATATTTTGACACATTCGCAGTGTGTTATATTAAAATATCTTTATAGTCTTTTCCTAGTCGGATTCTAATAAGTTGATATATTGCATTTTTAAACTTACCCGAAAAAAAGCGGTTATTTAGGGCAACCAACATAAGGAAATATTTTTTGTGAAGCTATTCGTATAATTTTCGAATTTGGAATAAAATCTTTTCAAGTCAAGTCGAAACAAATCTTTTTAAATTCTTAATTCAACAATTAAAATTTTATTTTGATTGACTTTAATAAAATTTTAAAAGTTCTCAATATGGTTTTGAGTGGATTTGGCTTACAATGGCGGTCATTTATTTTTATCTCCCTGCTCCTCTTGTATTTTTGTGCTATTTTATTTATGAAATCCGCTGTGTAAATCCGCTTGCGATGCTCAATCAAGATTTTGAATTTAATAATTTATTGATTGGTATGATTACGTACATTTTTTTAAACATTGAAAAGTGATTAAAGAAACTCTCAGAAAAATATTATCGTGACTTGCGACGGATGATATTTTTCTGAGAGTGTCTTTAATCACTTTTCACTATTTGAAAACATGTACTTAATCATATCAATAAAAAATAAAACCTGTAAAGGCAAAATCGTACTTACTGTGACGGCCTTCACAAAAATCAATATATAATAATTTATTGTTCGTGATTCAAAAAAATTAATGTAATTTCACAAAATATTTTTATTTTAGGATGTGTAGCTCAAATTGTCTATTTAATAATTATGTCCAATAATTACGAAAGTGGTCTACGCCAACATTTAAAAAATGCATTTATCTGCATTCTCCTATAAAAGACACATCTCAACCTCTGAATTCTATGTTTGGGATACAGAGATGATGGGGACAAATTAATAACTAACTTCCATTGTACATCACTAATAAATCAGCAACGGAAGAAAAACATAAAGATATAATGTGTCACATCCTACAAAGAGGTGACGGCATGTCTGGAAAAGTCGATTCCTTTTGTTATATTTAGATTACACACTATCATTTCTTGTCCTCTTCAGAGATAATACATTTCACAACTGATTTTTCCGACACCTTGTGTGTCATCACTTGATAAAATGATATTTTAATATTGTACTTTGGGAACAACCAAAATTATTCTGGGATCACAAAAAAACCCATGATATCAAGGGTTCCGCTCACAGCCGCCTACTTGGTTGCATAAAACAGAGGTACGAGTGTGAATAAACAGATTCCTCAAATACATTCTGAAGCTTACAAGCTCCTGGACTCCACTCATCTCTCAGTACTGGTCTCTATTTTTCACTCGGGTCAAAGAAAGTCAGAAAGCTGAGTACTCTGTCTCTCTCCAAATATTCTTGATAGATTTCCGGCTTAGTCCCACTAAAATTGATATTCCAATAGGGATCCAATATAATAAAAAAGTAATACTAATCATAAAATTAAAATAAGTTGGGTTTTTTTAAGACAATGTCCTTTAATTTAAATAATATTACATTGATCATAAAAATTATTCAAGTTTTTTTACATTAGAAATATTTATGGGTCGTTCTTTTCACTTCTTAACAAAGTGTTCGTCATTGGTAAAAATACAATTGGCAATCACTTGTTTAGTTCAAATTAGGATGAAAGGAATTGAATAAATAACAGACACTTTATTGAGTTGTGAAAAGTACTCCTAAATTGTAGTTTTTTTACAAGATGTTTAGCACTTGATGACAAATTATTGGATATCTCAACTTTTGTATTCGGCCTGGAAATAAACGTTTAAACATATTTTTATTACATACATATATGGCGTGCAGTTCATACTAGCAGAAAAGCAGTTAATATCTTATGGAATTGTAAAAAAAGTTAAACCTTTGAGTATATCTTAAATATTCACAACATACTAAAATTATTTTTGTTAGCTTTTATAGGGCATTCGTTGTTTTCCTGCTTGCATGGGCCACACGCCACTGATGCCAAGCTAAAAAAAGTTTTTCAGAAAAAGATCTTATTTGTTTTAAATATAAAAAAATACAGTATAGTCCCTAAATGAAAAAAAAAATTTCTTTAATATTTACAAAATACAAAAGGCTGATTGATTTTATAAAAATATTTTTAGCAGATATATTGTTCACTATTTGCACTCCTCTGCACCAATCAAACGAAAGTTTAATGAGTTTAGAATTTTTTTTAAAGAATATGAGATGAGGTAAAATGTAGAATTAAGATTATTTTATTTGGTTCCTTTGGTCAAGGTTCTTCCTGGTGTCCTTAGGATCAGTATCAAAATATTGTGAAATGTGTGGATACAAAATATACATAGATGTAGGTAATGTAGATGAAATGTCTGTAAACGCTTGGATTCGGATGCGGATGATATCAGTGCTGGATGAGGGCCAGTCGGTGTTGCGTGAGGAACGCCACGTCCAGCATGGCCTCAGGGGCCAACAAGTCCTTGGCGTTGTCATATTTGAGGCTCTCCTCATAGGCGAAGAGGATGGTAGTGTCATACAGCATGACTTTGCTGGCCGCTAGAGCATGGATGCAGTTCTTCAGTCGCGCCAAGACTTCTCGATCTGCTTGAGGAACAGTCTGCAAAGGAAAATTAATATTCTACTGTATTATCCGTTAACTGTGTATATATTTCCATGCTTGTAAAGCTCACTGTTGTGGCGGAAGAATTTTGTAAACAAATTCTATTCACAGTACTTATTTAATTGAATAATAATTAAAATAATCAATATTTTTGTCAGTGAGTGAGAACTCCATTTTAAATAAAATAATTGAGTGATTTTTCCACATGTTAATTTTTATTGGTGACCAGTTTTGCCAACCTTTTACATGCGGAACACTCACGTATTTTATTATATTTAGAATAATAATTACTCAAATGAATATCCATCCAAATTATGAGATTGTATAGAATAAAATTTTTAAGATATTTTAGTATAGTGTTTATTAATAAATAAATATTTTAATGTACGCTCTTGAGGTGATACACATTTTGGCTATTCTCAAAGACCTCAGGTAACAGCTGACAGCAGGTATGACCATTGACCATCACATGATCTACCTTGTAACGGCCGTTTGGCATTTGTACATATATATCAAGTAAAGAGCTAATTTTGGCAAATTGCAGGCATAAATAGGGTTTACATTATTCTCAATTGTAGACTATATCTAAATTACCTCCACATGGTTGGTAAGCAGTTATACAATCCACAGGATGGACTAAGAGACGATTAAATAAAATGAAGCATTAACTACCTCATCCAGATTCTGCGTGAAGCCTCCACCAGAAGTATCTGCAGAGGAGGTGGGGTAAAGCCAAATGTATCCGTTGTTGCCGATGACCATAGAAGCGCCACATGGTAAACTGTGGAAGTGCGTTTTCCAACGACGCACCAGGGAGGGGAATACCTTCACCATGATGCCTTGTGATAGCTAGAAAAAAAGTTATTTATTTCATGAGAAAAATGATGAATGTCAATAGTGCAAACAGTCACTCTTTCTTTAGATGTCAACGTGATCGTGATAGGTGTCAACCTCATCGTGAACAAATGCAACCACAACCTTGCCATATTTGAGACTGCGGGTGTGTAGTGACAGAGAGCCGTCAGAGTACACGCTTTGGACCTCGGCGCTGATGAGGTCTCCCTCTTTCAGGTACAATCTCATTGACTGCTCATCCTCTGTGGAGCGTCGGCGCTGGAACAACAGCCAATACATCAATTTGCTAAATATACTATTATAAGCAAGGTTATATACTTAATGTGGTAGAATGTATTCATTTTTAAGAAATTCAATATTTTTGACAGAGAGTACTTGGTGGAATTCCATTTTAATATTTTTGAGTAAAATACTTGAGTGATTTTCCACATGTTCATTTTTATTTGTGACCGGTTTCGCCAACGTGAAAGGTTGGTGAAACCGGTCACAATTAAAAAATATGTATTAATTTTTATTTTTACTAATATGATTAGGCACATTAGTTCATATATAGAAGACGATTTAAAGAAACTCTCAGAAAAAGTGATTTGTGTGGGAACCTATCCCACACAAATCACGATGATATTTTTCTGAGAGTTTCTTTAAATCGTCTTCTATATATGAACTAATGTGCCTAATCATATTAGTAAATATAATAAGCCCGTAATGGGTAATAAATACGCATCTGATTGACTGATCCATAATATTAATTTTTATTAAAATTTTAGAGCTGACAGGAATCAGTGTACATCAAATATTAGCTGTCAGTTTGCAATAGGGGTGACGACAGTATCAAATAATCAAAGAAATAATTATTTTAAGGGAAAATACATATTAAAAAGATTTAAAAAAGTGATTTAGTTTTATTTAAAAATCTAAGATTAATACGATTTTCAATAAATTAAAAGATTAAAATACTGCAATCGGCCATTTTGACTGAAACACCAATGACAGCGCATGACGTCACGCCTCAAC
Organism: Atopsyche davidsoni; assembly: GCA_022113835.1. NCBI lineage: Eukaryota > Metazoa > Arthropoda > Insecta > Trichoptera > Hydrobiosidae > Atopsyche > Atopsyche davidsoni. Next base: position 6,377,841 of record JAILWY010000020.1, on the reverse strand, counting down.
ATACAACTCAAATTGTAAACAAACTTCGATGCAAACACAATGACATGCATGACAGTTGAGATGAGGCGTGACGTCAAAGCGGACGCCATGACACCTGCGAGCTTTTTCGCGCGCTATTGAAAAAATATTATAAAAATGGCTTTAAACTTCGTTAAACTCTGGTTTATTACCGAAATAAAGTTTTTTTCGTAAATAGTAAACGTGTACCCTGATTACGGAAGAGGATTTCAAAATTTTTCGTCATGCCTATTATCAAGGATGGTGACAATGCACCAAGTATAATTTTATTACCGCATCTTTTCTATCAGCATTAAAAACCGAAAACCATTCCCACCCTATGAAATATAAATCTCTTTAAGCATCAGAGAAACGACATTTTTCATTTTACCAAATGCATTTAAACGTTTTTTGGGGCAGCAGGTACAATCAAGAAGTGGAAATAATGACGAACTATTGTTTGGATAATATACAATTTTTTTTGATGAAATTTGAAAGATTTAAGATGTGATTTTCACTTTCTGAAAGTATTCAGATTAAAATAAATTGAATTGTTGATTTTTACACTGAAATGTGACAAGTACTCTTACAAATAATATTTTAAGACAAGTAAATGACTGATCTTTGAATGATACGAGAGGGTGTAGCTTCATACCAGCTCTCCCCCGGGTAAATTGACAGAAGACAGCAGTAGTACAGAGTGGAGTCGGGAGTTAGTGTGGAGCCGCCAGCGACGCTGCTGCACCTCGGACACTCGGGCAACCACGACGTCACCGATCTCGCCGGTGTACCGGCTTTTTAACGGCCGCACGCATATCAATTTATTAACCTGCTCCATCACACCCGCCACCGATGCCTTGATGCTGTCAGCTTCCATATACGTGCCATGACCTCTGCAACCAAATTCATTTTAATTTCTCATATATACTGATAAAATTATACTATTCCATGAGTGAGATTCAAAAACCCCCGTCCAGAATACAAAGAGGGCGAAATTCAAGAAAATATGCTCAGCAGTACTATGATTTAGAAGATAACTAATAAATATTGCCTGGTTTTTATAATGTATTTATTTTCTAAATCGAGACGATTCGGATAACTTTATTAAAACCACAAAAAAAGTATGGTCAACTTAAAACGATACATGACCGGCGTAAAATGCAAGAGATAATATTCGAAATTTAAAAACACTTGTAGAAGCTAACCTCATAAAGCCTTGCTGTCCAGTGATGATCTCGCCGGGTGTAAAAAGCCGGGGAACCTCGTCCGTCGTGGACACGGAGTGGTTGACCCTCTGAGAGGCCAGCCGAATGCAGACATTACTGTTCATTTTTGTAAGTATTTCAAAAGGATACTAAATAATGTAAACACGTTGCCATAGCGAACGACTCCAATTCACTCCATTCAAAATCTACTTGTCAAACAAGCAATTACACCAACATCAGTTTCATAACCATAGACAGCAGAACTTCGAACCGTAGTTCACTCCTCACGAAAAATAAATTGTATTTACTGAAAAATAAATTGTATTTACTAGGTCAGATTATTTTTACAATAATTAAAATAAAATCAGTTCCGCGAAATTAAGTCTGGCATTCGAAGACAATAACGAGATTTCGTTATGTGCTAAGCTGGCTGCACTGCAGGTCTGTCATCTGTCATTTTCGAACAGTGTACTTTAGTTAGGCCCTCGGTTGGTGATTCTTGTACGATTGGTTATTTATTATAAAAATAAAAAGTTATTGTAGATAAAACCTGTATGCTTATAATTTACGGCCACTAAAAATATTATCACAACATATCATGCGCTTGTGACATTTTAAAAAATGTTTACATTTACAAAGAAACTCGTCGGCTCCCTCGTTTCTGTTCCCGGTAATTTTTCAAAAAATAACTCATGCGTGTTATCAATCTAACTTTTTTCAAAATTTGCAATTTAGGATGATTTTTAAGTGTATCGGTAATTAGCTATTAAATTAGTTTTTACTCCAATTACGTAAATATTGTAGGTTATATTATTTTCTTCGTGCTTGTTATTTCAGTGTTTTTCCTAACGAAGCGTATTTATTATGTGTAAAGCATAAATCGTACTAAAAGAGTACACTTTAATTACAAATATACAAGTTATGTCATATAGAATTATTGACGTAATTGGTTCTAATCCGCTGGCATTTTTATAATGCATATATTTCAAATTAGGAGTTTAACCTAATTATTTTATTTGGTAATGTATCAGTGTAACTCCTTTTCAAGTTAGTAAATAAATAAATAATTATTTGTAAATGTACAGTTGGACGATGTCGGTGCTCGTCAGTGGCGCGCGCAGCCGATGTTCGGCCTGCGGGGCAGCCCACCCATGCCACACACCCACATCTGGTTGGGCCCGGGGAGCTGGCCCCGGGGCTGCAGCCGGCTGAGTTCATCGCGCGTAGAGCCCAGCTCATGGCGCGGCTCTCTCACCAGGCTAGGGACAAAGGACACACTGTGAGCATGCTTTGTGATGAATTTCAAGTCGAACGATCTTTAATAAATAGGCATTCAAAAGGATACTTTTGTATTGTAAAGTGATAGTAGATATTACAAAATATAAGGATCTGCGCCTGTCAATCAAAGCAACCTGTGACCCTGCAGGTTATCTGTACTTGCAAAATGTGTGATCACACACAGACCCAATCCCAATGTGGATTCTAAAAGGACTTGAATATTTTATTTTGTAGGTCCTCATTTCAGCAGCTCCCAAGCAGTACATGTCAGACAAAATCCCGTATGTGTTCAGGCAAAGTTCTGACCTTTACTACCTCACTGGCTGCTTGGAGCCTGACTCCGCTCTGCTGTTGACTAGTCTCCCCGGCAGCGAGGCCGTCCATCAGGTATCTCAACACAAATGCTTTTCAATCCCTTGACTCCAGCCACATATTTATTGTGTAAATCGAGTAGTAACCCCAATCTGCTTCTATAATATTAATCAATGAAAATAAAACTCCAAGAGTAATACTGTTAATTTATCAACATAATTTTATATCTCAGGATGTTGTTGATCCATCTGGGATTTATCTGATGTATAATTTAGAAATTTCTAGAATAAAGCGTTTGGTTTTCGAAATAAACTTACAATTCAATTCCATGAATATATGGATATGATGTAAAAGAATATAAATAAAATACATATTTCTAAAATAAATACTTGTCATAAAATAGATATTCTCATAATTTTATTTTTGATTTATCATCTCTCATTAATAATGTACAGTTGATAACGTGTTGTTATTGTAGGCGATCCTTTTTATCCGCGAACGTGACTACAACTCCGAACTGTGGGACGGGCCGCTCACTGGAGTGGATGACGCTCCTGGAATGTTCAAAGTTGATGCCGCACTGCCCTTCAAGGATCTCGGAGTGTATCTCACAAGGTAACATATATATGTTACCTAACATTAAATATGTTAAATAACCTAAAAAAGGCTATGCAATTACTGTAGCAACTTTAAAATGCTGTTGTCTAATAGGTCAAAAATTTTGGTTGGTGAAAATCTGGCCTATCAGTTTAGATAAGTTGAGATTCATGGAATTTGACAGTTTTATTTTTAGCAGTGTAGTAGTGTTTTGAATTCATGTGTATGTTTGCAGTCACTTGAAGGGGCACCGCAGCGACTGGTTGTGGTACTCGGCAGGCTCTCCTGCTCATCGAGAAGTGGACTCGGTGGTGGGGCGTGCGCAGGGATTGGGCGGCGCAGGGGGTGGTGGCTGCCCACTAAAAGTCCTTGCTGCGCAGCGTAACATCAAGAGCCCTGCTGAGGCGCGCCTCATGTTACAGTCTGCTCAGGTGGCTAGCGCAGCTCTCAACAAGGCTATGGCTTGCACGCGCCCAGGTTAGACCTACTTGTTTTGCTGCTGACTTGGCACTGGGTGTTTATTCATGATCTTACCGTTACCTATCTTGTCTATTTGACAAGATAGGTAAAGGTATAATTATAAGATAAAGGGAATAATATTCTTCTGAAAGCATGCAAGCTCTTGCAGTTGCTTCTTATGTAAAAAAATTAAACAGTATTTTTGCAGAACCTTTTACTCGTTATTTGTACATTAAATTTGGTTTCAGTGCTTTCTAGTAACTAGGTGGAAAAAATATTTTTTCCTAAAGTAAGATTGATTGCTGTGATTGATTGACGCTGTCTCCATAGATAGTCAGGGACGAATGTCAGAGACGAATAGAAGGGAGGGGAGGCAGACTGGGGAACAGTGAAAAGTGTGCTCCCTGGGAAACCCCCCTCACGAATGAACGAATTGTGTATAGTATTTATCTATTTATAAATTAAAGACCAGCTGTCAGCACCCAGAAGTAGTACTACAGCGCTGCCCGGCAGTATAAAAAATAAATAATAAAAAGATCGATTGCTTGTTGCAGGAGTGAGCGAGCATGATATATGGGCTAGTATGGAGTACTGGGTGCGGCGCGACGGAGCTGAGGCGCTGGCCTTCCCACCTGTGGTGGGTGGTGGAACACGCGCCACCGCCATCCACTATATACATGACAACCAGCGCCTCGCCGCCTCCGAGCTGCTGCTAGTTGACTTTGGTATGTCGACTGACTCTCCGTTTGAAGACTGATTCAATCTTGCAACTGCTAAGAGGGAAAGCCATCTGAGTTCTATATACACTGCTGAAGGATAGTCTTCTCATATCTGTGTGTTGATATAGATCCAGCCCATCCGGTCAATTTTAGTGTAGGTGTGATGTAAATGGTTAAATGTTGTTACATCAAATCCCTCTGTAAAAACGTTGCCATATTTAGCCCTTCTCAAGTTAAAAATGAGTACCGTCTATGTAAGAGATTGTTAATTTTTATGTTCCACCTGGCTGATTAAGGAGAAAACAGATAGATATCTTTCCTGTGAGCTGCATTCAAATCCTTAGAATTTTTCTTTGTTAGAGCAGCTGCTGTATTTACTAGCTTGCGAGAAGATATTGACAATTTTTTGTACAACCTAAATATATATGTTAGTCTATGTATTGTGGTTTCTGGTAGTGGGTGCCCCCCGGGATACATAAATACACGTCACGATAGAGATCGCTCTCTCTCTCGTGCAATCCCTAGATGCAACCACAACACAGCATGTATAAATTTACCTTATTCCCCTGATTTATTTCTTGTTTTACTAATTAACAGCATGTAATGCAAATGTGTATTTTCAGGCTGTCAGCGTGGCGGGTACAACTCTGACGTGTCACGCACGTGGCCTGTGGGGGGGCGCTACTCGCCAGCGCAAGCCGTGTTGTACGATATGGTACATTCTGTTCAGGCGGTGCTGCTGGCGGCTCTTCGTGCCGGCCATCCTACGCTGGACTCCCTGTTTGACCTCATGTGTGTGACGCTGGGGCGCTACCTGCGGGAAGCCGGTTTGCTCAAAAAGACTGCCACGGACAATGAATGTGCCACTGTGAGGCACTTTTTAAAATTTATCTTTAATTTCACGCACTGAAATATCCAAACAAAAACACTTGGTTTTTTAACCACTTTGTTCATGCACATTAATTTTTATTGCAAACCTCTAATAATCATTTAATACTCGATGACTTCCTAACCTATTCATCAAAAATTACTGATAACATGTGGGTTCACAAGCAGTTTGAAATTATTGCTAGCAACTTTGATTATACCTTGTGTACTGGAAACTCAGAAGTAGTTTTTTTTCTATAAGGATTTAGTTAAGTAGAAGACTTTGTGGTTTTGTATTGTGTTTCAGCTTGCCTACAAGTACTGCCCGCACCACGTGAGCCACTACCTGGGCCTGGACGTGCACGACACTCCACCCATCAAGCGCAACATTCCTGTGCAGCCCGGCATGGTGGTCACCGTAGAGCCTGGTAAGCAGGAATCATTGCTACTGAAGCTGGCGGTTGATTGGTGATGTTTGAGTCTCACAGAAGTCACGGAGCAAATGGTTGTAGCCCATGATCTAATCCATGTAATAATATTCTAGATGTCTTTTATTTTTTTCACAGGTATTTACATCCCATTTAATGACACATCGATCCCCGTTGACTTCAGGGGAATTGGAATCCGTATAGAAGACGATGTTCTCATTACTGATGGAGAACCCATTATTCTCTCCGAGTCTTGCCTCAAGAGCCGCCGAGACATTGAGGCCATAGTTGGTACCCGGAACCTCCCCGAGTGACCCACATCCTTCTTCCAACCTTCCCTTCACTAAGCTACTGGTGAGCTAAGAGTTGTTTTCTTGCAAACTTGCTATGCTCTATGAGAAACCTGAACCAGATGCAGAGCATTGCCATGCTAAAAGCTGATGATGCTAAACATCAAGAGTCTAGAGCCAACCCGAAAAATCCGGACTCTGGATTCCTAAACAGGCCACACCGTTGATGCTCAGAACACCTCTCCAGTCTTATAAAAGAGCGCTTTCAATCTAAGACAACTGTCACTTTAGATTTCATGACCATCAAATCAATAGGTTTCTATCGCATTTCTTATTCATGGAATATATTTACTTTTTATGATATTGACTGTTTTGGATTGGAATGAGTACCCGTGCCTTGTGTCCACAAAGTGTTCTGTCACTGCTAAGTCTGAACTTTGGTGAAATCTTTGTGCCGGTTTGTGTTTCTTGATGTTTGGCTCACAGTGGTTTAGACTTAATCACCCTGATTAATTGCTCAATCTGTGGAATGATATCTAGTCTCTGTTTTTGGGTTATACAATAAAAAAAAACTATTGGATCACATTCTAAATTGTCTTGATACCGTGTCATCAGCATAGGTGTGTTAACTTCTTGGAGAATAGTGGAAGCTTCACCTAGTATGTTTATATTGCGTGACAGCCGACAGCATGTTGTCAGTGAAAGTTTATTTATAATAAAACCCTTACACCGAGGAATGTTTCAGAAGGGAATATTCAGTGATATTGGCATGTTACACAAAAAAGGTAATAATATTTATTATGAAATATTAATTTTAAAATTATTACATGAAAGAGGCAAAACAATTATATTGTAGTTGTAATTTTGTCGTAATTCAAAATGTGATTTATTGCTTTGAAAGTTGATTTTGTTGATTTTTATCTGTAAATAGTAAGAAAACCTTTATTTTAAGTTCAGATTAGAATTTTATATTAGTATTTAATACAATTTTATAAATTTTGTATATTATCTCGTTGGTTGTAAAATTAAATTTAATAAAAACCTTCATTACATAATTTGAATATTTATAATTGGTAATTTTATTATTCACACTAATCCGAAGAAGACAAAAATGGTGTAAATCAATCAAATACGAAGGTGAAATACGACTGAAGACAGGATAAAGAACGGAGTGAATTTTGAGTTGTGTGCTTTTTAAATCTCATTTTTCCCAAATCTTCTTCTTCAAGTGTCTCTCATCAGAAGAGGTTGGTGACCATTTCACTGAGCATATGTTTGTCCTAAGCCAGTTTTACTAATTCGCCTGTACTCCTGATTTCCAGCCACGGGCGCGAATTCCTCATCCACATTAGTTTTTTTTCTTCCAAGACCTCTTTTTCCTGGAAAATCAGCCGCAGTAGGTTATAATTATTGTTATCGAATCTATTGTAGCGGTCGGTGTCCATGCACCGATTTACAATTGTATATTTCGAATTTAGAACCCCAGCGCATCATGCGTCAGAGAGACTCCGACACCGCGCTTCCTTTAATATTGTTATTCTATCTTGTTCATTAATAAATTGAATACGCAAATATTTCGCCAGCCTTTTGATCAACACATCAACATATTATTCTTCGGCGAAACTATTAATATTTTTTGCCATAAAAATTCTGATTATGACAAATGTATTATTATTCCCTGTCGATGGTATCCCATCTCTTCAATGAGTTGCTTAGTCTATGGTTTTATTTTTGACAGCTACAATTTTAAAGTTTTATCGTGACTTCGAATTTGTTTTTGCGATAGTTAACTTTTGTAAAATAAATAAGTTTCGTGAAGTGAATGGTATCGATTATATTTTCGATTTAATTGAATGTGAACCGAGTATCGATTTAGTGTTTAAAAAAACGATGTTTTCTGGCAGATTGTGCGAACAATATTTAGTTACTAGCGACTTAAAATTCGTGAATACGGCGCTATTATTTTACAGAATATGATATCATATTATGAAACTTGTCGGCAGATATAAAAATACATTAGTGACAAGCCAGGCAGGCAACAATCCAATCTGCGCAGATAGCCGAACATTAGAAGCGCAGATGAGAGTTGAAGCGCGAAAAATTAAAAATGCCATAGATAATTTCCGGTACTAGTGATTTGATAACCGATCGCTCGCGTCAATCAATTTATTCGAATATAGGTTAAATTAATGAATTCATAATTCAATCACACTTAGTCAGTAAATTTTTACAAATAAATCATCGCTTTATCCTTACATAAAGTTGGATAAAAGAGTGCAATAAAGAGAAAATCTCACTTAGTTCTGATCTCACCGATCAGATTCTTCATGTGAAAAAATATGATTAATTAAATAACATAATTGTAAACATACTTCAATTAGAAAGCTTTGTATCTGGGAATGATTTTAATGTTTTTTGTTGAGACGTAATGCATATGATGCAAACAATTTTTATAGGATGTAACGGGTAGACGGTTAGCAAAGGTTAGATGCTATCCCACTTCCTTGTTTATTTCTACAGAGAATGAAAACAAATTTCCCTGAGAGGAACGCTCATTCATCTACATTTAATAAACTAAACTCTTGGTTGCAAAAGTCAGTTAATATCTACAGTTTTTCATTCTCTGAAGATGATCTCATTACTGGAGACAAAATGTTTTTAACAGGACACAGCTTAGTATCCAAGAACTGTGATTAATTTGTCACAGTGGGTCCAATTTCTTTTTGATGCTTCGTAACATCTGCCAGTTGAGTAGGACACAAAAATTAAAAAATCATATATTCAAGAATTGTATCAGAGAATCCTACTGCATTAACATGGATGCTGTGCCCCTGGTGGACATAGACCCTCAAGGAGCCTTCAAGTATATTCTAATCAAGCTGGAAAATCCTGATAATGGGGAGTTGCAGACAAAAAACATTGTACGAGGCTATGGCAGGTGCAAGTGGCACTCCGACATTTTTGAAGAGGTGAACCACTTTTTTTAAATTATCATCCCAGTAAATCGAATATCCTATCTTATAACAGACAAAGAATTTGTCAATCTTGTATAAGTGGTAAATAAATCTAAACTGAATATTTGAAATAAAAAATATGAATTGTCTCAATAGTCCTGATTTCATTCAAAGTGAATCACTTTGTACACCAAAAAATGCAATTTGTATATTTTCTGTTTTTTTTTTTTAAATATATGCATTTTTATAAATTGAGTATTTTTTATATTTATCAAGAATAGTTTCTTTTAAAAAAAATTATATTCTTTCAAACATCATACCAAATACTGAATTGCATTAAAATGAAAACTAAGAGAATCGTTTTGCTTAGGTCAAGGCAAAGCTGGCGCCTCTGAAGCTGACTTGCCTTGGAGGTGGCAAGATTTCTCACGACCCTGAAAGCAAAGACATCAAAGTGTACAGTTACTCCCAAGGATACGGCAAGGCAGACCATGAGGTCACAGTCGGGATACTCAAACAAGTCTTTCCCAGCTACACCATCTGCACTACCGAAATGGAAAACGTATAAAGCCCTTTGAGTACCAATTCACGGAAGGTCGACCGACATAGAACGTTTGTGGTTTTTGGATACTTCATATTATTTTATTCACATAGCCTGCTAACTGTGGAGCTTAGTTTTAAAAATACAATGAATTACAATGAAGCAACGAGTATACATGTTGAACGCAGGGCAAATTATATTATAAAATTTACGTAAAAAAGAAAGCCAAATGACAAGGAGCTACATTTCGATTCATTACAAATAATAGATGCTCATTGTTGAATAAGTCACTGTTATTGATCGGATTGAACGCTGTTTACTGGTGAAGGCAGGGGTCGGCAAACGCCAAATATGTACATTTCAACGTAAAAAAAAATAGTTTTTAAGCCAAATCTGTTTATTGATTTAACAAACCTCTATTATAATTTAACACTTAATTGAATTACGGGTATACCGAATAAAACTTGATTTATTTATTTGTCATAAAACAAACGCCCTTAGGGCTTTAAGATTAATATAATACAATTTTGAAAATATAAGAAAAAGAAAGTGTAATATAAAAACTTAAGGCTACTGCAATATAAGAAAGAAAGTTTTATAAAACATATATATATATTTATATATGTAAAAAGAAATAAAGTGTTATTAATTACATGTAAGTACTTAAGATCAAAAAATCAGAATATATTCTCTACAAGTCGCACATAAAAATGAAAATACAATAATCTATGAAATCGTTCTTAGTAAAAAATTTAATCTATAAATTTAAATCATGCAAACCGGCAAACATTTAATGCGAACGATTTTCATGCATCTCCTTGATTAATTTTATTAAAAACAATACCCGGGGATATTTGTGTCATCTCTGAAATTGTCACAAATTACTAAATTAAATATTCTTCTTGATTCATAATCAATAAATGGCATTATTTTGCCGTACCTATTGATAAAAATGTGTTATATTATTCAATCGCATATTATTTGTTAATATTCAAATATCATCACTTATTGGACTCACGCTTTTTTGTATTTATTCATAATTATTATTTACCGTGAGCTATTTTGTTTTTGTTTAGTCTGTGCTATGTAAGTTTTGCAAAAATAATAAATGTTTAACTCATTATCTAGTGATATGAAATAATTAGATTTAAATGTTTGTTTTATCACATCCAATAAAATGACGTAAGAGACAGGTAATGAATTTCCAATGATGCTTACACAAAGGTTTTATTGGTTATATACTATGAGTGCAGTGGATACAGCGTAATTGTTGAGTCTCACTCTATTGCGACGTAGGTTATGTATATATATAACTCTAGTCATAACTGCAAAAAACAGGATTGCACATATAATCTCATAATAGGATCAAAGTTGAAGTCATGCTACTATTATACTATCTATTTTAACTCAACAGGGGAAAAATATTTTCATACTAAGACAAGCGAGGAAAGAAAAGAGCTTGCATTAAAAAAAAAAACAGTTTCAGTATGTGAATTATACTTATCCAAATTGAGGTTAACCGCAGTAGACACCCTACTCTTAGACTCCTGTTGAGAACTATTATAATCTATTTTAAATGTTTTATTAATAAAATGGTAATTGACTCCTCGTTCAAATTATCTGTTTGGATATCTTCCACTTGATGACCTCGTTGTTTGTAGAATAAGCACTTATTCATGCAACTGTTTATTCTCTGAAAACAATTCATTTTAGTATCTATCAAAGACTAATTACTCAATATGACCCTATTATTTACGAGACAGTAAACAAAGGCTGTCTTCAGTAAATACAATGTTTGTTGAACTTCTTTCAAACTCAACGCAGTGTTCGTGCCCTGCCCCAAGATACACCCAAAATAAAGAACCACACGGCTACCTATTCTGTTCTACACTAGACCATATACATTGTTCAATGTTTTCACATGTAAACACATTTAGTTATAGCGTGCGTTAATTTTTCATATCGTGTAACATGCGAGGTGGGTCTAATATAAAAATTTATCCAAACACGCTTAATTTAGAAACATTACTTAAGGTTTTGGCTGTGCTCTGGAGATTTTTTAAAACTTGCAAGTATTTGTAACCTCTACAAGCAATCGCTGCTAATTTATTAATAAAAGCTCTGGGAATACTTTTATATTTTCAAAATAGAGGATAAAACTAACAAGAAAAATAAAAGCAAAATGTATATCTGTATATAAAAAAAATTGTAGTTTTGCTTGGAAAAAATTGAAATTTACAAAAACAAATAAATACTCCCTATATGGCAGTCATGTCAAAGATACGGCCCGCGATCGCAATGTGTCACAGAAAGAAGAATCAAGTTTTTTAGAGCTTTTAGACTTATTTTATTTGAATCTGGCCCGCCTACACATACTAAATTTAATATATGGCCCTCTGCAAAATTGAGTTTGACACCTCTGCTATATGGATACTTAAATTAGTGGCTCATAAAAATTATATCTTTTAACTTTGAAATATTAATAATGACTTAATTATTTTATCTTACTGCAGTAATTCTATTTAAATTGCAAACTATACTTCATACTTTTTATAGTATATTCAATATGTGATAACTATTTTCAACCGAATTAAAAGCAGCGTGAGCCTAAAAACACTTTGGATTTGAGTATTAACTCGGGGCTTGGCACTGAACCAAATCAGGGTCCTCTTTAAAAGGGCTACAAAAGGGAAATAAGTAATAAAAAAAAAGCAAATTTGACAACAGAATAATTTATTGTGATATAATATTATAAAAGGCAGAGAGGCGATGCGCCGGCGCGCCTGCTAGCGTGTGGAGTGTAGTGAGTGAAGGCGAGTGAGATCATGATTACTCGTAAACCCAACCCTCGTTGGCAGGGGACCAGGAAACCACCTCCTTCTCCGTGAACCACAGGTCGATCTCCTTCTTGGCAGATTCCACAGAGTCGGATCCGTGCAGGATGTTTCGGCCAACCTGGAATCAAACAGACATTGAAGGAATGCATCCCCACTAGAAAGGAGAAATGACTTAGTATAATTACATCTGATTTCTTAATAAAAATGTGAAAAGTTGGCGAAACCGGTTTAAAACCAAAATTCCGCCAAGTACTCTCTGTCAAAAATATTGAATACTCAAAAACTTAAATAAAATACTCGTGTAATTTTTCAACACATTTAATTTTATAGGTGACCTGTTTTGCCAACCTTTCACGTTAGCGTTATCAAACTGAATACTTCAATATTTATTTCATTAGAAGTAATTTTCTTGTACATACTCTTTTCACTTGGTGCAAAGAGAGAAGTCAATATTTTAAGACAGCAAAAATCCAATTCCAATAAAAAAAAAGTCAAATTGAGTATTCTGTTTTTATAATGTAAAAATAATGCAAAATTAGTGGTTTAAATGTGAAAACGTTTTAATAGTGTTTTACGAAATGCATTTTCACAAGTGTTAAATTTATAAAGAAATGATGTAACAATAAAAAAAATCATTTATTTTTCATTTTGATAATTATATTTTATATGAGACTAGGAATTCAGAAACAAGCTATTCAACCATATTTTAAACGTATTTAATGCAAGAATAAAATGATTAAAATAATAATTATATGTATGTTTTTTAAAATTAACTAGGTTAATTATTTTTAGCCAAAATTTTAGTTAAATCCTAAAAGTGAAAATTAAATTGATGATAGATTGATGTATATAAAGTGACCGCTATATTTGACAGTTTAAAAATATAACATCCTACATTGAGCAATAGAATAAAGAAGTCCCTTGTTATTTTATTTTCTACCTAAAATTACTTCTGCAACTATAAACTCAGATGTTTTAGACCTGATGTATAGTAATATTGAAGTGAGTCTCATATATATCTTATATCCCTATTAATCATGGTGATTAAAAATGTTTAAATAATTACATTTTTGAAGTATGCACCTGTCACTCGACACTATTAACGGTGTGAACGTGAAAATGAGAGTGCACTGGTAAGCGAAATTACTAATCATGTGTTCTGATCTGCAATGGAGCCCTAGATAGTAGGACAGTTGGAGTGATTGGAAGCATCCGACTCACCTGGATGCACAGGTCTCCGCGGATGGTGCCGGGAGCGGAGTCGGCGGGGTTGGTGGCCCCCAGCATGACGCGGCCCGTCTTCACGGCGTTGAGTCCCTCCCAGACCATGGGCACGACGGGCCCGGAGCTCATGTACTTGACGAGTCCCGGGAAGAAGGGGCGGGCGGAGAGGTCGGCGTAGTGCTTGGACAGCAGGTCCTCGCCAGCCCACACGAACTTCATAGCCACCAGCTTGAAGCCCTTCTGCTCGAAGCGTTTGATGATCTTGCCGACGATGCCGCGCTGGACGCCGTCAGGCTTGATCATGATGAAAGTTCTCTCGCGTGCCTCTGCCATTGCGGTGCTGAACAGGGAGAAGATTGAGAGGATCGTCGCTATCATGCGCCTCGCCGGATGCGGAGTGGACTGTAGGTCGGAAATCGGTCTAAAGCCGGTAATGACGCGCGGCAGCCGCGTGGTCTCGGTGTGCTCCGACACAAAAATATGCCAGCCACTATCGGTACGTATGTGGAAATTATCGAAGGAGTATCGCACCGGACGAATAATTCCATTTAAAGTTTGAGTGTCTTTTTCAGAGTTACTCAACATTTTATTACATCAAAATCTATTTATCAAAATAAACAAAAGGGTCAACCTTTAACAAAGCTGTTAACGGCGGTATTAATAAATTTAATTAGTGAAAAATATATCGAACGCGGCGATGTAGGCAATCGGAGTCAGGTGACTCCCATTGCCCACACAACCTAACTTCAATGAAAAATTGCCTTTAGCCATCATGCTAAACCGGTTCTATTGGTATGAGATAATCATGCAAGACATATTGCACTGGCCGTCCATTAGCATTATAAGAAAATAACACATTCATGTTGTCCCTATCGCCCCATATATCTTACCGCATGCAGTTTTCGCTGAAGTGTTGTTGTCTCCGATGTTGTTGATGTGATGTTGTGGTTGCAGATGTATGGTTGAAAATCAGAAGGCTGGCGAAATATTTGCGTATTTGTAATTTATTCAGTATAACTACACTGGGTAGAAATGTACGTGATTACTGTTTCGATACCGCGAGGTCTCTCTGGCGAGGGGCGCGAGGAAGCCGCTTATATAGAGTCCCGCTGCCTTTGTGGATAGCGTAAACAGGAAGATTCCCACGTATCGGGGGGTGTCTTATTGCGAGGACATCTCGCCTGAAATACGATCGCCTTTTGACTGACCGCTAATTACTATAAGTTTATGTCATATTTAATGGGCCGTCTAATAAAATATCTAATGGATTATGGGTCGAATGTCACATTCCAACAGGCCGTAAGACACGTGTTCCGATGTAGGTACTGACCCCTACACAGTCATTGAATGTGTCCTTTTTTGGATCACTCAGAGCAAAGAATGTGACTTTTTCATGAAGAGCCGTTTTGCAGGAAGGATAACTCCTTACGATGTAGCGTTCTTGGTTTTTTCAACATCCAAGATTTCATCCAGATACATAAGAAAATATATGTCCTTAAAACAAGACAAAGAAGAAAGAAGCAACATGCAACGGTATGACAATACACCATAGTCAAAAAAGAAGGCTCAAGCTGTGAAAGATAAGCCGCAGAAGGTGGGTCTTGAGAATGTAAAGAAATAAATTCTGCAGGAATCGAATAATACTTTGTAAGTGAATACTAATTACGATAATGCAAAAGACCTGATGACCTGTGTCTTGTATGCGGTGAATTCGGGCGAAACAATGAAATGTGGTTCCGGTCCACTTTTTGTAGGCGTTTTGCTCATGCAGATTGCACTGGGTGGAAACTCAGCCTGCAATTATATGTGCGGCATGTGGTGACTACCATTGCCCACACACTGATCACAATTGCCTATCGATGTGGGCAATGGTGATGATCCTTGTTTTCTTTATAGTTCTTAAATTAATCTGCAAAATGATTAAAGGTGATCTTAATCGTTTTTAGGATAACTAAAGTTTATAATAGCGCTAAATAAATAAATAAATAATGTATAAATTTTCATTCATTTCAATTTATAAAAAAGTGACCCCCATTGCCTACATCTTCTCTAAGTGTTATGATTTGTGAGCAATTTAGTTTTAATATAAGATCAATAGAAGTATTTATTACCCATTCCTACTTGCAGCTTGCAGTGCTGCCAGTAGCTCAAGCCGCAAGCACCAGAGACAATCCAAGCACAAACCAGAGATAATAAATAGCACAAACTAAACGTCACATTTCGTTTGTTTTGAATGTTATTTGAGTATTATAGCACACTTTATAATTCGACTTGAGAGTGATTTATATATAATCAATGGAAATGCGTGACTTCGACGATGAGGTATTTTCTCATCTGAAGAGTCACAACCTCAGTCGTGTCTGTCGCTCCTGCCTGGTCGCCGACAAGCAGACAAACGACCTGTTCTCGTTCCTCAAAGTAACACACGACAGTGTTACCACGGAAGAGTATATAAGTGAAATGATTTATTCTTTTGCGCAAGTTGCGGTGAGTGCTAGCATTGTTTTGATAAAAAGCTGAGCTGAACTAACTAGGATTTTATTATTGTGATATTAAGATTTTATTATCCTATAAAATGGCATAAGTGAGTTCGAAGCCACCTCGACTGCTATTTTTGTTGCGTCTTTGGATTTATTTTCCTAGGTTAGCTAGCTACATCAAGTTTTAATCAATGTTCCGACGTTTAGGTTCCGGTACTGAAATTTACTTGGTGTGAGATTGTGGTCATCTTCATGTGTTTTGCGATTGATTGCAGTTGGGATAACATTTGTGTTATTAGTTATCTCGGTTGCAGATGTCGGCGGGAGACGGCCTGCCCAGCACCGTGTGCTCCGGGTGCTCCTCTCGCATTGCGGCCGCCTACTGCCTCCGTCGCCAAGTCCAGCGGTCTGACCGCCTTCTAAAGAGCTTCTTACACCATGTGAGTATCTATCAGATGCCAATTGTTTTTTTTGGGAGTTGGAGGTTAACAGAGACAAGGGAGAAGTGACGATTCCAATGGTTACTGACATATAATCATTTGCGATATGGCTGGGGGTCAGCGGTTGGCATCTGATGTGGGGCACTTGCACATATTGTACATGTCAATCTGCTCTTTTTAAAATTCATTTTGTAAGAGAGGAACATTAAAAACTCTTATAATCTGTTCACAATCTTACTCTGCAAGTGAAGGTATGCAAGCGATTAGATCTAAGAGCGCATGCATCCAATGTGCAAAATCGATGACAGTCGGTACGGCTTCCCAAGTGGTGTAAACACTAGCTTAAATAGAGATAGTTTTATATGTCTATTTTGTGGATTGAACGTCAATCAAGTGCGTATTTATTTACCTATACAGGTATATATTAATATGATTAGGTTAGCATAATGGATAATACACCGGCCATGTAAGCTTGGAGATGTGAATTCGAATCTCACACGAGTTAGGATGATATTTTTCTGAGCGTTTCTTGATCATTTTCGACGTGTGAAAAACTGTGCCTAATCATATTAATAGAGCTAGTTTTAAAAAGAAAACCAAGAAGATGTCAGAGTTTTTTATGATCTGTTGCAGACGATATCTGAAAATAATACGGGTGAGGATGACTTTAAAGGCTGCTTGGAACCTTGTGGTAATGAGAAGACAGACGTGCATGATTCTACAAATCAGGATGGTAAGGACACAAAATTCCGAATTTAACATCTATAGACTGGAATATGTATATTTAATTTTTTCATCCTTCTTTCATCCATTTTTTTTGCATCCTGACTTATTTTGACTGAACGATTTTGGTCTCATGCTATGCAGATTTTTTTTAGACTCCAGGGAGAATCTCACAAAATTTGTTTGAAATATTTTTACTATACTATATCACTAGACACATACAATTTTACTGAGCGGGGGTTATTTACAGGGATTTCTGTTTTCCTTGCATTGATTGTACACCATGCCAGTAAGTAATATTGTTGCGTTGAATACTTTTTCAGATCATCGTTTGTTGCCGATGGAACTGGAGGCAGACATTAGAAGTGATTGTGAATCTGTTTCTAATAGTGTTACCAAGCCTGTGATATCTCCAAGAAAGAAAGGAAAACCGGTAGACCTCGCTCCTCCTGCACGGCACACAAGGTCTATGGCCACCAGGAGTAAGGGAATTCTCAAGGCGGCAGTGAAGGAAACAAATTCACAGAACCATTTCCTGCTGAGCAAGGAAAAGGGCAGTCCAAGCAGATCTGAATTTGCCGCCGATGAGACAAAACCTGCTGTAAGTTCAATCTGTATTTTAAGTCATTATTTATTACACTATGACTCATGGAGGAAATCCTGTAAAAGTGACATAAGTTTGTATTTGGTGGTGGGTGGCGGTAATAAAAGCATGTAGTGGTCCATGGTGCAAAAGCATCATGGACTGTCGTCATCTTTAAAAAAAAACATTACCAAACTGTTTATAATTAGTTTCAGTTGTTGAAGAGCACCAAGAAGGGTAAAGTCAAATGTGCCAGGAAGAACAAGAAATCTCCTGCAGGAGACGGCAAAGCCAAGGCCGTGGATGCCGTCCTCGTCGAGGATGAGTGCAGCGATTCTAACCAGCATGCGGTAATCATTATTTATAGTTCTTGCCATATGGCACACATGGATTAAAAAAAAACTGTATATAGATAAATGAGGTGGATCATGTCATTAAAATCCAATATCTTGAACACTTCCTGAAAAGTGTGGGGAAGCAGGCAGACAATGAGAAAGAGTAAAACAAATTTTAATTAATCTTGTTTTGATGGCTTTCTGTACTGTTGGTAAGTTTTATTCATAATTGGCTCGGTTTCCTCTATTTTACATACAAAACCCTAATTAAACCGTAATTTTTTCCATTTGATATCTTAAAATATTTATTAGGACTGATTTTTTAGGCGTGTGAAAGTGCTGAAGCTGAAATAAAAGTAGAGATAGCCGAGAAACCGCCGAAGAAGCCTCGAGGGAATCATGCTCGTGAGTAAAGTAGTTTTATTTATTTATTATTATAACATATGTAAATAAAGATTCCATGTGTAATTATTTTTTGGTTCATAACATTATAGGATTTTAATGTTAAAATTTTAGAAGTATACATGAAAAAAAGCAATAAAAAGAAAGATTTAGCAAAACAAAATATTCTAAAACCATGATATATTGATCTCATCTTTGGTGCCCTCAAATCACAACTCAGCACTGCAGCACATATTATTGGCGTGTGATTTTTACACCCAAAGGTGTCATGGATCCTTTTGTCGTTGCTTCGCAGCGTCTATATTACGTCCTTGACACTGGCCTGGTGAGAGTCTTGTGTGGTGCATTTGGTTCATCAGTAGATCGGGCGGCGCTTTTGCCAGTGGGCTGATTCGAATTTCAGTGTGTGAATGGGTCTCTGATATTGAATTATAATTTTTCAGCTTTGTACGAATTCCCAGACAGACCGCAAGAGTGCAGCGTATGCGCCACCACATGTTCCAACATCCGCGAACTGACGCGCCACCGTGCCCATGATCATGGCCCCAAGAAGTACCAATGCATTACATGCGGTAAGAATACATATTCTGAATTTTTTTTTTGATTTTGATTGATGTGTTTGTACATCCTCAAATTAATAAAAACTCTTCAATAAAAGTTATTTCTCTCCCAGCTCTATTCTTGCAGAGTGGGGTGGTTAGAAATTGGAGTTTACGTAAAACATGTATCGCACAATATATAAGTATTGCCGACTTGTTCACAGGGAACGGCTTCACTACAACGCGTGGGCTGAGAATCCACCTTCGCCTTCACACGGGAGAGCGGCCCGAAATCTGCAGCATATGCGGCAAGGCCTTCTCCGACCCCCGCACTCTCAGGTATTTTCTCCACCAGAGCGATATGGTGACAACTCTCTTTCTCTCTGTGAGTCTGCAACACAGATCAGCAGACATGTAGTGACCGTTTATTTTTAACTTTCAGAAATCATGAGCGGATTCATAGTGGAGACCAGCCCTTCGGCTGTCCCTCATGTGACAAGCGCTTCCCAGCACGCCTGCCCCTCGCCCAACACCTGCTCTCCCATTCCGGGGAGAGGCCTCATCGCTGTCAGCTTTGTCCCCGAGCCTATGTACAGGCCGGCTCCCTGCAGGTACTGCACATTACAATTACAAGGTCCCAAGCCATCACCTCTATCATCAGCTACCATCGATGGTGGGAGTAACCAAACCTTGGGTTTTTTTTCATAGTTAGTACTAGTTTTTAGCAAGTATATTCTGTTAAAATATTTAACATATAAATATTCCGAGAACTTGTTTTGTTACTGGAAAATAAATATTTATGCAAAGTTTTTTTTTCAATGGCTTAGTAAAAGTTAATTAAATTAGCAATTTGTTCGCACGTTGCAGGTCCACATGCGCAGCCACACAGGCGTGAAACCATACGCTTGCAGAGAGTGTCCCAAGGCCTTTACCAACAACACCTCGCTTTCCGTTCACATGCTCACCCACAACGGTAAGGATCTTGCATGATACCTGATATGAGTCTCTGTTGACCTACACGACTTGGTTCCAGTCCCCTCCAGAGATGCCAATTGAGATGAGAAAAAAGATGCTTATTGTGTATAACCGTGTTTGTAAAAATATCCTTCTACAGATATTTACAGTTTTACAAGTGAAATGTTTATAAATAAGTTATTTATTTCGCAGGTGTCAAGAATTTTGTATGTCCCGTGTGCGGCAAGCGGATGGCGCGCTCAGGTGAGCTGACTGTTCACCTGCGCACCCACTCAGGGGAGCGACCCTTCGCTTGCCAGTCCTGCCGCAAGACCTTCACCAGCAGTGGCTCTCTGCGCGCTCACATGCTCACTCACACAGGTGAGTTACCCAACCCGATTGGAAAAATTAAGAGGAATGAAGGTAGATTGTGCACTAACATGTTTTTTAGTAGAAATTTAAAAGGCGAAAATCATTGAACCAGTTCACCAGAGGAGCATATTGTCGGATGGCATTGGAACCACTGGATGTGTGGTTTTTTTTTATTGAAATTATAAAAATTCTTGAACAAATGAGAGAGTTTGTAGTAACTGGGTGTCTTGTTGCAACAGGAGTGAAGAATTTCGTGTGCACGGTGTGTGGCTGGCGAATGGCACGCGCCATGGAGCTGCGAGTGCACATGCGCACGCACACGGGGGAGCGGCGCTACTCCTGCTCGCACTGCCCGCGGCGCTTCATCACCAGCAGCAACATGCGCCTGCACGAGCGCCAGCATACAGGTCAGTACCCTCCAAAGTATCATTCCTGATATTCGGCATAAAAAACTGCTAGATTTGAAACTCGCAACTTATTTTGCTTTTAAACATCATGAATCGTACGTATATATATCAGGTAATATTTTAGTTGTTAATCATAAAACAGCCGATATTTTATAACCATTATAATGTGTAATAACTTTGCAGGGGAGCGCCCGTATGCGTGTACAGTTTGCTCTCGGCGCTTCGCAGACTCGCACGTGCTGAGGAACCACGAGCGCACGCACTCCGGAAGCCGCCCCTTCACCTGCCCCCTGTGCCCGCGAGCTTTCTCCCAGCAAGCCTCCCTCCGTGCTCACCGGACTACACACCACAAGGGTACAGCCTTTTCCCATTCTTATAGGCAAATTCGAGAAATGGAAACGCAGAGCTGACTTTAATATTCGAGACATGCCACTTAAGAGATATTTGTGGATTCTGTTAAAAATATTTATGTGATTCTTGTTCTATGCTTCAGGTATTCGAAAAGAAAATTCGACTCACGGTGAGATCAAAGATCAGTCGACTCTGTGTAGGGAAGATCAGAAGGCAGTTGAGGTGAAAACAAAACGGGACATTGTAAAGCAGCCATTGAAGAACCCGAGAGAAGAGTTCACACCCAACATACGGATATTGGGATCCGTCCCGGGCTTGCATCATCAGCTGCCGGTATTTGAGAACATCGGCGTTATGGATCCCATCGAAGATGGTCCCATCTCGATCATCAACTCTGGACTTCTCGCCTCAACGATTCCCGGTAGAAACTTAATTTTCCACAGAGATAGAAATCAAATATTTAATGATAATATTCTTAAGCGAGTCGCCAGCTCCCTCATAACGAGCGGAATTCAGGGTATTTCTGGATTGCAAAATATGACCCGAGCGCAGATTATCAAAGAAGAACACGTAGTGTTTGATGGGAGCATGGAGCTAAAGAGGAAGTCTGTTGATGGCGGTGGTGGATGCTTCGAGGAAACCGTTAACTCGAACGGAAGACTGAACGGTGAGCCCTGCACTCAGATATTAGACCTCAACGTCGCCAAGAGTGAAGAGCACTGGAGTGCGAGCGCGTCCATGTCCAATGACGCTTTCAAATATCTTCCTGAGTAATGACTGACTTTTTAATTGGCTGTGGTTTTTATAGATCTTATTTAATAATTAAAACAATATTTACTCGTATTTGAGTTAGCAGCCGAGGCACTCGGCTTAGTAAAAAATCAAAATGGTAATTAGGAAAAAAAAAAAAAAATTAGGTTTTGGATTTTTTAAAATTTTATTATGAAAAAAGTACACAAATACATTTATCAAGTTACACATTTTATAAAAAAAATTAAGTATATTAAGAATAATTTTTCTGTAAATTTGTAAATAGTTGTGTTGCAGAAACATACTTGATCGCCCATCGCGATGATTTTAATTCATATCAAAATTATTACTTATATTGCTACGATGGGGATTCCACACATCGTATAGAGATGAACTACAGAAAGGCGCGTTTGTTAATCAGCCGTTCGGAAATCGGGCATGAGCCCATTATTGACATTTCTGTAAATGCTTTTTAATGTAGATTTTTTACAACTAGAAAATTTATTTAATTTTAAATATTAAGTCTTACGTTTCATAAGCATGAAGTTATGTACGGACCCCAGAAACTGGCCAATTTTTTTTTATTGGAATGAACCTCGATCTTTACATACTTTCAACCTTTGTACAAAAAACATTTGGACTCGTTGGTAAAAGAATATTATAACTCTTCGATGGCCAAAATACCAGGATAGGAGACCATTGATATTAAAATATATATATATTTTAAGTATGAACGTTGATTAAGGTTAGGATACACTTTGAATGTAAAGATCAGTGGATTTTTTAAGTACATCGTTGAAACAAGAAGGCACATCTGCCAAACAATAAAAAATATCTTAAAACTGGAGGAATTTTATTATCCCGGGACCTATCGAACCTCGTTAGTGTGTCCGACTGAAACCCTCAGCTAACGAGAAACTACTGCATGGATTAACACTTGCAGCTCCACACGTCGTAAAGTGAGTTGATTTTACTATTAAACGGCTGTGGCGTGCCTTTACTATCGGAAGCTTTAAGAATTACAGATTCATTGTTTTTATTAGTTTGGTGTTAAACAAATATCAGATAATAATAATACGTCTATATCAGTCCATTATACCTTGTATGTTTTTAAATTAAATTTTTAGAATATCTGTTTAATTAGACGATCCAAATGGAATGCAAAAAAATCATCCAAAATTATTGCCTAGTGATTTTTTTTTTGTCTACTAATTAATATCAATCCATTCCAACAACCATTTTACTCCACATTTTAAAAAAACAAAACAAATATTTTAGTCTTAAAATTATAACTTACGAGGACTGTCATTTTTTACTTTACCGATTTAAATTTTTTTGTGATATTTCTAAGATAATTGATGAACATATATTCCCCCTAAAAGTGAGATTAATACATTTAATTTTTTACTAATTAAAAATGCCATGAATGTTCTTGACAATTTTAGAAAAGGTTTTTTAACTTTTTGCGTAGAATGATTGCAGTAACAATACCCAATAGTGTATTATCTCGGTAGAAAGTGAAAACAATAAAAACTGTAACGCACACTCAAACCTAAAATGGCAGATCAAACAAATCGTCAATGTCGAGTCAAAACAAATTCACGCTGTGTAAATAACAGCCAACAGAAAAGAGATTTTGTTTGGCAAAATTAAATGAATTCAACTTATAATTTACCGGTAAATTTTTAAAAACAAACATAGATTTTAACTCAAAGCAATTTTTGACAATTTTGATATATTTTAAATAAATACACACGTCCGTAAGTAGATAGCCAAAATGCAATAAGTCTTTTACATTTTGATAAATTAAAAAATATTCAATGCAGTTTTTAGAAAAAAACAAACATAGATGAGATTTTTTTAAAAACAAAAAAAAATAACATTAAGTAATTAATTAAGTAGATATGTTTTTAAGATGCTGGCGTACCCGCCCAAGCACATTCGTTTCTCTTTGAAAATGCCAGTTCACACTCAATCGGATACATTCATCTTCCTTCATACAAGATTAATAATACATTAGTTTCCATTCGAAGCTGCTGGTGCAGCAAATCTGTTTTTCCTTTGAAGTTCCATTGTACCTGTCGATGTACAATTACTTTCACCTATTGAAGATTACCAGGAGTTATCAGCACGCTCGGGTCAAAAAAACCCATCAAAAGTGTCGTTGATATAAAGAGATTTAAAAAAAAATCCCCCCAGATGTTAAAAAAAAAATTCATAACCAAAGAATAAGTGTTTTTTTTAAGTCGGCTTAATGTTTAAAAAAAAAAAATTACACTTCATGTAGTGAACAAAACAAAAACCACGAAAACACTAATCTACATAAGAACAAAAATCTGAAACAATATCAGTTTTTTCTCTCTCATTTTTAAAATCTACAAAATTTCTGCCTTTTAAACTTGCATTTAATTATATATAATTAAATTATTCAAATTGATAAATCAATTTGCTGTCTTTTCGAAAAATGTCTGATTTAAAAAAAGTAAAAGGAATATTTAATTATTTTAATAATTGTGACGGCATAATAAAAAGAGCTTAATGACTGTTTCACATTTGCGAAATTGCCGATTTCGTTAATGGTGAAATTAACTTGCAGATTTCTATAATTGAATTTAAATTCATTTTTAACTTGAAATTTATTCAATCCAGAGAAGTTGTGGAAAATAAGAAAATAGAATTCAACAATTAAATATTAAAGAAAAGATGTTACCAAATTATTAATTATGGCATACTAGCACGTCCTACTTTGAGTTTTAGCAAATCCGGAGATAATTCTCATTTGAAATTTAAGCTTTTATGATAAGCAAAATGGTAATGCATAGCGACCAATTTCACCGTGTACGTGTTCTTTGTTGTTTTCTAGCGGTGTTTTGACTTAATTCATACACGTCACAATCAATTTGAAACAACATCGGTGTAATCCATGAACTGCATTCCAACATTTTAGAATATTCGTATTTTATTGCATGGTGATGAAATAACGAGTTAATTAATCATTTTAAATAGCACCAGAAATGGGAATTGTAAATTTATTCTTAAGAATAAATTTACGATATTAATTAATTAAGGTTATAAAACCAATAATGTAACCTTTATTGCATAATTTTTTGCTACGGATAAATTTTATGCCAGGACATAAAAACTTTGCCAAAACTTATGACCAAACTGTCGATGTAGAAAAACCATTTCAGCGGTGACCGGCTCTCGAGGCACTAGTGGCGGCCGAGACGGGCTGCATGTCAGGCGTACGTCTCCCGGAAGCGCTTCTGTATATGGTGGTAGGCGTTGGCCACGCGCGCCTGTAGCGGTTTTCGATTGCTGAGCTCGCAGGAGGGCACGAGCGGGGCGACCGGCAGGGGCAAGGGAGCCATGGCCGCGCGGTCGTCGGGGTGGCAGAAGAAAGCCACCGAGTGCCGTCCGCGCGCCCTGGCGTAGGACTGCTGAGGGAGCACCACACGGTGACTCTGTAAAATAAGAAGATCAAGTCCTTAGTCGCTATGGACATATCTGACAAAGCCAATTAGTTTGTAACACAATTCAAAACTTGAAAAGTGAGAGATCGTCCTTACAAAGCAATTATCAAGAAGTAATTCACGCATGAAAATTATTTGTTACATGTTTGTAATAATTTGAAAATGCAATTTAATCATTCGATAGAGGATTCCTGAAAACTCTTTTTGGTTTTTATTCTTCTTGTAAAATTACATTAGAAGAATCAATATACTATTACTCACTGAAAAGAATTTAAAATCTTAATTTTATATTGAAAATCCAAAGCTTTGTCAGTAAGATTGATGATGATGCAAGATGTGGTTACCAGAGCCGGGTAGCGGTCCTGCGTCCAGTTGGCCAGGAGTTCCCCAGTGTTGACGAGCAGAGCCCCCGGCAGGTGACCCACTCGCTGCCACACTTCGCTACACGGGAGCTTCACCTAAACACACCGCAACATTACGATCAATTCAGTTGCTAAGGACACTCAGTGCGGCAGAAATATGCGCAACACGCACTCACCACGTGTCAAAGCGATGCAAAACATGATCACCCTGTTGTCATCTTTTCAATATATAATGAATCCCGGGATACCTTTTAGTTATTTGCAGAGGACTATTATCCCTTTACTTATGGTTATATATGTTATAAAATATATTTATTTTATACTTGTATAATTTATATCTTGTTCTTTATAAGTTGTATTTTATACTTGTATAATTTATATCTTGTTCAGATAAATGTAGTGATATTTTTGAGTAAAATACTTGAGTGATTTTCCACATGTTCGTTTTTATTTGTGACCGGTTTCGCCAACCTTTCACGTTGGCATTATCAAACAGAGTTCACTGAGACTCTTTTTGATAATGCCAACGTGAAAGGTTGGCGAAACCGGTCACAAATAAAAACGAACATGTGGAAAATCACTCAAGTATTTTACTCAAAAATATTAAAATGGAATTCCACCAAGTACTCAGTCAAAAATATTGAATTTCATAAATGTAGTGCTCACTTTAAAATTAACTCAAATAAAGATTTTGTAATGCACGGCTTAGCTGTTAAGGTAATCACCTCGAGCCCTCCCTCGCAGTCCTGGGCTAGCAGGGTGAAGGTGCCGTAGTCGCAGTGCGCTCCGCAGCGAGTGAACTTGGCCCCCGTCTCGCCTGGCAGCTCGTCGGTGGGCGGCAGTGGCGGGTAGTAGAGCAGCCGCAGGGTGGTCTGGTTCTCGTTTAGCCCGCTCATCATGCAGGCGTGGCGTTCCAGGAAGTAGGTCGGAGTCAGCTCTGCAACATACCCTTACTGATCAACACAACTCTTACCAGTGCCTAAACTAAAATTCTACCTGAACAAGTAACAAACTAGACCCTATAAAATATCTTCAGAGTATTTTCCGAGAACTCCTAGAGAGAAAGACTACTTCCTATAAGAGTGCTGCGATTTATACAGAGGCAGTGAAGGCGACGCAAAATAGAATTAAGTGATGTTTCTATGGAGAGAAAAAGTTCTTGCTATTTCATTTATCTAGGAAATCATTTAGTTTAGTCGATCTCTGCAAAAACTTCTCGCTCCTTATTGACAGTAAGTTTTTACCAAGTGCCACGGCGAGGGCCTTGAGTAGCAGGCTGCTGAGGTTAGTGAAGTCCCCGGCCAGCGTGCCTACACACTCCTTGAAGTGTGGCACCACCTCTCCCTCCGGCAGCTCTGTCTCCTTTAGGGTCGTGATGTTGAAGGAATGCCGAAACTCCTGTTGAACAAAAATAGCAATGAAAAAAAATTCATCAAAAAAAAGAGTGAAAAAAGGTTAAGAATAAAGGTTAGAAGTACCATCGTCTTGCCGTCGAAGCGTTCCATACCAGGCTTGATGTAGCCGTGGTTGGTGGAAGGGCGGCGCAGGAAGCGGTGCTGAGCATCTTCAGACAGGGCGCAAAAGCCATCAATGCAGCCGTACGCAGCCTTTAACTGGAAACCAAACATCGCATTCAAAAATATGCTCTAAATACATCACACACATGAAACGAGTTGGAACAGGTGGGATTCGAGCCCGCATACCCTGGCTCTCACGGTATGGTACCTCGATCCTCACGGCCACTCGCTGCTGTTAGGTAGTGAGCATTTAACTCTTTATATTATATCCATAAGTCTTCAATATTTTTGACAGAGAGTACTCGGTGGAATTCCATTTTAATATTTTAAATAAAATACTTCTGCGATTTTCCCACATGTTTGATTGGTGAATGGTTTCTCACTCCCGAAAGGTTGGCGAAACCGGTGGAAAAATCACAAAATAATTTTATTTAACTCGCAAGCATTCTTGGCACAACTGCAGGCGCCGAATATGAGATATGTGGAAGACTGGAGCTCAGCTCGGGTGGGGCGTCGTACCTTGTCCTCGCTGATGCCGTGATTGACGAGAAGAGCCAGCCCCTTCTCGCTGAGGGCCTTGTGCAGTTGAGCTCCCACGCGCTTCACCACGGACTTCATGGGGCACGTCTCTGTTCCTGGAACGACCACAACAAACACTATGAGAGATGGTCATCACTAAGAGTTAAGTCAGAAAGCCGGAGCTTGCCAGCAGACATGATGTTTTTAAAAAAAGTTTATTGCGTGTGTCGCTTTACTTTAGGAAAATTAAAAAATCTATACATTTGAATATTTTTGACAGAAAGTACACGGTCAAATTCCATTAACATATTTTATTTCTCAAGTAATACGATAAATTTTTTTATTGGTTTTATTGTATTTGCTTGAAAAGAGAGGATTATAAGAATATGTTTTAACCATTCTAATACCTTAAAAATGTTTATTTTTTTTTCATTTTCAGGAGCGTCGATAATCAGTCTCCTCTTTCGGCCGATATTAAGAAAAAAAGCAGCAGAAAATAACGCACAAATTAAATCCGCAAAGACAGTCCCAGCACGAGGAGTAATATATACCCCGGCAGCATGGCTTCCAGTAACAGGATCAACTCATTACAATGGCTGCCAAAACTATATATTATTGAACTCTATAATATACCCGCTCGCCAAAAAATTGGCTGGTAGATTATGAACATTTTTGTTTGTGAGTTACTTTCGCTCTCCGCGAGCTTCTTCAAACTGATCCGAAGGTCTCATATTCATATTTGTGGTGATGGTGTTATTTTGTTTTATCTTCTTAAAATGGCACCGTCTGTTCTTGGGGTTGCTTTGAGTGCAAGTTGAGAAACAAAAAGATTATGAAGGCGGGGACGCAGCTGGCTGGAACTCGACACACCAGGGGTGCGAGTGCAAGGTGGCCAGCGGATGACCTACTGAGCGATTTTCAATTCACAGCATGCGCGCTGCGATTATCGGTGGGTCATTTACAAGCCGCACACGCAGTTCCTTGCCGTGCATGCAACAATCGCTCGGGCCTAGCTTCTGAGCCCAGTCAGCAAAAGATAAAAATGAGGATAATTCATTCGAGCAATTGTGATTGAAAATTGCTCAACACCAGACTAATTTTTCCAGGTTGAAAGTGCGCGTTGTATAATAAGAGTAACAAATCTGCAAAAGTATTTGCTATTTTATATATATATATCCATTTGTCAAAACTTTCTTCAAAGAAAACAGTTCCTAGTTGTGGAATCATTCACCCTTATTCTATCCACGAAAAACTGGTTTGATACTGCATATTCATATACTAAGTGGTAGGGCTTTCGAGGGTTTCTTTAAAATGTTTGCAATCACCTAATCATTTGGCTATTCATATTTGTTGGTTATTTTTGGTCAAAAAAAACATCAGTGTTTATCATTAGAATTATCATAAAGCAGTATTCAAATTCAGATTAGATTTCGCAGTATTTAGTTGTTTTGAATAAACAAACTTGATTTGAAAAATCCAACGCCTGGAGATAAGAATCGGTATTGGCCAAGTTTTCTTAGAAATTGTGAAAAAATATGTTTGTTTTAATTTTGTATTAAAAATATATGAATAATTTATAATATGTTTTCAGGTCATCGATTCACACTACAAGCGGTGCTAAATTTTTCGGATACTTTTCCAGGCAGGCTCATTCATCTCTGCAGCCTTTTCCAGCGTCGACACGCTAAATTGAAAACGGACATCAGTTTGTTCGTTGCATTGAATTGCAGGCAAGTATTTTTTACTAGCCAAACTGATTTGAAATTAATCGCCACCGGTTAGCCTTGGTATGTAGCAAGTGATTAATGAATTATATATTTTTTTCTGTATTGTATGAAAACGAACATTAAGTATACATAAACATATATATATATATATATATGTTTTGATTCACGGTTAGGAAGCACCTGCGTCAGGTGCTTGCAGCCTTTTAATTGTCCAACCGGACACCAGAGGCAGTCCATTACCTGGCGAAATCGTGTCATTTAATTAATTTAATTGTCACTTTATTTTTCTACGTCGAAAGTTGATTTTTTTGCAGAGTATTTAAAAAACTATAAATTATATTTATCTATTTTTTATTATTTAATTAACGTCCATTTTCAGGGAAAAATAAAATCTTGAAGATGTTGGAAAATTGGATAAAATGACGACTTTTCAGAACCAAAGTTTGTTAAAGATTTTTTTTTTTTTTTTTTAAATAATTAGACGCACATGGTTTATATTTAATCTTTTAATTCCAATTGAAAAGAAGACTTTTAAATGTTTAGGATTCTTGGAATAATAATAACAATTATATTGTCATAATTTTCAAAATAATATTTCTTTTGGAAAAATAAATGGTGCCCGCCGCCATCCTAAAATGTGCTCTTGGGTGCCAAAAGGTTGGGGACCTCTGGCCTAACCTAACCTAACCTCACCACAACATTACCTCTAAGAATATTGTAAATAGTCATCGTTATCTTTCCTTGTATGTATTGTTGCCCCCCCTTCCCCTCCAGGCACGCCACTGCAATCCCTTTGGGTGATAAGCCATGCTTATGACAGGTTTAACACTTCTGACTAACGACAGATAACGCGAAGGTCGCACTCGTGGGTTATACGCAGTACGCCACTGCCCCCGATACAAAAGATTAGAAATAATACCACGAGGCGTTCCCGAAACCGACGACCGCAGTGGCGTGCGGCTAATTCGACATCTAAGGGAGCAGCTTTTTAGAATAAATAATAATCAAAAATAACAATAATACAACGACAGTATTATTAAAGATAATACCATTTTACACGCAACTCTATCCATAATGCAAAATATGCATTTTTAATGTCTCAGGCCAGTGGTGGCGAATCTTTTGAGATGGGTGTACGATGAGAATACAAGTCCTGCAGAAGTAAGTGTAACGCAATTTAAGGGTTTAAAACCTATTATATATTATATTTAATATTTTTGACGTGAAATACTTGGTGGAATTCCTAATAGAAGTCTAGTTTCGCCAACACGCCAGGTTGGCATTTTCATGCGGCTCGCGAGACTCACTTCGCCAGAGTACGCACCTGTATTTTAATTTAAATAATTTTAGAAATATTTTGCGAAAAAACTACGGCACCAATCAAAAAAAATTCAATGTCAAAAGTTAGATGCACTCCTTTTTTCATGGATGGGATTTTTTTTATTTCTTATAAATTTACTATTAATTTGATAAATATGTGTTTTCCCGATTGAAGTTTTAGGCATTTGGAGATTATTTTGAAGGACGGATCTAGAACCCTAAGCATTTAGGAGTCCTTTTTTCAATTGGAAAAATATTACAAATAAACATACACATATGGATTTGATTAAAAATTAAAATTAAAAAAAAATCTTTAACAAACTTTGGTTTTGAAAAGTCGACATTTTATCAAATTTTTTAACATCTTCAAGATTTTATTTGACCTTGAAAAATAAAGTTAATTAAATAATAATAAAAAAATATATTAAATTTTTATTTTTATATTCTGTAAAAAAAATCAACTTTCAATATAGAAAAATAAAGTAACAGTTAAATAAATGAAATGGCACGAATGACCTTTTTTTCGACAGCGAAGCGAATCCTATCTAATAAGAGAAGAATTGTATCTAACTTTTGGCATTTATATTTTTTTGATCGGTGCAGTAGATTTTTCGCAAAATATTTTCTATAATTATGAAAAAAAGACGCGCCATTTGTGCTGGGATGATTGTGAATATCATCAACAAGTGATTGTAATCAAGAGGCGATTGTCTTGTCAGCCACACGCCACGAGCTGCGATCAAAATCTCAAATTAATTATTGTCTTGGGTTTTTTAGCGGAATTTCCAAAGTATAATGAATTAAAAAAAACACGCCTTAAATCATATCTTCACGACACAATTTAGATAAATTCCGACCACGATACCGCACCTGGTGTATGTTTTAAAAACAATGAAGCAGGGTTTCGCCACCTGTCACGGTTTAGCCATCTTCAGGCATTAAGTCATATTTAAAATTACGTTGCAAACGTTTCGCTGTTGGAGTAGCAGCCACTTCCTCAAGCCTGGTACAAATCAGCGTCTCCTTCGAAGGTGGCAGTCTTTCATGGGCCGTAAGTAGGAGTCGACGCTGGAAGTAGTGAAGGGCTCTTCTTTTTATAGGCACGGAATTTTACGAGCCCATCGCGACTGTCTTCAGTGCCTGATGTCTGACGCATGCGGTTTTTTCGGCATTCACCTGCATGTCATAAAAACGTGCGAGTCATAGATAATAATGCGCAGATCGTGATAATGTTTTTCTAAATAAAAGCGTGTGTATAAATAATAATTTGTTTCCATCTAATCAACTTGACTATCTGAATTCTAATTAAATGATTCATATATATATATATATATATATATATATATATATATATATATATATATATATATATATATATATGTATATATATATATATATAGTTTATTATAGTTTTAGCATGACTAATTTCGACCAACAGACTTGGTCATCATTAGATGCAGAACAAAAGATGTTTTGTTCTGCATCTTTCATAAACTAAATGTGAAGAAAGTATAAAAAGTTACCCATTCATTAATAAAAAATGGATCTTCACCAATCAAATGCTTTGTTCCTCAACAATATATATATATATATATATATTTAAACATGTTTAAATTTATACAAGGAGGAATTCCGACTGAAGTATTTCCGAAAAGACAAAATCGCTCACAAAAAGGTCGTAGTCTCCTAGCCGTTTGGCTGTTAGTAAGTTAAAATGCATTTAGATTTCTAGGGTAGCTTGGACGAGGCGACTGCAGCAAACTCGGCGAAGCTCGGTGGACAGAAATAGTCAGTCCATGCACAGCACCGACGAACAGAATCAGACAGGCGAAGTATGCGGCTGGGTTAAATGGCCGGGACGGTGGCGCTGTAGTTCAATTGGCTCGGGTCGCCCGGCCTCTTCCGCACCAGTGGAGGGCGTCTATGCAATTATTCACTGCAGACTGGCTTGCCGGGTTAAGAAAAGAGATTTTTATGAATAGGGAGATGTGCGTGCGTGCAGTGCATGCAGTGCATGCGCCGCGTGCCTCTGCTCTCGCGATGCGCAAATACACCGGGAAGACCTTGCGGGTAAATAAAGAAGGAGTATTTCTCCGACTTTATTAATAGTGGGGTTAACGTCCCGCGGGCTGTGGGCTCCACGAACTCTGGTCATCCGCATATCATCTGATCCTCCTCCTAGAAGCGTGTTTGAGGATCTGGATTCACGGAGGAGACTGACTGCCCTGTGATCCGGGAGAGTACTGGAGGCCACGCTTACGACCTTCTGCAAGAGTGGAAGCATCACTATAGTGTAGGAAAGATTTTTCAGCACGCCTTCAACTCCAATCGTCTTTAAGCACCGGTCTCTGAATCTCACGATGGCACTGGTTTCGATCAACGATTCGAATTATAGAATTCACGAACTTGTGTACTTGCAGCTTCACCCAAAACGAGAGCTGCAATTGAAGTTGTGTTTATTTGTGGATGTGGGGTGTTATAAATTAAAAAAAAAAACTATTTTAATTCATAATAAATTATTTAAAAAAAAAAAACTGTTCTCTTGCGGTATTTATAAAAATATATTTATTAAAATGTCGTTCTGGTAGTTATTCTAAAATGATATAGTCTGAGAGGTCGGAAATTTATGAATATAATGTAAATTTAAAACCGAGCGCTTGTTTTTTTTTTTATGTATTATATATATTTTCGATAGAAATGTACACATGCTCGATAGAGAGATGCAGACATCGCCATTTTTATCGTTGGCAAATAAACCGTGTGTACATTTTCCTTTGACGTGCTGCTTTTCATAAAATATGACACGAGCAAATATGTTTGGTTTGGTTTTAGATAACAACTCGTTTCGAGAGAAATACAATGGGACATCAAAATTACTCCAATAAAACTTTATACCGAATTAAATTTTACAGCAAGAATTAATCACGTTTGCTAGACGTTTTTAGCATTGCACGACGTACAATATAGCATATTGATACATTATAAAATAATACTTTTATCTTCTGAGTGGATTTTAAGTACCAAGTTTTTATATCTATTTTATGTTTTATAAAACATTTGAGTAATTCGCATGAATTACAACGAGTTGATAAGAAATGTGTTACTGAGCGATTAAAAACAATGCGCGCCAGTGTCAAAAACAATCAATCACATTTATCAACGCATATTGAATATCTTCGTGTTTATAAAAAAAGCAAATAGTTATTTTACCGCACTCTTGTCAATCATTGTGCTTCTTGTTGATGAATGACTGAACTCATGATGGAATAATTTGAGTTGACCACAACATTAACAGTTCCGCTTACCTATGTGAGCAAGGTCGATGATGGGTATCTGGCATTTGGAGAGAAGGGTCTCCTCCGGCGGAGTCGGGGCGATGATTTGGCCGTTCATCGTCACAACTTTCGATTTCAAGCGATCACGAAAATATAGGACGAGTATTCGGAGTCGAAGAATATCGAACCCGCCGCCTCGGCGCGGGAACTTTGACGCGGGGAAATAGGAAAATAGTTCAGAAAGAAAAAGGATTTTCCTCGGAGAGAAAAGGATGCATGCGCGGTCTGATGCGACTCAACTCGCCGAGATAGTTTTATCTCTTTCTCGTCTTCTTGTCAAAACGCAGCCGCGACAGTGCGAGACGGTCGTATTCGACAGCTTCTGCTTCCGTATGGACGGAGTGCGTCAGAAAAGGACGCCCAAGAGCAGCGGAAGCGACAGCGAGCAAGGAGGCGGCTCTGTCTCTCTCTCGCTACCCGGGCGGGAGCGAGACGGACGGTAGTGCGCACGTCGCTCCTCGGCGATACGGCAGAACGGGACTGAACGAACGGACGGAACGGGGCACTGTTAAAGTTTGTTAAAATTGTGGATAGTTTCTTGGTTGTTTCTTGTGTAAAAACGTTCAGAACACATCTGAAGAACTGTATAATGCTTCACTTGCAAATAGAAAACTATGCCGAAACGACCGACAGGCTGGTTACCGTTACACATTAAAAAAGTTTTCTTCTTTAACTTCGAAACTTGACTACTTTGAAAGTATTCACCTCCACTCGAACTCTCGCGATTCGCTCGCTGGTCGAGCGCCGTATTCCGTCGGGATGTTTTGATAATTCTTCGCTAAGAAATATCACAATCTACGGGCCCGGTACTTCAGAGTAGCTTGTCATGTGGATATCTCGGTTTCTACTGAGAGCGAAGAGAAGCGCGGCCAGCTTTAGTGGTGTTCAGCGAGGTTGAGGCGTTCACGCGAGGTTTGCAGCATTTGCAGACAAACGCGAGCTAGCCGATGATCGATTACTTCAGGCGATTTAGAATCGTCAAACCTTCAACAGGCAACTGAAAGAATGAGCAGACGACACGCTTAGACGAGCAGCGAGCGAGAGCGCACGAGCGACGGGGCAGAGAGACAAAGCCGGACTGACGCGTAGTGACGGGCTCACTGGCCATATGTGATATTTGAAAACCGATATTTGTAATGTCGCTCGATATATTCTTCTCGATTATCTCCGATATAAATAACTGATCTGGTTTTGATTTATATATACTTGCTGGTGATATTATGTACCGATATAATTGGGTATGCGTAAATGTTGAAAATCAATTATTATAGATTGTACAATTTACCATGAATTCGTCTAAAGCTGTTGTGAAATTCAATATTTTTGACAGAGAGTACTTGGTGGAATTCCATTTTAATATTTTTGAATAAAATACTTGAGTGATTTTCCACATTTTTGTTTTTATTAGTGATCGGTTTCGCCAACCTTTCTCTTTGGCATTATCAAACAGAGTGAGATTTGATATAATAATAAGCAATTAGGTAAACAATTGTTAGAGGGAGAGATTGTTGGAAAGAGAGAGAATGATTGTCAGGTGGTAAGGGCTAATGTGATTTTAATGTACCTGACAAGTGGAGGATTCTATATAATTAATATAATGAAACACTTAACATAATTATAAAAAAAAAATTATCAATATTCCAAAAAAAAATTATCACGTTTGGCGCGACATTCATGTAATGCATTTAATCGATTAAGTATAGAAAAATACGTGAAAAGATCCCTTGAATTGTACAATGCCCGAGGGTTTCACCGTATTTTAGATCTGTGCTTTGAGAGCTATGCAGATAAATTCTCTTAGTATTTATTATAACTTAACTGCAACGGTTTGTGAAGTTTTGTTATAAAGTTAAATATAAATGCGTTATATTAATCACAAAGAGAATAAATTTTTGAATTTCCTTCTTATTCACATTACGAAATAGTGAAATAGAGCTAGTGCTGTTATTAATCACCTTAACTTTATTCTGTTTCTGTATCAAGTCATATAATATAATACAATTATTCACATAAATAGTTTTGTATCGACTTATTATTGAAAATTCAGTATGTCGATGTTGTGATCAAACATCGGCATCCCTAGTTCGCGTCCTCGTACAACTTCACCATAACCGAGTTCATGTCATTTTCACAACTTCAGAAAGAGACGGCACTACACAAATACTGTAAGTGCGAGCGAGAAAAAAGTTGAAAAGGCAGCGAGAGGTATTCGGCAATGACGTACGTTTATTTTCTGCGAAATGGCAGCTATTGCAAAAACCGCATAGAGTAAATTAATAAAGAGAAGCCTT
This sequence comes from Atopsyche davidsoni, assembly GCA_022113835.1. Taxonomy (NCBI): domain Eukaryota; kingdom Metazoa; phylum Arthropoda; class Insecta; order Trichoptera; family Hydrobiosidae; genus Atopsyche; species Atopsyche davidsoni. The sequence continues at coordinate 6,341,253 of JAILWY010000020.1, read as the reverse complement.
TTGTGAAAAAAGAAAGAATAAACCTCGTTTATTGTTGTCAGGTCTCGACCGCAGAGTCGGCGTCCTAATGACGCACGAGCAGGAATGAAATTACATATATTAATGCATGTATTTTTACCACTAGACGTATTTTCCCCATTGTTCAAAGCTATGATCTTTTGTAAATATTAAGTAGTCTTTCTGGTGAAGTATGGTATTTATAAAATGCTGTTCAGAAACCGATTTCCTTGTATTTCAAATATCATATTTTATCCCTATTTTAGGGGTTATTTCAATGCTTTATTTATTCTATCTGGTTGGATTTTTTCCATACCTCCCTAGAGTTTATCGGTCAGTTTATGTGAGGTTCAGGCAAATTAAACTTTATACTTACATCGTTAGCTATCGTTTGAAAACCCAATACGCTGTCTTTTGTGTAGTACGGTATAGGAATGGATGAAAAAAATATTAGAATGTTTTTATTGCATTTCATGATGATTCCTTTAATTAATAAATAAGTGTGGCAAACTTGAATGGGTCCTAGTGTTTCGAGGTTTACGCGTTGACGACATATCTGCTCCTTAATAAAAACCCTTTGAATGCGCATTTTCGTAGTACAATGCAAAAATATTTAAAAGCTGCAATGTTGGCCTATTTATGTCCGTCATGAGTAGTCTGCATATCTTCTCTTCGGCAGAATAGTCTATCTAGACTATGTAATACATTAATCCAGAACACCTGGTCAATGACAATTCAATTGTTCCGTTAGTCCACACTGATGATATTTTTTCAAGTACTACATAACATTAAGATTGGATGATCGAAGCACAATATTTTCAATAACAATGATAAACAATTGAATTTTAAAAATATATTGATCCTAGTACAAAAACATAGACATATAATATTATTACAAGGTGAGCAATCTTAGGTTACAAAATATCAAGAGAAAAATGATTACGGCACATGACCCAGTCGTTTGTAATCTATTTTCTCTAATTGCACCAGTGGTCGGAGTTGGTCAGCAAAGACCTTCATATCTTCGGCAATGGCATCTTGGCCCGAGGGAGCCAGGACCTGTAGGCAAAATTTATGAGGAGAATGTATTTAATATAATAGGCAAAAAGTACTCGGTCCCACAACCAGAAAATAGTAATGGGGCTAAATTAAATACTTTTGAGACTCGGGAATGATAAGAGAGGTGGAGATTTATGATAATGATAACTCAGTAAAGTAGATGTTAGAACTTACGGAGAGTTCCACGAGGTAGCTCTGTGATATTGGTTCGTACACTTCATTGTGCTTGGTCATCATGGAAGACATCTTAAACACCTTTGCCACAGTGATCTTCATGCGGCCTTTCCGGAACATGTAACCTGAAATACAAACAGAAAATTTGTTGATATTCAAGATAATGAGTATTTATAAAACAACGGTTACCACATTTAAAATAAAAATGCATTTCCTGAAAAATGGTAGAAACGCAAAAAAAGGCACCTCTCACGCTGTACTCAAAGTCGATGCGGCAGCCAAGCTCTGTGAGGAAGTCTACCAGCATGCCGGTGCAGGCAATGTCAATGGAGGAACGCACCACAGTTGGACGGGTTTTGTCTCCAAGTTCTGGCTGCCCAATGTACCGCAGCTGGTACGGCATATCCGGATAGTCCAAAGCCTTGCGCACCCGCAGGAGTAGGGGTGTCGCCTACAACATCATTAAGTTGTATATATTGGCAAATTTTTAAATTATTTATTTATATAAATAAATTACATGAGTGATTTTTCCACATGTTAATTTTTATTGGTAACCAGTTTCACCAACCTTTCATGTTGGCATTATCAAACTGAATGCCAGCAAAACTGGTCACCAATAAAAATTAACAAGTGGAAAAATAACTTAAGTATTTTATATAAAATATGAAAATACTCTGTCAAATATATCAATTACTTGTAGTATATTTCTTTACATTTTCTCTTCAAACAAGACAATGGCGTTGATGATTATTTTGTTGAGAGAAGAATAGTCTCTTAATGGTAATGGGGTAAATTGCAAAATCTATCAATACCTGTGGGGTAGTACCTCGGAGACTGAAGCAAACTTCTTGGTCATTAAAGGTTTCAGGACCGGAGTCGACGTTGTCACAGAGCCCTCGGAGCCGATGCAGAAGCACTTCTACTGCTGAATCCAAGACGGAACCCTGTTATACAAACTCATAAGTAAAGTAAGCCAGATGCTATTTAGGTTTGGGGGGACATTTCAAGTTTCAGGTGATATTTGAATATGATTCTACAACACTAAGAACTTCAGTGTAATGTTAATAAAATTGACAGACTCCCCTAGCTGGGTCATCTGCACCGCATAAACGATCAAGAGCTGCTATTGCAAGGGAACTTCTTATCGAGGGGTGGCGAGGTATAGATAAACTAAAGATGAGATGAAAAATTGCAACATTGAGCAGAGATCACCAGAGCACAGTGGTGATGAAGTTGGAGACATGCGTGTGTAATTTGTAAATTTCAAATAAAAATCTACTTTATAAAGACTATTCCATTTTTCATTGTGACGATAGCATTGAATATGACACAAGAATACGATTTTAAATTCGAAAAATCACTAGTATAACATGCACAGGATACTTATATTTTCTTGATATTAATTTATTCAATGATCTTTTAATACTAACCTGTAATAGGTATTCTTGGTTAGGAATAATATTTGCCTTCAGTGCTTGACTAAGGCTATCCATGGCCGTACTGACAGGCGTGGAATTTAAAGCCTCCATGATTTTTTTGAGGTAATTAAAAGTATATATGATTTAAGGTCTACATAAAATTATACATTCATAAATATGATAAACGACCAATCTGCAAAATATTGACCAACCATCAAACCCGGACTGACAGTTTACCATAAACAATATTAGCTGGATACTGTCTATGAAAAGCTAAATCGTGAGTTATATATTCTCAGCCTGCAACTTTGTTATTTGAAGAGACAAAAACTTGTACATACCGATAAGAAGCTTTTTGCACGTCATCAATTTTCATACACAAGTAATCGTATGGCTAGTGCATATAGTCATAAATTAATTTGTTTAAATTGTTTTCATACGATCAATGTTCTAATGATCAAATCTCATGTTATCGTCTGAATAGTTGGTACTTGTCTTTTATCCGACCACCAAAAAACATTGTCCTATTATTTTGCTTTTTTTTATTGGCAACAGTGTCTATTTTTTGCTTCTTTTGTTGGCAACAGCGAGTCTCGTCATAGAAATGAAAGTTTTTTTTCAATTTTGTATCATATATTTTACAAACAATGAAAAAACGGTTATCTTTGACGGTTAGGTTAGGTTAGGTTAGGTTAATACTTTAAATTAAATAAATAAACAATACGTGTTTTCTCGCCAATAGACACTGTTGCCAACAAAAGAAGCAAAAAATAGACACTGTTGCCAACAAAAAAAGCAAAACAATAGGACAATGTTTTTTGGTGGTCGGATAAAAGACAAGTACCGAATAGTTTAAATAGTCATAAATTATTTCAAACAGGAGAGAAGCCCTTTGCGTGTGATCAATGTTCATATATATATGTAAGCGTATGAATAGCTTAAATAGTCCTAAGATAATTCATACATGTGAAAAGCCCTTTGCGTGCGATCAATGCCCGTACACATGTAACCGTATGAAGGGTCTAATTAACCATTAATCAAATCATAATGACGAGAAACCACGAAAACTGGCTCAAAATGGTATAAATATATGTTCAGTGAGATAGTCGCCAACATTCACTAAGGAGAGGTAACTGAAGAAGAAGATTTTTGTCCTTCTGTAGTATTAAACGTTTCTTAAATCTTGTTTATAAATATTTATTTAAAAACAAACAAATAATCTGGTAATTCATCAATACTTAAAAGTGTGTTTTTGAGATACATCTTGTACCTCCGCTTTTCTGATGGGGCTCTAGTCATTAACATATCTAGAGTTGTTTGCTCATGTCCGTGCTTAGATTATGAGGACAGGTAAAAGTATTACATAAATAGAATAAATCTTTTAGGTATCAGAGATTAAAATTGTCTTCATCAAATACTAAAAATGCTAGCAATGCTGAAAAATAAATTATATATTTTTAAGAAAACTAAACGTTTTTTAATACCAAATCCAGCAATTATTAACTATAATTTTAGCTCAGTTGATTGGGAAAACATAGTAATGCAATTTTTTTTGTGTTGTTCTCTTTTGAATTTTTTAATATAAGTAATGTTTTACTAAAATCTACCAAACAAGTGTTATCACATCTAAAAAGCCTCGATAGTGTGTATTTAAGTAAGGTCATTCAGTATTGCTAGCTCTGCAAGAAATTAATATCTGGCACAGAGTAAATGTCATCTATTATAAATTACAATTGGCAGAACAATAAATTTTATAAGTATGAAATAGAATAAACTGTTCACAAAAAAATGATGGTATCAAAAATGATTTCAAAATAAAAAATATTTATACCTGGCAGCATTGAAAGTTTGCTGTCAAATAAGAAAAGTCAATCATGGATGTCGACGAAGAGACGCCCGACCCGCAAATTTCAATAAATAGGTAAATAACATAATTTGTCACGACGTGTATAGTGCTTGAACCTTTAAATATGTTATGTAGGATTCAATTTTAATACTATTTCAGGTTGTCAAGTTGTGAGGTGTGCAATGCCAACGACGCGAAATACTGTTGTCCTAAATGTGAGGTTAAAACGTGCTGCTTGTCGTGTGTAAATATTCACAAAAAAGAGTTGGAATGCGATGGGATCAGAGACAGGACGAAGTTTGTCTACGCCAAGGACTTCACCAGTTTGGACTTGCACAATGACTACAAACTGCTGGAAGAATGTTCTAGATTCGTTTATGGAAAACAGAAGAATAAGGAGAAAAGATATACAAGCATTGATCGTCACCTCCCGTCGGTAATTTTTTTTGCTATTAGAAATCTAGTGTACCTCCACTTTGATTATTTAAATTTTGTATAATCTGAGTAAGCTATGGAACTGTATTCTTCATATTGACACCAAAATAAATTGTTACTGGTTAATTGTGGCTCTTAATTTCGCCCGAATATTTTTATTATTTTAGAATTAACAGAGTCAATTATTATGAGCGTGTGTAAACAAGTGGGAGTAAAAAGCAATACAGTTACGTAAATAGATCTTCAAAAACATTCTGAGGGTTTCAATCCCTTGGACTTCACTTTTCCAATGGCACTGATTTCTGAATTTAACTATGAGTCGGCCTCTGGTCTAAAATAATCTCTCTTTAATGAATAAAATAGATTGTTTAGATTTTAAACTCACTACATGTGATGTTCATATCCATTCTTTCCTTTACAGTACCTGTCAAAGCTCAAGAGGATAGCTCGAACGCGTGGCACGGTTCTTCTCATTATGCTGGAACACTTCTCCAGGCGGCGTGCCAACACGACACGCGTCATAAACGGCCAGCTGCACTGGCGTGTGGAGTTCCTGTTCCCGAATGCCACACCCACTGCTCTCAAGATAGCCGCTTGCAGTTGCGATGAAAACGACAAGCTTGCCAAGCTCGTGCAAGTGTACTTTGATCCAAACGCCGACGTGGAAGGCAAAGAATGCCTCATGTTCTATCAGTCTGCCGGTTTGACTGGAGTGAGGATCTTTTTAAAAGGTTAGGTGTTAAGTGCTTTGTATTTAATTGAATATTTGATAAAAATAATAACCTGAGCTGTCTTGTAATAATCTTTTTGCAATTTTGCGATCGGCTATAATGATCTATTTTCTTCCTGATCCTGATCATAATCAATTAAATTAATTAGTACATCTCTTTTTTATATTCTTCCATCCAATCTGTGCTTATTGTCTGCAGCTGAGCGAGTGAAAGGGAACAAGTTCCACGAGCTGGACCTGAGCCTAAGCCTGAAGGAGAATTTAGCCGGGAAGTGCATAGTTGAGTTTCCTATTGTGTTTGTGATGCTAAAGGACCACGCGCACCACATGGTACTTGTGGATTCAGGTAATCTCACCTACCATCTAATATTGGGGCCAGTGCGTAGAGATTTCAAAAGTTTTCAATCCTGGGTGTGTTCAAAAGATTACTTTGCATAATTGTAATCTACTCTATGCAACTAGATAAAATAGCTGAAAGTATAATCATTGACATTCTTTTAATAAATGAAGCAAATACATTTTCGATAAACTCAAGCCTTGCCGGGAGCAACTTCAGTCTTCGCTAACTCCGTTTCATCTCTACACATTGGCTCAACTTTCAATTATCACCTCTCTCTTTTGCATACGTATGAGAGAATTAAAAATGGTAGAACTTAAAAAAATATAAAATTAGTTTCATGACTTGGTTACTTGAGGTAAACAATGTCTTTTGGATTCTTGGACTATTGCTTTGAAATCAAATATGTGGAAAGTTCTATATGTAAATCATTATTATTTAAGATGATGAAGCTGCATGTGAAGAAGAAGAAAATAAAAAGCGAGAAAGACAGTTCAATCGCAGATTATACAACCAGCGGGAGAAGGCTCCTGACGACGTCGCTCAGAAGGAGGTGGATGCGCCAAAGGCAGCAGAGCCGGACAGCCAGCACCTCAAGAGGAGGCAGCCCAGGGAGCTCACCACTGCCAAGTTTGCACGAGAAGAGAAGCAGAAGATAGAAAAAGAGATTGAGCAGGAAAGAAAGAAGAAGCCTAAAAATTTACTTTTCGTTACTGGTTATTCTTCTGATGAAGAAAGTTGCGCTTCCGGTGAATGATAATCGCCAACTCATCACTCTGTGACATCCAAAGCTTGAATAATCCGAATCTGAACTGAGATTATAAACTTTATAACTCCATATGAGTCGATGGCACGGGGAAGATAAGCAAGAGATAAGCGAGCATTCCGAGTGATCAGAGGCACATAGTTTCGATTGTCAGGCTTTGTTATTTCTCGGGTATTTGCTTTGTGTACAGTGAAATCAACGATACTTGCACCAGGGAGTTTTCCCCCTTGTTAACTTAGAGGCATTTTATATATTTTATTTAATTATACTTATCTAAAAACAGCGAATACCTTATAAATGTTAAAAAAATATATTTTTAAAATTTACAATTGCAAGATGTTTTGTGTTATAGATTCTAAAAAGGGAATTTACTATTGTACGCCACTGGGAAGAGAATAATGTTTATTGAAATTTTTTATTTATTTATAATCTAGTATCGTTAATATATTTAAGTTTCTGTTTTACAATAAATAAAAGTCCTACGTTTAATAAACAATATAAATATCTGGACACTGCAATAATGATACCAGATAAAATAAAAATATAATATTAATAATCAATTCTATCTTAAGCTATTTTTTTAATTAGAGTACAATTTTTTTTTGTATATTTTCAGCAAAAAAATAAAAAAACAGTTGAACAATTATAAATAATTTTTATTATAATTATCTCCTTTTTGCATACCAAACCTCAAATACAGATATTCTTACAATTTAATAAAAACGCAAGGGGGCACGCCCCCTCGTCCCCCCTCGGAGGGTGACAATAATTGCAGTGCAACCAACCTGCTACCGGGGGACAGACAATCCAAGACAATTTCACAGATTTGGCGATAGGAATTATTCACTTTTACAAATAAAATCATTATTGTTGCAAATTGGGTGGAAATATAAAAAAGAATACATTTTTTTATGTATATTGACACCAGAAAGGGAAATTAAACTCTTAATTACTACAATAATATTAAAATCAAATAAAAGATTTCTGGCATGTTAACCTTCAGAGAATCCTTGGAGCCCTCTCAATGAAGAAGCTTTTATTGGGTGATTAAGTAAATTACTTTTGGAATTCTGGATCATTTAATTTTAACCAACTATAAAATAAAATTTAAACTTAAAAGTTTTACTGGCTGGCCTCACTAATCAGTTTTCCCGGACTATATTCCCAGCCTGCGAGTGCCGCAACATTGAAAGGACTGACATATTGCTTTCTGAGGGAGATTATGGAGAAGGGCCCCTCCGACTGGCAAGCGAGGCATCGATTATCTCGTCAGGATAATTCGGAAAAGGAAACTGTGCATTCGCACATTATCTCTTTATTATTCCGGAATTTGATCTGAATGCAAAATATTTTTTTACAAGCAACTAGTATGAACCGTTTGTAGGTTTTGACGGCCGTTGATATTATAAATATTCTGGTGTTGGATGTTATACCCTCTTTCTTTTTTAATGTCTCGACATTTCGATCCGGTACTGGGGCCGTTTTCAGGGATTAATTATTACATATTGAAGTCCCTGAGGATGGCGCCAGTACCTGAATCAAAATGTGGGAAAATTAAAAAAAGATGTGACGTAACACCCAAGAAGAGTATCCATACAAGCAGAAAAGCACCACTTGTCATAAAATATCTTTCATGCACTGATGATTCGTAATATATTTGATGGATTTGCATTTTTTATCCATACCGGTTTAATACGTTGAAAAAAATTGAGGATTTTTGAGTTAATTACCTTAAATATATAGCATCTTTCGTGTAACTTAAAAATATTATTTTAGTGTTTTAATCTATTTTTTTCACCAATTTAATTAATTTGAATATATAATACACCCGTGATGAAAATTTATAATTTTTCCTGTCATCAGTTATTTACGTGATTACCATTTACAATGAGGCATTGCTATTTTATGAGGAAAACCTTGAAAATTATCTTCAAGCTTGATGGTTTTAAAAATCTAAATATTTATATAATAAATACGATAGATATGGATGTCATAACCATACCATAGTTATAAGAGTTAGGTTAGGTTGAAAGTATATTGACATTTGCCCCATCAAACTACTCAAGCTGAGAATATAGTCATGGATTAAAAAAACGCAGTGCCAATATAATAGATACACATTTCTTGGAAAAAATCTGCCAAAACTAAAAAACCGTTTAAACTGTGGTGCACTCGGCACTGTGACTGAATTATAAGACCCAGAAGTACAGCACGATGACCAGGATAAGGATGATGCCGACGGAGGCCTTCACGTACATGGACTTGGTGTTGAGGTATGTCGCATCTTTCTTGTACTTCTGTGACAGCATGGAGAGGTTCTGTGTTTTTGTGTCCAGCTCTAAAACCACATTCATACATTGTATTCTTAATTTTCTCACCCTTAAAATTATCATCACCGTACAAGTAATTACAATTTCCGTACAAGTTTTCAACTAATCAATTCACACAAAATCCATACATACAGCAATAATTAGGTTCATTGGTTCAACACTTGTATATAATTAATCAAATTTTCAGTTACTCAATTAGCAAGAGCGCTAGGCCGCGAGAGCTATGGAGGTGTGACTTCGAATCTCACCTGTTTTGAAAATTTTTGAGGATATTTTTCATCGTACATACTGAAAGAATAGTGAAAGCTATTTTTCAGACTCTTGGTATTGTAATACAACCCCAAAAGTTTCTGGATTATAAATACGTTGCTTTTGATAAACTTTCAGAAAGAAAAAAGTAATATAGAAGAAGATATCTCCCCCGTCGCTGTCGTCAAAAGAGTTATTTCATGTCTGGTAAAAAAAAACAACTTAACCTTCGTTGTACAAAACTGGATATTATATTATATTCAAACAATGGAAGGTAGAACTGCTCACCGGACAGCACCGCTCCGCGCTGTAGCACGTCGTCAATATTCTGCACCATAATCCGCTGTACGTCCTGCAGCTGCGGAGCCAGAGCTGACATGTTGCGCCTTGCTCGCCCGCCATCTGCAAATGAGCGCCGCGCCCGCTGGATATACGTGTCAAACTCTATGAATGTGTACGGCCGCGTCACCGTGTTCACCTGAAATAAATAAAAATTCTTTACAAGGAGACCCAATAGTCAAACTCAACTGAATCGCTAGTAAAAAAGACAGGTATTGGTGCCTCGTTTGGTTAACAAACCACAGGTCACATTGCTAAATAACATATGGGTAGAAACAACAGTTTCCTATTCATTGCTTGATGTTAATATTTCTATACTTGCAGAGATGGATGATGTTGGATCTACGGAGTTTTCCAAGTGGGCTGGTATTTTTTTTCAAATTATTTACCGGATTCCCCCCGCAAGGAGAAAAACCCTATTTTTATTGTTTCATGTGTGTACATATAACGCAATAAATCACATTAAATGTGATAAAATTTGAAGCAATCTATTATCAGCATTATAGATTTGCAAAGGGGACATATGGACAGTAAAAGCCTTGAGTTGCATATATTAGATGATATATACCTTTTTACCATATTGGCTGTGAAACTCTAATGATATATCCTCGAGATAGCTGTATGCCAGTCTTTTACTGAAGTTCTTTTCACATAATACCAAATAGCAGATGTCCTTTTCAATCAGGTAACTGAAAAAAACAAACTATTATTAGAAACATTGTGATTACCAATGGATAGTACAAATACATAAATCAGTATTTAAAATCATAGTGTATTATTTCGATTGAAAACATATATTTAAATTTTAGCAAAGTCAATGTCACATAAATGTAATAGCAATTTGACAATACACTAGAAAATATATAAATATAAAATCTAGTGAACTCTCAAAAGCTTTATTTTTCATGATTTTACAATATTATGCTTCTTTAGCATGAAACATACAAAAAAATAAAATAGTAATACAGATAACCCATTTGGTTTTCAATATTGAAAAATTGACTAACAAACTAATTGACGAGGAACTTTTTGATAAGAAAATATGTTAAGTTACAATCTCTTTCATGTAAATTCTATAAATGCACAGTCCATTAGCCACATTATTAACCAAATCATATATGATATGATAGTTTCTTGCCTGCTTTAGATATTTGCAAAAATGCTAATACAAGAAGTACCCAGTTTGCATTGAATTATAACTCTAAATTTACTTAATCTATTTCTTAAAAATCTAGAAATCAATAAAAAAAAAAAATCACAACGATTTACAAATAGTCAATAGATGAAATATTTTGGATAAATAAGTTAATACTTACTTATTAATTTAAATGTGTTAATGAATGTACGTTTAATTATAATTAAGAATTGCACCATCTGGAGTAGGTATGTGTACAGACTGTGAATGCATTATCTATTTAACTTTAATATGACAGTACGAGTTGATATTTCAACTGTATAAACTGGGGGTGCATTGAACGAGCTGTACACGTTTTATTTTAAATACTTACTGAAATAAATAAGGACCAGTCTCTATAGAGCAACGGGTAGGCGACTGTGGACCTAGCTTTCTAAATAGCATTTTTGCCTGATTTTGATAATCCAAAATACTCCTTCCCGACTGCAATATAAAAACGATCAAGCATTAATGTACACCCACTTATTCATCGGTCATTTAATTATAGCTGTGTAACAAATATAGAAAAATAAGATTCGATCGAGACCTGTTCGTCTTCTTGCATCGTAGCGGCCAGCGGGAGGCCGTCCACGATCCGAGCTATCATTGTCATTAGCACCATTGTTGCTTTATTTTATTCGCGTCTCATACAGACTTCGTGCGCTCGTTTTTGTTGAATTATTATTATACAGAAAATTAAAAAAACAACAACTGAAAATTACTAAATACACGTCATGTCAAAATACACGTCACTCGGCCGGAGGGGTAAAACAGGAATCTGATCGAAGCTGCAGTCGTCGTCTTCTTCTAATCGGCGGCTGTCAGGCGACGCCGCTACAAAGCGCCGACTACACTTTCTAAATAAAATATCTTCAAACAAAAGCGGTTTTTTATACTAGACTCAATTGAGATTATTTATTTTAAAATTTAATTACCCATATTATTTAAAAAAAAAAAAAAACGGTATAATTATAGCACTTACTTTTATTGAAAATATTTTCAAGTGAAATAGATCGATAGCAATACATATATTTTTTTAATCCAATAGAAATCCAGTTCATGTTTGTTTTTTTTACATTTATTCAATAAATATTTGATGGTCCCTGCACCTAAGCCACCGCTGCACTATCGCGCACCCTTCTAAACGTGAAGGGTCTGAGACTGGTCGCCAGCGTGGCTCAGTGCCAGACGATATTCGATGCGATGTGCTCAAATTGATTTCGTTACTTGTTTGACTCGAATGCCATTTTGTACGGACACGCGGAAGCAGAAGCGGACACACCGGCGAATGCCAATCTAGAAACTGGATTTCAGAAGGGCGGGGGTCGCTCGGCGAGTCTCCTCGAATTCCCGGATCGAACGGCAGGCTCGTCGCGTCTCCTGAACTTGATTCTTATCCTCGAGCCCAATAAAGCCCTGTTTCGTCTACGTTAAACACTTATTCAGGTTTATAACCACCTCTTTCAATAATTCCCTTTAAAATGTTGGGATATTCCTTAGATGCGGCCTCATCGGCGCTAGCTGCTTCACCTTTCATTTTCAAATTATGCAAATTAAATATATTTTTAAATTTTTCAAACCACCCTCGGCTTGCTTGGAATGTGACATCTTCAGGAGATTCAATAGTATCTCCATTCTTCAAATTTTAGAAAATACTTAAAGCTTTTTCCTGGATAGTCATTTGACTCATTGGCATTCTCCGTTTGTTATTGTCCTCAATCCATATAATCAATAGTTAAAATAAGTTTAGTAAAAAAATACATACATGTTAAAAAAAAAATAATTTGTACATACATACATATGTACTTACGTACTAAAAATGTCCCTAATTATTTCCAATTTTTCCAGTTAATGTGTAACAATCAGTAATAAATATGTACACAAAACACACACCGGTAAAACCGGTTTAAACCGGCCGCTCTATGAGCACACACTGAATAACGCTCGTAAACAAAATAACATCGAAAAAATTTTTTTTGGCCGTTATAGCGAAACATTTTAGGCCGTATATCGAAAACGTGCCTTAATTGAAAAGGGCCGTTATAACGAGCGGCCGTATAGCGAGGTATGGGTGTACTCTCAGGAGCCTGCAATAAACTACACTACTCGCCGAGCGCCTTTGCGTATGGCCGAAATTCCTTTTTTCTTGTCGTTTCATGGGTGAATCGCTTACCCGAAGACGGCCTGTCAACGGAGGAGTTCTCTTCAGAATGCAATATGGAACTCAAAAACGCGTGGGGAACTGCCGACGCGACCCTCGCGCCTCGCCCCTCCCGCATTTGCATCCCGACTCCGGCGAGAGCGCGGGCCGCCGAGTCGGCCGAGGAGGCGCGAGTCCGCGAGTCGCGAGTCGCCAGCCGTCAGCCACCAGCTGCCAGCACCAGCCACCAGCCACCGGCCACCAGCCACCAGCCACCAGCCGCTTCAGCCAGTGTCTTGTGTTTCGGGAACTTTTTACAGTGTGGATATACAGCGTTGATCGCAGAGCCTTCGATCAGGTAAAACACGGTGACAAATTTGTTTAGCGGTATAAAAAAATATTTTTTTTGCACTATATTTGAAGTCAAGGGAAATGAGTGATACTTGCATACTTTTGATTTTTTGTTTTTGAGACTGCAGAACTCCAATTGAAGTATTTTTTTACGTAAAACAAAAGAAAACGAGTGATACTTCTAGATGTTAAGTGTCTTTTTAACTGCAGATTCTCAGTGTACAATTCAGTAATATATGATTTTAAATATTCTCCATTGTAGATCATTAAGGCAGTTGCTCTCAGTCGAAACCTGGCGAAATCGTGTCATTTAATTAATTTTATTGTCACTTTATTTTTCTATATCGAAAGTTGATTTTTTTACAAAGTGTTTAAAAAACAATAAATTATATTTACCTATTTTTGATTATTTAATTAATGTCCATTTTCAGGGTAAAATAAAATCTTGAAGATGTTGAAAAATTGGATAAAATGACGACTTTTCAAAACCAAAGTTTGTTAAAGATTTTTTTTTTAATAATTTTTAAATTAATAAGACGCACATGGTTTATATTTAGTCTTTTAATTCCAATTGAAAAAAGACTTTTAAACGTTTAGGATTCTTGGAAAATGTACCGGACGAATCTCCAAATTCCTACACTTCAATCGGAAAAACACATATTTATCATATTAATAGTAAATTTATATTTTGTTCGGAAGAAGGAATGTACCTAACTTTTTGCATTAAAATTTTTTTGATTGGTGCAGTCGATTTTTTGCAAAACGGACCAGAAAATGATCAAAAAAACTCGATTATGGGACCTAGACCCTTAATATTTATGCTGGAAAATATTTGGTAGAGTTACATAAAAAAAATTAAAATAATACATCCACGTATTTGTTGATTTAACTTCGACTAGCTACGGTGGGCAAACGGGCCAAGTCACCAGAGTGCGAATTGAGGCTCTTCGGGCGCCCTTTACTTTGGGTGTTTTGGTTTGGTGTTAAAACCCCAAATAGGACGACATTGACAAATTGCAAGTGGTCTGGATGATTTTTTCGTTTCGAGACGTGCACTCGGGATTGATAATATTTTCGTCCGCCTGTTCAGAGAGAAGATGTCGGCGTCCCTGGCGTGGGTGCTGGCCGCGCTGCTCGCGCCCGGCGAGGGTCTGGCGTCTCCGGGGCTGGTCTCCCGCGACTACAGGGAGACGCTGACGCTGTACGACCCCGCCTGGCTGGCGTCCCTGTGGCCCAAGCTGCGGAACGGCGCGCACCTCGTGCTGGACGAGGACTGCTGGCGGGACCTGAGCGTCTTCTTCCGGGACACCCTGGAGGGCAGGGCGTGGGCGCTCAGCGGTACTTTCTTACTTTACCCGGACACTTTCACTTTGCCGATTTCAAAAGTTCGCGCCCCGAGCCGATCTACCCTCGACTTCCGGAAAATTTATTCCGACAAGCCCCGCGGTGACGTCATCGACGGCATAGCTCCGACCGAATTGTCATTTATTGCGTAATCATATTCGCGGTGGCGAGGGAAGGAGACGCCATTTACTATTGCGTCAGCGGCGCGAGGGCCACAAACGTCTCCCTCACTAATAGGATTATTGTTATTTTTTTTTTATATTTAAAAAAAATATTGCATACATCCACTAAACATCCAGTTTAGATGATGCGAATGGATTCAATCTGCTTATTTTATTGCTGCATAGAGTACAATTCAAAAAAATAATAAGAAAATGGTTTTAATGATGAAATTTTGATACTGCGGGGGGAGCCCGCATGGCCGTGACGTCACGTGACCTCGGAGCTTCCTGAGCGCGGGACCGCAAGGAGTGACAGTGAAGTGCACGCTGGGGTAGGTCGAGAGGTCGGCGGGCCGGTTTGTCGGCTCCGGAGTCCCCTCCTGGTCTCCCCACGTCCCCCCTGGTCCCCCTGGTCCCCCTGGTCCCCCTGGTCCCCCCTGGCCGGTTAGCTAACGGGAGTGTCGCGGGTCCAGCGTCTCAGCCCCCAAGTCCTCAAGTCGGCGCTGGGCGAGGTCACTTGCATCCACTGCCGCGGCATATCTGAATATAACGAGGTATTCATTTAGCCAGACTTGCTTTAGTCCATAGTTTCCCAAACTATTTTGTCCCATCGACCCCTTGTCGAGTTTTCCTGGTTTTCGTAGACCCCGCCTTGCTAATATTGAATTTTTACATTAAATGCATTTTTTGCAAATTTTTAATGCAAATTTTTACACTAAATGCATATATAGTAACTTTCACTAAAAAAAATCAATACTTTTAATGGGTCTGATGCTTTGATAGCAAATTTTCAATATTTGGCTTCAAATAAGTCAGATTTAACTTTAAATCTCCTCGCCCAGTGGTTTCCAATCTGTTTCTTTTTTTTATAAGAAAAATGGCATCTTCAATGTTACCGTATGGATTGATAATCCAGTGTGGTATTTTGGTGATGACCTGCTAAAATGGGATCCACTCTCGTAGACCCCCATTTACAGTTCATGGACCCCCAATTAAATGTTTCGCTGTCATCGACCCCTTGCAGGGTGATATTGACCACTTTGGGAACCTCTGCTTTAGCCGAATGTCACGGGCGGGGACTGAGCCCGGGGCGGGGCGGCGAAGACGAATCCCATATGCTCTTGAATTTTTTTTCGTCGTTTTACGTTTTCGTCATTTTAGTGCAGTTCATAAAATTTCAAAAATTTGTTACTTGTTTGTGTTTTATTTGAACCGTGGGCTTTTCTTTTAAATAAAAAGTATGAACAGCCAATTGGTTAGGAGATTACAACATTTGTATTTGGAGTGCCATCGCCTTGTAGGGGCTTCGTCAGACTCAGACTGAAAGGGCAGAGTAAATCAATTTGAAATCATCAATTCGCGCGACTCGACCGTAATTAGGAAATACCACAGATTACCGTATTAGAGTGTGGCAACTGCTCGCGCGAGCACCCGCCCCTCAGACCTCTCGATAGGTCCGAGCTCTAGTAAAATAGGGTTACCGGCTACATTTAATATGTTACCTGATATGTAAGAAAATCGGTTAGAAAAATGTACCATCGATTACGTCTAGTAGAGCGTGGTCTGATTGGTCAGAAAATTGGTCGCGTGAATGAGTGGAGTAGAAGGGGTGGGGGTGAGGGGGGGGATCTCGATTGGTTTTCTACTTTCCCGTGCGTTTAGTTTTCGAAGTTCTCTTCATTTCCAATGTCCAGTTCTGCTCCCTTTGGCCTGCTGCCGTGCCTCGCGTGACGGCCCGCAGAGCAGCCAGAGAGTGAAACGACGAGTCTCGGGAGGAAGTCGGACCTCTTCACTGCTCCGCACGACGAACGATCGACATTTTTCGGATTAACTAAGAAAATAATAGTAGTTTCGCCGTTGATGTTATGTTGCTTGTTGATTATGGATGTAGATCAAAAGGCTAGCGAAATGTTTGCGTATTCGTTTATTTATATGAATTGGACAAGACAGAATAATACGTGGTTACCGGTCGAGTGCCTGCGTCTCTCTGTCGGGTTGCGTTATCGCTGGGGTTGTAGGGTTGTTGTAAAATTAGAAAGTCTCTACCTGCGGTAGAGGCGGAGCTTAACAAGTCAAATAATGTAGCGGTGTATTTGCACTGACCGCTACAGTAGGAATGGGTCGTCTAATCTAAGAATTTTTATTGTTACGTGGGTGACGCAACGCGATGAAAGGAGGATGGAAACTCGCCGCTATAACGCGAGAAAGGAAAAGCTGCGGTCGGATAGATTCAATTTGCCTCACGAGGAAATCACACCGAAGGAGCTATCTGGGTTGAGTTAATTTGCAATTTAATACAGCGTTGCAATGTACCGCCGGTAAGGGCGACGGCTTAAAATAAATAAATATTGAAATAATTTTTCATCATGGCAGGTCGATTGGTTTTCTGAATGTCGCGGGGATTCGGACCCGCGTTATTGCAAAAAACTTTGAATTGTTGACTTTTTGGTTAACACACTTTAGGCGGGTACCAAATTGACTAAACTGATGTGCGTAGCGGGCAAAATTCGCGTAAAATTGCGCGTGCGAAATCTAGTCTACACACTCTTTGATTTGCAAGTAGTCAAATAAATCGTTTTCTACAAAAAGTTGAACCACTTCATACACACTTTGCAGATTACTTAACATCACAACAACACCACTTTGTCCTAAAAATTGTTCAATAATTGGAAGATTATCATTCTCTGACCACTCCACTTTGTTCAGAATCACTGGACAGTATTGGTAGAAGTAACGTTGACGAGTCCTAAACAAACATTTCGAGCTGTAAACCTAAAGCATAAAATGACCTTCTGCCGCTTTTAGAGTAAACACATTAAAAAACGTATTAATATGCGCCTTCAGGCAGTAGTCCGCGAAACGGGTACCAGTACCCGCCCCGCCTTTAGTGTGTTAATTGTGCGGTCGTCTCTCCAGCCGTGGACGCCACTGGCAGCGTCGCCCCTGGCCTGCTGTGGGGCAACCGCTACTGGCTGGGCTGCCGGGAGCAGTGCGAGGACTCGGTGAGTACTCCCGAGGACTCCCGCTCACGCTCACGCTCACGCTCACGCTCACGCTCGCGCTCGCGCTCGTTGCAGGACAGCCGCCACCTGGACCTGGTCTCCGACTCCTCGCTCGCGCTGGACCGCGCCAGGTACCTCGCCGCCCTCGATCGCCAGGAGGAGAACACGGGCGAGGGGTCGTCGCGGACTCCATCGCGGGTGGTGATGGAGGACGACGCGCCGCCCTTCCGCTTGGCCTACTCCGTGGCGCTGCTGCAGCTCAACCTCACCGACGCCGCCCTCTTCAGCGTGAGCCTTCCCCTGTCCCCTGTCCCCGCTCTCCGGGGTTTTCAATTACAAAAATGAATACGAAATCCCTCCCCTCTCTTTCGACGGTTCCGATACGACTTCCGGTCGCCGAGGAGTGCTCCTCGAGATTGTGACGTCATCCGGTCGATATGTATATATATATATATATAGCGGGCCTCCGAGTGATCGAAGCAATTGGCAGGTCAAAATGTCAGATTCAAGATTGAAATCGCCTGCACAATATTCTTACGTTTTCTCAACACTAAACCTACCGACATTGCGGGCATACTTATTCCTACCGGCGGGGTCCGTTTGACCCTTCGAGATAATACGGTACATTCTTCCAAACCAGGACTATTTTATATTATTAGTACTAATTTGGAAGAAGGAAGAGTCAAGCAGTAGTACTATTAAAATACTATTTTGAAAAAATACTCTTAGGTAAATATTTACAACAATATGTCACAGCGTTCCAAAAATACGACGTTTTTTAAAATCAATTCGTTTTAAGTAAAATACCTATTAATTAATTATTTTTCGTTTACATTATCTAACTGAGTGAGAATTTATATAACAAAGGGGGTTAAGGGGAGAGGTTGTTAGAGAGAGAACGATCGTCAGATGGTAAGAGGTAATACAAAATTAGCAATTATATAGAATCCTTCATTTGTCAGGTACATTAAACTCACATTATTCTTAAATTACCTCTTACCACTAATCATTCTCTCTCTCACTTAATTATATAAGTTCTCACTCAATTCTTCTATCCGTCGGTCCGCCCGTACAGTCGTCCCGTTTCAGCGGCACCTGGTGTGGCTGGGGCTGTGCCTGCCGCGCTCGTGCCGCGGGGGCGCGCCGCAGGAGCTGCTGGAGCTGTCACTGCGTGCGCTGGGGGCGCTGCGCGGGCCCGGTCCCGGCCCCGGGCGCGCCCCCGGGTCCAGCCCTGGTCCCGGGCCTGGTCCCGGGCCTGGTCCCGACCCTGGTCCCGGCCCCGGGCGCGCAGCCCGCGTGCTGCGTGTGCGCGTGCTCGCCGACCCGCGCGCGCGCCTCGCCAGCCTGTTCGCGCCCGCCTTCTTCGCCGTCTCGTGAGTACCATCTCCCGCCGGAGTGTTTCCCCCTAACTAATTTTACAATCATTTGTGTGAAATTTTACACGGCTCCCGAGAATTTTCTGAATTTTGACATGGCGATCTCGAGAAGTTGACCATCACTGCTGTAAAACATGAAATATCGCTATAAGCACTGAAAGAAAAACAATTCCTCCTATGTATTCGTCTGATATTTGTGTCGGCAGTGGTAAACTACCAGGGATGTGTAAATCGCTTTGCAAAGCATACCAATAAACATCTCCTTTTTAGGAGTAAAAAAATGTACTCCTGAACGTCCAATTTGTATTGAGAGTCATTAAATATTACCAACTAGGCAGTAAATTAGTTTGCCATCTCATCAATTGAGGTAATTCAGAGTGCTATCGTTTTCACTCATCGGTTTGTCATCTGTTTTTTATTGACTCCATTCGCCCAGAGGAGTTCCGGGCGTCTGGGAGTAGTCGAGGCTGATGAATGTAACTGTACCACACTTTTCTGGCACAAAGACTGTAGTTGAGGGGGATTTGGATGTATGCCGGGAAGGGAGAGGTTAATTTAAACCGCCATCGTTTTGTGTTCGTATCTCAACTGTCATTTTATTGCACATGAAGATAGTAACAATATGGTTCATGAAGTTAGCCACAATGCTGCCAACGTGCCGGTGGGAACATAAAAAAGGCAGTCCTCCACCGTCGTGAGGCCGGCGTCAAAACGCTTAGCTGACGTCCGGTACACTCCCCCAGTAGGGCTCTGCCATACTCCTGATCCACGTCGGCTGTCCGTTTTTCCGGCGTCGGCGGATGTGCGGGCGAGCGTCGGGCTTGGCGTAGACGGAGGCGACGAAGACGGCGGTGGAGCGACGATGGCGTCGGGCGGCCTGGGCGGCGGCGAGGGCATCGGGGCGGCGGCGAGTAGCGTCGAGCGGCTGGGGCGGCCGGGGCGGCGACGAGTAGCGTCGGGCGGCCGGGGCGGCGGCTTCCTGGTGGGCGCGTCTTGACCCGCAAGTTTAAGCGGCGAAGGGACATCGCGGGCTGCCAGCGCGGCCAGCGGAGGCGCACTCGGCGGCTCCCTGGCAGGCGCGGCATCGATGGAGGGCGCGTCCCGCCCCGCCAGTCCTGTCGGCGGCGGGACGTCGCGAGCTGCCATCGCAGCTGGGAGGGGCCCAGGCGACGGCTCCCCGTTGTGAGGCGCTTCCCGACTCGCAACTCCAAGCGACGAAGGGACGCCTCGCGCTGCCATCGCAGCTGGGAAGGGCCCATGCGGCGGCTCCCCGGTGTGAGACGCTTCCCGACTCGCAAGTTCATGCGACGAAGGGACGCCTCGCGCTGCCATCGCAGCTGGGAAGGGCCCAGGCGGCGGCTCCCCGGTGTGAGACGCTTCCCGACTCGCAACTCCAAGCGACGAAGGGACGCCTCGCGCTGCCATCGCAGCTGGGAAGGGCCCAGGCGGCGGCTCCCCGGTGTGAGACGCTTCCCGACTCGCAACTCCAAGCGACGAAGGGACGCCTCGCGCTGCCATCGCAGCTGGGAAGGGCCCATGCGGCGGCTCCCCGGTGTGAGACGCTTCCCGACTCGCAACTCCAAGCGACGAAGGGACGCCTCGCGCTGCCATCGCAGCTGGGAAGGGCCCATGCGGCGGCTCCCCGGTGTGAGACGCTTCCCGACTCGCAACTCCAAGCGACGAAGGGACGCCTCGCGCTGCCATCGCAGCTGGGAAGGGCCCATGCGGCGGCTCCCCGGTGTGAGACGCTTCCCGACTCGCAACTCCAAGCGACGAAGGGACGCCTCGCGCTGCCATCGCAGCTGGGAAGGGCCCATGCGGCGGCTCCCCGGTGTGAGACGCTTCCCGACTCGCAACTCCAAGCGACGAAGGGACGCCTCGCGCTGCCATCGCAGCTGGGAAGGGCCCATGCGGCGGCTCCCCGGTGTGAGACGCTTCCCGACTCGCAACTCCAAGCGACGAAGGGACGCCTCGCGCTGCCATCGCAGCTGGGAAGGGCCCATGCGGCGGCTCCCCGGTGTGAGACGCTTCCCGACTCGCAACTCCAAGCGACGAAGGGACGCCTCGCGCTGCCATCGCAGCTGGGAAGGGCCCATGCGGCGGCTCCCCGGTGTGAGACGCTTCCCGACTCGCAACTCCAAGCGACGAAGGGACGCCTCGCGCTGCCATCGCAGCTGGGGAGGGCCCATGCGGCGGCTCCCCGGTGTGCATCGCACCATCGCGGCGGTCATCGCGGCGGTAACCGCGGCCGTCCTGTCGGCCATCCTGGGCCATCCTCCTTGTGGCGACCATCGACTCGCTCGGGGTCGTTCAGGTTACCTGCGACCTTGATGCTGGACTGCCTCGCCGTGGAGGCTTCCATCTGCCTCATTCTCCTTGAGTCGGGGTAGGCAGGAATGTGGTGGGGCGGCGGCGACACTCTCGCCGCCGAGTCCGATCGGACATACATCATCGCCGGCTTGTCTGCTGTCCGGTGCAGTGGCGATGACATAGGGAACTCGATCGTTGGTTCCTCTGCTGTGCGGTGCAGTAGCGTTGTATCCTGTCTCGGATTTTGGGAGTCAGAAAACTGCCGCATTGCGTCGGTGACGGCGGACATCATCCGAGCAAGAGGGTTGTCTTGCTGGGAAACCCATGCCGCGGTTTGACGATGCGGGTCGTTTGATTGATTTCTCTCCATGTGCCAAGCGTCCGGAGAGGTATATGGCGCCGGCGTGACCGGGGCGGCAGCGGCGATCACGGTAGCGGGACCGGCGCTCGGCCCGGCGGCGGCACTTCCTCGGGTGGCTGTCTGTACAGCGTTCGCGGCCTCCAGAGCATTATACCGGGCCTCCATCTCACGCGCTACACGCTGTGCTTCCTCTAACTCGCGGCGCATCTGCGTGATCGCATTCTCTGTCGTTATCCGATCAGAGTTTCGGGACGATTCGCTTCCCGAATCGGACCCAGCTCTGCCTTCTGCGGCGGCATTCGCACCAGATCGGGTGGAAGGCATCTTTACAAGTCGTTGCAAATCTTTACGGGTTGTAAGGCCGTAATTTCCGCGGTTTGCAGGGCTTTAGCACGGCACACGTTCGGTTGTTCTACCACTTGTAGAACGCTGAACTTCACCTTCCACATCCAAATCAAACACTGACTCTAATCCGTTTCGAAGGACCAATTGTACCACACTTTTCTGGCACAAAGACTGTAGTTGAGGGGGATTTGGATGTATGCCGGGAAGGGAGAGGTTAATTTAAACCGCCATCGTTTTGTGTTCGTATCTCAACTGTCATTTTATTGCACATGAAGATAGTAACAATATGGTTCATGAAGTTAGCCACAATGCTGCCAACGTGCCGGTGGGAACATAAAAAAGGCAGTCCTCCACCGTCGTGAGGCCGGCGTCAAAACGCTTAGCTGACGTCCGGTACAGTAACTTTCGTATATTTACTAAAAAAATATTTTATTTTTAAGGGCGATACTCATCTGCATTACAATTCTGACCATAATTGGTACAGTAGTCGATACCAAGACTCACCGTGGGAGTTCCGCTTCCGAGAGAAGTACTCCTCCCCCATCGTTCAAGTCCTTCATAAAACCGGACCAACTGGACTCCATGCTGCACGGACCGATACCCCCCTCTGCAGATAACTATAGAAACCTCGAAAGCTCCACAAAGACCATCAAAATGTCAGGTATGCTGGACTCTTCGACCGTTGAGCCCTTCCACACCATTGACGGCCTGATCCCCAACAAGTACACGGAGATTGTCTCCGGAGTCAACCTGTTCCCAAATAAGGAAACCCTTTCCGTGAACAACCTCAGTAATAGAAATCATGTCAACTTAGTCACAGTCAGGAAGACAGTGAAGACAGACAAATCGCCTACAATCACGCTGGATATCATCACGATGAAGACTACATCATCTTCAGATAGTGAGACGATCTCTTCGGAGCTGAGAGGCAAGGGAAACAAGTATGTCCTGACAGATGATGAGGTATCCAGCCTGTGGAAGGCTGTGCACTTCTACAAGAGTGCAGGGTTCTTGGAAAAGGTTTGCTGCATGGACAAAGAGGGAGCCCTCGCTAAGTTCCTATTCTGCTTTTCTCTGAAAAGCAATGCTGCTAAGATTTTCAGCAAGGACGTCGGAGAAGATACGCTAGCACCGGTGCACGGATTGAAGTTCATCTCCCTTCTGTGGGTCATCCTGATACACACGTGTCTTGTTGTGTACCAATTGTCAGGTATCGCATCAGCTTTCTATTATTAAAAATATTTACTGAATTACAATTGCAGTAGTACCTAATAAATATGAATGCTTTTATAAAGGCTTGTTGAATCCTGGTTTGAATCCAGGTAGAGCAAATGGTGTTTTCAATTCTTTAACAATTATAAATTGTCACCAGGCTTTTACAGGTAGACAGCCGATTACAAAAAAACTCTCAAAAAAAAGATTTCTGTAAATAACAAGGCCTAAAATAAATGCTGCAAGAAGAATGGATTCCAATACCCTTGCTTGTTAATGCATATGCATTACACAACAAGGGTATATACCGTTCCCTCATCTTGGGATGATTGAGTTTACTTTTCAGATAACAAGGTGTACCGGGGACAAGCGGAGACCAACATCCTATACAGGACAATCAGCAACGGGACTTACTCTGTGGACACTTTCTTTGTCTTGAGGTGTGTGCCTTAATTATGTACTGTCTAGATTATATTTTCATATAGGCCTGATTCCAACCGCATAGTGGTATGAAGATTCTGGGTTTTGAGCCTGTGTGCAGTAAAGTTTTTAGATTATAAATTGTTTCTCTACTTGATGTAAGTTTTCTCTGGTTTATCTGGATACAAGAAGATAGTCAAGGACAATTGCAATTGCTTATAATATCTATCAATAGTTTTTTTTCCAGCTTTCTTTCGTTAGCGGTCCCCTCTTGCAGATGAGTCAGGTAAACACAGAAAAATCTTTCTTTCCATTGGAACCCGAAGACAATTTGAACTCTCCACAATGCTGACCATTGGACCACGCGGCGGGTGAGTGCAGTGATGGTCCAATAGGTTTTTTTATTTCTAGCGGCGCTTTGGTGTCCTATCTCTTCTGCCAGACGATGAAGAGGCACTCCTCTCACCATCTCATGGATATGCCTGGTTTCCTGGGGAAGCTGCTTCAGGTCTTGGCCATGATAATCTACCGCTACATCAGGTATAAGCAGTTTTTTTGTTGTTGATATTTTTGAGCTTAAGTGTTTAGTAGTCAAGCATTTTTTGATATTTTAATCATCATAATGACAAATGTCTGTATTTTAAATGGGAATTTTAAAATATAACACTGTGGTGTGTAGTGGGTTTCAAATATTTTATGGAATTATAAATATAGAATACACCTAATATATCACATATATTACTAACATTAGAAGTCTGTTCCAATTCCGTGCTCCAATTCCTGCAGTCTGAGGATATGATGCAGCTGAATGCTGAATGTTTCCAAAAGCTCCCCAACTACTTATGTGTTCAAGCACTGCACTGAATTTCGTGTGGTGTGTACTTAGAATAGTTTTTGCATTAAGTGAGAATTTTTGTTCCTATACAGCGTACAATCAATTTTCCAGGCTAACTCCACCGTACCTGCTGATTTTGGGGTTGGTGGAGATATCTTCAAAGTATCTACAGGGGCACAGCGCGCTGGAGCTGCCTGGAAGGGATCATGTCACCTGCCGCCACTACTGGTGGAGGAACGCGCTCTACATCAACACCTTCTATCCCCTGCGAGAGGCTGTGTGTGACATCTTCTTAAAACCTGAATCTTATCTTGTACTCATTCAGAACAATATTAGAAAAAGTTTTTTGTAAATTAATAAAAAATGAGACATTTTTAGAGCAGGTTTTTGATGTTCGATGACAAATATATAAAGTAGGCATGTCTGTTGCCATGATAGTGCATGTCCTGGTCCTGGTACCTGAGCACGGATACGCAGCTGTACGTGGTGGGGACCTTGCTGCTGGTGCTCTGCGCCCACAGGCCTCGCGCCCTCACGGCCACCATCCTTAGTCTGGTCCTGGCAGCTACTGCTACATCTGCTCTGGTGGCTCTGCGTGCTGGTCACGTATCCAGGTGAGCTACTCTATCCATTTTTTCCAATCCTGCCTAGTTGCAGATTGCTCCAGCTCCATAAGCTAACAATCAACTTGATTAATTGAAAGTCAAGGAGTTGACTCTGAGACTGTGTGGACTACCACGAGAGGTAATTTTGGTTTTCTCTAGATCTTCCTGCGATGCTTGGTTGTTTAAGCATTAGATGTTTAGTCTATCTTGTACATTTTATGTAATAATTCTTGGAAGGCAAATGTTCAGATATTTGATCTGAAAACAAATGACTTATCATTTGTAATGAAATGAAATCACAAAATCACATCACTGAAATTACATTTTGATTTCATTTATAAATAGAAAACTTTAGATGTTTGAGAAATTGATTATATATTCTGAGATAAAAATACCAAAAACGGTTACCAAGAAGAAACCAAACTTAGGAATTTTTCACTAATGCTGAATTTTTGCATTAGTGAAATAAATGCTAAATCAAATCATTTGCTATAAATTCTACTTTATTTTAAAGACAAAGATATAAATAAACCATTTGATTAAATTATTTATTACAACTCAGTCAGTTGTCAGAATGATTTGACTGCTCCCATCCTTACCTGTTGCATTGATTGACTGGCAGTGTGTTGTTTGCTGCAGCGTGGAGGAGCCCCTGGCTGCGTACGACCTGCTGTACAACAAGCCGTGGACCCGCGCGGGGCCCTACCTGGCAGGGCTGGGCGCAGGCTGGATCCTCAGCAGGCTCAACTGTTGCTTGCTCCTTTCCAAGGTCATCTACCTACCTTTTAAATTATTTTTTAATTGTCGTATTGTTGTATTTTTTAATTTTTTTATCAGCCGAGCTCACTGTATATGTCTGGTTTTAATAATGGTGGTTTTTTTTAATACTCAAAAGTCCTAACTATAATAATGACAAAAATACTCACTTATTTGAATAACAATAACTAGGTACATCGGTACCGCACTTGTATATGAAGATTAGAATTTTTGTTCAGTGCCACAGTAGCTCAAGCTGTAAAAGCATCAGCTGCGATAGCTGTGGGTATGGGGTTAGAATACCACCTGTGCTCATATGTGAATTGATTACCAAAAAACATATTGCTTACACAATAGACCTGTATAGGTGAAACAAATTAATTTTCAATTATGATGACATGCTGACAATGATCGTTGTATGCAGACTGTATCAGCGGTACTGTGGCTGCTGTCCTGCTCCGTGCTGGGGGCCTTGGTGTGGGGCGCTCCGGGCAGTTGGCTGGGGGGAGCCCTGTCGGAAGCACTAGCGCACCCAGCCTGGGGGCTCGCTGTGGCGTGGGTGCTCATGGCCTGTGTTACTGGACATGCAGGTCAGTGGCTCATTAGTTATTATAAACCATGATCCAGTAGCTGGTATGCTTTAATGCTGACCAAGAGGATGGTGCTATCCTGACGTTGCTATGTTGACAACTTGAAAAAGTAAATCGGTGAGACAAGTGAGTTTATTTATAATAGGCCATATCATAACGTCATAAATAACATACAAAAAAAAGCTACATTTTTTCTTACATGTATATATTTTCAGGACCCGTAAGCAACATTCTGTCGTGGCGCGTGCTGTTCCCGCTCAGTCGCCTAAGCTTTTGTGTGTATCTGCTGCACCCTTTGCTGCTCAAGGTGGTGTTTCTGTCTGCTGGAGGCGTGCAGCACGTGGCGCCTGAAACTGTGGTGAGAGAGTTACTTTTAGCATACCGAAATGATCTATCAAGCAGTAAAGCTCCACCACATGCTGCAATAGTCAAAGAGTGCAGGTTTGAATCCCAAGTATATCGAATTTAATGGATTTTTCTCTGCTTTGCCTATTGACTGAGCGTATACTGCTACATCCTTATGCAAATGATAAATGAACCAATTGTCATAATTACAGCTGGTGCAGTACATTGGCATCGTGGTACTGTCGTTTGTTGCTGCTCTGCCTCTGGCTTTAATGGTAGAAGCTCCCGCTGTGGCACTGCTGCGGCTGCTGAGATCTCACTGGATAGAGGATGCCCGCTGACATACAATCATCGTCTACAGCGTCGAGTCCTGCCAGGGAAAGCGCCCGCTCCAGCGGAGCTTCTCCGTTTCCACTATCTGAACCACCGAGGCTTTATCTTCATTGTATAGATATGCATATATATATTCTTGGGTGTACATCTGGTTTTATTTACTAAGATTTTGGGTCTATTGTTTTGAATCCATTTTTGGAGTCTTTTTCATATTAAATTTGTTTGCATTACCAGTCATACTAATAATGTAGTAAATTAAAATCACAGAAACTTTGCAGTGTCAGCGCTTCTTAAATCATTGCTGCCACCAATTTTAGAAGATCTATTGAGAATACTAACAATGTGGCTGATCTCGAGCACCGGAAGAAGTGGCCAGCATTCATGAAAACATTAATTTAACAAAGACTAAGAACAGAAGACGAAGAGCTGAAAAATTTGACTGAAAATCAAAAGAAACCAATTAGTATATTAATATTGAAATGGTTTGTAATAATTCCACAAATTGAATTTTAAATAATAAATTTTACTAATACAATTTTACTCTCCGATTGAAGAGTCCGGCACGATTGGGTCCTTCATCGATCCTTATAATAAAAGTGTTTGGATGGATATTACATATAACCTGTTGTATGCGGTGCTATAGAGTAGGCAGCATTGATGTAATAGGGCTCTGGTCTACTTTATAAATATGCAATTTTGAAATTGATTTATTACATATAAATAAATATTTATTTTTAAAAATATAGAAACAGATGGGACACACATTGAGCAATGAAAAGAATCTTCAATATTTTTTTTTTGCCATTAATTGAAATTTTTAGAGATATTCTAGAGATGTCCCAATAAACTCTTTAAGATTTAGGGAAGGCATCTAAAGTCAGTTTCACGAATGTAATTAACGGTTAATTAGACACTCTCGCCAAGTTAGAAGGTTGTGGAGGTAGCTGAGCTCCTCGTTTCTCTTTATAGGTAAAATTGCTCGCTCAGATTATGATTTATTGCACGTCTTTGCATGTCAAAAATTTTTCACATGTGTTTCAAGTATATACCTAAAACATTTGTAATTATTATTATTATTAATCAATAATTATTATAAATAGAGAAACTTACCCTCTTTTTTATAATAATTATTTTATTAAATTAAAAATAAATTTAAGATCGTCACGTGTTTTATAAAAAAAATATGTGCTGTATCTATAAGAAAAATTATACACGGTGTCTTAAAATTATTATTTTACCCAAAAAGGTCATTTACACCAGTCATCATCACCGGCCATTACATAGGTCATCACTTTTGAACCGACAACAGGGGTCGGTAATTTTAACACTTTTGAACTGACAACTGGGTCGGTAATTTAACACTTTCACTTTTATCCCGAACTTATTTACGTGACCTTATGTCACAATATACTCCCGACTTGCGGCCGTATACTCACTGAGGTTTGTAGGACCTCTCACGGCAATTTACGTCCACCTGTCGGAATGATTTCCACGTGACAAATATGTCACAATACGCCAATTCGCGGCCGTATCTTCGCGCATGCAGACGTGGTTCCTACGCGAGTTGTTATTTTCACACTCATCGGGGTTTATTTCCCACGCGAACAAGCTTTGGACACTGGTCCTATGAGGGCCCTTTCGGTCTTTTATACAGTTTAAGAACAAAGAAAGCATCTTTACAAGTTAACATGTTGAAAACATATTAAATTTACCAATCAACGAAAATATCAATTGACCGTGTCCAGGCCGTAACAGAATTAAGGTCGGTATTTAAACACAAAGACGTATGGTATTTGGCCATATGCAAAGCTTAAAAATCAAATAAAATATCTGTGGGAAGGATAGATTTTAGAATTATTTCTCTTATATGAATAGGTAACCGTAATACCAAATAAATCTTAATTAACTTAGTCACTAAACACATATGTTTGTAATAAAAAGAATATCAAGATTTTCACCGTGATCAAGGATTATACCCCGATTGCCCTTGCTGGTGATTCACATGTGTGTTCTCACCATTTGAAGGCACAAAAAATCATCGTAAGAAAACGAGAATTCTACCCTTGGGTGATGATTATTAATTTTAAATTTAAAGTTACTTAAATCTAATAAATAGAGATTCTATTTATAGTCCGTTGGCAACAAGAGCTATTTGCAAGCAAGTAAATGAAAGGTGAACGTCCCGGGAGGTACTCAGGAGACTGGATCTCTGAGTGCTGCACTCGAAGCAATAATAAATAAAATTGGGAAGTAGATTTTGAGACACTGAGTAAACGCAACAAAATGTTTTGTATAATATTTATAATTCATGTAAAAAACTGTAAAAATAAAGACAAAATAATTTTTCTTAATTTTATTTAATTTACAGTATAAAAATATCATATTTTAACTTAAATATCCTATTCTAAATGTGTCACAATTATCTAATCAATTCTTGTCCATTTAATGTTAGGAATCATCGCAGAAAAAACTTAATTAAAAATGAAAACATTACGAAAGTAATACATTTAGACTCCAGCAGTAATGTGACATACACTCAACGTATTGTCTCAGTTCATATGAAGATAAGAGAGCTGACTTGGTTCTTTACGACGATGATTATGAAATTAATAGTATTTATTCCAAGTAACAAGGAGGTTCATGCAGTCCCATATTATCCAGATTAGCGAAAATATTCAGAACAAAGGAATATCAGTATTTTAGACAAACAGAAATACCTTATGCCATAATCTACAAATTTACATAACCAGGTTTATTGTGTATTCAATATGTTTTAGATAATCGATTCACAAAACGACGAGGAAAATCCTACTATTCTTTTAGCAACACAGGTAGGACTAGAACCCACATCTTCATGGCTATCGTAGCCCGGTGCTCTCGTCAATTGAGCTACTGCACCACTGTAACTGACCAAGTATTTTATCTGGCAAAAACTAGGTACATTGGTTTTGCATTTGCATATAACTATTCAAATTTTCACCAGTCAGTTGGCAAGAGTACCAGGCCTTGATAGCTATGGAAGTGTGGATTCGAATCTCACCTGTGCTTGAGTGAATCAATTACCTAAAACATATTGGGTTTATATAATAAATAGGAGTGAAAACATTCAAGAGGTACACACGGACATGTGAGACTGCAGCTTGCACCGAGCAACTAAATGAACAAGTAAGTGTTTCTTTGTATTAAAGTTCTGACAGTGGCAAGATCTTGTTATTTCTCCCTAAGGCTACGAACTGTGGTTTCTTTCTTTCTCATGTTCTGTGAAAAATTGCTTGGAAGGTAACTTTACATCTGGAGGTGATAAAAGATTATTTTAGTTTTCACACAACATGGCATAAAGTATTATGACGAGACCGTGATGTCAATTTATAATGGTTTACGTACATCTGTTATTGTGAATAAGACTTGGGGTCTCGGGGTAACAACCGGTGGTTCTTATGCAGGTGGCGCATGAGTCGGAGGTGTTCACACTTATGTTTCAGTTTCAAAATGCACAATTCATATATTTATTGTTTTCTTAGATAGAGTATGGTCATTAAGGGGTACGTCTTAACTAATATGTACAAGACTTAATTAGTATCATTAAAAGCACAAAAAATTGCCTTTATTTTATTCTGGATAAAAAATATCGGTTTCATAAAATCATTAAAGGTTGATAAAGATGGATAGTTCACAATTAGAACCAAGACTGATGCTTTGGGTGTGAGCCCGCTGCTGTAGGCTTTCCTTGAACTGATAGCCCATTCAGATGCACCATTCAGGTGCATTCCTCAATGAATAATTGAGGATATTTGGCAGAGAAGGACTTACGCTGCTCTGGGGGGTTGCAGGGTTGCATTAGAGCTACTATTTCCAAATGACCCTTGATGCACGTTGTTGCAAACCGAACTTAATGTTATAAAATAAACAGCTTGAGATAAGATTGACTAATATAAAATCAGTAGCAATATTTCTTTACAAGCATTCCAGAATAAAATCAAGGCATTAACACGCATAAAATATTTTTTGTTTAAGTTATTAAACATACATTACATATATTTACTATTTACATAACATTTGGGATAATTCCCATGTATATTTTTTTGTATTCTAGGCGGCCTTCAAAACGTAACATATTTTTTTTATTGAGCAGCTGGAAACATACAAATTTATCAATTACATCTAACAAAACATATTTTTATACAATTTAATTACTAAAGATAACATTATAATATTAAAATAGTATTTCTTCTTCAAAACAAACAATATCAGGGTGTTTAGTTTTTTTTGGAGTATTTTTTAGTTGAATGTAACATTTTCTGCAATTGGTACGACCACAAAATAGTAAGGAGATGTCAACAGAGTTAGAGTGGAAAAGCGTGTTTGACGTGATCACTATAAAATATTTGTCGTGTGCTGAATCGTTTTAAGGAATTAATTTAATTCACTCTTTTCAAGTGAATTAAATTGATTCCTTACCGTTCATAAAAACAAGTTCATATTTTCAAAGGCCACGTATTTCTCAACGCCTCTGTGGTTGTAGCTGACAGATTGTTTTATTTTGTAAATTATATAAGAGTATTTAAAATGAATAATGGACAGTAATATCGCAGATCTCACAGCATCTCAACAACTACAGTATAAAAATTCTTAAATATAAGTTGAGGTGCACTTTCATTGTTGAAAACTGTTTTGTTTGCAACACGGGCCATTCATGGTCGCTGTGAGCGCACTAGTTTGTACCTAAAGAAAGATAGGCGAGGACGATTATTGAATCTTCTTCCTGCGGTTGGGTGCCAGGATCTTCAGCATGGTGACCACGGGCGCCTCGAAGGCGAGGGAAATTATGAATGACAGTATGTATGACGCAACCATCTGTCCCAGAAAGATGATGGTCTGAAATGTACAAAATTAACACAAATTAACGACAGTGCATGGATAGATAGCACTAGAAAGAGAAATAATAAAATAATTTTTATTTTAATTTGCCACAGTAATCGCTAAAGGCTATTGGAGGACCCACCATGATGTCTTTGCCCAGGTGGATGGGGTGGTCCATGTGCATAGCGAGGAAGCGGATGACCACAGGGTGCACGAGGTACGCGCAGTACGTCACTCGCGAGAACGGGTACAGGATTGTAGCCGACAGCATGGAGTTCACGTAACCTGGAAAATCGATACGATCTAATTTAACATCTTTAAATTTTTCTCATGCATTTCAAAGCTGGAAAAGGAAATTGACTTGACCACTATGCCCTCAATTTTACGGTAGATTATCATCAATTTGTCGTGTCATATATATTATACAAGTTATACAAATACAAATTATACAAGTTCTGAAGACATGTTACTGAAAGAAATATCGAAATTTAAACCCGTAGATTAGTATTCAGATTGAGTTTTTTCAATTCTGTAGAGTTGATGTATTGTATTCAGGTTCAAAGGAAAACCTTTTGAGAAAAAAGGTAAAAAAATATGTAACAGGTATAGTTATGAAACCTCTTGCTTGTTCTTTACTGTGTGGCCTTTTAATATTACAATTTATCTAAACTTAGTTATTTAGAATTCACAACACAGAGGCAGATATGTTTACCTCCATGCCCTGTGGAACAGGCGATGACGATCCAAGAGATTGCTAGTGCCCAGGCCGTGTGAGACAAGGAAGAGTACGCAGCGGCCGTGATGGGGGTCAGCTCCGTGTCGTACAGCCCATACACGAGGCACAGTAGCACCAGGGTGGAGAACAGCCAGCCCAGAGACACAGCAACCTGCACACAATAACGCTCACTCATCACACAACTAGACATTACACAATCACATAGACCGTATCTCTCATCCCATAAACTCCAAGTAGAGATGGATGGATGATGTGTAAGTACCTTGGACATGCGAATTCGGCAGTCAGTCTTGAAGAGCAGCCAGCCCGCGGCCATGCCCACGAGGTAGGGGCCGAGGCGGGTCCACGGCTTGTCATAGATCTTGTCAAATAAGGCCAGGGGATCATCAGAAGAGGGCATGTGATTGTGTGACCAGGCGATGTAGCCAGTTGTGGCCCAAGAAGACACCAGGAACATCCCCAAAACTACGGCAGCTGTCTTGAAGCGACTGGAGTTGATCAGAACACAATATTAACCATCTTAAAGTACATATTAAAACTAGTAAGATACTTAGTGAAAAATTAGTAATAAGTGTCTTGAAGAAAAATCTGGATCTGCGTCTTATTAGTTTACGCTAGCCAAAACTAAAGATGACAGTTACCTGGCTGCTAGGATGAGGATGACGGCTCCCACAACATAGAACTGCGTATCATCAGCTAAGTACCAGCTCCACAGCATGCACTGAAATTAAATAATGTACATCATAATAATGTGTCCCTTTATATGGACACTCATTGCTAATTGTTGCATTGTTATTTTTACGTCTGAGGCTTTGGAACTTGAGTCTTTTTGATTGGCTCTGCGGAGTGAATGAACCAGCTGGGCATCATGAGGCATTTTCTAATCTCACTAAAATGTATTGTTAACCAAAGTTGTTTGGAATTTTGAGATTATTTTCTAACACACTGAGGGAACTAATGAGACCTATATAAAAAATAAAATCGAATGAGGAGAGAGTGTACCATTTGCTCTACGGGGAAGAGTGTGTTGATATAGAGGACATTTCTCCACCAGTAGTTGGGGCAGTTGATGTGATCCTGCGTCGGGGTCTCGAAGATGGAGTTGTGGTGGAACCATTTCATGGAGACCTCCACCACTCCCAGCATGAACATGTACGGAGCCGTCAACCTACAAGAAGATCACTCTTTAAGCTTCATTCAGAGTAGGACCTTTATGTTTTCCCTGGTGGCATTAGATCTTGTCAGTGTATAGTCCAATTGATATTGTAAAATGATCAATCAATAAGATACTCTTACAACTTTTTTATTGTTACACTGTGGGTAAACATTATAAATAAATATTCTAGCTGCCAGGAAGAGTTGTCAAAAGAAGAGGTCTGGGGGTTCTGTAGCATTTTGGTATTGTCAGGTGCTGGTGCTCATGAATTTCCATGGTATGTTTACTTAGCAATAGTTGTAATGGATTCTATTTTATAACATTTCTATATCACAATTTTGATGGTTCTTACCTGGCAAAGCGGTATGCAAGCAGTCCAATAAACTGCAAGATCCCAGAAACTATGCCTCGGGTTCCCTGCGTCAGCCTCTCTAGACTGCCCTTTGCGTTTGTGCGGAAGTACAGGTATGACACTAATATGCCACTGAAACACAATCATTATCGTTTACTCAATATTCTTATTCTGATACCATAAAAGTCAGATTTAGTAAGTTACATTAAAATTATAGTATTTCTTCTCCCAAATATGTATAAAGACATTTGAGACATTTGACAAAATTGACAATTAACATAAAAAGAATAAACCCACAAAGAAATTAATCTTCACAGTGAACGGATGGCACTATTATTTTTAAATTTATTTATTCAATCAATAAAAAAAACCTGTATAGGCAAAATCGTACTTCCTGTGAGACGGTCTTCACAAAAATCAATAATTTATTTATTATTTTTGTGTAATGATTTTTTAAATGGCATTAATATTTGATTTTGTTCACATTTTATCAGTTTTACATTCATGCAGTCTCGTACTCTCACTAGCTGTGTAGAGAACAGGAGTAGATGTGAGAAGTGTGTAGAAAGTGAGTGTACATATGTGATAGGATCCTTCAATGACACTCTGCTCTCTGTGTGGGGCCACTGGACTTCACTTGTCTCTCTAAACTGGTCTCAGATATAAAGAATTAGGCATTTGCCTAAAGCTTGCCTGGGAGCTAATCTATAATTTTGAACCTCGAATTTGAACAAATTTTTATTTATTCAATTCATCTTCTATACTTAGATGTGTGGGGGCATTAAAGTATTTTGTAAGAAACCTTATGCAGAAGAATGTGTCCACACTGAAGGAGCCGTTGGTGACCGTTTGGAAGAGGAATTCCTTCTCAACCACCTTCCGCAGTTCGGTATTGTCAGAGTACTTAAAGGCGATGATGCACGTGTGCCCGAGGATGACCCAGGCCATGGAGGCGCTGCGCAGGCCGTGGATGCAGGAGAGGGTATCGCTGCCCACAGACTGGTCGCAGATTGTTCGGATGTTGGAGATCACGGAGAAGGACAGTATCAGCTCCGAGAAGACGTCTGAAATGAGAGGTATTACATTCTCTCGGAATTATATCTCTGATGGCTTTAAGTCCTTGAGGATGGTTCACGCGCCACTTAGATGATTTTGGAGGTCCTTCACGATAGATCGATTTGATTTATAACACTCTATATTTATACACTCTTAAATTCTAATAACTTACTTCTGGTTGATTTTTCAATCTTCCAGGTATTTGGCTAATCATATTTCATATTTACAATTTGGATGGCTCCACTAGAGAAGGTACTCACTGAGTTGGATCGCTTCATCGGTAACCGGCATATCGATGTTGAGTCGCTCTTCCGAGTTGTTGTTGTTGTTGTTGGTCATGGCATTGAGGCTGTAGATAGATTTACCTACAATAGAAATGTATTTCCAAAACAATAACAATTTTTCACAAAATAAATGGCAAAGTGGTATATTAGAACGGAAGAAATTGATTTTGTGCAGTACCGTTGGCCATCTTGACAGTCGGCAGCACTGGAGTGAGAGCGGCCGGAGGCGAGGAGGTCCTCTGGAGGCGCGGTCCGAGGGCCACTTCGTATAGAGTGCCAGCGATCATCAATCCCAGGACTACCGCGCTCACGGCTCTGAAAAATATAAAAATAATAGTGTATTTTTGGCGCTTCGAAAGCCCATAGCCCGGAGGGATTTTCCGTTCGCTCAGTCTCACCTAAAGTCTCACCTCAGTCTCAGACCTAAACTGACCCAGACCCTGCGAACATTGGGGAACGAAAACCTCGAGGATTACTAGCCGCCGGTGGCTGGGTCGAGAGATTTCTTTCAATTTAAAATTTAGATACAACTGTCATGTAAATCACAACAGGCACAGAGTCTTAGTTTAGAGTTTCAGCTGCTCAATGGTTCAAAAATGTGGCTTAATTAATTAACATAAATTGCAACATAATGTATTTATTATTTTTTTAATATATTTATTAATATTCAAGGGTTTTTTTTACAGATAAATGTCCATTTTTTTTAAATAAGCTGATTTGTGAGTTAAAATCTCGCTCTGCGGTCGGCAGGTTTGCGTCTCCGCTATATTGTGCGTCTAAGTTGCAAACCATTTGGAATCAGTTGTGATTGTTCACCAATAGAGGACTCTATTATTTTATAGTATTACAATTATAGTGATTTCTTTTTGCAACTTTAAATAATTTGTATTTTTTTCTTGACTAAATATTCTGGTCTTTGTTTAAAAAAAATCCATAGGAATTTGTAACGAAAATCATTGTCTGGATGTCTCGTTATATTACTATAAAAAGTACAAGTAAAACGATTCGAATTTATTTATTAGCAAGTTTGCAAGTTTATCGCCAATTAAAACATTTCTTTGCCAAATACTAAAATATTTACGTACGATTGAGGAATAAATACGATGAAATAAAAAAAATACCTCGACGGACAAATTGATAGCAGCTTCAGAAAAGAACATATCAAACACGATAAGCCTGTACGCAAGATTTACCATCGGCCACCGTATCGCGTCAAACTTTCAGGGGAGGAATGATTTCCTTCTCGTTTTGATCGTCCAGACTTTCGCTCGTGAATCACTATCGTCTCGACTGCAAGTAGTGTCTTCGCAATGGAAATGAGAAAGCGAGGATGACACAAACTTAGTGGAACGAGTCGCAGGAATGCCGGCAGCCCGTGATTATTTAATATGTCTCATTGTGATATTTACTAAACATACAACGAAATATCTAATGCCAATTTTAATCTGCGTGAATTCTTTCGCAAATAAGTATATTTGAATTTGGCGATTTTGCGTAACACCTGAATAAATTGTATCCGCAAAAGGCGACATTTTGAGATGACCCAGTGAGAAAACGATAAAAATCCCAAATTAGTCAGACCGACCGGATCGCGCGCTCGAAGGTTCACTGCCGGTAGAGATGTTTTTTTATTTTTTTTTTAGATTCCAGTTCGATCATTTGAGAAAATACCGAAATGGCGATGTGAACATATCGAGCACCCGGCGCTTTACCATTTCGGAAAAGACCTCAGACTGGAGCTCGGGGGCTGTGCGAGGTCTCCTCGCGATTAATTTTTTTTGGATGTGATATTTTACGGTAAACGCAGTGTAATTGTCCGCGGAGCCGGGGGCGGTCGGAGGTCGCGCGTTTGCGGAATTACAATCCTGCCCGGCGGTCATGCTCGTGTCCGCAAAAAACTCAAATATCTTGACACCGAACCGCGCCATTGCGTAACGGAGAGAAAAAAACCTACGAAAGGGGACCAGCGCCTTCCAAGTAGGCCGCGAGGGGGCGCAGGGCCGGGGGGGAGGGGGGAGAGGGGCAGGGGAGGGGGGAGAGAGAGCCCCCTCTGCCCCCTCCCCCCTGCCCCCCCCCCGCCCCCCCGATCAATGAAAAGTGAGATTTAGAAATGCATCGAATGCGGTAATAATTATTAGGCCTCTGCTGGGCGATGGAGCCTTATGGAGTCCGCCACAATTGTATAACGCCATCTTTAAAATTTTGGAGTGCAAGAAGGACCACTGCAAATTCTGGTATTGAAATGATTCGGAATAGAGTGCCGGGAGACGTAGCAGAGCATCATCACCGCGCTGTCGGCCACTCGCTCGGCTGCGAGGCGCGCTGCTTTCACTTTCTTCGGCGCGCGTCGCGGGATAACCGATTCGGCTCGTGAATTGATAACTTACTCTTTCGATATAATTGTACTAATAACGGTAGTTTATTCCGGGCAATAGAGAGAGTTGTGCATGTATTCCCAAAGAATCTAAATTACAATGTCGATTGGCGAATGAGTCCCGGGTGTTAAGGCAGTTGCTCCCAGCCTTTTAATTTACCTGGCGAAATCGTGTCATTTAATTAATTTAATTGTCACTTTGTTTTTCTATATCGAAAGTTGGTTTTTTTGCAGAGTATTGAAAAAACTATTAATTATATTTATTTATTTTTTATTATTTAATTAACGTCCATTTTCATGGTAAAATAAAATCTTGAAGATGTTGAAAAATTGGATAAATTTTTTTTTAAATTTTTAAATTAATAAGACGCACACGGTTTATATTTATACTTTTAATTTCAATTGAAAAAAAGACTTTTAAATGTTAAGGATTCTTGGAAAATCTACCAGACGAATCTCCGAATTCCTACACTTCAATCGGAAAAAACACATAGTAAATTTATAAGAAATAAAAATATATTGTGTTCGGAAGAAAGGATGTATCAAACTTTTTGCATTTAAATATTTTTGATTGGTGCAGTTGATTTTTCGCAAAACGGACCAGAAAATGATCAAAAAAACTTGATTATGGAACCTAGACCCTCAATCGAATGTTCCAGTGACAACTCACGCCAGGATCTGGAAGGTGAGGTCCTGCAGCATGTCGTATCTGTCGTGGGCGGGGGCGCGCACCTGCAGCACCAGCGGGTCCGCGGGGGCGCGCGCTCCCTCCAGCATCCCGCGCACGTCCTCGGCGCTGCAGTTGGCTGGCAGGCACAGCCCCAGGTGCACGATGTGCGGCTGCAACAGGAGACCGGTTAGGCTATCTCGCTTCCTCTCGAGGAACGCCCTCACTCAATACGGTGCTCAAAAAGTGGGGCGACTCACCCCGCCGTCGGCCACGGAGCCGTTGAGCTGCAGACGCGCCATGAAGAAGGCCAGCGGGAAGGGGGGCCGCGCCGCCGTGCCAGCCCCAGCCTGGATGCCGATGCCGTCGCTGTGGCCGTAGTTCCTGGACCGATTCGTCACCGCATCTGGAAGATCAAATCTTAGACCTCGGGTCAAAAATAACGGCGCTGTCAGTACCATAACAACGCCCAGGGGAAGAGACGAGGATGTTCAAAATATTTTTTTAACCTCACCCGCTGTGACGTTCCCAAGCTATACAAGGTCTAAACTTAAGAAGAAGATAGAATCGTGCTCGTCTTCCAGATAAATATTGGGCTAAAGGTTTCACCATTCCAGTCATAATTTGTACGCGGATAATAGCTTCTCGATTAGTTGGTGGAGCTGAGATCGAGAAATTTCTCTCACGATTCCAGCCTTAAGTTGGTCTGGTGGAAGAATATTCTACTTTAACTTCACGGGATCGTTAAGTAAATTTTAAACAAACAAGTCTGAACGCTTAGGATAAGTTTCTTATTTTCAGAATCCTCTTGGCTACCTTTAAATAGTCATAGTTAATTTAACCTTGGGTTAGGTCAGGTTAGACGTGACCCCTTCATGGGAGGCAACAGTTATTGTTTTACCCTAAGGGGTTTAGTCATTTAAGTTCGGTAGAGTTCGAGTCTTTCCTTAGTTACTTCACTAGGGAATCGACAAAGACCAGTGCGTATCTCTAGCCTCTTAGGTTTAGACCTTGTATAGCTTGGGAACGTCACACCGCGTTATGCAGTTAGTCGCCGAGACGAGTGTGGATAAAACCGGGTTACCGACGAGATATTTTTATCCTTAAATTTGTTTCTATTCATTCTAAATAACGGGGCACTGAGTGAGACGAGTTCTGCAACTTCTCGCCAATTTCCGGTACAATGCATTTTCACTCGATGTTTTGTCACCTATTTGAAATGATACATTTATGTATTCGTCTAAATGGCAGAAAGTCTACACCAAGACTAATTTTAGTACTTTTATATGAAAACCTATGAAACTATAAAATTAATGACTGGTTATGCCGGTATTATGACGTCACAAGGCATTGTCTGCAAATACGTTATTTAGTAAATGGCTCCGAATTTAAGTGGACTTCTCAACTTAAATTATCTGTGAAACTATAAATTGAAGCGAAATCAAGGAGAAGGGAATCCTTATTTTGTTTCTGCAATTCACCGCATACAATGTGAAAAATTCCAGATGCGGAACAAGGAAAATAATTCTAATGTTGTTTCCAATATCAAAAGGTTAAAATTCGTTTCAGTGAAATTATCAGAACCAGTGGAGTTATTATAGTATAAAAAAACGTATTGCTATAGTATTGTTAAGAATATCGTAAAAATGAGTGTCCCTAATTGTTTAAAAATAGGTTTATAAAATTTAAAGCGTTGTGTGAAATATGTTAGACTTTTATAGAACTTGTCGAGTTGAAATGTATGGAGAGACATCAACGCGCGGACAAGCCGGCAGCCACTCAAGAAGGAGGGACAGTTTTGAGCTATTCTACTAATGAAGCCACGAGAAACAAACTGGTGAGAATATTAATCATATCGACATAATCGATAACTGATCTCGAAGTGGCAATCGCAAATAAAATCCCCAAAGACTAAATAAACCCATAACAACCGCTTCCAAAATCTGCTCCGGCTCGCTGACTTGCGGGATTTGACATGCACTTAAGTATTTTTCTCTTCGTTTCGTATGTGAGAAAATGCGATTTAGAAGTCTAAAAATCTTAAGTAAATCTCAAAAAAAAGTTGTAATTTCATTATAACCATAAAGCACAGCAACCTTCTCGGTCTCCGATTAGGCAGTCAACAAAATATCACTAAAATTTTATTAGTCATAAAACAAGCCATCTTGACAGTCGACATCCTAACCTCAAATTCAGTCGTAAAGTTATAATGCGTCCCAGAATACATGCACAGCCTTTGTATTCCGCGGAGAAAACAAAAACATATTTGAGGCTAGTGAATATTAAAGAAATACGAGTACCAGAGGCGAGTTTCGCACGAGGCGCGGACTTTCCCGAGCCGAGCGTTGCACAAGACGGAGATGGCGCAACGCGGCTTTAATTTAACAAGTAATCGAATAGATCGCTTCGAGAGTTTTGTAATATTTGTTAACAGCGACGCTCGCACGGCAGAGATACATATTTAAATAAACACACACGCTTTCTACTACGATAGTTCCGATTATAATTACAAACAAAGAAGTTAATAGTAAAATACACACAACTTTCCATGCAATCGAAATAATAAATAAAAGTTTATTGATTTCAATGACAACTCAAAAATTAATTGTAATATAAAGCGAACTGAAACAGGCGCGAGCCTTTGGAACTTTACGAACGTATTTGTAATTCTTATCGCGTTGTAGGGGTCCGCGTGGCCGGGGGTGGCGTGTGGGAAGTCTTTTCACTTTCTTTGGTGGATCGAGAAAGTTATCCGAACCGGACAGCGCGTCACGCACTCGTCACGCACTCGTCATCACTCGTCAAGATCGCCCCCGCGTTTCGTAATGCTTTCGTAATGTAGACCGACTCTTCCGCGCCTGCGTCATCCGAACTGGGATAATCTGAGATAAACATACAAATTATCGCAACGAGCTAATTCGAAGGACGCGAGGTTTTATTTCTCCCGAGCTTTTGCATTTCCTGCCAATCACCCAGCACAAGGAGAAACCTCGAACGCGGCCGACGATCAGCCGGAAGCGAGACCCACGCGCGGAGTGGAAGGACAGGGCGCGCTATTTACTATTATTCCCGATGAAAGTGAGCCACGCGATGGTCGTCCCGCCCCGCCCCGCCTCGCCCCGCCTCGCCCCGCCTCGCCCCGCCTCGCCCCGCCTCGCCCCGCCTCGCCCCGCCTCACTCTGGCCAGCGCGGCTCTGCTCAAGGACGCTGGCAGTGGAAAAAGAAAGTGGCGTGACGTCACGCCGGCACGTGCCAAGGCCGCCAGCGGTAACCGATGGCCCCTCGTAACTGATATTCGATCACAATCGAATACTTTCACTGGAAACCGAGCTGTCGGCTTGTGGTCAAAATAACGAATACTGTGTCGAGGCGTGACAATATTGTTGAAAATTTGTAGAGACACTCGATAGAGAGAACAGTGAGACTCACCTCGGGGGGGCTCGCGGCTGAGGTGCTCGCAGAGGGTGGCGGAGCCAGCCCAGTAGCCGTTGCCCCAGTAGTAGCCGGCGGTGTAGCGGCCGCTGGCGTCATCCACTGCAACATGACAAACGACCCATCAGATCATCGACAGCACAATATCGAAAACACTTGGGCAATCAATTATTGAATGCAATCCTTCCTTAGAAAAAAATATACAATACAAATAAATAACCACTAAGATTATGGCATTGAATATGTTGACTCTCCCTTCCCGGTTACCGCGCAGAGTTTTTCCTCGACCAATGTGTAAGAGAGCGACAATTCCGCTGTTTTAATTGTCTTTCCAATGAACTTGGTTTCTCTTTTATGTAACTTTCGGTGGAAATGCAATGTTTCCTTGTATCGCCCAAACTTCGATTTAGAGTTTGGGTTTTTGGGAATTATTTACGAGCTTCCGATGTGTTGGCGCTTCCGACCTCCATAACAATCGAAAGTTGCGGGCGGAATTATGTAAAAAGTGTATTTTATGATAATTTATTTAACGCGCTGCACTTGGGATGTCGGAGGTGTAATCGCAGCTCGTTGAATAAACGTTCAACTAAATAATCGCAATTTCACGCAAACGAGTAGAAAACTCAATTAATTATGTAATTATTTTAAGGCTGTTGATCTTTTTTAACAGTCACTCATAACTTTAGCAGGTACGCCTTGGCCGATATATTCATTTGATGGATTCCCGACATTATACATACTTAACTAATGTTACAAGACAATCGTTCCTAAAGCCTCTCTGAACACGTTTAACCCAAATTGCTCTCGCATTTTGAATGTTTCCCCAAAGATACGCCTTCTTCCACACTCGCGCCACACGTTTGGATACGTTTATATTAAATCTAAAATCAGTTCGTGTCACTACAGTTTCGACATCGTCGCTTTCCCAAAGACGCGTTTAGCTTTTCGATTGCTTCACACGTGTCGGTTTCATTAGGATTAAATACGAAAGATGGCCGTGTTTTTCTCGCGTTC
Source organism: Atopsyche davidsoni (assembly GCA_022113835.1). Lineage (NCBI taxonomy): Eukaryota > Metazoa > Arthropoda > Insecta > Trichoptera > Hydrobiosidae > Atopsyche > Atopsyche davidsoni. The sequence goes on along the minus strand of JAILWY010000020.1, from coordinate 6,297,982 downwards.
GGCCGGCAGTCGGTTCTGTGGAAATGCGTGATCCCGCACTCGCTCTGCACGACAAGCTTTTGTTGAAATTAAATGTGAAATTTGTCAGCGTCTCTCTTGCATTTCCACGACTGTCCCTCCCCCGGAGGTAGGCCTGCTTCCGCGGTTGCTTCACGCGTTGCGCAAGTGCTCGCTTCTCGGGCAGCTGACAGGCGGCCGCGCTCTGATTGCGGCGCCCCCGGATCCCCGGACCCCTGGACCCTCGGACCCTTGGACCCCCGGACCCCTGGACCCCCGGACCCCTGGACCCCCGGGCCTCCTGGCCGAGCGCTTCCTACTGGCGGACTACCTTCCTCGTTGTTGCATCACGCCGGCGAGCCACGTTGTTGGCGGTGCGGCCGCCGGTGGTGCCAGTAGTACCCTGATTGGCCTCATCTTTAGAATGATTATTAGTATTATTACAATACTAGAAATGTAGCCCGTCACAGAATGACGTATTCGATGAACGATGCAATAGTGTTTGAACATACGTTTGGCTGAATACTCGAATAGCTGGGTGCATTTCCTTCCAATTCATTGCTTGACATTTGTGTCACATTTCGTGTCACAAACAACGCATCACTTTCCCTGCACTGTTCTTTATTTGAAAAATTCTAAATTTGTGAATAAATTTTAAATTTTTTAAAAGTGAACAACAGAATCATATAATTCGTACACATTGAAACTCGCTACAGCATATTTTATAGTTTTATTCGATTAGTTTATGAATGAAAATATTATCCTATCGTCTTGAAATTCGGCACACAACTGCGGAAAAACTTACTGAACTTACATGCAAAAAATCAGCGTTATATTTTTTAAGATATTCTATAGAGAACAAAAAAATGAAGCATACATACACACACACACACACAATGGATATTATTATTATATAGGATATAAGTAATCAATTTATAAATGAAACATCGAGACACGTTGTCGGCCATCAATGACGCTAGTAATACTCCACGGTCTCCATACTTGAAATAACTATAAACAATATTTAGGTAATTGATTTATATCGGCAGCATCTCATGCGGTCTCACCATGAGTCGAGTATTTATATAATATACCTTTAATATTAGGATAATTGTTGATTTTCTCTTTTAGACATCCCAGTTCTTAAGCGGAAGTCAATATTCTGCATTTGTATAATCCGTGTTTTGTAAGGATCTTGCCCGTCGAAGTTTATCTTTCAGAACAGTACAACAAGAAATTTGCGACGAGCACGAGGAGGCATGACACAAATCCGCGTCACGGAAGTGATCTCCTTTGTTACGCGCGAGATGTTACGAGAACTTGCATTTGCATTTGACCGAATAATAAATGCCATAAGACCGCTGTGCTAATCAAATAAACATTCAGCGAATTATAATATTGCTTTATCACGAGACTCTGCCACGTTTACTCAAGTCTTTAAAATACACTTTTAACTTTTTACAAATTAGCGTAACAAATTGAATAAATTAAACATTATTATGAAATTATAGAAAATATCAGCGCAAGTGATCGATGCTCATTATTTTTTTTAATGAATCCCCATTTTTCACCGTTACAAGTCGATTCCGCACTCTCATACAACTGGTAAAATTTTAGCTCAGATAGGCCTCGATAGTCTCGAGTCGTTCGCGTGGAAACTTGCGGAAGCAGACAGCGAGTGGCCCTGCACGCGGAGCCAGTCAGACACGCGGGACTGGGTATCATTTGTAAAGGAAAACAATAAGCCCATGCACTCTATTCGCCTTTACCCGTTTACCGTAAGACTGCGTGCCTGCAAACGAAAAGACACAACTGCACGAAACTACAGAACCCAAACAATTACTATTGAATACTCAATAAAGGCTTAAGGGTGAAAACGATATTATTGATTCACCCATGAAACGACGAAAAAAATCAATGGTATTTTTTTCACGATATTGTTGGGATTCGGATCGAAGCCTCTGTGGCTTGGGTCTTGTAAGAAGACCCAGATGGGGTCGGACCGGCTTTCTGAGTGGGATCGTGATAATTTATTGGCGCTATGAGCCGCCGTGTGCCGCAAGCACCGGCAGAAGGCGGCAGTACCCGTAAGTGAGGTTATGTCATGGATTTTTAGGTTAAAAGCGAGAATTTCCCCGCTAGAGTGACTCCGCCAATAAGCAAAACAAGGAAGCCCCGTCACGTTGCGTCACGCTCCATTACGTTTCGCACTTGCCGGTGCTATTTGATTCTATACGTACGCACCGTCAATAGGCCAGGTAAATTTGCAAAAGGATATAATAAATCTAACGTCCTTCTTTCTCTTCCTTCCTTTGGACAGTGAAAACTCGTGCCAATAAATGCGGTAAAGACCCAGTACCAAAACGATTAAGTCGTGGCCTTTCATATTTGTAGATAGCAGCCATCTCTGCGGTTTCAGATTCTCCTGGTTTATTCCAAGAAATTGTGTTTTCGAAACCAGCACAAGCTCAATCATAATCAGCAAACTTTAAGAAAATATCCTAAGCACGATAGAACTGTGCCAAAACTTAATAGAATTTTATGCTTCAACGGAGACCGGAGGCATTTTCAATATAATTTAAGTACAGCTCGACTGTGTTATATATCTGAAACAGGTTGGAGCTTATTCTGATGAAGTTTGATACTAAAAGTGAGAGCTCTTCCGCCCTGTGAAGACACCGGAAGCCATCTGCTGACACCTGTGAAGTCGTCCGAACCGTAAAAGTCGCAATCGACCGGAAACAGCCGCAGAGCCTCTAATTTCTTCCGAATCCACTGGTTCGGCAACGTATCTTCCGCTCGCGGCTCCCGTCGCTTCCAGAGTAGGGCTGCTGATCGATTTTCAGTCAATGTTAAAAGTCGCAAAGCTAAAATAAGGCTCAAAACGTTTGAGAAAAAAAAAAGCGGTTCGAGTTTTTATTACTGATGGCTAGCACCGGAAACGTAGACAAAAAGCGCAACTTGACTTATCTGCTTCCGCCGGTGACCTCAAACTTCACAAGCGAGTGACATTGAAGTTCAGACAGCCCGAGCGAGTTGTCTGGATGTCTGGATGTCGAGCCGCAGAGCCCGCATCTTCCCTTGCGTCTTTCGCCGAAGTATTATGAAGTATTGTTGTCTCCGATGTCGTTGATGTGATGTTGTGGTTGCAGGATTGATGTTTGGTTGGAAATCAGAAGGCTGGCGAAATACTTTATATACGGAAGGATAAATATACGTGGTTACTGTCTCGATACCTAGACCAGAGGAGCGTGTGAGGCTCTTTATATAGCGTCCTGACGCTATTCTGAAATAACATAAACAAAAGGGCGTCGCTGGGATAAATTCCACACAAAATATTAACGGGTGTAGTATGTATAGCACATTCCAGAGGATTTAATTACTTAACCCGTGTACAGTTAAATAATGTAGGTACTTGTTAGGTAACAACCCCTACACGTCCTTCCACGCTGACGGAGCAGTGTGTTTGCAGATCCATCGATTTCAGACATTGAAGCTTTTGGACATCTCATCAAGACAGCAGGGTGTCGTCATTGTTTCCCGTTTGTGAGCACACATAATACTATAAATCGGTCGCCTCGAACAACACTATTGACATTTGACTGAAATATATTTATGAACCGAAAACGAGTCTCGCCGGGAGCGGGTCTGTCTGTCGAGAGTGAGTCGTAATTTACGACCCGCCGTTACATAAGGAGTCATTCGGCGGATCTGTGTCGACGAACTCATTCAGGTGTTAGCCAGGGGCGGCTGGGACTCCACAAAAACGATATACCGACAATTACTATTTCCGCAATACAAAATTAAACGTAAAAATGAATGAAATCACTACGTTGATTGAGATTACGAAATATATTGCAGAACATTGCATTTTCACAATACAATTAATTCATTGCCTGGTAACTTAAAAATAAACATTCAAATAACAAAGCTTGAGAAATACGTTGTTTAAATATGAAACGTCGTGTTTAGACGATCTTCAGATTTCTCGAGTGTTCTGTTGCGAAGTGATTTTTGTCTTCCTGGAGTTCTCAATTCTTGAGTAACCAAAAATAATCTAATAGCAACGGCTGCCAAGCCTACGAGCACATTCGATGGTGACGATGTGTGATTTTGTAAGGATTGAATTGAGCAAGTTTTCTCTAATAGAATTACCTGACGGCGGGGCGTGGGAACGGAAAAGAACCTGAAATTTCGGGTGTCGATTCGGCTATCCATTGCCAACCGATTAAGAAAGTAGGCGGAACTCGAACTGGGGTCGTAGACCGACGCAGACCTCAGTCCGATCTATAACATTATTTTAATTATTTTTACGCAATGCCTATGGGCCGATCGACCGCTCTAGTGTCCCCGCCTATGTCCTGAATCAATTCAGGAGGATTTTCCTCGTTCCGTCCACCGGCAGTTCAGGCTGTCCTACATTCCGCATTCCGAGCTGGGTTTACTTTCTCATTTATTGGTGATAAATCGGCGCGCTCAGGACGCTAAGTCAGCTGTTTGAGAAAATAAAAGCGATATTTTATTATGCAACTCCCTAACCCACTTCGGTCTCTCCGTAAAACATGCAATATCATAAATTACAGTTGAAGCAACGTTTACTTTGCGAGAGCCCGCGTTCCGGTTTGGAGGGATGCGAGCACCGAGTCCACTCGAGGCTCACTCGAGGCCGCCTCGCCGAGTCCAGTCGAGGCCCCCGGCAATACCAGCCACAGATGTGTATACGGAAAAGTGTCTCGGAATGCTTCCTACTGCTTGCCTACTTGCCTCTTTTCTCCCAAAGCCTTCTATTCATACAGTAGAATAAAAAGAAAATAAAACAATAATCAAAAACTTGATTATTTCGATATTTATAAAAAGTTCACTGTCTGAAATATTATCATCTATTTATGATTATCTATTACTTTAGAAACACAGTATTATGTGATTTTTTAAATTTTTTAATCAATTAATGCGACAACGTTCCAAAAGATAACGAAACCATCAAACGTGTTATTCAATTCACTGATTTCCATGCTCCGATATACGTATAGAACAGTATTTGTCTAGTTGCAAGTAATAAGTCAATTGCGAGTGATCGAATTCCCTAACGTCCATGTCACGAAGGAATGATTAACTTAACCACTGATTATCAAGCTGAATTTATTAAAAATTGCAAAAAATTTGAAAAAAGAACATTGTGAAGATTGCGCATAAAACAAAATCACTATCTGTCATTCACAACAGAGTTTTATCATAATGAGTTTGTCTGTTTATATATGGGAAAAATATATAAAATATTAAGAATATATAAAATATTCATATTACAAGTTTCATCCATTGATTATTATGCGTACTGGAAGCTTAAGATATATTCATGAGTATGCTCAAGATGCTTTGACGTATTTGACGTAGGCATACAGGCGATTGAATGGCAGAAACGGAGTTTACCGCACGCTCATATTCTAATTTGGCTGAAAGAAAAAATTGTTCCAACTCAAATCGATAGTGTTATATCTGCTGAACTATCGAATCTACAAGAAGATCCGATATTTTCTGACGTTGTCTATAAGAACACGATTCACAGCCCATGCGGAGCATTGAATATAAATTCGCCTTGCAGGAAAGACGGGAAATGCACGAAAATATATCTACCCGATTTGATTAAAGAAATTCAAACTGGTGATGATGGATATCCGAAATACAGACGACGAAAGCCAGAAGATGAAAGATTCACCACCACCATTAAAATAAGAAACGTTGATATTGACATTGATAACAAATGGATTGATCCACACAGTCTAGTACTGTCAAAAACATTTCTAGCTCATATCAATGTGGGATATCCATGCAAATATGTGACATGGCAGAGTTCAGGCTTTCAAATCGAAACGATGAAATCACTCAATATGGGTCGTTACATCAGCAGCAATGAAGCTGTCTGGCGAATTCTTGTATTACTATAAATATTATTTTCTTTCTTCGTCTTTTGCTTTTGTGGCGGGACAGGAAAAAATGTTTATTTTTCTTTTAACGCCTTCATTCTGGCTTGGTGGCGTGTGTCACCATGGGGCTGTGTTGGGGTGGGTGGTTGTGGGCGGCTGGATTACGGGTGGGGGGATTGCTTTTGGCCTTTTTTGGTAGAGGCAATCTTCTAGATTATATTCTAGAAGGTGGCTAATCGAAGGGTTTGGGACAAGGGATGTTGGTATTTGGAAGGAGTGGGCGAGGTCGATGATTACGTCATGGATCGTCTTGGTGTTTGTATCCCTGTGGAATTGGGAATTTTTGACGAACCATCAGAGGACTTTGTTCTGGATGACTTGAAGGGGTTTAAGCCTCTTAGGTGAATATAAATATTATAAATATTCATATTCATATCGGGCCGCCATGGGCGTGTCTCTGGTCGCTGAGGAGCGCCGGCGTGTCTGTGGTCGCGGGGCCGGGCGCGAAGGAGCGCTGACAACTGTCAAACCAACTGTTGATCGCCAGCAATTGTTTAATGTGTTGAAAAATTTTCTCCGTCGTGCCTCAAAATGTGTCGTGATAAGTTCTGGAGTGACTCATCCGTGCAGGCACGCAGACGCGCTCGGGTGAGTCGAGATTTACATAATATATATCCGAATATATATCAGTCGGCCTGTTGCACTTCGTCGGCATGCGGATGACTTTTATTGCTCGCCCCAAATTGGCACTGATTTCCCATTTTGTCAACGATATTTCTATGCAGCAAGTTTGAAAACAGGTTTTGCGATTATTATGCGCCCAATAAAAGTTATGCAATGCAGTTTTTATATTACGGGAGGCTGAACCGTTGAACCGATTAGTGAATAGGATTTAGGATCCACGTTGTATTGGAAACGGTGAGTTTGTAAGATATATGTAATAACTAGTTTATTATTATTATATAATAAATTGAAGATATAATATATACATCGACAGGTTTTTCCCATCACCGGTTTAAGATCAGATAGTACTGGATCTCACAGAATTTGAACTACTTAGCACAACATCTTCTGGTAATCCGTTTTTCAAAATATCCTATACTTAAAAAAATGGCTACTAAGCGCCTTCCTGCTCCTGATTTCTAAGTATAATATTACGCTGAGATTCATTCTGCGGCCCTGCTTTCTTGTTTGATTATCTATTTGTCTCTATCTTCTTGTGTCGCCTAAAAACTTTTCGAGGATATAAAAAATATATCATCCAACGCTAATCAATTAGTTTTCCGGTTTTCTCTCGTCCGTTTTTTAATTCGGATGTTTGTGGTCGCTTTTCGATCTCCAAAGGCAGAGCAGCTTCTCATAAAATTCTCGCAAAATATGCTCTGTGATTTATTAAAATTTGCTCTTACCCACGACCGAGTTCCGCAAGATCGATTCGATTGAAAAATGATTAGCTAGATTAGATATCACGCAATTACAAAAAAAAAACCGCTGTTTGTTTTTGACTCGTCGTGGATTTGAAATTTCGTCAATTCAATCTCCGTAATCTCCGATCAATTTGATCGGTGATTACCAAACGGGTGTGATCACACGCGTCGGTCTCCGCCGGGCCGACCCTGACCTGCCGCGGGCTCGGTGGCTCTGTCAGCATCGCGTGTCTCCGCCAATTCGAGGACACCTTATTTTATCATTATTAAAAAAAAAAAATAGCGTAATGTATAATATATAAACTTTACCAGTACAACACGAGACCGATTAAAAAATATCCCACCCTGAAGACTATTAATAGATAATCGGGCGCGCGCCTGCTCGACTGAAAACGATTCGTATCGACATTGCCCGTGGCGATACAAATTGTTTTTTTTTTTTTTTTAATTTTATTATGTACAATGGGTATACACAATAAATAAATAATAAGATGATCATCAGTTCAATATCAGGGACTTAGTAATTATATCGCGTATTAAAAAAGCGGTTTAGCGATGAATTCTATAAAAGGTGTAGCAGGCTTACAAGTTCAAAAGAAAAATACCAGTTTGGAAAACCCGTTTCCGATTCTCGTCATGTTTCATTCCTTGTATGCACTTATTTCCCTGCATTCAGATTATCAAAGCTCAGATGTCTTTCGTTCGCGGACTATGTGCATAAGTAATTAAGCATGTTCACCAACTACTTCACGCTCGCTTTTCTTGCGACAGTGCCGCTCGAGCGCCTCGCGTTTGAGTGTGGAAAAGCTTAGGTATGGAAATTCCACGGATGTGTTATAATAATGAAATTAGTATAAAATGCAGTATGGCGCCATGCGCCAGCAGAATTTCAAAATAAAATGCAGATAAATCAGTTTTTTCCTCATTTGGGAATCGTTATGCGCTCTTTGGCAATCATTGAATATTCAATAGATCTCACGCACAACGAGCTGCGAGCGAAGATGTCTCGAAATATAAAGGGTTTTTGATTTTATTATTTTTACCAGGGGTGCATCTAGAAGTTAGGTTTCAATCAATTAGATAGTTGACGATTGTCTGAGGGCTTCCGCGCATTTATTCGCAACCAGGCCACACCGTGACGTCACAGGAAAGAGAAACCCCGACAGCGCCCGACTTATTTCCCAATACAGTTCGTAGTACGTTTCGGTGAATTATGAGTTATTTAAATAGCATGACACAATAATACACTGAGCTGAGTTTATTCAATATTTACACACATCGAGGAGAGGCAAGATGGCAAGATGCGAGCTGGCGAGAGACCTCCGACTGGTGCGGCGCGAGTCCGGCCCTTGTCCGGCTCTAGTCCAGCCCTAGTCCGGCCCTAGCCAGGCCCTATTCCAGCCCTAGTCCGGCCCTAGCCAGGCCCTATTCCAGCCCTAGTCCGACCCTAGCCAGGCCCTATTCCAGCCCTAGTCCGGCCCTAGCCAGACCCTATTCCAGCCCTAGTCCGGCCCTAGCCCGGCCTTTTCGTTTCCAGCTGCTCAGCCCGTTCATGATGGAATATAGGACGCGACCAGAATGCACATAAGTTTTTTTAATGTGTTCGTAACTCTCTAAAAGTACCAAATGTTTCGATGTTATTATAAATGATAAGTTCTTGGAAGGTCATGATCTTCGGAGATTTCAAATCAAATAACGTTAATAATAATTTCAAATCTCGCTTTTTTAATAATGATAGCAGCCGAGATTTGATTATAATTAAAACAGAGAGTGGTCCCTGTCCCGTTATCTTCACTGCCTTCAAAAAGTCTTATCAGTGCATTGGAGTGTATCGAGGTTACATAAAATAATATCTAAATTTTCTTTAAGTTCCACGTTGAGGAAAGTTCTCGGTAAAATCACTTGCTGGTAGTAGATTTCCTGTGATTTCCTGTGATACAGCGGGGCAAATGCCATAGGCGAAAGCGCTCACAAATAAGCACGAATGTGATCGATTCGATTTATCTTGTTTGTTTTTAAATTATAGAGTATTACAAATTAAACCAGTCTGTTAGAAAGTACTCCTCGAGTGCTCGTTGGATATTTATTTAAAAATGAAATACGATGTCTCCGAGAAAAATTATTGTAGATGATGAAATCCACACAAACGTTCGGCCAATATTTATTGAAAACATTCGAAAACACGACAAATAAAAAATGGGAACATCACTACAAATATTATTGTAATAATATTATAGTGGAATTCCACCGAGTACTTTTTTCAATGATATTTAATATACTTATTAGCAATGTCATTAATAGTTAAAAAAATAATTTTGGGATTTTTCTACATGTTTAACTTTATTGGTGACCGGTATCGCCAACCTTTTACGTTTGCATTATCAAAGTTTGATAATAATAACGTGAAAGATTGGCGAAACCGGTCACCAATACAATCAACACGTGAAAAAATAACTTTTTTTTTATTATTAATATATAATTCCACCGAGTACTCTTATATATTAAATGTCATTAAAATAGCAGCCCATGTCCGCGGGCCGTTAATGCCTTGTCTATGGATTTATTTTCCGGGTTTAAAGCCGCGTTAAATTTAAACTTGTTACTGGAACCGAAACGTACGAGTACAATATGAATTTCACTTAAAATCACATAAGTGAAATGTTTAAAAGTAAATATTATCATACATCGTATATAATTTCGCGTAATAGCTCAGTGACGTAAGAAGCCACGTCACCCGTCATTACGTCTGTGCATGGGAAGTGGGTCGCGCGTACCAGGCGCCATCGCATCTCTAGTCCGAGCGGGAGACACTCGAGATCGGAGAATTTGAAAGCGACAAATCTAACCACTGTATTCTGTACGAAGATAGGATTCTGTAACCAGTGTTCTGTTAAAGAGCTTTTAGAAGCAGTTGCAGCTGTATCATCCGCATACTTATTACCTTGTTACCGCCTTGTCGTATACTTATTACCACAAAAAAATAGCAACAGAGAAGGTTTATTTCTTGAAGTTTATTTTATTTCCATTGAAGAATTGAAAATCAGAAATAAAAAATTTCGGCTCATCCGAATTTGAAGCCGCGACCTCTGGCAAACGTTTCAGCCGATAAACTACGAGGCGGCTAAAAAAATCATGCGGAAGTACTGACTGAGAGAAATGAGAAATATCCGCATCCAAATAAACTAAGCTTGGAGTCTAACCACTACACGGTAGAAGACATAGAAGTGTGCCTGCAGTGAAAAATCTGCCGATATTTATTCTGAAAATGTCTCGTCTATGAGGAAAAAGGAAATCAACCCCGAGGATGTCCGTTCTAGAGAAATGGCGTCCGGTTGTTATTGAAGGTTCTTTTTAAAGGTTTCTTCAATAGTAGCGGCTGATGCGGGATATTGCTCTCGAATCTGAAGGGGGCAATCTATTTTATAAATATAGTATTTGCAGATTGCAGGAAAATGAATATCGTCTTTGATGCAAGTTTCTACGAATTTCTCAGAATAGACGTCGCTTGCTTGTTGAGTTTACAAGAAAAAAATTAATAATTCTGTAAGCAATATCTCAAGACAGAATATTTGCAAGTTGGAATGGATCGCTCGTTCACTCAGGACACTCAGGTCAGCACTCGATATTTTATCCAAGTCTGGTGGTTCCTCTTCGCTCGGCGTCCTATCGTGCTGGGAATGCTGATCGGCGCAAACACTCGCCGATAAGTCAATAAGTCATCACGAGGACCGGCCGAGGAATTCCGCATGTCAACAGCTCGGCGGCCGTGGAGATTTCCTCGAGAAGATCAATGAAAAAACATTGGCTGAGGCCAGAGAATTGACTGACTACCGACAAGAGCTCCATCTTCCGCCCTGACGAGGTGTTTTGTCTGACGATATGCATTGACGCAGCACAGATGATGGTGCGGTTAATGACACTGATCATTTCCTGTTTAGGACATGGCGCATGTTTCTTGTTAAAATTAGTGACTGCAAATAGCCGAGGTGGGAGAAGCTCTTTCGCTGCACAGATGCAATCCCAATGAGGCATTTCCGTCCAACCCAAATATCGAGGTACAAAACATACTTAATCTACTGTAATTCCACGAAGCCAATCAGTTCTGCTGGCGCAACTGGTGGAAATGTTATTCAATATCTTTTGTTTATTGTTTTATTTACTTGAGAAATTCGATTCGTTTCGCTAAGCGCCGACTCGACTGACAAACCGCAGCACTCGACAGTGAAATAATAGGAGAGCGCGCATTTCGCAGACCCCATTGTCACAGAAGTGGCCCCCCAGCTCGGAAGACTGCGCGGAATTTCCCTTTCCATTATTCAACAATAAAACAGCTGCGCGGTGAAAGAAACGAGAAAATTGTCCATTGTTATTGTTACCTCACAATAGAGTACGTTACGCGATCGTCTCGCTCGCTTCCGGGGGGAGTCGGGCGCTCGCGGGCGCGGGGAAAGAAAATCGCCAAAATCCAAAGCCCGCCCGTGACTTCTTAACTACTTACTCTAGTATTGCAAGTCACACAACATTTAATTGGCATAATAAGTACGTTGTTTCATTTATAGGATATCTATCTATATATATAAAACACAAAAGATGTTTCTATGTCCGTTATAGGCTTTGAAACCATCCAACCGATGTTCCCCAAACCGGTTTCATTTGAAAGACAATAATACTAAAAATCTTTGAGACTATTAAAACAATGCATTTAATACATTCGGTCTATTAATTATGTCAATTTTCGACATTTTCAAAAAGAACATTGAGAAGATCGCGCATAAAACAAAATCACTAGCTGTCATTCACAACAGAGAGTTTTGTCATTTGAGGTTAATTAAAAAATGGCACCGAAAAGAGCTGTAATTGGAAGAAATACAGCAGCCGAAACTGCCAGACAACACGAAGTCATTTGGAGTTAAAAAGGTTGAAAGAGCGACAGTCAAGAGCTGTAGAAACACTAGAACAACATGAAGCACATCTAGAACAAGCTCTAATCAGAGCTACTACAGCAAGAGCTGCTAAAACTCCCCAACAGCATGATAACAGCGTAGTAGCACACGTCGGTTATCCGCTAGTAAAATATGATTGTTAAAAATTCTTGCCTAGTACTAGTGATTTGTTGGTATAAGTGGTAACGCACCGGCCATGTAAGCTAGGGGATGCGTGTTCAAATCCCACACATATCACGATGATATTTTTCTAAGAGTTTCTTTAATCAATTTTCAATAAAGTCATTAGTTTTTACCTTTACCATATATCTCTATTTATCCAAACAAAAAAATTATTATAAATACTACGTTACTGAGCATCGTGTCGCGTCTCATTTATAGTCCCGGCATTTCGGTTCTAAATCTGAGGCCGCCCCTGAAGATGACGACCCCAGATAAAATGCAAAAAAATATGATGATCGAGTTAGATCGGGCTGGGCTTTGAGAAAATGTATATATTACAACATCCATTGTAGCGTATTGTAAAAGGCTGGATAATTTTGGGGACCGTAAATGGTGTGGGTGTTTCTCATCGGACTGGAGGCATGCCAGTTGCGCATTGACATTAATAGCTCATCACAGAGTGAGTCTAATTGCGGACAAGGCCGCGAGGTGTGTTCACCGGCTGGACTCAACTGCCATTACGGCGAATGTGTGTGCTCGACAATAGCACTCGAGGGGGCCTAAACAATCAAATCGTAATAATATGACTGGCATAAGGAACTACGCGCCTCTGTAGCTATCGATAGTTGCACCGTGGAAGCCGTGTAACAAACATGTCGTAAGTACGCGTCCGCCCTCGACGACGTCGTTGACAGAAGAGGCCCAGTCCGCGCGGGGCGCCGGTGTTGCAAGATATTGTCATAATAGCGACATATGGCTCAGTTAGCTCATTTCTAGCCTTAAAATATTAATGTTTTGATAGATGTGTATTTCCGGAATAATCGTATTATTCATTATATATTTATAATTAATATTTATTTTGATCGATTATTCTATTGTGGCTGTCTATTTAATTAATGAAACTATGGTTCAAGCTATACAGTAACATTATGACAACATCCACTCACACTGTTTTTTTTTATAACTATACCGGTGTTAAATGTGAATCTTACATGTGCGACGAAAACAAATAACTACGCTTGTATGAGATTTCTACCGAAACGTAACGAACATTGATTTTATAATAATGCAAACGGAGAAAAATTTGTAATCAGTATAATTGAAACTTTCACTTTTTGAAATTGGAATTAATTTGATTAGCCGCTGTTCTAACGGCGCGTACATTCCGGCGTGTTCTATATTTAAATTCAATTTCAAGACAAGACTTCGTTACCATTGCATGTGTGTGTGTGTGTGTGTATACATATTTAAGAAATTCAATATTTTTGACAGAGAGTACTTGGTGGAATTCCATTTTAATATTTTTGAATAAAATACTTGAGTGATTTTCCACATTTTCGTTTTTATTAGTGACCGGTTTCGCCAACCTCACTCTGTTTGATAATGCCAACGTGAAAGGTTGGCGAAACCGGTCACTAATAAAAACGAAAATGTGGAAAATCACTCAAGTATTTTATTCAAAAATATACATAATAATATTAGCCGTAATTATCAAAAGTTTTTATGAGCCATTGCCTCTTTAAAGCGGAAGGGCTCCTACTGTCACAGTGATAAATCTAAGCAGTCTCGCAGGCCATTTTGATTAATTGATTGCTAAGAACGCGCTCAGTTTAAGGCAGCGGGCTCGGCCGACCTCGCGCAGGTTTCTTGCTGTTGTTTAGGTTTAGGTGAAAGGTGATAAATCTGACGCCCCGCGGCGGGGTTTGAATCCCTGGTATGAATGGCGACCCTGCAAATCTTTTATCTTTACCCAACAACGGGGGGCTGCCGGGCTCGGGCAATCTGAGCGAGGAGTCCGCAATGAAGTATTCTGCGAGACGACATAAATGAGTAGTCAAGTGGCCAGGAGATTGCGGTCGTTTCTGTTTGTTTGGCTTTCGCTTTTCGAAGGTGTCCTCAAGCCGGCCCAAAGTCGGGTCCGATGGAGTCCCTTAAAAGGCGTAAGCGCTCTCGATCATAAATGACTACTATCACCTAGATTATTCACATTTGTTTGTTTTAAAGTCTATTTATCTTAGAAAATAGGCTTTAAAATAATCGATTACCGATCATTATCAATACGTATTCAATAAATCCGCATTTATTACCTGTTGCTACAATACGAATGTGGGTTTATTAAATTATTACTAATATGATTAGGCACATTAGTTCACACATAGAATATGGTTAAAGAAATTCTCAAAAAAATATCAACGTGATTTGTGTGGGATTTGAACCCACATCCCCAGGCTTACATGGCCGGTGTACTGACCCTTGTACTAACGAATCACATTCTTTCAATCTTTAATCATCTTCTATGTGTGAACTAATGTGCCTAATCATATTAGTAATAATATAATGAACCCGTAATGGGTAATAAATACACATCTGACTGACGTTCAATCCCAAAAAAAGATATACGGTTTATTAAATATTTAAAATTATTACTTGGCCATATATTCTGTATATTTAAATTTACTTAAAGGTGTGAAATATCAATAAAGTTAATAGCTAAGCACTTGTCAAGTGATTATAAACAAGACCTATTGCTCAAGCGTCCTGCAGATCCTCGCGTGAGAGAAAATTATCAAATGTGTGTTTTCAGAAGCCAAACTTTAGTTTTCAGGAATCCCCTGTTTGATTGCACGTGCACCCTTTCCACGAAATAGTATCTCTTTTTAACCGACAAAGCTTATTGCCCACTCTTCGCAAATCTCCAGTAAAACTGGAACTATGGAGCATCTTGACGGGTTTTTGAGGTCCGGGTGGTTTCAGGGTCTCAAATGTCTGAAAACTCTTTCCCGAAAGGACCCTATTTGCGCAGATTTTCTGCGAAGCTAATACCGGAGACGGATCTGGGCCCGGCGTGCTGGCTTGATAATAGCGGTCCGGTTTATTTATTCGCTTGAGGTGTGATCTTCGGAGGACCGGGGGGAGGTCGTGACTCGCCAGCACATCCGCGGATCCTCGCTAATTGCAAGCGTCGTCAGAAGCCGCGATTTCTCCGGTCACATGTCCCGACGCCTGGTCCAGGAACTGGACTCACTCTAGGACATCGGCATAAAAACCCAAATAGCAACGATTGCATTTATGCATGTAACGGTTTGCATTATTTATGTAACGGTTGCCCTCATGTATGAAACGGATGTCTTCTTGTATGTAACGGTTGTCTTCGCGTATGTTACGGTTGCCCATATGTACGTGACGGTCGCCTTCATGAATGTAACGTCTGTCATCTTGTATGTAGTGGTTGTCCTCGTGTACATGACGGTTGCCCTCATGAATCTAACTTAGTATGTAAAAGTGATGGTGTACATGGAATCAATCTGCTTTCAATCAATCGTCTTTGGCTTTGGCAGCGGTACAAGAAAATATGTTTGTCTTTTCTTCAAACGCTTTTGTACTGGCTAGGTGGCGTGTGTCACCATGTAGTTGTTATGTGGAGTGGTGTGTGGGTGGGAGGAGGGTGGGGGGATTTGGAGGGGCTGGTGGGGGAGGGTGGCTTTTGGCCTTTTCTGATATAGGCAATCTTCTAGGTAGTACTCTAGAAAGTGGCTGATCGAGGGGTTTGGGACAAGGGATGTCGATGTTTGGAAGGAGTGGGCGAGGTCGATGATTACCTCGTGGATCGTCTTGGCGTTTGTATTTCTGTGGAGTTGGGCATTTTGGACGAACCACGGGGCGTTCATTGCCCATCGGAGGACTTCGACGACTCGTCTACGGTATGCCCCCGCCCGAGTGCGACAAGCGGCCGGCTCGAGTCGGCGACAATCGCCAGAGCTGACCTTCGCGAGACTTCATCAGACAGCGACAAAAACTAAATTGTATGTCGTGCTACAGCGCAATCTACCCGGCTCGACAAAAAGTGTGGCACAATACTTGCTGCAGTCGACCATTGGCCAAACTCGCAGACAACGATATACAAATATATATTTGTAAATGACTGCGCAGGTGATGAATGAAATCAGGGCGTCATAACGATATGATCAAAGATAAAACAGTTTGATTTGGTGCAGGGTTCAATCGCTCTAGTGCAGTGTTAAACATCTGCGAGGAGACAGGATCGCGAGGCAACCTCAGAGGCCAGCTCGGGGCTTCGGCAGGGGCTTCACGAAGAGGCACTCACCCGAGACATATATAAATTGATGGCTAAGAGATCACGATCGCTTAAGATCCTGAGGACACGATTGGATTGTAGATCCAGTGGGTTCGTGGGGGTCCGGTCGGTTGGAGACCTTCCCCTCCCTCGCCCTCACCGCCCCTGCCGCGTGCCGGCAATGACACGCGAGACGTCTGCGCTCTCCGGTAATGGAGTCAAGGCCCTGGCGCAGCATGCGTACTCAGAGCCGTCCACGCGATCCTCGCCTGCCAAGGGCGACGAAAGTGCGGCGACTCCGCCTCGGCCGGACAGGCGGAGTCGCCGCAACAGCTTCTCCGACAAATTGAGTTTTGAGGTTCCCGGAACTTCCGGATTTGAAACGAAGCGCATTCAGCAGAATTTAACGTATTGTACATATATTCTAAATATTTATCAACTGCATATTTTTGAAACTTAAAACCCCGATAAGGACGAACGGACGGACCTGCAATATTGTGAAAAAGATAATATATATATAAGTAGACTTTTTTCAAGTATCGACGAAGTTATTTAAGACCTATCTTAAACATTCCAGCCAAACAGTGTGATAAGGAAGCATAGAACGTGCCCGCGGCTTGTGTATAGATAAAAAAGACACATCTGGAAGAGCACTTTTGACTGGAACATTCTAGGCGGGTGTAAGTTTTGCGACCCTTGCCTGCGAAAACCCTGGATGAAAAAAAATATTTCTGACTATGATTTATTTGGTCACAATAAAGCAAATTCCAGTGTGAAACCAGACACAGCCCCCAATCCTCGCCTCGTTTTGTTTTTCGCCAAGTTTGAAATATGTTTTTAATGTTAATGCAACGATCGTTAAGAAAATCTAAACGAGTAGTATAATCAATAACACTACTAGATAAGGATTGAAAAATTTTAAGGGTTACGATTGATCGGGAGAATTACAAACTGAGCATGGCTGTCGTGGGTTTCCACAAAGCGGATTCGGGTTAAAAGGCTTCGAGGGCATTTCCCGTCGTTTTGAGCGTGAGTCAATTACCCAAGAGCTCATTGTTAAAATTAAAAACATGTCAAAATTCGGGTCTATCAATGTATTTAGGAATAATCTGTTTATAATTGACACAGAAATACAGGTGTTGGCACATCCGGCGCGCCGGCCACTCAAACAGAAGGAAACGGTTGATTTGGCACTCGTCCTTCGCAGCACTCTCTCAACTAGCGGCCAACTAGTTGTCGCAGACTCAGACTCCGCATTCGGTTAAGCCGAATACGTATGCCTATTTTTAAATATTTTTTATTCACGCGTTGATCACATTTACGGCGATTTGTGTATCATTTTGCGGATGGGAGCTTTTAGCGCGCGCGCCGGCGGAAATTCAATTATTACTATTATCATTGAACTTCATATAAATATATTTTTGAAACATAAATATTTAGGAAGTTTTTTCATACATCGTATTGAAGCCAACATAATTTTGGTATTATCTAGAAGAGGCATCGGTGCTTTAAT
The DNA here is from genome assembly GCA_022113835.1 of Atopsyche davidsoni. NCBI lineage: Eukaryota > Metazoa > Arthropoda > Insecta > Trichoptera > Hydrobiosidae > Atopsyche > Atopsyche davidsoni. The sequence continues at coordinate 6,279,944 of JAILWY010000020.1, read as the reverse complement.
TGTTCATACGCTATGTGTCGCAAAATATCAATAACTCTGATTTCGATAGATAAAATAAAACTACATACTATACTTGTCGCTAAAAGAATTTCGCAAAGCCCGTCCTGGGCAGATATCATAGAAATAATCTACGACAAGTGACGACCGCACACTCAATGTTGTGATTATCCTAGCCCGGGGCGGTTTGCCGATTGAAATACCTGCGGCGGCTAACGGTGCGAAAGCTCCGAGGATTCACAACCTCTATTGAATGGGGGCACGAGTTTGGAATGATTCAATAAGTACATTTAAATATCATTTCATCGGGTACATAGTTTCCTCTGGCACGGAAAGCTGCGAGCGAAATCGACCCGGCCTCGTCTAACCTGACCTCACCGTCGCGAAGTCTGGCAGACGTCTCGACAATTGTCGACAATAAAAACGTGCCCAGATAGAAAAGATCGACATTCCGAGTCAGAACAGAAGGGAAGGGAAGCTTACCTTTGAGGGCCCACTTCTCGCCGGTGGCCAGCCCGCGCAGCAGCAGGGCCATGGGCGCCGCGCACGCCGCGCCCAGACGCTCGCGCACGCCCGCCGCGCCCGCCCAGTGAGCCGCCAGCCCGCGCGCGCTGTACACCTCCAGAGCAGCCTCCACGCCGCGCACCTGGCGCAGCACGTCTCCGGGCACGTCCCCCGCCGCGTCCCCCCCGTCCTCCAGCGACTTGGCCTGGCGGCTCAGCACGGCCGCCCTCCTGGGTATCTTGTCGATGTACGAGCTGACGCCGGGCTCGATGGTCTGCGACTCGTCAAAGTCCAGCGGGAAGCCGAGCTCTTTGTCAGCGCTGATCTTGTCGTTGAGCTCCTTGAAGACGGCCGCGTCCTCGGCGCCGCGGCGCTCCTCCTCGCTGTCGCTGTCGAAGTCATCGAAATCGATCAGCTCGCTCGATTCTGTAGTCGTCTTCGCGGCACCTTTCAGAGGAGACAAAACGCGTCCCTCGCTCTTGCCGCTCCTCTTGTCCTCCTTGCCGAAGTCGTCCGATTTGCTCTGCTCCGCGGTTTTGTCGGAACTGAAGTAATCCTTCAGCACTTTCAGCGAAGCCGGGTCTATCTTTCGCTTGCCCCCCGACAGGTTCTCCGAGTTGAAATCGTCCTTGCCGGATTTCGCGGAGTCCTCGCTGCCGTCGATCGCCTTGAGGAGGATCGAGTCGTCTCCGAAGAACTCGTCCGAGCCCGCGGTCTCGGCGGTGGCCGGGAAGTCGTCGAAGCTGAGGTCCGCCGCGCTCGGCCTCGAGGACGTCTCGCTGAAGTCGAGCTCGCGGTCGTCGGGGGCGCTCCTGCGCGCCCTGTACTGGGACAGGAGCGTCGCCAGGCTGAAGGTGTTGCTCCTGCTCTGGATGAAGGTCTGGACGGCCTTGACTATGGAGTCGGCCAGCTTGTCCTGGGTGTTGCCGCCGTTCCTCTTGCGCTGCGCCGGGGTCTTGTCGAACACGGAGAAGTCGAAGTTCTCGTCGTCCTCCTCCAGGGTGCTTCGGGTGGTGTTGGCCGCGACCCTCGGGACGCTCGGGACGCTCGGGACGTTCGCCACGCCCGTCGCGTTCTTGACCCTCGCGTCCGCTCCGGCCGTGGAGTTGGCGGCGGCGCACAACGACAGCGCGAAGGCACTCAGCACTAAGCATAAACTCTTCTTCTTGAACATCGCCATTGTTAATGTTTTATTGTCTCTCTTGGGCGCACGAAATTTTTTTAAAAGTTCAATTTATTCTAAATATTTCATCATTTCCTCTTGATTCTGAAACATATGCGTTTAAAACGTCACCGTGACTGCCGGGTATTCGTGCCGTGTGTTTTAGTAAAATGCAGTTCAACTCGAGCACTCATACCCTGGACAGTTTCATGTCGGACGATTATGTAAAAGCACTGTCACACGTAATTAGTATTTTTTTTCTTTGCGTGCGCGTTTTGTAATTTTCTAATCGTTAAAATAAAAAATAATGATATTCAGATGGTCGGTTTTGTCACTTTCAGTTTATAAAGCAAAATATTTGTGTGAAATATTGCGAATAGGATTGAGTTTGTAAAAATGCACGTGAACATAACGACTTAGATGAAAAACATGCCACAAGGCAACTTTGCATTTAAAATCGAAATATATTCATCCGAATTACATTATTTTTATTAGAATTTGTCGTATATTAAGACAACATTGATTATTCTTTTACAACAAGAGGCGTGCAGTCCCGCGCCCTTAAATTACTCCGAAAAAGTGTAAGAGTTAGCTTTTGCCGCTTTCGCTTGAGAAAATGTACGCGCAATGAATGAGAGATATAGATTTTATTATATCAGGGATCCCGAGTACCCACTACACTATTTTCCCTAAGAAAACCGTGAACAGGCATAGAGATAGGGAGATCGTCACCGACTTCCTCCGAGGAGAGGCACCCGAAGAAAATAGAAATTGAATGAAAATGTAACTGCAAGCTCGGATATGAAACGCACTGCACGCCACAGGTAGTTTTGATGTGCGTTTGAATGAACTGTAATTATTTTCGTCACAAAGCCTGGACATGAGGTCTACCTGACTGCGGTCCCCGGGAGCGGTCAGGGCGGACTGAGGGAGCCGGCGCCGCGGAGCACCCGGCTCCCCGCCCCTCTCCCTCTCCCTCTCCCTCTCCCTCCCTCTCCCCTCTCTCACCGCTTTCCATCGCCATTACCGAAAATCACTTGCACAACGTCCGCCGGCTCCGTGACGTCACGCGCTGTGACGTCACGCGCCGGCCAGGGCGCAGGGCACGCAGTCATCAACACAAATGAAGCAGGGAACTTCACAACGATTCATCAGTCGAAGGATATCTAGTAATATTAGTATTATTTTGAATAATCGATTATATAAATGAACGCGGCCTGTAACCGAGAAAAATTTTGCGCGAAAGTTTAGTTCCGGAATAGAAAACTTCAATAAAGTAAATCCCTCACTCTCATGCCAGGCCACTCGGGATAGTGATTATTTCTGAGGAATAAGTCATTTTCCTTTTAGTATTTAGTCGATAAAATTGGTAGCTCAGATTATTCACGAGGTGAATAAGGCACTAATACTTAATACCTACTACTGCACAAAGTTTTTCTATCCCTCTTATTAACATTAGTACCGGTGAGTGCTTAAACCGGGGTATGATATCCCGCAACATTCAAAACGCTTTGTCTAAATCCAAATGCTGATAGAGAAAAAATCTGATCTCTCAGACTACAGCACGTTTGACACCATCTCTTTGCGGTTTAACCATCGGTTTAACGTCTTTATTTAAATATCCCGCATCAGAAAAAAGCAGCGAAGAGCTGTACTCGGCTGTGCTCTTCTCATGACCAGCGATGCAATAATTACGCTTTTCACGGGATGTGAATGAAAGAATTGAAGATTTTTAAAAATATTTTATTTGCGCAAGCTTTACAATGGTGTTAAGTTAACAATGTTGGGAAACGCGACTGCCCGTGAAGCATGTCGTGCACCGCCGCCGCCGCTTCCTCTCACTCAAGCCTCCGCGGGCTCTGCGCCACTGCCATCTATTGGATTTATGTAAACTAACATTTTCTTATGATAAAACAGGAAACTCTATAAATGTTACCACTTGATTATTTACAAATAAGTAGAGATGCTCTCGGTATATATTACCACTTTACCCGCCATGCTATAAAGGGTTTTTTAATAAACTATTTTCCCTACCGACTAAGAAAAAGACAACAAGCGATGAGAGCCTAAACCTAATCCTGAGAACTCAATATTGTAAATAGATACAAGAAAGCTGTAAAACTTTAAATACTATAATATAAACTTTAATCATATAAGTTGACACCACATTGTATTAGTAATTTTTGGGAGATGGTCAATCAAGTAATGTCGATTATGTTCTATAGCTAAAATGTGAGGAGTCTTTCCGAGGTGATTCCCGGCTCTTACTTTTGCTCCTCTGTTGATTATTTTCTGGATTTCACAGATATGTAGATTATGCTCAATACTCAAATGCAGAGCTGTATTGCCCCAACGATCCTGTGTATTGACATTTACGTTGAACTCAAACAGTAGGTCCAACCCGGGGATCCATCCCGCCCTAATTGTTTCGTGAATGGGGGAACACTTCATGCTGGGGCTCCGGAGGTTGACATCAGCTCCGTGCTCAAGTAAACGTCGCATACATTTAAAATCCCTAGATTTTAAAGATATGAATATAATACCGCTATTTAAAATGTGAGTCCTTTGCGCGTGGTTGGTGTGACGCTCCATCCACTTGAGAACGATCTGAAGAATCTTGTGCGTGCCCTCCTTGATGCAGCTCTGGACGATGTGGTTGCATAATCTATCGTTGTATTCATGCGGAGCGATAACCTCGAAGGCCGTCGCGACCATCTTCTTACTCAGCTGGGCGTTTAGGAACTTCCGTACAATGTTAAATTCGTTCTTTACCAGCACACGTCTCATGAATATGGATACTTTTCTGTTATCTTTTTCTTCATTTTTTAGTAATTGATTCAAATACTTGGCAAAATAAAATTCTGCAAACGTTCTGTGAGAAAACTGTGGTTGTCCGTTGACCACTGAATTTACTAGCCCTATGTTTTCCTTTCCGGCTTTGATTTGCTCAATATAGAAACAGAGATTTTTTTTTTGTTCCTTAGTCAAGAGAACTATGATGTCCTCATTAGGCAGAAGTGTTCGCAGAGCCAAGATCTGATGTTGCATGGTGCTCTTGGTCTTTATACTCTCAACGAGATAATCCATCAGTACATTGGTTTTGGATATGCCAGCTTTGGCCGTCAATAAGGTGACAATTTTATTTTTCACAAATAATTCATATAATTTGTTGATATTTATTTCTGATGGCAATTTTGGTTGGTTGGATGTTGAATTACAGAATTGCATGCAGCCCTCTTGGTTTTCTCTTGAAATATCAAAAAATACATCTGCTAGCATTCTCAACTGAAGAGGAACTCCGCAGAATGAAGTGAAAACCTGCGACGAAAAGCACTTGTTAAAGATGTCGATGAGCGCCTTGGCGTACTGTTCAATTCTTCCGCGCTGGCCTTGGTCAATCTTTCTCTGCCAAAAATCTACTAGAAAACTTCTCTGGTCCTCTCCTGACAGTGGACACAGTGAGTGAGACAGAACTCCCAGAGCACACTCCATGTAGCGGCATTGCTGGGGCCGCGTGGTGACGATAAGCCTAAAATTGTGCTTCTGCAGAGCTCGAATGAAGTTTGTGACTATCTCTTTGTAGTTAGGACTGATCTCATCTATCGCATCCACCATGATTACTACATTTTCAGAATGATTCGGGAGGTAGTTTTTCAGAATCCTTTTCTCTAGGGTTGTTTTGAGCTCGTTTTTTATTAAATAGTCTACCAGGAAGTCCACAATTACTTTCTTATCCGCTTGGGAGAAGTTGATATCTTGTGGAACTTTCGATAGCTCGTTAGTTTTCTGATTGAGGTCTATCCTAATCAAGATGAACATGGAGGTCTCGTGGTTGGCAAAGGTGAGGTAGTCGAGGAGGGTGGACTTGCCGGTTCCCGCGCCGTCGCTGATGATTACTGTGGAAGGACTCTCCTTGGTGAGTAGAATCCTCTGATCAATTTGGTTGGAATCATTCGTCGACTGGGAGCAACTGTGCTCGTTCAGTCTATAACTGTCTAGCGACTGTAGACTGCTATTTGTTTTAATTAACTCTATTTCAGACATTCCCACCACGCCTATTGAATCAGAAAAATCAATATCAGTTAATATTTTTGTACTCGGTTTGTTGGTATAGCATAATTTTCGATTTCGGTACAATTTTAAACTTATTGGATACATTTCTGAGGTACAAATGGGGTTTGGCTGTGTATGGACTATATATCCTATCTGCACTTTATATTCTATCAACAGTTCCACAAGCATCTCATCATCAATCGTATCGTACGTTTCCTCTGTGAGAAGATTTTCCAGAGTGAAGTCATGGCCTTGGAAGTTCACTTTGATTTGGAGCAATTTATTCTGTGACTGAGGTGTTAGATCTGCAAAGCCATGCTTGTGCCGTAGACTATATATTATTGCATCTACGTAGACTTGTGGACTCTGGCAGATAATAAGCTTCACCGTGCCAGGTTTAGCTACTAGAATAAACCGCGCAGCAGTCAGGAGAGTCTGCGTGCTGAACACGTATTCTATCATCTCCTGCGTCCAGTCTGCTTCGCAGTCCAAAACGAGCAAATCATAGGTGGAGGTCCCTTGGAAGGCTCGGTTGACTGCATCACGTGTTTCAGGTTGAAGCAGGGAGCTGAGTTTTATAAAAAGAAAGCTGTCCGGTTTGGAGTATTTCTCTGTGGTTTTTTCCAAAGCCTGCAAGACCAATGCAGATCCTATTGTAGTTTGAGCAACTTCAATGCAGAGGACTCGCTTGTTGCTGTTGGATAAGAACTTGCGAAGCTCGTTGCTTACAGGCTGCCATTTGGCCAGCTGAAAGACGCAAGCCTTTAGTTTGTTTTTATAAACTATATCAATAGCCGAGCAAGTAGGACGGCTAAATTCTATTTTGAGGTTATTCAATAGTTCTCTGCCGGTCTTCTCGGTGAAGCATTCTCCAGATTTCCTTTTGAACCAATTATCCACATGGTGATAGAAGTGATTATACGCCGCGGCCACGTTTACAAAATTGAACTCTTTTTCTTTTTCTAATTCATTTTTTATGATATCGTCAAGCTCCTCTTCCGATGGTTGGTTGACGGCAAACAGCAGTTTTTTAAGGAACTCCTCGACATCTTCTTGCGTTACATGATCTTGGGGCAATTCTGATGGGAAATTTTCCCTGTTTCCTGACTTGAATCGCTTGACAACATTGATCTTCTGCTGGAAGTCTACCAGTTTGCAGGTTTTCTTGCATTCTCTCTTGTGCCGTAGAATACATTTTTCCATTATTTCCCTGAATTCTTTAGCTTCGGGTAATATGTTCTCAACAAACTCGGTCCGGAAGTTTGCCACATCGCCTTCTACATTTAATACCTTCTCGACCAGGGGAATATGGTACTTCTTCACTAAACTATTTTCTCCTTTCGGACTGAGCTTTTTGTTTTTGCACATGGCACTGCAGATCTCGTCAGCCAGATAGTAAACATCCGACGCTTCACGTAGAACATAGTAGAGCTGTTGTCGCCCAGCGCCAATTACTTGGAACAGCTTGGCTACCTTATTTCCATGTTGCAAGCTAAACATTGTCAAGTATGATGAGTTTGCATCGTTCGGGATGACTTCGGTGAAATGTTGCTTCTCCTCGTCCTTGACGCCTATAGTGGTACATATGATGAGGCTGTTGGCTTTCTTTAAGCAAAGTCTGTCGTCTGTCTTTGAGTCTTCGTGCTTGATTTTCCACCAGGAATAGAAGCATTTAGCCAGGGAGAAAGATTTTTTAGCGGGGGAAGTCAACTCGCTTATGGTGATGTAATTTTTTTCATTTTTGTAACTAAGTTCGTTCCTGTGCTTAGCTTGCAGAATAATGAGTTGGTATTCTTGTTGGTTGATGTCTGTTTTATATTGGAAGACAAGATCGTCAAATTTTCCCGCTCCCTTGACCTCTGTTCTCAGACAGAACATATCTCCCCTAATGGTGGCTTTGAGGTAAAACATCGCGATGAGCTTGACTTGGTAACTTATTCCTTTCATGGAGTGCTGCAGCTCTGAACTGGTTTGATGGAGAAGAGGTGTTGGAGATGCCATGGTAATTACTGCCTGAAACAATCAAATTTTATAACAATCAAATAAAAAATAAATATAAGAGATTTTTTATTATCAAAAAATAAATAATTAAAAAAACCCAGAATATTGTGTCACTTCTCTATCGACCCTCCATTGATCAGACCATTTATCAAAATTGATCTCTTTGATATTTCCTGAAAGTGTTTTGCTTTCTATAAATTTGAAATGAAGCCAATACTCACAAACTTTGTTACTTTTAAATATTTGCAGATGATAGTGATATTTTTATCTTAAGAAAACTGTTTACCTTCAATGCGGTCAAATCACAAAATAGTACATATTTTAAACATGCAAAACTCAATCACTCACTATTGAAAAGATCTAATGAGGACGTAACAGAACCGAGCCGGACCTCGACAGGCTCGGACAGGCTCTGGACACCTACTCCTATTAACCTGAGCCGATAGGTTGAATTTGAATCTGTAATATTGTGGATAGCGGGTCTGGTGCTCTGGATCCTGTGAAATGGGACTCTATTTGGGGGACCTCGGAATTAGTTTATAGGCTCGAAACGTTAAACATAAGATGAAACGTGGCATAACACCCAAGAGTGTTTGTAACGATAACGGCTGTCATTAACACATCTAGTTTGTACGCAGTTCTAAAGCTTCCACATACATTTTGTCTTTTCATTTGTTTTTTTAATCATAAATACAATGATTGATAAAATGAATAAACTTTGCACCTGCAATTTTGCTGGTTTGCCCTATGTTGCATGGTTCGACCTTTTTTTGTTTATAATATTTTCATTTATAATAGTTGCAAAATGATGCACTATTTTTGTAATCTTTTAAGCATCAAATTGTAGGAACGATACCCGTTTTAAAGCAAATTATAAATGATAATCGCATGTCAAACAAACTGAGTGGGATTTGTAACTATTAAACAGTTATTTTTGGGAGAAGGGATTTTTCCACATGTTTAATTATGTTTGACTATGCCAACGTGAAAGGTTGGCGAAACCGGTCGCCAATAAAATAGAATTCCAACAAGTATTCTCTGTCAAAAACATTGATTACAAAAAATATCTTTGTTTTACGAAAAAACTTTAGCAACAATTGTTTATTTTGATCCCTAAATCTTATTATGTTGAAGTTTTTTTTAATAATATATGGCTTAATTTTTTAAATATTAAATATATAATAATAAAATATTATCAGGTTAAATATTAATATGAAGAATTGGATTACTGGAATTGAATGTTTTGATGCAAGTCAATGTTCTTCGCTTTGATTTGATTTGGTGATTGACTCTTAACAATGTAAGAAAATATTTTAGCCATTAACCTACCAAAGAAATGGAAAATATTGGAAAGCGCCAAAATTTTATAGGTCCATAAGTTTAACCTAAAAAATATCTGATTTTTGGACTACAATTTTTGAAGATTATAATAAAAGATGGCTAGGATAGACTCAGAGCATGAAAATTCTTTAAACTCTAAGGACAACCTTAGAGCAATACAAATTCATACTTTTTGGAGCTCGTTGATATTATAAGTGCTATGTTCCAGGATGTCTTCTTTCGAGTTCAGAGATTTCAATCCTAATACTGGGGCTATCTTCAGGGATTTTAAATTAATTTCACATGAAATGAGAGGATTTGAGCTCACCACTCTGATTTATTTTGCTGGGCACTCGGAAACGAGTGTACCTCTTCGGGCAAGGGTAGAGTCGGTAACTGAAATTCTCAATACTTGACAACTCTCTGACAACACCAATAGGGGTGACGGCCTTAGGCTGAAAACAGCTTGGTTGCCAAACTTGCTCCAAAACTCCTTATTAAAAGATACCACGAGAAACAGAAAAAGTGTAATTTTGGGCACAGGGAATGGTTGACACTAACTATAATATGCTTCACCACTGATTTGTTCTTGAAACTGATATTTATTGCTTCATTTGCATGAAGTTGCAATGGCACTCACTCAACTCACTGGACAGACCTGACCGGGAATGTACGGAGGGGGGTAAACTGCATGAATTATAGAAAATCAAGATTTTATATCTGCTATCAGTCACTTATCTTTTTTACTCCCCACTATGTCTTTTATTTGTGTACAAATAATAGTTAAGGTAGATAATGGGAAATTGAAATTTTATCAATATTTGACATATATGATAAGATAGGATATTTACAAAAAGAAAAAAATGTCAATGATAACTTCGTCTTTCACAAAAAGATTAAAAAATTACAAAGTTGGTTTAAAACTTGTCCCCTACATTCACTACGTGATAGCCCACTAAAATAAAAACATTTGTCAAGTTATAATATCAAAAAAATGTCACCGGGAACCAAATTGGGGGAGTGCCTTGGGGCAACAACAATTCTGGACGCGTCGGTGTGGAGAACCACTTCATTATCTCCCATATTTGGAAAGTAGTACCCCACGATTGCACCTTTTTTCAAAATGTCCTCAAGGATAATAAAGTCAATATTGTTTATTTATTTATTGGCAAATATACAATTAAAGTACATGTATAATATTTCAAAATTAGTTTGTGCGATATTCATGTAGTATTTACATTTAGCCACTGCCACTAAAAATTAAATCATTAAAGCAATACAAAAATGATGCTTAACTCGCTTTGATCTGATTTGGTAAAAAAAAATTCACCACAGTAAATGAAATGTTGTTGTGTGATTATTGGTACAAAAAAGTCTGGCCAGTCAGAGCATGTATTCAATATTTGTAATTTTTCCCCATGTTTAATTTTATTGGTGACCGGTATCAATATCGCTTGATCATGCCAACGTGAAAGGTTGTCTAAACCGGTCACCGATAAAATTAAATATGTGGAAAAATTACAAAAGTATTTTATTTAAAATCAGTCAGATTAACGCACGTCAAGCATTATTTTAAAGGTTTGTTTTTTGGTAGCGGTGTACAAGTACAGAAAATTATATAATAAATAAATATACCAATGATTTTTTTTTAAATTAAATAAACCCACATTCAATGTCCATAAGGGTTTATTGCATTTACAATATCAGTTTGCGCAATAATCATTAAAATTCTCGCTTAGGTACAGATCCATAGTGGTGGAAAGGACTAAGGGGCTCTAGCCTCCGAGGCTCTAACAGCCGGGAAGCGTTCGATTTTTAATCATGTCAAGCGTTTCATTCAATTTTTCACATGTGTATCAATTACTTAAAAACATATTTTAGTTACAAATCTACATCACACGTCACCGTATCTATGGTAATTGCTTTAGGTAGACAATTATTTTAATTTATAGTTATCTTTTTCACCAACGAGATGTCTTGAGTTTTAGTAGCAACCGATAAAAGAAATTGGCTTTCACTTCTATAAAAAAAAATTTTTTTTTAAAATTATATTTCATGTTATGTAAAAAGATAATAAAGTTTCCCCACATGCAAGTCACCTTAAATACGTGTAACCTTACACGCAGTGACTGCACGCTTGTCAACTTGCACAACCTTTCTGTTCACTTTATATCTCAAAACATTCAATGCTTACATTAGAAGTGCATGAGACGAATATTAAAAATATATGTTCCTTGAACATAAACATTTAAAAGCTTGGAATAAAATCTTAACATTCAATAAAAATTTTATATTATTTACATACTACAAACAACTTTCAAATATTGTCTTTTTTTTATACAAAAATGGAATAAATTTACTACCTATTACGAGTCGCCCTAAAGGCTGACACTGCATTAGTTCAGAAATAATCAAACCTACTTACAAAACCACACATAGCAATCTTATCTCACCTTATATATATTGTTACTAAAAATAAAATCTCACTTTAATTGCAAGGGTAATCTTATTTTTGAATGCGCACTTGTAAACAACCAAAAGAAGCTCCGACTTGCGTGATTACTATGTATTGTATATATGTAATATAACCAAACAAATAAAATGTACGAAGTTCCTTGTACAACGTAATTTTCGCAGGCTGTTTCGCAAGAGGTCTTTGAGATTTAGGTATGTTTGAAGAACTACGTCCAATGATTGATTGCCAATAACGGAGTCCTGAGTGTGCACAAGGTTGTTCGGTTAACCCTCTGATGTTTTCAACAAAATCAAGCTGGACACAGTTGCAATTGTAGCTCAGTGCTTCCGCTGCTTGTTCGCCTACTTCTTATCTTGCGACCTTCATTTCTTATAGATGATTAGGGACTTCTCGTTTTTAGATTATCTATTTTGGATGTCTCCGTCTCAGGGAACAAAGTTTAAAAAAACAGTTGTGTCGAGAAGAGCCCTGAAGATATAAATATTAGTCGTGTTTCCAGAACAAAGTGGTATTGTTCTTCACGCCTCCAAATATCCTCACTCTGGAATATATTCACAAATCTGACAGAGGGCCCACATTTTGAAAAAAAAAACGTTAGCTTAGACCTTGAAAAATGAAAGTGTATTGGAAAACCAACGGCTCTGTCACTGGTTCTGTTCCGAGGTACTCTTATCTTTGGTCCCATCGCTCCCTGATTGCTGCAGAGATACACGCTCCATATACACTGTCAATTGACTAATTGTTAAAAACATATTTTCTTTAAACTAAGAAATTTTACAAAAGACTATTTTTTTTAGGCTCTAAAATGAGCTTTCTTGAGGTGTATCATTACCGCAGATTAGAAATTATCTGAAGAAATATTAATGAATATCTCCCTGCAGACTTTACACCCTTCTTCTTGTTGCGGCCCAACTCTTCTGAAGTGGGGTATTAGACTAGGGTAGACTCCTAACTCAATTTGTCCAAGTGAGGGTCTTTGCCCTTACTGGTTTTAAAAAAAAGATGCTGGCATGCACCTCTGACAGACAAAAGACCCGACGAGACTTCCTCAGCAGACTAGTATTTTGGTCGGTGCATTCACACAGTGACTTGGACGTTCTGCACGACATTGGACCACTCCACCTTGGAGGGTACGAGGTAGAAGGCCGGTGCCACCTTGGCGCCGCACGGACACTGGCAGCCTGCAACCAGAACAAAAGCACATTGTCATGCAAATAAAATAAATACATTTTTGAAAAGTTTTTACGGGAAATGGGTGAGATTTGAACCCTTGGCCTCTGGGAAATATGAACTATAATTTTATTTTAATCTCAGAAAGAATATAGAAAACCTATTGTTACAACTGGAAAGGAAACCGGAATGGAGCATTATGATCCCGGAAGAATGCCAAGCCTCGAACATTTGGTTGCAGATGTCTCATTTATATCAAAAACTCAAGGCTTTTCATTTTGGTTCTTCTTGCACCTCATAATATGAACATATAATGTTGAACTACCCACCCATTATCCAACTGAAGCTGCCGAGCTTGTTGGCGCATTTGGGGCAGTGAAGTTTCCCCTGCACGTTCTTGTGAATGTCTTTCATCCAAGCCAGAGGTTCCACAAAGTAAGTCTGCACACACACCTCCGGGCAGTCATGACTATCTGCAATATTGTTAGTCCCCATGGCGTCGGGGTCCACAACTGCGTCTCCGGTGATATCCACGTCCTCCGAACTCGAGGAGCTCATATTGATGGGAATATCGACTTTCACAGCCTCTAGGTCCTTATTTTCGTTTCCACACGCCAAGCTCTTGAGCTTTTCGATTAGAATTTGGCCATTTTGCACGCACGCTAGATCACACTTTTCAATAGGATCTGTTGAGATCTTGGCGGCTGGGTCTTTGGGATAGGGGCGTCTGCCCATGGCGATACGTATGGCACGCGGGATATGGGGAATGATGTTTTTCTGGGACGCGACGATACGTCTGCACTTTTTGCAGCGATAGACGAGTGGGTCGGGGCGCTCCTGCGTCAGACCCGGGTCGGCTTTAACGAGATCTGCACATATCTGCGGAAGAATCTTCACTGAAAATAAGAGATAACTTTATTGCAATAATTAGCTAAAATAGTGGCAACAATGGATAATGAAACGCCAGAAAATTAATAAGTTAGGTGTAAGTTTGAGTCCAGAATTTTTATTATAGAATTTTTCGCATAATTTTAAGCGTGAATCTATAAACATTATTTGTTAGAAATATGAAGCATTATAAAGAAACTAGTGAATGAAGAATGTTGTCACCTTTTTTGACGTGGTCGGCGGCCATTCGGAGGCGGAACTGCTTATAGCGCGGGTGCTCCTTGTCCAATAGGCAGCCCATGCGGCCGTAGAGCTTGAGCTGGGCGATAAAGCCGCTGTTGGGGCAGGTGATGCTGCGCTTCGCCTTCACTACGTAGAAGGCCTCCTCGAAGGACATGCTGTGCGCCCACATCATGTAGGCTATTACCACGGCCGCTGAGCGGGACATGCCGAAGTAGCTGGGGCAAAATATAACACTGTTTATTCGAGACAGGGACTCGGGAAGCGTGTGTGCCAACAACTGAATCATAAGGTGGTTTTTAATGTTCTAATAATGTACTCACCAGTGGACTAGCACCATTCCTTCCGCCACCGCCTGTTTGATGAAGGCGTTGGACTCGTTAAAGTGACTTATGAGATCTTCCTTTGGGACATCCGCCACTGAAAATTTATAAACGCAAATCATTCATCTTTATCGCATTGGCTTCATAATTCATAATATTGCAAGTTCCCAGAAACCGCTCCTCGGCATCTGGACTTCCCGAAGCAAGTGCCGGCGACATTTTAAGCCCAACTCAACAGCAACTGGTCAGAATGCATTCTGTCGCTTGATGGTTTGCCTCCTTCATTGCAGGCTCACACTTTTACAGAGAAGTTTGTCAGAGAGCTTGTTGAGTTTTCAAAATATTTGATGTGATTATTTTAATGTATTTGTAATGTATCACCTGAAGTGAAACTATTAGTGTATTAAGTAGCCTAAGAAAAAAAATGTTTCTATTTGGAAAATTTAACAAGCCAAGCCAGCCTTTTGAGTATGATAGTCGGTACAGGCCACTCCGAAGAATGCTTACCCTGAATGTACTTGGTGACAATCTTGGTCATCTCCATCACCATTCTCGGAAGAGGTACAGCATCTACAGTGAGAATATGCGTAATCTTCAGGTCTGACAGGGTGGTCAGGTCGCAAGCCGCTTTTAAGTTGCCTATTAAAAACCATTTATTGTATTATAAGACGTGAAGTAAAAGCTTTCTTTAAAATGCCTATAATACTGCAGTCGAATCGTTGGAAATAGAATTAAAATTAATAGGACTGATAAAAAATCCATTTTTATGAATCATAGGTTTTTAAATATAAATGGCACCTTTCTTCGTTTACTTGGTATATACTAGATTCATTGCATGCCTAGATTTAGATCCACAGCACGCTACCATAAATATTTTTTGTTATATATAGTATATGCGGTCAGAGATACTGGTAGTAAAAAGATGAATAACTACCTAGCCACAAATTGTCATCGATGCGATCCAAGCTCACGGGTCCCGAGTCAAAGTCATCCCTGAGCAGTGTGCTGCCTCCTTTGTGTTTGTGGAGGACCTTTGTTCGCGTCTCATTATTCAAGTTATCGCTGATCTCCGTCATCTGCAATCAAATTGACACATGATGTTAAACATGTCCTATGATGGAAGTTTATACTTAAGTTGACCCTTCTTAAATTTCTGAATTCCTAAAATTCCTGAATTCCTGAATTCCCGAAATCCAGAATTCCTGAATTCCCGAATTCCCGAATTCCTGAATTCCCGAATTCCTGAATTCCCAAGTTCCTGAATTCCCGAGTTCCTGAACTCCTGAGTTCCCGAGTTCCTGAGTTCCCGAATTCCTGAGTTCCCGAATTCACTCAGGAATTTTAGGAATTCAGAAATTTAAGGAATTTTAAATATTTAAGGAATTTCAGGAATTTAGAAATTTAGAAGACATACTGGAATGCTATATCTTTTTCCCTCTTCTATCACGACTTCTGTTCTGAGAAGTTTCCACTGCTTTTAAATACATACTTTTCACACACTAATCTTTCTACCCCACACTACTCTTCAAACTGAGAGATTTAACAAATTCTATTTTTAATATTGCTTTGCAATATAGCTTAGCAATCTTTGGAACTATGAACCAAACACTTTCTGAAAAATATCAATTGATTTTTTCTACAGGCATGAATTGTGGCTCCCAACACTTTTTCTAGGAGGAGATGCTTTCCATTTTTGGTTTATCAATAAAAAGATGTTCTTAACATTCAATTTTGGTCAAATAGGTGATGTAGACGGTTAAGACAAAACATACAATACCAATGCTATACTTTCAACAAAAAAAATCACGTATCGAGTTTGTCTGTTGGGGAGTATCACGTATCGAGTAGTTTGCGAGTTAGGCTGAACAAACTTTGGCGAAAAGATGATAGGGGCGAACTCGGCAAAAAGATGACAAAAGAAACCTCGAAAGAAAAAAATACATTAATAATATAATTCTAATGCTATTACAGTAGGACGGCGGTTATAAAGCAAATGTAAAAATGATAAGGCCAGGTGAAGATGATGAAATTAATCTCGACTAGGAGAGATTTAAGATTTGGCTCTGTGTGTGGCAGTTCACATTGATGTTTTCGTCTAGCGATTTGTGTAAATTATTGTAAGTTAATACGCATAATGATTTAATAGGTTATATACATAGTTTTTATTTCAATTTTATGTATTTATGAATGCTTGGCATTTTAATTTGTGTTCAAATTAACGTAAGCTGTATTTTTTTTTTCTAGAGTTAAATTATAAATCGAGTAAACACGGAAGGTAGTTCAATGGAAGAAATGCACGGCGACTCGCATTGTGTGACCTTAAACAAGCGATGGAGAGCACCCGACACCGAAAATAAAATTGTAACTACATTTTATGTCAGAATTTTACATATACAGGCTACGAGATAGTATCTTGAATAACAAACCACAAAAAGGAAGCAAAAACGGCGGTCGATTTGACACTTACATTCAATGTTGCCAGGTCGTTATTTTAGTATGTATTCATTTTTTACTCTGTGCTCTCTTCATATTTATGTTTGTATTTGATTAAAACTATTAGAGTTTGAATAAAAATACTAAATATTAAATAAATGATAATATTAAATATTTTTGACAGAACGTACTCGGTGAAACTTAATTTTAATATTTATATATATATATATGATTTATTATATAAAATTATAAATTCTTTTTTTTTGCTTCATTTAAAGTTCCATCAAAACAAAAATACTGTTTGTCTTGAATAGAACTTAAAAATAAAAAGCATTTGTGTACAAAAATAAAAGGTAGGACGTCAGATCGATATCATAATGACAGTGTTACCTGTACACAAAAACAAACGGCCAATAAACTACTCCAGAAAATACTATGTCTATGCACCGATAATGATACTTTTTTAAAATTAGAACGTTATCAAATAATGTTTGGATAAATTTTATAAGTAAGATGTTGCGATGAACTATCTTTATTTTATATGTCTCGTGTTACAAAAATTGATGTGTGCAGCTTTAGTTAGAACGCTGGCGCGTTCGTGTCAGTTAACATGGAAAAGCGAATGAAAAATCATTAGCGCTTTCTGTTCACAAAAACTACCGGGATCGTATATTTTTACACGATGCCTCTTCAACTACAGGTGAATATAATTACGAGAAATATTTTGAATCGGCCTTTCAACAATAATGTCGCATTCACCAGAACTGTAAAAAAACTGATCACAATCCTCTCATCTCATCACGATCACTCGACACAACATTACGATGCTGACATCCAAAACGCGGTGGTAATGATAATAGTATGTAGGTACACCTATTTTTAGAACGTTGCTGACATACGAATGGCATAATATTTGTTCAACTTATTGCAAAGAAAATCATTTTCCGGTAAATGAGATGCGCATTTATGACGAAGATGTAGAAATAATCTCCAGGAAAAAACAGACGTCGGAGACTTTATGTGAAAATGTAGCAAAAATTTAATTATAAACACTGATTTATTCCGATACTCGTAGTATAATCGACCGACGTCAACTGACAAAATCAGCCATAAAAATTAATAGCACGTTTC
The DNA here is from genome assembly GCA_022113835.1 of Atopsyche davidsoni. Classification (NCBI taxonomy): domain Eukaryota; kingdom Metazoa; phylum Arthropoda; class Insecta; order Trichoptera; family Hydrobiosidae; genus Atopsyche; species Atopsyche davidsoni. Next base: position 6,262,246 of record JAILWY010000020.1, on the reverse strand, counting down.
TCAGAATATTGTCGACAGCTGAATAGAAAAATGTTGGAATAAAGTGCAATAAAGAAATTTATTTTTCCGAAGATTAAATGCGCATTTGCGGCGAAGCCCCGCGAGGAAATAACCAAACATTGTATTTATTCAATAATTTAGACATACTACAATTTTACATACATCAAAAAATATTTCATACTATCTTTAAGGGAAATTTTTTTTTCGTGTGTTCATTCGGGTAATTGAAGTGTAAATATTTTTTCTTAATAAGGGTGCCAATAGCAAAACAATATCACGAGGAACAAATGCACGCCGATTCAATGAAATATTCATTTCAGATCAAACAATTGAGCGCAATCAATCGATCGCACTTGCGGCCACTCATAATCGATTTGAAGAGATACGTTTTGCGCAATCTGGGCGATTCCTGATGCGGCCAAAAACAAACGGGTTATTTTTCACGATACTTGAAGATCGGTGATCGGTAATCCGGCCGATTGCCGATGCCCGGGAATTACTGCAAATGGCAAAAGTGCACATTCAGGAGATCTGTCATAAATTCTATCTTTTTTTCATTCTATAGAGATGGCCATCTCGCTTCTCGTCGGCGATGAACCGGACTTCAAGGACACGAGCGGGTACTTTCCGACCGTTCGAGATAAGCGAGTACTCAGATATAGATCGGGCTCCGGTCCCAGTCACAAACTTGGGACAATAATATAGAATAAGCTCCAAAATCGGACGACGCGGGTTCAGAGCCCGTTGAATCTTTTCAGGCGAGGTTTCCTTTCGAGTTTGAAGAAGGTTTCTTGAAGTCGATCGGAGGAGCGCCTCGCCGAGAGAATTCCTCATCAGTATCGAACGAAGGCGATGACTATTGTGACAGAATTGATCAAAGGTTGACCGACTAGCGCTCGGGTCGCAGCCCCGCGATCTAGGCCGCCCTCTCGTCCGCTCGCACCCCACTCGTGTCCGGCTCCGCGATCGATCGGGACTCGGGACTCGGGACTCGGGACTCGGGACGGGGGACGAGTGCGTGGCGCGCCTCTCCGCGATCGATCCGCGCGGCGGGAGTCGACTTCCCGGAATGTCATTTTCGCGTATTTCGGAAAATATGAAAAATCACTCGATCAGTCTTAACAGAGCATTCGAGCGTCGTCGGTTATCGACGTGTCCCGTTTTCTCCAATTTAAATATTCTTAAAAAAATATGAATACACCCCGACCGGACGGAGTCCTCCCGACGCCGATCTGCGCCCGAGATCAATTCGGCGGGGATATCCGAAAGCGTTATTTCAAATGTGAAATTCGGCAACAAATTATTAAAGTGATAAAATAAAATGCAATGCCCTTGACATTTTGAAAATTGCCGCTCAATGATATTTTTTCAGAAGTGTTAATATGGAATTATTTTTTGTCAAAATAATAGATATCTGAAGTGGAGCGGGTGTGGGGAGTGGGGGAGGGGGAGGGGCGCGGGGAGGGGGCGCGGGGCGCGGAGATCGCCGGCAGTCGCGCGGATGACATGAGAGCGAGCGGTCGAGCACCACCCAGTCTGTGTCCTACGACATGCAGCACCATGAAACACCCAACAAGCACACGGAAAACGGTGAGTCCTCCCTCGGGGCGCCGGCGAGGGGCGCGGGTGCGGTTGATGCCCCCCGGAGCCCCCCGGAGCCCCCCGGCCCAGCGCGGCGGCGTCCCTCGACTCGGCGCGGTGTTATTGTGTTTCCTCTCGCCGCTCGCATTGCCGCGACTCGCCGACGAATCGACCGCTTCGATGCGTTTCAGTCATTCCTGTATTTTACCCCGAGCCGCCCTGCGATCGCGTCGCGTTGTTGTGGCGTCCCTTAGAGACCTCCGGGTCGCGGCGTCCCGGCGAGCACGTGCTCGGGTGACGTCTCGGCGCCGACGATGGAACGCGCCGAAAGCGTCCCTTCTCGGAAAGTCGCAGATCGCATCGCCGACCTCGGCCGAAAGCTCGGCACCGCGATCCGCACACGTTTTGCGTCATTTTTGTTATTAAGGTAGCGCCCAGCTGTCATTTTTGTGTTTACGTAATGGTAGTTTTCTTCGATCGTTCCTTTCCCCCGTGCTCCCCGAAAGTGCAATCTGGCGGTTGGGTGCGTTGTTTTCAGCGATAAATAAGGAAAAAGCACCCGTATGGGGGGGCGAGCTTTCGCAGCCTGCGCGGTAAACTTCGTGTTGTAATTTTTGACAGTTTTCCCCGATGTCGTTGCATTTGTGCGATCCGGACGTTATGCGAAGTGTTGACACGTGTTCGGGTGTCCGTTCTGGCCCGGAGGGGCGCACTCGGGGGCTCTCTCGGGGGGGCGCTCTCGAAGGGCGCAGCTCCCGCCCAGTCGGCCGCGACTCCGCGACTCCGCGACTCGTCGCCGCCGTCGAAGGAATCTCGGCTATTTCTGTGTCTCGCGATTTATTTTGAGACTTTCTTTTTTCAGCCAAATATCTTATTTTTGGGTTAGGACGCGCTCGCAATGCGTCCCGCTCGACTCGACTCGGCTGCATTCTACCGAGACTCCGAGAACGGCCTTCGATTGAAATGAATACAATCGGGGATTTTTCCCAAAGCTTGCGGACACGACTAATTTGTTTTGAGCCGGTCTTTTTCCCCCCCTCCCTTCCGAAACTGCGAAGAAAAACTCTGCGAAAATTCCGCCCTCTGTCGTTTCCCAGCCGCGAGTGTAATGTAAATAAATAGACTCGCGGGTGAAGAGTGAAAATTCGGACTCGACAATGCGTGTTGGTTAAAATCTTGTAACGTGATCGCTTCGCATATGCTTCTATTTTAAAACCTGAATTGTATATTTGCATTTGCTGAAATTTGTATCTTAAAGAAATTTCCCTTCGTACGACAGATCATACCGAATCCAATGAACGTTTCAGATAAAAGCACTCACTCGGTCGAGTCAGGTTAGGGCAGTCCTGCATCGTCCCGATCGTCCCGTCATCGTCGTTATAAATTAAATTGTTTTTTTTGCACGATATGGCAGCACCCTTTTGCCGGTTTGAGTGGAGATTATAAGCGTCTCGCTTAACTTCGTATGAAATTAGGCCAAGAATACAAGATGCTCAACGGCCTATTTACTTTTGATTAGCGACCACCACACTGAGGGGCAAAAGATCCACTCGAGTTTAATTGAGTTTGTGAAATTTGCAAGATACTTCCAAAAGTATATTTATTATATGTATATTCTGTAGTGTTTCGATTGGAGGTCTCCGTGTGTTTACGTGCAACCTTCCACGACCGCTTGCCATCAAAAAACTGCCAATTCGCTAAAAAAAAAACTCTCATTGCAAAACCGCCAACCTCGCGGAGGACCTCTTGTCGTGGTCGATACTTTGGTGGTGTATTCGAATTGAGACGATCGTCACGATGAATCGCCGTCGCCGTCGCCGGACTCGGGCCCGTTGATCAGCATATTTAAATGAAGACGTCATTGTCCACTCCGACTAATTGAGACAATCGATCTCAAGGCTCCGCGACACTGGCGCTAATTACCTTCTTATAATTAAAGAAACTTCAGACATAAATATCAATTGGACGCAGGACGCAACGGCTTTAGTGGACCATGATGAATGGACCAATCACTATTGACTACATGGCTTTGGCTCCTCGATGGCATCGTCGCCCTGCCCATCGTCGACTTGGTACTTTTGTTCAGCCGTTTTGCACATTACTTCCTGTACCAAATTCACCAAATACGACCGAAATATTATATATATATATATATATATATATATATATATATCAAAAACGATTAAAACGTATTGTGGAAGGTTTCCAGATGCAGATAACCTGAATAGGGTCGGGGGAGGATGCTGGAGAATTTTCCGACACGCTTGCTTGCCGGTCGTTTTTTTCTAAAATATTCAGTTCTTGGGTATTGTGTCGCGTATTTGTTTTTTTAAATTTATTTATGTTCGATGGCACAGAAAATCTGTGAACGCATTCATTGATTCAATAAATTTTTTACAAAATAAATGTTTCGTTAATACAACGTTTAAAAAATTTGTTAAAAATTAATATTCATATATACAATAATTTTGACAGAAAATACTCGGAGGAATTGCATTTTAATATTTTAAATGAAATACTTTTGTGATTTTCGCAATTTTTTAAATTTTATTGATGACCGGTTTCGCTAACCTTTTAAGTTGACGCTATCGTATTTTATATTATTTTACTTAAAATATTTTTTTACGAAAATCATGCCATTCAGTCAACATTTATTCCTCACAATTTTAATAAAAATTTGGAGATTGCGGAATTGGGTATTTTTAGTATTTTTGTTTGATCTTCCGATCGATAATTGTTTCTTAATCTACTAATAAATCTAAGTGCTCAATTAGTCGCTCGAGAGGCGCAACTTTGTGCACCGCCAGATACCAGATCTAGCACTTTGATATAATATATCGATAGGATATCAATACCGAGAATGCAGTTCGTCACATTAAGGTGGAGTTTTTATTTTCACCGGTAATGGGCGTCGTCAAGTACACGAACTCGAAAAATCGATTCTTTCGAGTAAATAAATCAATTAATGCATTTTTTAAGTGGATAGGCAGATAGATAACACGGTTAGTGATTGTGCTGCATATTTTAAAAAAGAAAGTAAAAGTTTAAAGAATCGTACGAACGAATGAGGTCGGACAGGGACTTGGGAGAGAAATTTATATATTTTTTTAAATAAATATTTAAAAATAAAATAACGAAGTAATAAAAGGGAAAAGATAACAAATCATGATCATCATCAGTGCTTGAATGCGCTTTTCCAAACGAGGTCGAAGATCCGCCTAGATTAGAGATATTTCTTTATCTTCTTTATTACCTTGTGCAAATCGCAATAAATGGCTGCGTAACTTTTACGATGTAGGTTTATAACTTAAGTATGATTGTTATCAACTGTCGACTTTAAACTTTAATCCCGCGCTAATAAAATATCCAATCGATCCGGTCAATAAAAAACCACACATGCATTTAATCTTAATCCATTTTTGAGAACACTTCGTGGCAAACTCTATTACCATTTTATTCACACCTGTTAACAAACTTGTATAAAATGTTTAACTTTTTCACTTTGTATTTTTGATTGTTGGCGTATTTGTTTTATAGTATTTTTGAGTTATCAAATGGTCAAGGAGATGAGAGAATGAACTTAAATATGGACCATCCCCACCGACGTGGCGATTGTCATGATCATTGAAAGCTCGTGTCGGTCCTCGCTCAGATAGGTCGCCGATGCTTTTGAAAGGCGAAAGAGCTCCTAGAGAAAAATATAGCAGTCTTTTGGACCGTTTTTTAATTAATTTCATACTCCGGGGACTTTGCCCGCTCGCGCACCAACCGCCGAGCGCCGCTGGCTAAGTTTATTATAAAAAATAAATTATAAAAGATTACAGGATTTTGTTAATCTTTCCGTATCAGTTAATGCATTATTTTATAATGCGCAACAATCTAAGGCGGGGCTGGGGCTTATTGACTTTCCTGGAAATGTATGATGCAATAAGAACAAATCCCAACATGTACTTATATATGGTTTTGCAGTATTTTCTCTCGACAGGAAACTCAACTGCGATGTCTTTAAATATTACAATAAACACCCTGTCGGTTTTAATTTTGAAAAAATATTTTAAACATGATGAAATTGTTCAAAATTAATTTTAAAAAAAACGAGCGGCGAGACTCAGCTCACTAGAGTGAATTCTTGACTCCTTTAGTACTCGTATTTACGATTTGATGTCTTACGCTTATTGAGCTAAAAACCTAAAACCTATATATTTTCGACTACCCTGGACTCGTCACAGGTCTTCTCGAAGAACTTTGCCGGTTCAAGAGGCATCAGGAGTGCGTGAAATCAAATCATCTACAATCAAAGAGATTAGAAGTTCAATGTTGATCTCAATTTTATTTTGTCTTTTGTAAAACTTCTCAAAATGACTTGATCAGTTTCAAATCTCAAAATATCCAAAACCGTGTCCTTGAGAGTCCGAGCGTTTTTTCTTTCAATCTTTCTTAAATTATGATTAATTTTATAAAAATTCGATGAAAATAGTTATCTGCGATTTCCCGATAGTTTGATGTGTCAGCACCCGAAAGCGAGCCTCCCGTGATTGATGCGAACCTCCTTTTTTACACGAACACGTTAACAATTACACACTATACACAATAAATCATATTGTGAAAACATTACGAGTAAACAGAAACGATAAAGTAATTATTCAAAGAGCCCGTGCGGTTTTCAATTGAATATGAATAATCTTTTAAAAAAAAAAAAAAATTAATCGCACTTACTTAACCCAATCCTACCGACACTAAATAATGTCAAAAATCAGTTTACATATAACTAACAATTATCGATATTTCTATTTCAAATTTTTACTTTTTATCGTATGTATGTTTTTCTCCGTGTTTTGTTTATAAAGTGACCGGTTTCGCCAACCTGTTACGATGGCAACGCAACAGGTGGGCGAAACCGGTCACCTGTGAAATAAAACGTGGCATACTATTTTATTCAAAATATTAATACGGATTTCCTCCGATACTTTCTGTCGACGATAATCCCATTTTGAAAATGCGGAATTTATTGAACTTTACTTCTTTTCCTTCTGGTGCCTCTCCTCGGAGGAGGTCGGCGATCATTTCGTCGAACATATTTCTATCCAGGGCCGGTCTCACTCATTCGGTCGTACTTTACGTGATACAATAATTATATATTCTGTGTTCTGTTTCGGTCCTGATGCTGGGAATATCCTTAGCATAGTGACATCATGACAAAATCATCTGAGAACGATACTCAAAAGCGGCTCCAAAAACCCGGAAATACGTCTAAATCTTCTTCATCAAGTGCCTCTCCTCAGAGGAGGTTGGCGAACATTTTACTGGGCATGTACTCATGCTGAGTACATGCTGTAGGTTTTCTAAGGGGAAAATAGTGTAGGGCAGGGGTCCCCAACCTTTTTGCACCCAAGAGCACATTCTAGTCTGCCGGTCGGGCGGCGGGCACCAAAATATATTTAATTTATATTTTTATGTCAAATAAATAATATTAATTCTTTTCGCTTTAAATATAATTTTCATAACATTTAAATATTTTTTATTCATTAAAGCAGCGGCGGGCACACGTAAAACGGTCGGCGGGCGCCATGGTGTCCGCGGGCATAGGGTGGTCCTTCAACACCGCAGTTTTGTATTGGAATGAAAAGCTGCCGCCCAATAGCATTATTGTATTATATTCCTTACAAAGCTCTGGCGTTTAGATCTGATACTCCTTGTATTCTTATGTCAATGTACTTGTGTAGGTCATTCCAAGTCCACTACTCCATAACCGATCAGGGTACAGAATGGCAGCCATGCACTAGCAACGGAACGGGGAGAGCGGGGAAGTAGATCACGTCTAGATATGATAGATTCATTTTGTAACCATCGATGTCAATTTTTTTAAACAATAACAATATTTTCTCGTGAATGCAAAGAATGTAAATTTTTTCAACAACACTTGTCCGCTATTCCGCAAGGAGCGTGCGACTGCCCGCGTGTCCGGCGAGCAGGGGCGCCCGCCCGCGCAGGCGCCGCCCTATCGAGCGCCCATTCATGCCCGCGCCCCTCCCCGCCCCCGCCCCCGCCCCCGCGCCCCCCGCGCCCCCGCGCCCCCGCGTTTGTTTACAACTGCCCGGCCCGCGCTCGCGGGGCAACACGACCGACAAATTGCTGTCATCTCTTCGCCACGCATTTATGCGTCAGTTTTTTTTTTTTTCGCAACTCATGTAGTGCGCTCGATTTTCAATCCCCCACTTTTCGGTACTTGTTTTTTATCCGACCGCCAAATTTTTTTTTAATGTACATGTACTCGCAGAGATAATAATCTATCATGTGACGATGAGTCCCGCTGTGGCGTTTATTTCGTTCCTTTGCAGATTTCCATGACCGCTCGATTCGTTGGGTTAGGTTAGGTTAGGTACAAGTTTTTTGGTGGTCGGATAAAAAACAACACGTGGAAAATCACTCAAGTATTTTATTATTACTGATATGATAAGGCGCATTAGTTCATACATAGAAGATGATTTAAAGAAACTCTCAGAAAAATATCATCGTGATTTGTGTGGGATTTGAACCCACATCCCCTGGCTTACATGGCCGGTGTACTAACCCTTGTACTAACGAATCACTTCCGTTTATCGAGAATTTTTAACAATCATACTCTACATGTAAACCAATGTGCCCAGGCCAACTAATATTAAGTGATTTTCAAGCACTGTTTACTAATATAATAAACCCGTAATGGGTAATAAATACGCATCTGATTGACAGAATAAAGACATATAAAGAAACGAAAAGAGTTCTTGTTTCAATAAGCAGAACAGCTTTTCACCGAATACAGAGCTGCAAGACAGAAAAATTTATCAGAACACGAAGACCCACAAAGATCAACTGCAACATCATCACTTTCACAAAGCAGTCGTTTTGACTGCTTTTGGGCTTTATAGGTATACACAAAATCTTGGGAAATCTAGTGTTGAAGGAGATGACGAACCCATTGTCCTGGTTTTGGAAAGCCCCTGTGTATTTTCACTCAAGAAAGCTCACCTCCTGCACGTCCTGCTCGATTGAAACGAAACCTTTGCCCTTGACCCTTTACTCATTTTTCAGGATTTAAGTCAATTCATTCATTCTGGGAATATTCCGGTTTATTTGCAGCCTAATTAAAAAAAAAAACTACGGTCGTCTGAGTTTATTTGATACAGATTATTAATAGTATAAAAGATTTGATTGTTTTTATTTACTCTACATGGTATTAGCAGCGAATCGTACGCCATTGTCTAAATATATACTAAATAATAGTATTTTATATATACAGTGTAAAAATAACGCATCTCGTATTAAACACAATAAACGTAAGAAATAAAATTTTACAAAAATAGATACTTTTAAATTTACTTTTAGTGCTCCCCTGGACTGGTGAATTTCAAACAATTAGTCAATTGTTGGCCAACCGCCAACAATGAAAGTTATTCTGTGTCATGGTTTTGTTATTTAACTTACTCTGTGTACACAATATATGTGTAATTATATATATATAATAAAATGTTTGTAAAGTCTTGCAAATTTATAAATACTAAGCAGGACATGCAGTGCTCATTGCTTGCATGCACTTCAGAGCGCTCTGCAAACCCGCCATAGCGCAAAAAACACTCAACGTCGACCTTGAGAGCACCCCTGACGCTGTCTTCTTGAACGTAACCCACTTCATTGACCTTGAACCGATTGTCTTCAGCAGTTTACTTTGGTGATAACGATATGCTCGCAGATTGAAAGCGCGGAGAGCAGCCACAGAGCCGGCGCGCGTGATGTAAAAATAGTACAGGTGTTTGTCTTTGAGCATCACAGGTGAAGGAAGTCTCACTCTTCGTCATGTACGTTATACGACAACAATCACGTTGATCTGTTGATCACGTGCGAGTATTTTTTTAATATTTAAAATGACTTGAAATTGCACCGTTTCTTTTATCTCAAAAAAGATTGCACGGGATTGCAATTTCATCAACGTAAGGTTCGTGCGCGCCCTTGGCACGTAGCAGTATCACTTTTTAACCGCAAACTATCGAATCGCATATTCATCGAGTAATGCAAAAAATAGTTTTTTTGCACATATTTTTCTGTACACAATTCAATAACGAAAATAGAGAAATCCATGTACGTTACTATCAAAGCCGAACCTTGAAAGCTCCAACGCTCGCAGGACCAAGTATTGTATGACGTAAAAGAAAAAAAAATATTTTTTGCCTCACTCGTTCTCCGTTGTCTGACAACCACTCTTCGACAGAGCAGCCCCTCCATCGAGGTTCGCAGGGCTCTGAACTGAAGAAGCTGCACTGGTCTCCACCAGCCCCGCCCGAGCCGCCCCTGGCGTTCGATACGGGATCACTTTCCACCCGTGGAAGCCGCGCCGCGTGACGTCATGTGTTGCGTAATCTTCGACTCGCCATATTGTTGCATGGCTCTGATAAGTGCGCCTATCCACACACCAGCAACGCAACAGGACAGCTGTAAGAATTATTATATATATTAACATATATAACATATATATATATATATATAAACATGCACAAGTGGAATCGATACGATATGAAATTCTTTTTTTCGTTGTTTCGGAAGTGAATCGGTTGCTTGAAAATGTGTTGCGGGGCCAGCCCTGTCCGCCTGCCCGCCCGCTGGCCCCCTGCAGGCGCTAAGTGCCGGCGACAGCGCAGCGCAAACACCGACGGGCTCGCTTATCACCTCCGCGCCCGAATGTCGAGGTCGCGTCTCAGAGCCTGCGAGCGATAGTCCGACGTCATATCGTCGATCGTCGGCTAATCATAGCGTCCCATCCCGCATCGAACTGTCACGATCATCCCCCGGTGGCCTTGACGCTCGCCCGGCACGCGGCCTATTCCGGTGCAGACCTGAGCTGATCCCTCATTCCTGGGATGCCTCGATAAATCTTCATCGGAGACCGCCGGCGGGTCTCGAGCGGCCCGTATCGTGGATGTGTCATTCTACCTCCCCGTGAGATTCTTATTGAAGCAGAATATTTTATTTTTTATTTTTATTGATATACTAAAAATGTAGCCCGTCACAGAATGACGTACTCGATGAACGATGCAATAGCGTTTGAACATATGTTTGGCTGAATATTCGAATTTTAAAAAGACGCTGCTCATTTCGTGTCACTTTCACTGACTGTTCTTTATTTGGAAAATTCTAAATTTGAAATTCTCGCGGTGAACAACAGAATCCCACAATTCGTACATATTGAAACTCGCTGAAGCATATTTTATAGTTTTATTCAATTAGTTTATGAATGAAAATATTATTCCATCGTCTTGAAATTCGGCACATAACTGCGGAAAAACTCACTGAACTTACATGCAAAAAATCAGCGTTGTATCTTTTAAGATATTCTATAGAGAAGCAAAAAATGAAACATACATACACACACATACAAAGGATATTATTATTATGGATAGTAATTGCGTTTTTTTTGTTTATATATTTTGTGTAAATAATATATTATATTAGCCTCGTTTAGTATTCTGCTTCGGTTTTTATTTGTGACCCGGTTCACTAATTCAAACATTGTTTAAAAATGTCAACGAGATAAGTTGACGAAACCGGTCACAAGTGGAAAACGTGGAAAAATCACTGAGATAATTTTTATTTAAAAATATCAAAACGGAGTTCCACCGTTTTCTTTCTATCAAAAATATTGAAGATAATTGTTTTTTTAACTTAGCAGTTTTATAGCTCCGTGTGTGTTGTCTTATGTATTGTTCTCCAGCTCGCGATGACCTCTCGTAATAACTTTTGTTATTGGTAACATTTATATAACCTAATCGCCTGGAATTTCCTCACGCGCGAGGGGCGCTCGATAAACCCGCGGGTAGAACACTTTCTTTCAGTGAGTTCAAAGTGTAGCTCATTTAGACTTTTTTACTTTGCAAAGTTGATCAAAACTAGCCCATTTAGAATTTCATGGTAATATTTCATAATTGCTCTCACCCAATGTGTTCGTCAATTTTAGCAGCCGTCGTTTTTATATGTTCATCATTCTCCGAGACCGAAACGATGGAAGACTAAGAATGAAGATAAATGTAATTGCGCTTACTTGTTGCATATTCCCGGAGAAGTCCAAAGGTTCAACTAGTTTTTCTGTAATTCGGTTTTTGAATTCCACATTATGGTCCAATAGGATTTGCTTGCGGCCCTCGACCCCGACCTAACGGTTAGATGGTTTCAAATAACCTCTAAGAACGAATCTCTGCTCAGTGCGTCTCAAGGCGGAAAATAATCAACACCCCTTGCGACTGGCGCGGATATAAAAATTTAAAATATTTTGCTGTAGAGTAGGTAATTTTTTAACGTATTGATTGGGTTTCCTTTTACGCTTGCTGAGCTGCCGCTTGTTTGTTTTCGATGTCGCAGCGTGAGTTCGGGTGTATTGTATTACAGAATAGATAAATAAGGTTAATTGCAGCGGTCGGCGCCGGCCAGGGTCGGCCTGAGAGAAAAGCGCCTCCACGACTATCGCAGCACGAGTCCAAGTGTTTGCTCAGTTACAGCGACCGGTGTGCCAGTGCAATATGTTTTTAGGTTAGGATTCACCTACAAATCGACTGGAACGACGGCGTTCTTCTGTTTGACACTCGGTTGTTTCAATTACCGCCCCGACACGCAAAGGTCTCTCACATATATCTCCTTTATCTCACATCTAATCCGGCGACACTGCCCAGGTAGATTAGTCTCGGAGTGCGATCGCTTCCCTAGACCACTCAGGACAGCAGTTGTAGGCGAATACAATTACGCTGACGATTATTGAATAAAACGCTATTATAATCTATTGAAATAACTTGCCCCAAAACAGCCTTCAGTTGAAATCACGAAGTTCGTCAAGTTTTTGGTCTGCGCAATTTTGGATCATCTCCTAAAACTCGATCCCCTTTCATTGACTCGCTCGCCAAGTATTCGAGCGCAGGCTTTGCAACGATCAATGTAAACTCTTCGATCTTCGTATCCTCAATTTGCCTGCCAAAAATCGGTAAAAAAAAATTGCGTCCTTTATTGCCGAGCCGGTAAACTAACTCACATTCGCGTCTCTGTTCGGATAAACTACATGCTACAAGCAGGTTGCAGCAAACTAACTGGCTTCGAGTGGGCTGCAGGAGAAAACGATTGCCTCGGTCTTGCCCTGATTGACCTTGACTTTCCAGGACTTGTAAGAGGAGCTGATGGTATCGAATCCCTTCTGGAGGTGTTTCGTGATTTGAGTGGGGTCTCGCGAGGTGGTATAGCACGCTGTGTCGTCAGCGTAGAGGGCTAGGTACGAGGAGGTCGCTAATAAAGTGGGAGAAAAGTAACTGAGCCCTGGGGGACCCCGGCTGGAGGAGGCCCCCGGAAGTGTGACGGCAAATTGTCTGTCACTGAGAAATGAAGCTAGTACATCGACGATGTAGAGAGGGACTCCCGACACGAACATCTTGTGCCAGACCGTGTCGAAGACCTTCTCTATGTCCATGAAGACCATGCCGGTCTTATTGCGCATATTGAGGCCTTTATATCTATTTATGGATTGGTTAATCAGATGCGTATTTATTACCCATTACGGGTTTATTATATTATTACTAATATGATGAGGCACATTAGTTCATATATAGAAGATGGAATATCATCGTGATTCCACACAAATCACGATGATATTTTTCTGAGAGTTTCTTTAAATCATCTTCTATATATGAACTAATGTGCCTAATCACACATTGAGGCCCTTCGTCACGTGGTCTGTCAGTCGGATGAACTGTTTGGAGGTCGAGTGGTCGGCCCTGAAGCCAAACTGTTGGTTCCGGACGGCCTTCTGGTTGAAAGGAAGGCATCTCTTGAGGGTAATCCTCTCGAGGAGTTTATTGGCCTGTAGCTCACCGGTAGGGCTTTGTCGTTTCCGGGCTTGTGGATGGGGATGACGTTAGGGCACTTCCAATGCGCGGGGAAGTACCCCTGCAGAAGACAGACGTTAAAGATTTTCTTGATGAGGAGTGCAGGCTTCGCTGCGTCGGGGAGTTCCCGCGCCCACTGGTCGGTGTTCGCGCCTCGCAGCGCAGCTATTCTGGGCGCCGCGGCGGCAGCGCGCCAAGCCGCTCCGGGCGCCGCGACGCCCCGCCGCCCCGCCGCCCCGCCTGTGCCCCCCAGTGCCCCTCTAGTGCCCCTCCAGTGCCCCGCCAGTGCCCCGCCAGTGCCCCGCCGGCCGTCTCCCCAGCCACGCGGCCTCTGATCTGAGCACGCGCGTCGTCCATTCCGAATCACCCTGCGCGCGACCACTTGCACGCGCACACTGTGCGACTTGTTGATGCTCCGCGCGTCTGGATTTACACTGTGCGACTCGTTTACATTTTACCCTGCCGTAAGACAGGCCGCAAGACGCGTTTCTTCAGCCTCACTAAATACAATTCCTGCTTTCTGAATTCGTCGATTCGCGCATAGTTCATGGAAGGCGGATTCTTCTGTTGATATTTCGTGGACTTGTAACGTCGTATAACTTCTGAATAATATTGATTTCGATGGTCTAAGAAGTTTTACTTTTAACTGATCTGCGCTGAAATCGTTGTCGATCGTGTTGTTGTATACAAAATTCTAAATATCTAAATGACAGGGCGACGCGTCCAGCATGTCAATTTGTTAGTAGTCAAACATAAAAACAAATTAAACCCACCCCCTGTGTCGACCTGTTGAAAGCGATTCGCCCAGCTTTCGAGTTTTCCTCTCAATCTAAATTCACTTATCCCGCGGGTCCGTTTCAATTCTCAGCTTTGCCCGTGAGCGATTTGTCAACGTCAAATTTTCACGTGATTCGACGCGCGTCAGTAGCGGCGTCCCTCTCCCCCGCGCGCCGCCGCGCCCGGCGAGAGCGAGAGGGACGCGGGCGTCCGAAATAGACGCCAGCCGGCGTCGCGTCCACAGTCTGCCCGACGCTATTTCCTTCAGCCGCTCATTGCCTAGCAACGCGACGACAACCCGACGTACCCGACAACCCGCGTAACCCGACCTGCGCCAGTGCTTCCAAAACTGCAGCTTGTTTTCAGAAGTGCGATCAAACATTCGTGCGGTGTTATTTGAGTGATTTACAAATAAGTCTACGATCGACAGCTCACTGTTCAAATAAGCTGTGATTCTGATTTTTTTTTTTTTTTTTTTTAATTAACCAAATCTGTTGACGTGTAAACGTTTTGTGTGCCACATAAAAAGGACACACTAACTCTGAATACTGAGTCAACTATTCAACGAAGAGTATCGCAGTTCGCTTGCAGCAGAGAGGGGTGTTTTGATTTCTCCGAGTGCGATCCCGATGTAGATAGTGTCCTGGATACCGTCCAAGAATGCAGAATCTCTCCGCGAAATAAACGAGGAATACTCGAAGATAAACCGCTGTGAGGGCGCGACCACGAGGCGGCTCCTGACTTCATCTCTCCCTGGAGGAGCTCCCCGAGCCGCGCCGGAGCCGCCCCGAAGCGCTTCAGGGTGTTCCCGACCACACTGGCAGATTCGACGGGAATCCGAGTCGGACCCGTACGACAGCGCCCAACAATTCAATATAGAACTCTGAAGAGTCACCTGAGCTCATGTGAGTCCACTTCCTGAAGAGCGTCTCCAGCGTCGAGGAAGACACGAGGCGCGGTCTCTGCCGCCGACTGCGGAGGCTCGCTCCCATGAGATGCGCGACAAGGCCAGGCGGCTGCTGGCGGCGCTGGCGCGGGACGGTGGTGCTCCTCCCCGGCAGCGCGACCAGCCCGAGGAGTTCTCGGTTGTGGACCTCTGCGATGGAGGTGCGTAGCGAGCCAACGTCGACCTCTCCGACGTTTGTCCCGTTGTAAACAGGGATACGGCAGAAAACCTGCAACGATGAAGTTTTCTCTGAGAATTTCCCTTCCCCTTGATCTTCTCGGCAGTCGGACTGAGAAATTATATTTAAAAAACATACAATCGAATCAATAACTCTCAATGAAAATGTACGTTACATTAAAGCATACTATAGTCCATTTACGCAAAGGGGAGTGTTTATTTACGTTGGTAAATGTCGCCGGCGAGTCCGGTGACAGTCAGCCTGCGCAGCTGCAAACTGCGTGCAGTTTCTGTTTTATATATTTTAAATAGAGTGACATTCATCTTCCAAATATTCTGACGTTTCGGTCCCGATACGCGGGCCGGCCTCAGGGAATCAGTTGAGCTGCGTTCTGGCGCATCGCTTCGAGATCAGCGGTATCCGGAGGGATTGCACCTGCTCGCGTTCGGACGTTCCTCTGGCGACGGAAAGAGGTCCTCAGAAAGCCGGAATATTACCAAAGCGGTGTTCAGAATGTTCCTGAAGAAGCCGCTTTATTTGTAGAATCGGCCGAAACGCCGCGCGGGCCGGGCTATTCCCGACGGCGCGGCGACCTGATAGTCCAGTCCAGTCCTCTCCTCTCATTTTCCGGATTATATACCATCTTTCGTTATTTCGTGTAGCACGGTAAAATGAAGGTTGGGTGAAGGGAACAAAACATTCATTTTATATATCGTTTTAGATTTTTTGCATATTGAATTATTTATACATTTTATATTGTTACTAGAAATGTAGCCCGTCATAAAATGACGTATTCGATGAACGATGCAATAGTGTATGAACATATGTTTGGCTAACAATTAGATGAATATTTGATTTTATTTTGAATAACCAGATATTAATTTCGAAAGCAAAGCCATTCTAGGAAATATCACATTTCGTGTCACAAACAACGAATCACTTTCACTGCACTGTTCTTTATTAGATGCAGTCTTTATCACGTTCAATTGTGCTATTCTTTTTTAATTACGTTTGCTGTGCTTAGACGGTGTTATTTTTAATGGAGGCATTTTAAGTTATTAATGATGTGATTAATAATTTCTAACGCAATTTTGGTAAAAAAAATAAAATTGGTACTAGTGTCAAGCTGACATAAACTGAAAATTTCTAAGAAGCATCAAAATTTGTTTTTTTTGTAAAAGTTCTAAATTTGAAATTCTCGTGTTGAACAATAAAATCCTATAATTCGTACATATTGAAACTCGCTAGAGCATATTTTATAGTTTAATTAAATTAGTTTATGAATAAAAATATTATCCTATCGTCTTGAAATTCGGCACATAGCTGCGGAAAAATTTACTAAACTTACGTGCAAAAAATCAGCGTTGTATCTTTTAAGATATTCTATAGAGAAGCAAAAAATGAAACATACACACACACACACACAATGGCTATTATTATAGTAGATTATAGAATTATATGAAGTGATTTTGATGACTTTCCCGCGACACTGACCCGCGCCCGGCTGCAGCGCGCTCGGGGTGCGGGAGTGCGGGGGTGCGGGAGTGCGGGAGTGCGGGATTGCGGGGGTGCGGGATTGCGGGGGTGCGGGAGTGCGGGGGTGCAGGGGACCGGCGGGCGGCGTTCTGTTATTTTAGTTGCGCGCGTCGTTGTGCTTTTGTTCCCGCTTGTTTTTTTTTTTATTTGATATTCAAATTCAAAACGATTATCGCCGCTTATTTATAGGCCCGCAAATGTCGCGCCGCGTCCGCCCTCGGCCCGGGTTGCCGATCACTACAAAGAGTAGAAAATATATTCTATATAGCATATAATCAAAATAATTGCTCGGACTATTCCTCTGATGCATCCACGCTGAAAGCATCGAGCTCGTGTGGATTTTCACTGGGTCGTAAAGCCAGCTACCAGACACGAGTCGCACTCGACCGTTTTTAATGGTCGTTATCTTGAGGGTTCCGTGCTTCCTTTCGTCAATGAAATATGAACTCTCATTTTAAGTCAGTTTATTAACTTTAAATTACACTATCCCTGCTAGCATTTAAGAACCGTAACAGTCAGCTGCCACGCTGGAAGAGAGCGCTCTTTCTTTTTGTCTTTTGCTTTTGTGGCGGGACAGGAAAAAATGTAGTTTTTTTTCAACGCCTTCAATCTGGCTTGGTGGCGTGTGTCACCATGGGGTCATGTGTTGGGGTGGGTGGTTGTGGGGGGATTGCTTTTGGCCTTTTTTGGTAGAGGCAATCTTCCAGATTGTATTCTAGAAGGTGGCTAATCGAAGGGTAAAAGAGCGCTCGAACTTGCTCGCGTGTTTTTATACACAAAAGAACTCCCCCCCCCCCCCTTTCTCTTATTGTTCGTAAAGTCACAAGTACAGTCCAAAACCCAAAAATGGCGGCAGTCGATCTATATCGAACAAGAATCAATGGACAAAACTCAGTGTGCATACATTTGACACTGATCATCGCAGTCATCGCGACATGTTGGTGTTGACATATCGGAGCGTTGCACAGATCCTCGACGCTGAGCCGCCTGGCAGTTGTCACTCCACAAAGTGTCATCCGATATGTATTATATTGTTGTCGTGTTGTTTATTAATTACGCACTCGCCTGACCTGTCCGGCGCGAGCGACTCCAAACACGACATGACTAATGACAATCGCTCGTTTTTTTTTTAAATCCTATTGGAATATCGAAATTAATATTTTTCACTGAATAGTTTGCCGACGGTTAATATTCAATAAATCCGCGTTTATCACCCGTTATTGAGTGAGCGATATGTAACGAGATAAACTCTCAAATCGATCTACGCTTCCAATAAACACACTGTTGAAAATAAAAAACCACTTCGACTCATTCTTTATAAATAAGGTCTACTTTGTATTCAGTGTGTTTTTAGCTGCTCAATTCAAATATTTTAATGACAATTTTTCTTGAGGTTTCGCGTTTCGCGTTAATAATATATTTTTTTATCAATTCCATGTTGTTTATTGGACCTGGAGGTGGCTATAATTTATTTTAGAACTGAAAAACCCCATCCTCTGACATTCGAGTAAAAAGCCCTCTGGACTCGTTGCGACACAACTTGCTACCTTTTATTTTGGGTGTTTTTGTGATTTTTACTACGTAAACAATGCAAAATAGGATGCTACTTGTCAGTCGCAAGTCGGTCGTGAGTCGTGAGTCGTGAGTCGTGAGTCGCAGATGGCTTTCCTCCCTATCGACTCGCAGTATGTCGTATTCAAGATTTGAAAACACTCTGTTTTGCAGACTCAAACTCTCTGACCTGTCTAATATTACCCAAACCCCGAAATAAATAATTTACAGACAAGTTATCCTCGTGCTTGGATCGCCACACAAAGTATTTATAGATTTGAAAACACAGATTCAAACCTTCAGATCTATCTAATACAAAAAACGACAGTAGACAGTTCTTCTCCACGGTTAACCGGCAATATGTTACATTAAAAGATTGAAAAGTCTGTGACCCGTGCGGCCCAAATCCCAAACAAAAACAATAATCCGACCCAGCGGTGCGCCTATTCCCGGCGCGCAAGTGGGGCACGAGGGGCGCGAGGGCGCGGGGAGGGGCGCCTGCGCCCGCGCATCTGGCACGACTGAGTCCGGATCGCCACGACTATTAATCATCAATGAATCACCGCCAGGTTCCATTGATCGGCGCCAGGCTCGGCCGCCATCTCGAGTGTCCCGGCTCCTGGAGGAACCCGACACTGCGGAAGGTCACTGTAGGCTTTGGTTTACTTAGATGATCAGAGGCTGATCTCGCTAGCGAGTGTCTATGAGTGGATGCACCATGCAGAGACGCTCCCCGCCCGCTCTCCAGCCTCTTCTTTGTCGACCTGGACGGTCCTTGTTCTCAGATTGCTCGGGCGTCCTCGGCTAAAGACAAAAACAATCACAACGAGCTTTCTTTTCTAGTTATTTGATAATCGGTTGCGTGAAAAAAAAACTTGGTCACCTTCCAACGCCAATGTTTATTTAGAATAAAGAGAACTCCGCTTTTCATTCGTACCGCCGGGGCGAGAGGGTGGACCAGGGGGTGGTCAAATCATGGGAATAGAATTATCGCTCATGGTTAGAAACGAATCCCCGTCGTTCTGTATTACTGTACTTATGATACTATATAGTACTATTACGCGGTCTCTTATAGATGAATCCCTCGTATTTCAAGATGCTGTGACATTGTATGCGCGATACTTGCAACTATCTACGTCGAGCGGATCGGGCGTCGAAAAATCGTCGTAAAATCTATACTTGATAAATCTGTGTATGAAGGGAAGATATTTTTGTCTAAGGGCAGAGCTCTCAGTGCCAGTATTTGGTGATGGATAGGCCGGGGACCCTGCTGCACCCGATCCCGTCGATCTCCTCTCGAATACCTTGCCCTTTGAATAATCACAAATGTCCACCATCCAACTGATGGACGAGGTTGGCGCCCCCGGTTTCGCGATTCTGTTTATTAATTGCGCGTGCATTGTTGGCAAGTACGTGGACAATTCAGACTCAGTCACACGATAACTTCATAGCTGTGAGTGCGTACGGAACAATCGTGCAGTTTACACGTATGTTGACATATTTCGATGCAAGCAACGGATCGATAGTATTATTGGCTCAGGGCCGTCTTTGGGGATATAAAAAACGAATACCGGCACCGAAACACCGGAAATTTCATTTTTAAAAGCGGCGTTGCGTATGCAATAACGGCTGACGAAACCTGCGATTTTTTTTTCAAAATTATATTTTGTTATAATCTCCAAGCTACTTTGTTTTAATAAATATGGAGTATTTTATATTAAACGAGTATATCATAAATTATCTTGACACAAACTATCAAAAACACCCAAAATCTGCCTAACCGTCACAATTGCTTCGATCCCTCTTGGACGATACCATACCATGTCGGTTTACTAAATAACTAAAAATATTTACACTTTTGGGTAGTTGAGAGAGGGAACTCGGGCTCGGGGGGAACTGTCACTGTCGTGTTTCCCCGTGGAGCATGACGTGCCGTAGACCCCCTTCATTGGCAATAGATTACAAATGGAAGGTGAAAAGGGAAGGTGTGCGAGGAAAATACCCTAGATTTTCTACATAAAATAAGACAAATGCCGGGAACACCGCCAGACTCGTCGGCCATCGTGTCTGCCGCTCGTCTGTCTCCTCCGACAGATGTCCGCAGCCTCGACTCCACTCGCGGCCGAGAAAGGAAGAAAAACCCTTTCTTGCCCTTGCTTTATGTGATTTACTTCTAAAAAATAAACTATTTGCTTGAAAACACTGCGAGCTATTGTAGATTCGGTCTCTGATCGCTTCGACCTCTTGCTCCTTTTGTCTTTTTCCTTTGCGACCCTCATTCACAGAGTTGAGGGTCTGCTCGTTCCGAATATCTCAGATTTGATATCTCCTGTCCGCGGAGTCTATTGAAATTAATTCAAAAGTAAGCGAATCAAAATAGATAAATACGTTTTATTCATAAAGTACGTTAAGGTGCAAAATAACGATTTGTACTCGAAACCAATTATTTTTTTCAAAAAACACTCGTGGGGTTAACCGATTTACTGAGTATTGTATATAACTCGTATTAGGTATATGTAAATATTGTATACGATTGTACTAAATATTGTTCACACGATATGCATGTTGGATGGGTTAAGGAGGTTATGGGTTGGGAGGTTCGACGTCTTTTCGATTTGGCGTTATTCGTCAAATAGGCTTCGATCTTCACAACAGAGCTGACTGCGTGCCCAAATGACACGATCCATGAGCTGGCGCATTTGGAACCGAGGAGGAGCCCTGGCCCTGGCGCCATGCCGGCCCTGGCGCTCGCGTCCTCGATAATTAACTTCTGCGAAGACGAACGTCGGCTGACGGCTCATAAATCAGTCCGCGCGTCGCTTTTATTAATCTATCACATTTGAATCGTACGTTTTTAATTAAGCGCGGCCAGTGTCTCGGCTCTGCGGAGAAACGTCGCTCCCTTCATCCGGAGCCGGAGATCCTCGGCACCCGAGGATCGGGCCACAGTTATATTATAATTAATATGACCGGTTGAAAGGTCGGTAGCAAGTTTCAAATCACCCAATTCCCGTACGCTTGAGATTTTCGCCGTTGATGTTATGTTGCTTGTTGATTATGGATGTAGATCAAAAGGCTGGCGAAATGTTTGCGTATTCGTTTATTTATATGAATTGGACAAGACAGAATAATACGTGGTTACCGGTCGAGTGCCTGCGTCTCTCTGTCGGGTTGCGTTATCGCTGGGGTTGTAGGGTTGTTGTAAAATTAGAAAGTCTCTACCTGCGGTAGAGGCGGAGCTTAACAAGTCAAATATTGTAGCGGTGTATTTTCACTGACCGCTACAAGTTGAACCTCAGTCCGGTGATTGGCAAATCGGCAGTCCGGGCGGAATAAGACTCTTCGGAAGTCAGCCCCTTGTTTAATTGTTTCTTGGCAATAATTCCACGGGCGGTGGGTTCTGACTGAGTTGTTATGTTGCAGGAAACGGCGTATGCAGCAAGGCGGACGGGACGTGCGGGAGCGCGCTGGTGTGGAGGGGCGGCGGCTCCGCGGGGACACTTGCATCGCTCGCCGACTCCGCCGCCAACAACGGGGACAAGGTGAGGCCGAGGCCGAGGCGGAGGCCAAGGCGGAGGCTGGAGCGGGGCGACACGCTCTTCAGGTTCCACGCCCGGCAGTCCCTGTTATGTGCCCCTCTTGGAACGTCACTAGCTTGACATGTGACTCCGCGGATGCACAATACTTGAAGGACTCTCGTTCAACGTTGATAAATGATAACAACAAGGGTCGGTCCCTACACATAAACATATAGATAAGGCACACACCGGACACAGTCATAAGAAAATAGATGCACAAATGTTATTAAACTATATGGCTGTTTACTTGGTAATAAAAGGTATAACACAGGATACAAGGACAATGGCGGCATTCGTCCTTTGAAATAGTATATTTGAAAAATATATTGAGGTGGCTAGGTCGTCACATAACATCCCGCGCAAAGCTGCCAAATAATTATTTTCATTTCAATTTTTCGAAAGTCTTCTGAACTCCATTGCAAAGCTTGATTCACAAGTTCCTGCGTGTTTCTCTTTGCCAAACGATTCTCCGATCGTGGACTCGGTTGGGCAGTAAATGCCGAGGCGTCCTCGACCTCGTGTGTGTAGAGCTGAGTGTGTCCATGTGCTTGCAGCTGGAGGGGGCGGACGCAGCGACGGACGACCCTGTTCACCTCAAGAGACGGGTGGGACTCCTCAGTGGGGTGGCTCTAATCGTCGGCACCATGATCGGTAAGTCTCGACCCTCTCACATCCATCCTAGACGTGCTCGTCATTCCTGGCCACACATAACCGATTTGAACCCCATATACATAAGAGAAGGTCTTCTTATATATTTTTCATCTTCCCTACAAAACATAATACACGATACAGAATAAATGTGGTGGAAGCCAGTGTATAATAATACTGGTGTTGCTTCCAGGTTCGGGAATTTTCGTTTCGCCGTCTGGCTTGCTGGTGAGGACGGGCTCCATTGGGCTGAGCTTCCTGGTGTGGATGTCGTGCGGACTGCTGTCGCTGCTGGGTGAGCGACCCTTGCACACGTATTGCCAGAACGCCCGCGTCCACTGTGTACGCAGTGGTTAGGTAATCGTTTCACGCGTGAAACGACGAGGAAGTAAATACTGTATGCACTGCACGCGCCTGGATTTATTTTCTGACAAGATAACATGTAACATCCGCAGTGAAAATAGCTTCGTTCGTTTATCAAAACGTTGACTTCGTCAATCGAGCGAAAGATATCTTTAAGCAGAATACTTTGTAGAAGCGATTGGATCTGTGTCTGTGCATTTGCCTCCACGCAGGGAGCCGTGGGTTCCTTTGCTTGGGGAGCGTGCTGGGGCTTGACGCCGCGCGCCTGTTGCAGGTGCCCTGGCGTACGCGGAGCTCGGCACGATGAACACCTCGTCCGGCGCGGAGTACGCGTACTTCATGGACGCGTTCGGCGCCCCTCCCGCCTTCCTGTTCTCGTGGGTGTCCACGCTGGTGCTGAAGCCGTCGCAGATGGCCATCATCTGCCTCAGCTTCGCTAAGTACGCCGTGGAGGCCTTCGTCTCCGAGTGCGAGCCGCCCGTCTCTGTCGTCAAGATGGTCGCCGTGCTCGTCATCATCCTGATTCTCGTGGTCAACTGCTACAGCGTGAACCTGGCCACGTGCGTGCAGAACATTTTTACGGCCGCCAAGCTGGTGGCCATCCTCATTATCATCTGCGGCGGCATGTATAAGCTGGCGCAGGGGAACACTCAGCACCTGATGGACACGTCCTTCTCCGGCAGCGAGGTCTCCTTCGGCAACATCGCTACGGCTTTCTACACGGGCCTTTGGGCGTACGACGGCTGGAACAACCTCAACTACGTCACCGAGGAGATCAAGAGCCCCTCCAAGTGAGTATCGCCCGGCGCCTCGTCGCCGCCATCGCATCTCCCCGAGGGACGACCGCCGGCAGTCATCCCGGGGCCGCCTCTCGGAGAGGTGCGCTGGAAGTTTTCTATAATTACCTAATTTCAATGTCATAACTTCTTCCAAGATCATTAACAACAACCAGTAATTTGAAGTATTTGAACTTGCCAGCAGTCGCAACCTATCGGTTTAAGTCTCGCTCCTGGCTGCCACCGATCAAAATCATCACGTGACTTATTACCAAAAGCCGCCCTCTACTCTACGACAGTGTATGAAATGGCGGCCCACTCCCCCGGTGAGCCGTGGCTAATGCGTGTCCTCTCACAGGAACCTGCCGCGGTCCATCATGATCGGCATCCCTCTGGTGACGTTCTGCTACGCGCTGGTGAACCTGTCGTACCTGGCGGTGATGTCCGCGTCGGAGATGGTGGACTCGGAGGCGGTGGCGGTGACCTTCGGAAACCGACTGCTGGGCGTCATGGCCTGGCTCATGCCGCTCTCCGTCACCATATCCACCTTCGGATCTGCCAACGGCACGCTCTTCGCTGCGGGACGGTAAATACACCACCACCCTCGTTTAACTCACTTTACAAGCATCCCTGCCTTTAGGTACACTATCTGTTGTCTGAACGGTTGCAAGCTTTTGAGACCATAAAAACTCCAGTTCAATCATGGTGGTTATATTGAAAATTATTTTCTGATCCTGAAAATATCAATTTCACGAGCTACAGCTATAAGTGTCGTGGCACTTGGAGAGGACTGAGTGGGTGTGATCCCACATGAGCGGCCTGAAGATCGCAAAACCTCATCAGGCTGCACCTCCTTGCTTGTCACGACGATCCCAACTTTCATAAGACAGTTCTGCGACATTCAAACCCTACCCCTGTCTGTCTCCACCTGCAGTTTTATCATTTGACATGAAATCTCATGATTCCTGGCTGATAATCTTCCAGGCTGTGCTTTGCTGCGTCCAGGGAGGGCCACCTGCTGGATATACTGTCATACGTGCACGTGCGAAGGTTCACTCCGGCGCCGGGTCTCATCTTCCATGTGAGTTTCCACCTCTTGTTTTGAACTCGCAACCGCCTCCGAATGTTGCTTGCATACCCAGAATAGGTTATAATAGAACAATCCTTAAAATTCTTTGTGAATTTTCGCTAATAAGAAGATTCACAAACAAAAAATAATATTCCTTACAAGTATATTATTTTTAAATTTCTAAGATTGTATTTAATGATATCCCGTGGGTTTTATTTCAGTCATTGATTGCAATTGCCATGGTGTTGTACGGGACGATCGACTCGCTGATCGACTTTTTCTCCTTTACCGCTTGGATCTTCTACGGGGGTTCAATGCTGGCGCTCATCGTCATGAGACACACCAAGCCGCACGCCCCGCGGCCCTACAAGGTCAGTAAATGTACAACTATTGAATCGAGAAATCATTCTCCTGACCAATCTCCACTTGATGTAGTCGACAATCTATCGGATACCCCGTGGAGCATCGTTCAGTAAAGCGGATCCAAAAAAGATGACACAAGGACATCAGTCATCTGTGTGCGAATGTCAAAAAATATGTTATTGTTTTGAATATCGTCACTGCTATACATTGAATATTCAAACTTAGAGAAATAGGTTGGCAAAACCGGTCACAAACAAAAATCACAAAAAGAATTTATGTTTAAATTATAGCAATATGATTATATAGTTTACATGTTTCTATTAAATTGGCTTTGCGGTTCATTACTTGCAACTGTTGCTTACAGGTATTGAATACATATGTTCTATTTCATGAGTTGCTTACAGCAAGACCTGTTGTAGCCGGATGAGCTGAAGTTCCTTGATGCTTGAGTATTGGTGTGTTTTGTTGATAATTGTGGTTGATCTCGCCCGTAGGTGCCGATTGTGGTACCATGGCTGGTGATGCTGATATCGTGCTACCTGGTGGTGGCCCCCATCATAGAGAAACCGCAGCTGGAGTACTTGTACGCTTCGAGCTTCATCCTGGCAGGTCTGCTGGTGTATATGCCCTTTGTGCACTACGGCTACAGCCTGCCATTCATGGGTGAGACACTAGACTACTGTAAAATTCCTTAGTTGTGTTAGACCAGTGTTTTTCGACCGATGGATTGAAGAAAAAAAAGGGTTTTACAAAGAGTTTGTGCATTTAAAAAGTTAGAAAAACACAATGTTAGATGCTATTATAGACACATGTTTGTTAAAGTGTTTAACTTATAGCGATTTTGGTTTTATCAGCATATTTCCCATAAAATTAAGATTTATATGGCATGACTACAAGTTTCCTATTCATATATTTTTATTTCGGGAATTTAGTGTAAATCCTTTTACCATATCATTATTCAAATTAATTTAAATCTTACACATATGCAAGTGTTAAACCTCTTTGTTCGTGAGTTTATTCAATGTGGTTGGACATGACCTAAACATCATAAAATTCAAAGTCAATTATTGCAGTCCACACCAGTTTATGATATATCAAGTCCTAATCCAGGGATCGTCACAAATATATATATATATATATAATATATATATGAAATACTTACTTCAAAAGTATCTTTTCTTTTTTATTTAACTGTCAGCCTCAGGCAGCGCTGGTTGAACGTCACAAATAAATACAACAGTGACAGCTCCCCGCCAGTACAGAATTACACTATAAATAGCACGACGCGATAGTGACAGTTCTCACTCGTAAACACCTACCCTAAACAACCACATAACATATTCACAAACTATTATAATCGCCGTCGTCTTCTACTTCTGCTATTCTACTTTTACTGTATTTCTCTAGTGCACAATATTATTTATAAGCAGGTCAATGCAAAATCTTGTCTGTTTATTTTTCAGTTTGTTTCTAGAGCTATATTCTAGTAGTTACCATTAATACGTGGATTTCGATTGGTGGTAATTGATTAAAATATAAGACCTAGTATTCATTTTTAAGCTATTCAAGTAATGGAGTTCGACCTACGCTTAAACTAAGTTTTATATGTTTCAGGCAAAATCACAGTGTTCCTGCAGATGGTTCTGGAGGTCGTCCCCACCACCACAACGTTCGAGTACTGAAGGTGGAGGCGCAGCAAGGTGAACGCGACACTTGTCAGGTGGGCACGGCGTGCGGTGAAGCACGTCCAATACACCAGACATTCAATCAACTATAAGACGTGAAGTTTTAATGTTTATAAAAATGCATTTCAAAGAAATGTCTCAAGTTATCTGTGTAATATAATAATTAATGGTTAGGTAGACAACAACATGTTCAAAAACTAGCGTTGAGTTAGGAAGAGAATGTTTAAGGGAAGTGTCGAGGGAAACAAGACAAACCAGCTGACTTCTGCTGCGATGTGAGGACACGACACTGAAGAGCGAGAGACGGCCACTTTGTCTCTGTTCTCTGACCACATCGCAAGCACATTTTTATTAATTATATTTTAGATAAAGACCGTTTGGATCGTAATACTGCGGAGCCGGCCGGTAGTCTTTACAGAGTACCGGTTTATATGTTAGTGGTACCACGTGAAATCATAAGTTACCATACAATGGTCATCAATCCTCAAGGTTTTTCTATAGAGCTCTCACAAGAGCGTTTAGTATGTCGTTAGCTGTAACAGCCCACTGCTCATTGCGTGCATAAAACCTGCAGCACTAATTTACTATACAGATATTTATACTCAAGTTACAAGATGATTTTAAATTTAAATTTTTTTGTTGGTTAATGTTGGGAACGATAACATTATCTCTGGAACTGCAACCTGCTATGAGTATTGGCCTGCGGTCAATCCTACATCACTATCCTCCGGCTAATCTCGCTCAAAGCGAAGCAGTCCTCCCAGGGCCCAGTCTATCCGCACTCCAGTGCCCTTGCAGGTTGCTGCGCAATGCTCTCATTGCCAACTTCAAATCGCCCACTCAGTGCTGATGACCAAAGCAATGTAGTCTGCCATTTTTTTATTTACTAATAAGTCCCCTCTTTTGTAGGCCCATACTTGTTCAGAGTTTTACGTTTGAAGGTGTCAAAGGCGCTTTTTCCATTTTTTTTGAAAGCATAATCCTCTGCAGAGGGTCACACCAGATAGTCCACGAGCTTCAATTAAAGCTTTTCACTCTTCTGGATAGAACTCGATACGTGGCATCGACAAACCAAACTCAAGATACCAGTCAAGATGCAACTCGTCGCAATAATTTTCAGATATTTGAATGCTTTTAATGCTTGAGTGCGACAGATTATCATTCGCCCGGCCGGCGAAGTGTTTTTGCATGCATAATTTTTACTAATAATTTACCAACATTTTGGAAAAAAAACTCAATTTTTTGTTTACATATATTGTTGTAATGTTAGATTTCAACTTTATCTAGAATTATTACATGACAAATAAAGACTCTGTGCAAATGATTATCACCCAAGCTCGTATTGAGTGTGGTAAACCAGTGGAACGTAGAATGACTGTAAATATATACTATGAAAGTGTTTTAGTATATGTGATGCACGCGTCATTAGTGATTAATACCCGATATTTTTATGCTAATGTCTTCAGAGATATTCTTTGTGGTAATCTAGAGAAAAGTGAAATGTAATGATATAAAAATATGATTTCTTCATGGGTAACACGTTGCCTGAACAAATTAACAATGATAGCGTAATCGCTTAATACAAATTTCAATTAAGTAATATTTAAGTAACCTTTCATTTTGATACGAACTTATTTTAAATGTAAGAATCTTTCCATTATAAAATGAGTATTTAAACTTTCAGCTGTCTTGTAAAGGTTTTACTTATGTTTGTAAAAAATAATTTTCACATATTTTAACTGAGAAGCGAAGCCCCTCATCTGACGTCACATGGTATAGAAATTACAAAATATAATTATTTCACGTGAGTTTCAGTTGTTACTGACTCGGAAAAAACATTAAATCTTATCTTCAAAAAATAGTACAATTGTTTGAAAATACAGTTTGGTTTTTCGTGGCACGTGGCAACGGCGGATCTAGTTTCCGTTACAACCTGCTCAGCCCGCGTCCATTTAGTGATAAGTTTACTGTGTGGTACTTTCCTTGATTACTTACTTGAAATTATATATATCAGGTTTTCAGTAATATTTTAGTTTATTTTCACCATAATCATGATTTTGGATAAATATTTGTTTTTGAATATTTATTTTGGTAATTTGATAAAAAATTTGCATAAGAAAAGTTGAGCAAGAAGTTTTGGTCCCTGAGCTTGCACGAGTGAAAGTCATTTAGGAGTGCACGCAGCCTACGCAGTAGACTCATCTTGAGTGCGATCTGGCAGGAGCGGGACAGTTACCAATCTGCTGCGCTTGTCGCGATATTTCTTTATTTGTGGTTTTCTCTGGTACGTAACAGAGCACACAGGGTCCGGAATGTTCTTATGGCTTCGGCCTTTACTCGCTTCCCTCGATCACAAAAATATACAAAAAAAATATAAAAAATATTTTAATATACTCGAGCAGATAAATTAAATCTATAGAATAATGAAATATTGTAACTAAATGTCTACTTATATACAAATGTAGTCGTGTTTACTTCATCCTAATTGTGAGTAAGTAAAATGCTTCCAGATGTCACGTCGCGTCATCTCACGTCATGTCAATTACATCAGGGATCATCAAACGTGCCACATCCACAACGCGACATTACTCGCACCTCCACACCCCCATCTGAACCTTATGAAACTCACATTCAAAAGTAAAAGTGCCATAAGGCTTTGTATTAGGATTTTTATTATAATCTTATAAAATGGAACAGTGGAAGTTTGACGGTGACTCTGTCATTAGCGTCGCGAGGCTGCAACAGTGCAGTCCAGAACTCGCCTCTCGCTTACTCGCAATTGGCAAGTTGGCATGTTGAAAAAGAGAACTGAAAAGACTTCGGATAAAAATACTTCAGATGGGGGCCGTATCTCGTATTGTTTTGTGATAGAGAGAACTCTCTTATCTACTGGTTTCCAAGTGAAACTTGCTCATTCTGTTATTGACAGCACCACACGCACTCATTTAGATTATTCTGCCTTCATACCCCCCGGCCATTCACTCTGAAACAATCTTAATTCATCTCTTTTTCATATTATTGTTTCAATGCTTACTTATATTTTGATATTGTGTTTATGAATATTTTAATAAAATTTTGAAGGAATTGTCTTAAACTAAGAAAACATAAAACAGAAGACTTGAATTCATCATTGTGAATGAGAAACATGGTAAGTGTTTTTATGACGTGTTTACATTCTGTTGATTTTTCAGTGTCCGAGAAAGACTTGGTTCATTCTCTCCATTTATGCTGCGGCTTTTGTTATTTCATGCTATTTCAGCTTTGACTTTATTTTGCTGTTTCCATTATTTTTACCTTGGCATACGCTTTTGTTATGTTCTGGAGTCGGACTCGCAGCCCATTCCCAGTGTACACTTTTGTTAGACTTAAGTTGATTTAGTTTTGTACTTTCCTATTATATCTGACATCATTTATTGTAAGTTAAATATTGTATGTAATATGACTTCAAATATAACCGAACTTAAGGGAGACCTGGACTCAGAGGTCGAGAGAGGTTTCGCAAGGTGCAATTAAGGAGAACAATGACTGGTTCCACTATCGGAGTGCCTGCAGAGAATCCTCCGCTTTTTTCTTGACATTATTAATTAAGTTGGTGATAAACCAGAAATGATAGTGCGCAGGCATCCATGAGGTGTAGCGAGCAGGTTGATAGTTTGCTATTTAAGTTACAACAAATGATGCACTCTATAATTAGAGAGTCTGTTTAGTTTGATTAGCTGTATTTTCATATTGAATTGTTAAATTTCGGTCTTGTAGTTTGCACGAATCATTCCCAGGGCTCAACTTGTAAACGTACAATGCATATCGAAATATTTACTTATGTCAAATATATTGGAAGTGAAATCGAATTCTTAATGGCAGTTCATTCCTAAAAAGATGAAAAGTGGTACCGTCCACAAAAAAACTGAAAACTGTATACAAATTGATAGGTGAAATCATGTTAAAAAAATCATTAAATTTTACAATGAAAAACATCACATTCTATAAAAAAGTATTGAAAATGATTGTGTACTACTTTCGACATCAGTGGAAAAATTACAGAATTAAAATAAGAAATATTATCTCATGTATATAATTCCTAGTATTTACAAAGTGAATGCTGGTCTCCGTGCCAGCTCACACGTTGAAGTGCTTTACAGCAAAACCAACATTTTTCAAGTCTGTCATTATTTTATTTTGATATATCCTTCCAAGAATTGTATTGTATTTTTGCATTTTTTTATACAAGCTCGGTCATGTGCCGCTGTGTCGATTGTGCTAGGCGCAGCGAATCTAGAATTTTCTACAAAATTATTCATCTCATGGGTAGACAATGAACAGACGACAAACTTGCAACATTGTAAAAACACCGATATTATTAAATGTATATTAATTTTACAACAGCTTCACCCCACATCTCTTAAGGCAGGATTTTTGAGTAGTTGTTTCTATAAATTATGGAGTTCTTTACGTCAGCTGGTTATGGCATCCAAACAGTCATCGCTGCCTTATGTAGATGCGAATGATGCTGGTTTTCATAATTCATTGTCAGTTGCGAGACATCGTCTGTCAGGATAGGTCGCTAAGAAATACAATGTTGCCAATTTATACTAGTGATATTTTTGTGTGATATGGCTGAAAACAAACGCATATCGCCGAATCTCATGAGTCATTGTTTGAAAAAATATATAAAAGAAAAAAAAATACTTACATTTAAGTAACTTAAGAAATGTTTTTTTTTTTTTTTACGACTCCTGTGATTCAAATCTGAGCCGTGTTTGTAATTTTTTAAGTACTTTGTTACCACAAGCCCCACTCTTTAACCATGTAAAGAAGCGGTTCTGTTTCTCTGTACTAGACAAACTAACCTCACCTGAACTAAGCTTGTTTTAAATACAGCCATATGAATCAGAAAGCCTCTCTTCCTATTAACCAAAGATGTGCAATTATTTACTATAGAATAGACTCGCAACAGAACTATCTGTCGTAGCATTTCATTAAAAAAAATTTGGCAAAGTCTGACTATAGTCTCTCAAATCACTTAAAGTAAAATTATTATTGTACATTGTTGAAAAGTAAATAAGTTGTTATTTTTATTTTAAACGGTTCCAGTGTTGTGAATCTATTCTTATAGTGGATGTCTGCGGTCGGGAGGAAAAGAGTTAGGTCAACTTTTTACTTTAAGGGCTAACCCTAGAGTTAACTTTAAGATTAACGAGAGGCATTTGGTTGTTAAATGAAAGTTTATTAAAATGAAACTTCTTATGAATATTAGATTCTTGCGTTGAGAAGTGAAGTGAAGGGAGTTGATGGACTCGACGGAGATGATGTTAGAATGTATAGAATGCAATAAACCCACAAGCACGTACAAACTGGACATGTTAAGTGGTTCTCTAAAGCCACAGCGATAATGTTGTTTTTTTAAAATCTATTAAGTGTTTACTACTATTCATACAGAAAATGCAAAATGTTTTTATACCAATTTTCAATTTTAATAAAAAATATTAACTCCAGTGCAACTAGGCTAGTAACTTTATTATGTATTGTCATCTGATATTTTCAAGGTCAAGTTACTGATATATTAGATAACGACTTTTGAAGATATCACTTGCGTTTTTTAGTAACAGTCTTTCATTGATAACTATCATATCCTTCCGGACACAGATGTTATTTGAAGAGCCCAGTTTGTACGGGCTGTGGTTAGGCACTATGCTAGTGTCACCTAGGAAGGTAGACGATCCTAGAAGGGAGGGTTAGGTCAGTCTGGGTGTTGCCAGGTATGATTTAAATATGAAGAGTATATTTTAAAGTGACAATATATTTTTGAAAGGCTTATCAGATAATTAAAATGGTTATTTTTGTATGCGGGCGGTGTATGTACTGCTCTCGAGTGTTCTCCGGCTCGGCTTGCTGGCGAGATAAGATATGCATCCACACCGGCCAGTCAAAATACTCACCTATCTGCACCTGCCGTTCCTAGTTCGTAAGTGCGAAGGTCAAAGGAATCCGAGCAGTCAACAATAAGTACCGGTGTCGGTGTGGATGTATTCTGGTGTTGCCGGTCGGTAGTCAGGCGGGCGACAGCGCACGGGGCCTGAGGTGGGCGGGCGACCACGGAACCTTGGTCCTATCATTCCTCGGTGGGGCCCGGCCTGCAAGGTCGCCGTGACTCCCCATTTATTTATTGTCTCTAAAGCTTTGTGATTTGATCATTTTTAAAGTCTCAGTGCTGCTAGAATCAAACGTTTTTTTTTTCTTAAAATTTCACAAGTGAAAAATTCTTTTGAAAAGTTATTTTGTGGGAAAATATTAGATTATAATAAAATAAAACCAAGTGGTTTTGGAGACTACGTTTATTTCACTTGTAGCGAGAGCTCTTTCGCCGAACACGGCATCTTCAAAACTATTATCAAAAGCATTAGAAAATATTAGCCTTTTGTCAAAATCCTTTTTAAAAAATATTAAAAATGTCAGTAGGACGAGGTCGGCCGAGTGATAGTTGAGCTGGCCGACCTGCCATTGAACTTTCTGGCACTCGCACAGCCGGCACAACCACAACGCTGCCTGTCTATCAAAAGAAAATTAATTTCTGTCTAGTAACTCAAAATCAGTAAAAGGGCAGCACTGGGGCTTGGCGCTGCCTGGGTACGCAGGTAAGGAGTCCTGCCGGCTAACCGCAGCGCCGGGCGAAGTAATCAGGGAGTTATCATCATTTTAAATAAAAAAACAGAGTATTTTTTTGTAAGTTATTTATGATTATGCTATTTTTTGTGAGTTATTTATATTATTGTTGCATATTTACTGAGAATATTGTATATCATTATGTTTTGAATAAATCTGGATTGAAATGATCCCTTACTTTTTCTTGGGTCTGTGCTTCTTGATGGCGGGGCCGACTTTACTCTTAATTATTGGGATTGTGGCCTGAAATGATAATTCAATTTATGTTACAAGTATCACGTGTCCGCACGGCGCCCAAGGAGTGTGAGCCTCGCAGCGGTTAGAAGGAACAACACGAGGAACCAGTCAAGAAGTGTGACAATTTCAAAAAGACATTTGACGTGCTGCCTTACAAGTAAAATTACTGATGCAACACTTCGATAAGTCAGAATATTTAGTGCACACAAATCTGCCCAATCTTGGACAGAATGTAAATAGAAGTAGTGGAGACACTCTTATTAAGTGAATTATTATTTTGAGCATTTTTACTAATGAAGACTTCACAGAATCAAAGACAATTCAGAAGTGGTTAATAAACATCACCGTTTAGAATTCTCCGTTAACTTTTATTTAAAGAAAGAAAGAATTGATTTACCAAAATTTAATCTTTCAGGTGGAGCGAAACCATGAAGGAATTTTAAAACAAATAATTAACTTTCAAAGGTCTTTAAAATGTTGGATTCCATTGTCGTCAGGGATTAGGGATATAATAAGTAGTCACTGTGAACAATTATTATTTAAGATTGTCTCATCTAGAAATATTCCTGAGTTCGGGGGGGAAATAGTTATCACATCAACTGTACTTTTTTTCAATATGAAATACTGCTTCAAGCATAATGTTTATGTTTTCAACTATGAACAGACAAACATGATAATCTTTTTACTGTTAATCAGCTGGCAATCGTACTGTAAGATTCACATACTATTTGAGAAAATGAGACAGATACCTTCCCGTAGGAGTCCAGGAGGTCCCGCGCCTTCTTGACCTTGCCGCTCTGGGAAGTGGCGGAGGAGTCGGCTTTGCCAAAGTTGAACTTCTTTTTGGCAGTAGAAGCTCCCACTGCGTTCTTGCCTGCCTGCTGGAACTCTGCCATCTTCTTGGCCTTGAGCTTGTCACGCTTCACATTCTCTTTCAGCTCCACATAGTTTTTAGTTTCGTTCTTGGGGGGTCTGGCACCTGAACACGAGAAGATGGGAGGTGGAGAGCTCGCTAACAGATCGATAGACTTAAATAAAAGGCGACAAAGTTTTAGGAAGGTGTAAATCCGAAACTCAATCAAAAGCACGGTGTGCGGCTCCAGAGCAGCTTCATTAATTTAAATTCTGAGTTCGATTAATAAGGTTTCATTTAAAAAAATTGGATAAATAAATCGAACGACTAAGGAAAATAAAATAAGCATAATAGATTACTGAGAAATAATCAATTTAAAACATTAACGGAATGAACTGATAATGAAAGTTAATTTTATTAATTCATGGATGAATGTTTGAATCAATCAATGAATTCATGATTGGTACAAATTAATCCCAGATCATTGGGGAAAAAAACCAAGTCACTATTAACTTTAGTACTTTGAATTTCATTTACGCATCAATAACAAATCAGATCTTTGTATGTCTGATGTACGTACGCAGTTGAAATATTTTATGTCTTGCCTCTGTTTTCAAGTTTTATTGCAGACACAAATGAAGCAGACAGAAAATAATCTTGTACAATTGTTTTATAACAAAAAAAAATATCCTTACTTGCGCGAGGTTTAAGAAAAAGGAACAGGGAAGCGAGCTCGTAAGTCAAGCAAAACTCTCTTCTCAAGTAGCCAATGACCATTGATGATAGTGGATATCAAAAAGATATTTGTTTATATCATAAATCTTACACCCGAGGTTCTTTAACCCTTCATTAAAACATACCCAAGCTAATGGCGAGTGCGACCTTGGCATCTCTCTGCTCCTCGCTGCTCATGCCCGAGATGCCAAACTTGATGATCTCCCGACGAGCGCGTTTGATGTCGATGCCGCGCCGAGTGTCTCGCGGGCCAGACAGCTGCGGTGTCTGCGATGGCAAATCTTGGGTGTCTGAACGTCGCGCTTTGGGCTTGGGTGCATTATACTTGACTACTTGTAATGAATCTTCTACTTCCGAGCCACGCATCGAGGATCCTTTAGTGCGTACAAACGTATCCGCCATCTTATGTTGTCACCGACCTGAAACTCCACCAATTCATTTTGATTACACTCACTGTGCAGTCATCGTACTCTCGGCCGGCAGTGTGCTGCGGTATCGTCGATATTTTATGAAATGTACCCATTTCCAAGCACCTATTCAAAAATACTGAAATAATCTGAGCACGAGGAATCTATGTGACCACACCGCGCCCAAGAGATTTGACAAGCTGCAATGACATTTCCACTTTCTTTTTTTGGGGTTATGTTTTAGTGTTTGCGGCACCGGAGAAGTCGAGTCGATCGTCTTACTTTTGATTGATTTTTTAAAGGAACAGATATTTATGTAAATCTGCTTCTAGAGAATTAAAGCAAGTCAGGAGTTTTGTGATATTATTTTGATCATTCTATACAATCTAAGCTCGACGTCTCCGACTGACCGAGAGATCGCAGAAACTAAAGTGGCCTATCTCGCGAGTATTCTGATTACACTATTTTGGAGATATTTTAAATGAAAATATTTAGTTTGCGTCCACTTACTTATGTTCAAGCTTTCTTGGAGTAACCGCAGTATGGATAAGAGAGCACTCGATTTATTAGCAGTATTTCAGGTTAGCACGTAGTTGAGGTTAGGTTTCTGTCGAGGCGCTCCACTCCCGCGCGGCCACAGGGATTATTTTCCAGATTACTTTAGTTGGATTTCACTGGAGGGTTTAAAACTGGTAATTTGGCATCATTTTTGTAATTGGTAATCTTTCATGCTTAATTTAAAATCTGCAATTAAAAATCATATTAAACTCTGCTACTTCTTGATTCAGTACAAACTCGACTGAGTGATAAACTGCTCGTCGATATTAGGTTCTTGGGTAGTGTCACGTTTATTATATTTAGTATTCCGACGTTTTGGCCTCGGTACTGAACCACTACTTATAACATTCTTAATTGCCGGAGGGATCATAACTAGTCCACTTTAGAGCGGCTCTATCATTTTGAAATATTCTCAGACATATTTTAAATAATGAGATCCCACAAATATCACTAACAAGTGATTTATAATATGGCACATATACTATACATAGAAAGATTCCATTATACAGTGCTTTGTTGTAAAACTAGAATAACTTACCATAATCCTGCGAATATTTTAGTAAAATTAAAGTCAGTTATATGAAAAAATTATGGTTCTTATCTCTGATTGTGCTCCGCCCATCACTAATAGTTGAAAATAAATGCATGCATAAACAATCAAACCGAAATGCTCCAAATTCAAAGTTCACAGCTACGAAGCGGCTGTTTCCCGAAGCTGTCATCCACGAAGGCTGTCATCTCCTCCGGAAACAACTAAAGTATAAACCAAATTATTTCAACACCATCAGAACTCTCATATAAAAAATTGTCAAGCTAAATTATATTATGATAACAAGCAGAAATAAAATATTTATGACAGTGGAATACAGAACTTGCAAGCTTTACAATCCGATGTTGAATTATTAACTTTTAATAGAAAAAGATATTACCTGATGCAATCACTAAAATATGTAACTTGATTTGTTCAGTAGGGGGTAATTAATGGCATAGCTTCTGTTTCTTGTATGGTACTTATAAATAAATATACAACCAAATGGTGCAAATAATTTTATTAACTAATTTTAATAACAACTGATGTATGCAAAAGTCACACTATAAATGCTATAAATTCAATTACTTCAAATAATCCTTTTAATTCATCAAGCGAAGAAAAGACACTCCAAAATAAGAATAAATCGGGACTATTTGAAAGGAAAATGAAAATATTCTTATCGAGTTGATTGCAGGGTGTTGAGGTGTAGCTGGAAGCAGATCCGCTCTGGTCAGCATTTGGAGGAAAAAACAGAGTTCTTTCAGTGTTGTTCATTGGTTGTTGATGTGGCAATAACATGATACTAAATACATGCAGTCCGCAAACGATTACTCAGGCGGACGGTGCCAACAATACAGGCACCGAGTGATGGTACACAGCATGGTAGACAATGTCATAAATTATTTGTTAATTTCTACCTAAAGAATTGAACGCAGTGGCACAATAGTTAAAACATATAATATATTTTTCCAATTCTAGAACCCTCCTGACCAGGGATGGTCCCACTTGTGCCGCGAATTCTTTTGAATGATCTTGCCTCCTATTCGGGCAGGGTCTTGGATGAACTCATTGTGAAGAGCCACTCGCTCTGCCGGTACTGCCAGCTCCTTCGAAACGATGCACTCGCCGTTCTCACGCAGGATCGTGTGGTTAATATCATTCAAGGTCGGCTCTCCATATGGAAATGTGATTGGAGTGATCTTTACCATGTGCTTAATTTTCCAAAGGAGGGCATTCTGCTCCGGAGTGTTCTTCACTATTGCTACTTGCTTGCCCTGAAACATAAATGTTTGCTTAACTTGTGCCCAACTATTAATTTGAAAATGAGCAAACGTTCAAAGTTGTTCAATGTTGCACAAAGATGTAATTATTTACCGTGGCAAATTATTTTCAAAGAAACCTTGCCTTGCAACACAGTACATTTATACATTAAAAAATCATTAAATATTTTTTGGCACGATTACAGCCTTGTCGCTTAAGCTGTTCGCTCTCCACAGCTTTATTTGATGAAGCATGTGTAAACTGATGTGCAAGACTATTAAACTATACCATAATTTATTTATTTATAATTTGTTTGAAATGAATTATTTTGTATTATGAAACCATATAATTTTAATGTAAACATCCTTTAATTATCTGACATATATTATGTTCTATATTGACATTCAACTTCTGATGGTCCTGCTGATATTTTGATGTGCATGCACCAAATATTACCATCAGCGCTCATAAACATTAAACACTCTCTTACATAGTCTAGAAGGCCGAAGCTCTTGAGAATTATGCGGTGCCAGCGAGGCGTCCCTTTAACGGCTCGGATACGCTCCACTCGGAATAGTTTGCTCGGCACGATCTCAGGATCCTTTTCATCTGGAAACCTGCGAAAAATTAAACATTACATCATGTTGCACACAGTGGACCTATCTTTGATATAAAATTCACTTAACAATAAGAGGTGCTAGATTTACGTAAATACAAGTTTATTTGTGTTTGTGATGTCGACAAATTAAATTATAAACCTATCGTCAAGTTAATATTAGAGTAGTAATGAAATTGTAAATACTAAAATTACAAACCTGGGATAGTATTTTATGCCACCTGGGTAAACGACAGCTCCGCTGTAGTGATAATGTCCTTTTTTATAAGACCTTGATATAATCTGGAAAGGATTAATAATGCTCAGAAAGCTTTTAGACATTTTTAAGTTAATTGGATTAATACGAATAAAAATACTTTTAGGTTATGTGCAGTTACTGGTGTTGCTAGTTCTAAAATAATTTTAAAAAACTATTGAGAATACTACAAATTTGAAGTATCCAAATATACTCACCGAGCGCACACTAAATTGCCCAAAACGAATGGGGTGAAAATACGCAACAAAAGTTAAAAAAAGATTTATGTAAGGTCAACCAATAGTTTAAATAAAAAATAATATGAATGTATTTGCGAGTGGCGAAATTTAAAATTAAAATCTTTCATTTTGGACTGAAGTGATCAAATGTGACAAATCGTCTTTTTGACTATACAACAAAACAAAGATTTTTGTTTTTTTTTTTTTAAAATCGATAACTGACGTTAAAATCAACAACAAACGATAACGCAGGAAATTGACATGTACCTGATATAGATCGTAAAATGTAAAATACATTTGAAATATTAATTTTTGTTATTTAATAATTTAAAATAAAAAAAATTTAAAGAAAAAAAAAGCTTTTTTTCCATGACAAATTAAATGTAATCATATCGGTCCAATTTTATGAACATAAAAAAAAACTGACCACATTCGAAAACGCAAGACGTTTGGGAACTGGCAACATTATGTATGACAGTTCTCTTCTGATCTTTGATTAAACTTTGTACAATAATGTGCTCAGGTCATATGTAGATTGTAAATCATTAGAATTATTACTTCATGTTAATAGGGTCCTGATTACACCCGAGCGTAAGTTTTTAAAACCAATGTTATTTTTTGCAATTTTATATATTAAAAACAACGAAACAAAGTCTTATCATTTGATCGTTCAATTAAAAAAATTACAAATATTGATGCACGGTTGTTTGAAACTGCGTATATATTTAGCTTGAATGTGAATGGATAGTATATTTATGATTAAATCAATACTTGAGGCCTATCTTGTGTGTATTGACTGTGTACTTGCTGTACTTCAGTTAACTCTCAAGATCGGAATTTCTAGCAAGTCTTTGTATAACAATGCATTCAACACGAATGTTACGGATGTATTACGATAGTGTGCAAATTTCAGTGATATTTTTTTGAAGGTGTTTATGTAGTTTGGACGTGAGAGATGTAGTTAGGTATTTAACGTTGTTGAATGTATGAATTATTAAAATACTTTAAGGTAATTTTGTAGCTTTTGCTTAGGCTATTACAAATATATCTGATTACAACATAACTTAATAAAAAAATATAAAAAAGTTGTGTAAATTCTAGATAAGTTAGTGTAATCATTTTTTTAATGTACCCATTCCTACAGTACTGTTATCATGATTTGTTGTTCTACTCTTTTATTCATTTATTAACTATTACTGGAACATTTCAAATCACTGCAATATATCACTAAGGACATAGGATCGGCTATATGTTCAGAGATGTCTGTTCTTTTTTATTATCTCTAAATACAGTACTTGCTATGTTTTGCAGCATGTCGGAGCTAGACCAATGGATGGAAGTTGCTCGGCAGTGCAAGTACCTGCCTGAGGATGACCTGCGAGAGCTCTGTGCTATGGTTTGCGATCTGCTGCTGGAGGAATCCAACATCCACCCGGTGCAGTCTCCCGTCACCATCTGCGGGGACATCCATGGCCAGGTACAGAGTAAACTTGGCTAACACTCACCTTCCATACCGTGGGTGCTGGTGTACATGGAATCCTTGCTATTGCAGTAGTGGTATATCCATACTCCATTTATAAAGATTAAATGTTAATTGGATGAGCTTTGATAATTATTATGTTATTAGAATTTTGGTTTTGTACCAATGCTCATGTCACGATTTGCCACTGGTACTTAAATATCAGTAGCAGGCAGTGATTTCAAAATTTAAATAAACTTTATTTATTGGAAAACTCATGTGTAAATTACCATGAGTATATTACATATCTTTCTCCAGTTAATTTTGGTGTAGAACTATTATAGAAACACATAGATGCTTACTTGCGTGAACCCAACACCACTGCCCGATATCATTAAATAGTTTAAAGCCACAGTGCTTGCACCAAAACCACATTCAAGCAATCAATGCGGTCTGAGTATTTATTCTCAATTTTTTTTTGTAATTGCAACTAATAAAGAAGTACCATTAACTTGAAAGGTCTGGGGTGTAATGAAAATACACTGAGGACGTAATTAATCCTGACTGTTTGTGTTTCCACTTTTATAATAATGTGATTTTGTTTCAGTTCTATGACCTAGAGGAGCTGTTCAGGACCGGAGGACAGGTGCCAGACACCAACTACATATTCATGGGAGACTTTGTGGACCGTGGTTACTACAGTCTGGAGACTCTCACCAGGCTCATGACGCTCAAGGCCCGCTACCCGGACAGGTTTGCGCAGCTTCTCAACTGTCTCTTCATGTGATAATATTGGGGAAATCATTTATTTCATCAACACATACTTGATGCGTGTTGAAACATTATGATTAGCTAGTTTCACAGTTATCATCTTGGACAGTTATTTATATATTGGTTAAACGGCTGACATGCTTGCTTATCGACCTTGAGATCCAGGTTCGAATCTGGACAGAGTAATAGGTTGTTTCATATTAAATTCTAGTGAAATTACAAGTTTTCAAATTTATAATAAGTTTACAACAATAAAAGTATACAAATACCGCATACGTACCAACTAAAGAACAGCGGCAATTGCCTCTGAACACCTCTTATTGGTTCCCCATCTAGCTCATCCCTTAGGGCACTCCTCGTTCTTATTATCTGAGCTTGGATAACATCATCTTTTGGAATAAAGATAAAAAGTCTTAGATGGTTTGTTTTATGGACATTGCAGAATAACCCTTCTTAGAGGTAATCACGAGACGCGGCAGATCACACAGGTGTATGGCTTCTACGACGAGTGCCTCAACAAGTACGGGAATGCCAACGCATGGATGGAGTGCTGTCGAGTGTTTGATCTTCTGACCGTCGCTGCTGTGAGTCACCCTCGGATGGGTTCTTTCACTGTATATTTAACAAATTAGGTTGCACTAGATGCACCTTTTTTTTTTTTTTTTTTTTTTTTTTTTTATTATTACTGTCGGCCCCGGGCAGCGCTGTGGTACTACTTCCGGGTGCCGACAGCTGGTCTTTTAATATATAATATAAAATATAATCATTCATTCGTGAGGGGGAGTTTCCCAGGGAGCGCACTTTTCGCTGCTCCCCAGTCTGCCTCCCCTCCCTTCTATTCGTCTCTGACATTCTTTGATGCGCTGAAAAACATGAAAGCTGCACCTGGTATAAAACAATTGACGCAATCTAATAATGTTTTAAATCAAAGAGTATTATTAAATATTTAAAAAATACGCATTTATTACCCACATAGATTTGCACAATATGCTAAACAATCAAAACCTCAATTATAATCCCACCTGTCTTGATTTTTCATAGTGTTTCATATGTGAATGGATTTCCTAAAAACTTCCTACTTGTCAGACATTATGTCATTTATAATTATTTACGTGTAAAAGTCTGAATAATAATATTAAAAAATACAGATAAACTTTTGGAATGAATCTATCTATGTAGTTATATTATAGATGCTACTTTTCTACCCGAGGAGTGTGAAATTTCCACTGCGGTGGCGTCATCTGAGGTGATTGTACATAACCGTGTTAATCTGTTCCAAGTTGGTAGATGAGCGCGTGCTGTGTGTGCACGGAGGCCTGAGTCCCGACCTCTACACGCTGGATCAAATTCGCTGCATCCGACGCAACCAGGAAATTCCCCACCGGGGCGCTTTCTGTGACCTCGTCTGGAGCGACCCAGAAGATGTGGATTCATGGTAATGTTATAAATATCTGAATACAGAAGGACTTCAGAAATTACGGAATTTATCATTTACCAACAAGTTCATAAACTAAGAATTCATGTGGGAATCACTGAAACTCCCCAAGGTGGAAAGCCATGAGTCTGCCGTAATTCTGCCATGTACTCACTGGATCTTTTCTAAGAATGAGTGATGAAGCTTTGCAAATATATCTACAAATAAAGGTCAAGGGCAACATATCTATTATTGCCTTGCAGAATGCATAGTTCTTGCATCGTGAAGTTGCTTGGTTTCTCAGAAAGCTGTGCATCCCCCGATGAGTATGTATAAATAAAATACTCACTTGATATTTTACATACAGGTAAGCCCATTGTCTGATTAGTCAAGCTTTCTAAAGTTGCCTGGCTGGGTGCAAGGTACAGAGTGTGTAATGCGACTATCTCCGCAGGACGGTGAGCCCCCGGGGAGCCGGATGGCTGTTCGGCGAGAACATCACCCGAGAGTTCCTGGAGACCAATAATCTCAACCTCATCTGCCGTGCACATCAACTCGTAGACGAAGGTACGAAGAATAGGTTGTCCAGTGACAGTTGCTTCTAAACTGCTTGCCCGTCTGCTCATCTTCCACTTGTTGAAGTTAATAGACACCAATGGAATTAAACTCTTTTTGTAATGGGTTTTTTATGAAACAAAACTAATGCTAGCCCTTTCATCACTTTAGAAACTGTATGTTCTTATGGTTATATTTGTTTGCGTTGGTTGATAGACTTCTTATTTTGAGACGTCTCCTGCTCGCAAATTTGTTTAAAAGTTATTTAAATAGTTTATCTACAATATAATTGAAACTTTAATTACCTTTTCACAGACGTGTTTCTCATACAAATGACACTTTGTATCCAAATCAGCTTTATTATGATTTATCAGATAATACATCTCTTACTGATAACAATTTGTACAGAACTATCATATCTAAAGGTGTGTTTGTGTTGCAGGTTTCAAATTCATGTTTGGGATGCGGCTGGTGACGGTGTGGTCGGCGCCCAACTACTGCTACCGCTGCGGCAACGAGGCTTCCATTCTGGAGATCAAGAACGGCTCTTGCGAGCCTAAGCTGTTTCGAGCCGTGCCCCTATATGACCGCGTGGTGCCCTCACGTTACACAACACCCTACTTCCTCTAGCCGAATCCCGGACAGGTTCGCGAACAGTGCCTCTTGTGATAATTTTCCGCCTTTGTAAAGATAATTTCAATTCAGTGAAAGTTTTGAGTGATCGGGTCCAAAGTCTTCTGCACGCGAAGCTGCTCTGATTTTCTGAAGGAAAAAGCTGTTACCTTGTGGAACTTCATTGCTCATTGATTAAAATAGAAGCTTTCTCTGTACTCCACAAGAATTCCTAAGATGCTAGTTCAGAGCGAATGCATTCTTAGAATTCATACGGGAGCGTCTCAGGCGAAATAATAGCAGGGAAATTACAGATTTTTTACTCGCAACTCGCAACAGAGATACA
This sequence comes from Atopsyche davidsoni, assembly GCA_022113835.1. Taxonomy (NCBI): domain Eukaryota; kingdom Metazoa; phylum Arthropoda; class Insecta; order Trichoptera; family Hydrobiosidae; genus Atopsyche; species Atopsyche davidsoni. Next base: position 6,217,815 of record JAILWY010000020.1, on the reverse strand, counting down.
TTATAGTACATTTACTCCAATCTCTTGATTTAGGCAGTCCCCATGTAGCAGACCGTGTCTGGGGGCAAAGATGAGCAGCACGGCATGTTATTTTAACTTGTAAGAGTCATATGGCAAGCTATTTTTAGAAATATAATTATTTCTGTGAAAATTTACAAATTTATAAATAAGAATCGCTTGATCTGGAAATACTTTCACAAAAAACAAGTCTCGGAAACTTGGAACCTCTTGCAATTCAGATAATCTTATATTTGCATAGCCCACACTACTCTATATTAGTTTTCTTCGTAACAATGCCCTGGATGTGCTCCCACGGGTAACAGTGAATTCACAAGTCTGCGTCTACATTCCTGGCCTCTAGTCTCTGGCAACCAGCTCCAGCGGTTCCATTTAAGTAGTTACGTGTGCAGAAGGCTTTACAGTTTCAAATCGCTCTGTGATTTTTATCAAAGTGAAGATGTTTAATTTCTGTGTACAGGGAGGATGAGTATATTTCACAATGTAGTTTAGCAGTGAACGTCTCCGATCCGCTAGCCCTCCAGGTGCCCGGACTGCCTCAGTAGTTTGGTCCTGTGCTAGACCCATTCATGATGATATTGAGAAAATTTCTCACTTTACAAACTCAGAGATTCAGATACTTTTGGCGGGACACGACTTCTTCCATATCAGGTGCTCTGTGTCACGGATATTTCAATTTCGATTGATTCAAGATATCGGAAAATATTGAATGCAGAATATGTTTCTCTCCCGCAGCCGTGTAAACAGTCTGAACTCGCTTAGTAAATGTGGAGGAGCTTTGTTTACCGGAAGCTTTATTTTTAAATATAAGCAACAATACACAATAAAGCCATGGAAACGTTTTCATAGTTCTGTACTTGTCGGTGAATTTCAAATCTAATCATGCAATTTTGTCATTGAAATCGGGTTCTTGTATTACAAGAAATCATACGTACATTTTGGTGTTCAATTTGATAAAAAAAACTTAGTATTTATCTATTTGCTTATAAATTAGTATACGTGCAACAATGCTCTGCATGTCCTACGGTATCATTGCAAAAATTAAAAAAATGCACTGTCTATTTTATATAATATAGTACCCTAATTGGTACAGCTGGCGTTCAGTGCAAATTCCCGGGGAGTTTCAAAATCTATCCATCCATCCTATTTGTGTACCGACTGTTTTCGGCACTTCCTGCCACCGAGTTTCTCGTTTCTGTATAACCCGTGCAGCTGCGGTGAAGTGTCGGTTGAAGGCATAGTTCTTTCATTATACCCGTGCTATTTGATTTTACTTTACTTATTTTTTTATTTTACTTAAGCAAGTTTTATTGATTTTGATTGAAGGACATAACTGCGAATAGCTAACATATAGAAGGCTCCGAACGCCCATGATAAAGTGCAGTATCATCTCACTGACCCCTTTAATATATTATGTGGGTCTCGTGACAAAAAAGGAAACTGAAAATGTAAGTGCATTTGAAATGCAAAATAATATCTCGATCCAATTGAGTATACCAATGACTCTATTTATTGACCGGTAAAATATCTCAGTTATCATTTGTCAATCTTTATTATTCATATTTTTTAATGATAATTGTTGATTTGTAATTGGTGTTTTATTAAATAAGAGTTTTACTTTAAAAAATGTATTTTAACTTCAAGTAGCTGTGCAGCATTTGAACATTTATGGATCTCGACTCCTCTAAATATGTCATTCTTTACTGCTTTCAAATTGATACAGAATATATAGATGACATCAGAAACCATCACAATTCTATGACGCCCTGCGGTGGCCATCCAGGCCTTGATTCGTTCTCAATAATCCGTTCTGCTCGTGGCTCACTTTAAGTGTGAAACATTTTAAAAGTGAAGTTAGCTCGGCGGCCAACCAGATTTTCAAATACTTCTCGAGTCATTCTGCATGAACTTTTAGTCTGAGTGTCCTCATTGCCCAGAAATCCAGAAACTCTTCTGGCTGTGATGGAATGCACTTTGTGTGTCACAATAAAAGCAAACGTCTTGCGAATGTGTCTCAAAGTTGCAATATGGTTTGACAATTTTGAGATTGAGTTTTGTCAAAAATGCCTTCAATAGTGGTCTGCAAGCAGACGGTTCTGTAGAAAAGGTCTACAATAATGTATTACTACTGTATATATTTTATACGTTATATTTAACATGTTTTTTAAGAAAAATAAAGTTTTTGAAAGTACATTATTTTATTTTTTTGCTCAACGCCAGACGGCCATCGTTCCAGCTGAGAGGCGGATCATAACAGTATTAAATAATAATTAAACTGAACATTAATATCTACAGACAACTCAGGAAGTATTATACATAGGATAGGCCGGTTCTCGTGCCGGAGATCACTTCTTGGCTTTGGGCTTGAAGGAAAAGTACAAGATCACCAAACCCATGGCAGCGTACGTCGCCTTGGCAACCTGAAAGCAGACAATCGAAACTATCAACGAATGAATCACTGTGATACTAACCTCATGGTACTATCCCAGAGTTCACAATCCCTGATAAGACAAATACTACAGCTTCAGAGACCAAGAGAAAAATACTTTAACATATTTACAATGCTCCCACTCATGGCCACCGTCTACCCTACACAATCCGGTGGAACCCACAAGTGCAGTCTTTGAAGTTCTCTCAGGGAACGAGAGGTTCAAGTAGGGAACCTTTTGTTACAAAGTGCCACTGTCCACACAATCCACAATATGTCGGGGCATAAGCTAAGAGTTCCTTCATTTAAATAAAAGCTCAGATCAATTAGGCGATCCCCGAGCTGCCTAGGCATTGTGGTTGCACTTTATTGCAATGTTCAGAGTAAGACGTGTGGCGGGTCCCGCAATTTACAAACAGCAGAGTTTGTCTGTAATAGAGCTAATAATAAAAATTCAATGTTTTATTTTTCTGATAAGTCTCCTAAATGACTACTCATCTAATTATAGCTTGCTCCTGGATTGCGCTACAGCTGGCTCCTGAGTTATTTAATTAATTGAAATAACTCAAATTGGGACACAGACTAAAGCGGGAAATTCGGTAGACAAATAAAATGTCAAATATTCCAATCAAAAAAGTGACGAGGAAAACTCAAGAGGAAGGACAGTGGTGCAGTTTGAGAGCAGCAAGATGACACTCCAGCAGCAGTGTGGAGCCAATATAACTTAACACAAGTAACATTTAAAACTACCCGTAATGGTTATAGAGACATTCTCAATGTGAAGTGTCAAAACTACACCCACCAAACCTTGTAAATTTTAAAAATTAACAGGCGTTTTTAATATTGAAACATACATCCATTTTTTTACTGGCATTCTATGGACAACTGAAAATAGACACAATGCCTGTTTAGAAATTGATACAATATTTGTCAAAGCGGAGGAAAGGTTGGGTTATTTATATTAGTATTAGAAAAAGGAAAATAAATGTTAGATAAATACTTGCGAGGACTCGGATTACATTCTAGTGTGAAGGATAAACACGGGAGGAGGATAGGACAACTGCAGGAAGTCCGAGAACAAGACGTTTTATGTAAGAGGTTACTGTAAGCAAAAATACACAAACAAATTATTGATAAATAAGAGATGGTTAAGTACATATCATTACGCGTTAAAACGTATTAATTATTTAACAATGAAATGTGAATATAAACATAATTAGAGTTTCTACAGCAAGAAAAAACTCACATTCGCTCTGCCCCTGTTGGTGCTTCCATTGAAGTACTTTGAAAGCCCCTTCAGCTGCGATTCATCCACAGAGTCTCCGGCCATTTTCTATCAAGTTAAACAGAGTCAATTCTAGTAACTATCACTAATAATCTACATAAAAATGTAAAACAAAGCGGCACGCAAAACTAACCTGTCAGCTTTCAGAAGATCTCAAGATGGCCGGTTATGTAACGCCAATGTCCGATCGGTCGACACTCGCGCGTGAACTCAGCTACGAACGGTAGGAAATCCGGCGAATTTTTCTTTTTCAATGTTTTAATTTAATTTTTATTAATTTAATTAATTTAACGTTTCTTAGAATTTGCCAAAAACTTTTTATAAATAATAAATGCAAAAACCGATCCTATAGTAGCTTTCGCAACCTGGAAAACCAAACAAAAGAATGCTCAGCGGATTGACATGGCTTTTGGAAAATGTCAGAAGTCATGTTATGTTCTTTTATTATTTTTATAAATAAAAAATTCATTGTGTCAAAATACAAGGAAATAATTTACAAAACATATTTTTACTCACATTGGCACGTCCCCTGTTGGTGTGGCTGTTGAATATCCTGGTGAGCCCTTTAAGTTGGGGATCGTCTTCCAAGCCTTCGGCCATTTATTTTTTCGATGATGTAAATTTTGAAAAGAAAGAAAAGCGCTGATGGAATATCCTCTTTTTTTTTTTAAATACAGTAAAGCTTCGATATGACTGACTAATATGGGGTTTGCCGAAGTCCGTTATATAAAAATAGGTTTAAAATGAATCAAAAACCTTTTTTTTGGAAATACACTATATGTATTTAGATATAAATAAAAAGTACAAAACACAAACAAAATTCTATTTAATTGTCTTCGGACATTCGTCGTGAAGTAACGTTGTTGTTTGATATCGACTATCGCTCCGGCTAGGTGCAGTCTACAAGCAGGACGGCATTATGTCTCAAGTTCTAGTGCTAGACGTACGTGATTATCATGGCTAAAAGTTGTATACAAGCGGTGACACTTGAATTTAAGTAATTTTTTTTATATTTGACCGGATTTTTTGTCCGTTATATCCAAAGTTCGTTAAATAGAGGATGCTTTTCTATGGCCAGAATAAATTATCAAAATATATCTTTTGGTTTGTTTTGAGCCGATTGGGCTATATACATATAGGTTTTAAATAAAAACATACCTCGGAGAGATAATACAGAAAGACAAATTTGATGACACTGATGATATTATATTTGATTAAAACACATGCATAGCTTTACAATTTTATAGCAAACATTCTTCAGTAAAATAAAGCGATTTAAAGTGAAGATATTCTCTCTTGGGTAACAAAATATCACATCTGGTTAGTGAAAATAAATAATATAGATCTTTTATAAATAGCACAGAGTTGAAAATATACAAAGTATTCCATATTACCCCGCCAGTGTTACATGAATACACTGTGACTAGAAAACTAAACAACGAGCGAGGAAAATCAACACTTTCCTCTACATTTGACCCAATACTTATATATTCAATATTTTTGATAGAGTACTCGGTGGAATTCCATTTTAATATTTTAAATAAAATAATTTTGTGATTTTCCACATGTGTAATATTATTGGTGAATGGTTTCGCCACACGTCACCAATAAAATGAAACATGTGGAAAAATCACAAAAGTACTCAATATTTACACATTTTACGTTCATTTCATTGAATGTTCCTTTTAATCCAAATGCTAGTTTGTAACGTTCTATTGTTGTACTAAAATATATCTAAATAATAGAATATATAAGATTTTATGACATTTATTTTTCATTTCATGCGAGTGTAGGGGGGTGTTTTCATTTTTAAAGTCAACTCCGGTCACAATCTCCCACCTCTTCATACTTTACAAAAATAATCAACAACATTTATATTACCAACTTTTATCAAAATGCGAGTACAGCAAACAATATTGAGCCCTTGTGATAATGTTGAATGATATAAAAAAATACTTTTGCTTATGGCTCGGCAGGCTGCATTCAAAACCTCTTGGGAAAAGTACAGCAGCGGACTCATTACATGCTTCCAAACACGGTACTTAAAAAGCTATTTATTATTGGATATTGTAATAAAAGCACTAACTCCCAACAAATGCACGCCAGTTGTCTAAACACAAGAATTCATCAGCTCAGATTCTCGCTAACAGAATTTTCTCCCAAGAACAGAAACAAGCGTATACATCAAGCCATGAGAGCTGTCGGAATACCGGGGTGCTTAAGCACCATATGAAAATGAGAAAAAACCTTAAGCCCTCTCAAACTCCAGAGGGGAGACTCTTGTATCTTTAATATGATAAGTATAGTAATAGTATCCTTCGGCCGATTATAATAATTGTTATAGATTTAATGCTGACTCATCTTTAACACCTTAACCAATAAATAAAGGCTTAAAAAGCGATATGTTTCAAATGAGTGCTGTTTATAAATAGCATGAGCTAAAACATTCTCCCTCCCCTTGGCTCTTGGATGATCCCAGACGTTTCCAGGAAATATTGAACAGAATACAGGGGATCCAAACACACAGTCATAAGTCTCTAAACAAACCAACGTAGACAACACTTCTTATGCAGCTTTTAATTAGATGCAACAAGTAACGCTTGTAGAAAGAAAATCTTTAGAAACATCGACTGCATTCGAGCTAGTGGTTTGAATTCTTGGGTGTTGAGCTTGGTTATTGGGGATTTCAAAATCCCTGAAGATGATCCCAGCATGGAGAGTATGAAAACCTTGAAACAGTACAACACCCAAGAATTCAAATCAACTCTTCTTTGAGCTTCGTAAATATAATTTGAGTGGTTTGGGAATTCAATAAAAATTTGATAACTATCTCGCAGGTTCTGGTATTACCAAGTATGAGACAAACTTGCAGATTGTTTATTAAAATACCGCATATTGAAAAGTTATTAAGTAGATTGAAGTCTAACGAAACTTAAATTTGTAGCAAGGATTTGTGTACGGTCGTAGTATAGTAGAACTCGAATAAAATGATGAGAGATGAAATCTCCAGGAAAACGTACCAAGTAGCCAAATGGCTAAGTCCGAGTTGAACTCACCTCAACCCACTGTGGGCTACTTTCTTACATTCTAAATCTATCAACGCTTGTCCTACGTGTGAGGAAATATACCAATTATCACTTCGTCTGTCTCTAGAAAAGAACATGCATATGCATATGCGCTGAATAATAATATTCACACGGTTTTGGGACCATTCTATTACTATCCTTTTTGTAAAAAGCATGATGAGAAGTTTACACTCAAACATTGACGAAAATCTTCATTAAAATTTTGTCCAAACACTCGTGTTTGAAGAATGATGCAGATTGTCCGTTTAATGTTGAGCAGGCGTGCAACCTATTCTACCGTTGCTAACATATGCAGTAGTAAGGCATCAAAACGTTTGTCATGGTCGAGTGATGCCCTAGCCTAACCTAAAGTGATGAAAATGGCAGTTAAATACAAATTTTGGCTTACTCATCATCCCAAGACGATTTGCAGAGATCTGCAGAAGACATTAAATATCAATAAAATAAAACCAAATGGTTTTGGAGACTACGTTTATTTTATAAACGTAGTCTCCAAAACCATTTGGTTTTATTTTATTGTTATAAAATGGAGTATTACAAAATAAATACCAGTTCCATTAATGACATTAAATATGTTTTAATTATTTTGAACAATTCATTCAGTCCCACTGAAGAGGAACTCGAGTAGTCTGGTGAAACGTGAAAACTATGCACTGATGGCTTTTATTAATTCTTATATGTACAATTCCAACCCCTCTGTGATCGCACTCTGCGAAATTGAACCTCGAGGACCTTGCACCGCCGCTAGTGACATTCAGTCTCTGCTGCTAATCACGTTTGCTTAATGCACGCAAAATCAACTTGACTAGTTAAATCTTAGGACTTGTTGGAGAAAATTTTATGATTACATTTAAGCCATTACGTATCTATCTTTCCATGCAGGAATTTCTTCTTTAGTTATTAATGTTACAATCATAAGTCCCCCACCTCTCTAAGCTCATTGTTGACTTCAGTACTTTTTTAAATGGAGATAATTTGCAATAATCGGAACACCTTGAAGTTTGAATCTATAATGTATGATACATTTAAACTTTTAACAAATTGAGGCACAACGGGCCGTGGAGAGGGCAACACTCCATGTTTTCTTTAAGGTCTACCTGCGACTTACGGGCGTAACCTTAAATAAAACAATTCAAAAGATGCTCGGCGACACACACCCGTCCCCCGAAGTTGAATCCCGCACCGGAAAGGGGAGCGTCAGTCGTCTCCTTCGTATTGGGTGGGCGGAGAGTGGAAGCTCGGAGCAGAGAGCGGTAGCGTTTATTGACAGGAGCTCATGATCATCGCTCTTCTAGAAGTTCAGCGTTGGTCAGAGAACTTCATGCGTGCAAATTTTTTTGTTGTTGTAATTTCTGCACTGACAATCTTAACTAAGTTTTACATTTTCGACCCAAGAGATATAATTCTTGTTGTAATATTTACAAATGTTGTCATTTTACAGTAAAAGCTAAGCAGAACCCTAGCACTTCAAATATGGCAACACATATGACGCTGTGGTGGCCCCAGAGCGTTTCCGGCTAGCACCATTTCTTAACCAAATAGCTGTCCTGGTCGCACAGCATGATTAACTACATCACAATTTGCACCGGATTCTTTTGTACCAAAGTTGCAAAACCTCTTACACTAGAGAAAGGTTTTTTTCCAATAATTTTGGAATATGTCTGATCACACTTGAAAAGTAGTCGAGACACGCTCCGTATCCACAAGGAGACACGCTTGAGTATCACAATGCATCACTGTCACTATGACAGTCACAATACATCTGTTTTCAAACAGTTCTACAGCTTCTGCATCCACAATCAACGCAGCTAAAATCTTACTCACTAGGTGATTCAGACACCTGAGCCAAAACATGACATCAAAACTCCTCATACCTCACTCCTCTACCTAGCTTTAGACGTCTCAGATGAGATATTTTAGCAGGAAAGTGTCCATATTCATACATTGCAGTCTTTTTCTTACTTAGTATATGCAACATCACAAATCTATACATTTCGTTGATTTTTACATTCGAAATTTCATTATAAGCATATTACTCGAGCATCCCATCAATTCGTTAAATAAATAAAAATACAAACATCGTGTATCGCATAAAACAGTCGGCGATCTCGCATGCAGGTGGACCTGGAGTATTTTGCATGCAATTTTTTTAAAAAATATTTCATAATTTAACAGAAGCACAACTTTAAATATTTCTTACAATAACTTAATTTTTGTATAAAAGTGACTAAAATAAATAATAAAAATGAGTATTGTCAACATGGCAATCGCACAACTTTCCGTGTAAACGCGCTCTGACAAGAGGACCGGGTCCCTGACAGTGCGGTCGCGGATAGCACTGTTGGCCATCAACCAAAGGTACCAGACAGGAAGAATGTAGTCACACTTGAATTACCCTGCATCCTCTTCATTTCCACTTTCTTCAGAAGACGCTCGGTCGGCAGCCGATAGAGCGACTCGAGCATACTCGTCCGTGTCTATACTCTTGCAGAAGTGAATGGCATATCTAGGAAAATTACCAGCGAATTAGTTTTAAGCAGTTTGGATAATAATGAACAACAAATTCGGGAGGACTGCCTCGTTCCAGGCTCGGTGGGCAACTAGATTCTAGAACGGAGTCAATTGTTTGTTTGAATTGTTCCTCTGAAGTTTTGAAACTCATTTTCACTTATTCACACAATATTTTCTCAGCTCCTCTACTTCGTTTCATCCCTCTGAATGACTACTTTTTAACAGTCAATAGATATTTTAAATTAATTTTTTTGTAAAAAATTATATTGAACAAGAAATTTCTTCAAATCTTCCTTAATGAAGATTTAAAAAATGACAAAATTTAACCCTCAAAACTAAGTGAGAAGAGATCATCATAATCAATAGTAAGTTTGATAAAAATACATGGGGTTATTGATCAGCTACTGACCTGAGTTTTTCTCGCAGTACTATCTTGCACGAGTACCGAGGCATCTTCAATAGGAAGAAGCAGGTGTAACTCTCCGGGAGGAAATGGTCCGGCGGCTGGTACTTGTCCAGCACCTAGCACAAAGATCCGGTTGAAGATTCACTAAGAATCTATTTCCTCAAGGACTCATTCAAATGCTACGGGAGTCATCAACGTCGGCTGTTTTAGTTCAACAGAACAAACTACTTAACATCTATACTAGATAAAGTGTTCAATGCACTCGCAGGTCACAATCATTTCATGTGAATTGTGAGGGCACGACAGAACTGAAGCTCACCTTGATGCGCTTTTAGTGAAGGGTATACTGACCTGTAGCACAAAGTCTCGTCCTCGGAAGTCAGCCTGCGAACGCGGCAGACGAGTGCGGCCCCACACGAAGCGCAGGAACAGCGCGCGCTCCGCTGCACTGAGTTCCTCCATCACCTCCCAGAACCAGCCCACGAGCGGCGCTGTGGCCTCCACGCCTTTGTAAGTGGCGAGCGAGCGCAGAGCGGCCAGGGGGATGTCAGGGGAGCCGCAGACCAGCGCCTCCAGCTCCGCGGCGCTGAACAGCGACAGCAAGGGCGCCGGCACCACCCGAGACGCGCCGTCGCGCACGGCCGCTGCCTGCTCGTCGAACTCGTGCAACCTGGGGCCAAGGGAGCCAGTGAGCCTCCAACCGGAACCGAGCAGTCCATTCTAGAGTTCACGATCGCTCACCGATAATTGAGGGCCAGATTCACATATTCGTGCCGATTTTCTGGGGAAATTCGTCTATAGCGCCGAGACAGAGGAACTTCCTTTCCTGATGCAGAAGGGGTGGAGAACGGCAGCTCTAGGGACTGGAACTCCTGAACACAAAATACGACGTATAAAGACGCATTAACAATCTGATCATTAAATACGATGCGGTAATATACAGCAATACGTGCTCACCGCGCGGTCTGGAGGCATATCCCGAATGCAGAGAAGAGCGGGCAGAAAACCAGCATCCACTTCAGCGAGATCTCGCGGCCGCAAAGATCGTCCCCCGAGCTGCCTCCATACGCCTTCAGCCAGGTGCAGGCCCAGAGGGGACCCCGTGCGAATAGCGATCCCCATGAGCACACCTACAAACCCAGGTCGGTTACTAACGGAAGCCACTCGCATCGTAAACGAGAGACAGCGAAGCTACACTGACCGAGAAAGCGGAACATGTTGAGATGCAGCACGCTGTCGGCGGTCGGGTCCAGCAGCAGACAGTCTCGCGAGGCCCCGGCGTCGGCGCGACCGTTGGGCGTCCTCACGAGCAGAGGCGCCGAGCCGGCCTGCAGCTCCTCGCACATCTCCGCGATGGACTCGCTGTAGCCACCGCCGCAGTCGTCCACGCTCTCACCTGCGAACGAGGACATACCGATAACCGGCGTCTCGAACAAGTCCACGAGGAGAACGCGCTACCGACACTCACCTACGAACTTGACCTTCCAGACGCGATGCGGCAGGGCCAGCGCCTCCTGAGTGAGCAGGGGCAGGCGCTGCACCATTTGCGCGAACACCGTGCGCTGGCCGGCCGGACCAGCCCGCGCGCGCCGCCCCATGCGCCGCAGCTCCACCACCGGCCCGTGCTGGCGGTCGCGCACCATGGTCGCCATCACCACCTTGCGGAAGGCGGCCTCCTTGGTGTGGTAGGGCAGCAGGGAGCGCAGCCGCTCCAGCGTGCGCGCGGCCAGCAGCGGCAGGTGCGGCAGCAATAGCTCCGCGGCGTGATGCAGCAAAACGAGGCGGCGCTGGGCAGCGGCGCGCGGCAGGCGGGGCAGCAGGTGCAGCTCCAGCGGCGGGGCGGCGGGGGCGGCAGGGGCACGCCCGCCCCCGCGGCACAGCGCCACGGTGTGCGCGGAGCCGCAGGCCACGAGGCAGATCTTGCGCCCCGCCAGCGCCAGCACGGGTCGCGGGCGCTGCGCGGCAGCAGTGCCGCCATCACCCAGCTGGCCCTCGTCGTTGTCACCCCACGTGAACACTTCCCCCGCGTCGGAGCAGGCCACGCAGTGCAGGGAGCCTGCAAAGATCGCAATCTTCAAGTAACTGGGTTAAGTTGAGTGCAACGATGGAGCGCAGACGCACCCGTGGCGATGGAGACGATGCGGTGGCCCTGCAGCGCGTGCACTTTCCTCGGCCTCCTCACGTGGTCCGCGCTGCCGTGTCCCAGCCGATGGTAGTCTCCTTTGCCCCTGCGCACGGAGAGATATTGTCAGCAGGGCTCGCTGGAGACGCGGCGGCGAGATGCCGGGACTCACCAGGTGTAGACGGAGCCGGAGCGCGTGAGAGCCACGGAGAACTGCGAGCCGCATTCCACGCGCGCCACGCCCAGCCCGGCCAGCGACTCGATGCGCAGCGGCACCTTGCAGTTGTCCGAGCCTCCCCTGCCTGCAACGTCCCGCTCGTGAGAAGCGTCACCCCCCTGACGCCCAGCGAGCGGCGTCGGGCGGATGGCGGTCTTACCCAGCTTGCCGTAGTCCCCGTCTCCCCAGGACCAGACGTTGTCGTCGTCGGTCACGCACAGCGTCTGAGCGTCGCCAGAGCCGCACGCCACATCCACCACGCGATATCCGGCCAACGCTTCGACCTGAAGAACGCGATATCGTCAACAGACTATTTTGAGTGGGGAGGGCGTCTCTGCCGGCGAGAAATAGACCGGGCTGGAGTTTCTCACCAGCTTGGGAACGAGTTGGTCCTCGGAGTCACCGTGCCCGAGACGCCCGTATCGGCCCTTGCCCCACGTGTAAAGCTGTCCGGTCAAGCTGATGCAGGCCGAGTGGGCGCCTCCGCACGCCACGTGCGTCACTTCGATGCCCGCCAGCGCCGCTATCAACTTCGGCCGCTCGCATTGCCTGCAACAGTAACGAAGGGTCACCAGACTCGCTCCCTCAAAACCACTTCGGATGAAGCGCCGCGTCACTCACACTCTGTTCCCGTGCCCCAGCTTGCCGTCCTCGCCCTCTCCCCAGCTGTACACCGCTCCCTCCGCGGAGAGCGCCAGGCAGTGCTTGCCCCCAGAGTTGCACGCCACCTGCGACGAGATCTACGTTAGTCCCGCCGCACCACCGCCCGCGCTACGTCACCTACCTCTGATCGAGATACCTTAGTGATAAAGACATGCTGAATGGACTCCAGCAGCGTGGGAACCAGCACGGAGTCCGCGCCCCCGATGCCGAGCCTCCCCCCGGCCCCGTAGCCCGTGGCGTACAGCTTGCCGTCGTGCGTGACGGCCAGCAGAGTCTGCTCGCCGCCCAGCAGCCGCGCGGGGCGCAGGGCGGAGAGCGCCTCGCAGGCGGCGGGCAGCTTGACCTTGGCGCCCTCCACTCCGCCCAGCTGGCCGCGATGATTGTGTCCCCAGCCGTACACCACGCCGCCGCCGCCGCCCCACCACGCCGCCCAATCCTGCGGCTTCTTATCCAGCCACTGCAGAAGCTGTTCGTCGTGTTGACGCGTGAACAGAGTGTGGTCCTCGTAGGCCGGCACGCCGTCGTCCGTCTCCGGGGCCGTCTCCGCGGGTGCGCCCGACAGCGCCTCCGCTGCCGGCCCCGCCTCCACCGCCACCGTCGCCTCCGCCGCCAACGCCGCCTCCGCCGCCGCTTCCGTGGCCTCGTCGTCCGCCGTGGCGGCGGTGACGTCCGCCACGCGCTTGGCGACCTCCCCGCAGAAGGCGGGAGGCAGAGCGTGTCTGTGCACGAGGGACTCGGCGGTGCGCAGCGCGAGGCAGTAGCGGCGGAACCACGCCCAGCGCGCGGCGTCCGGGCCCGAGCACAGCGGCCCGTCCAGGCGCAGCTCGCAGGCCAGAGCGGCCACCTCGCGCAGGAAGTGGGAGAACATGAGGTGCGAGCCGGCGCGCACGAGCGGCTCCTCGTAGTCGTGCTGGGCCAGCAGCGCCGCCACGAGGCCCTTGGGGGGCGCCAGGTCGGGCGCCGCGGCCACCTGCGCGCGCAGCTTGCGGGCCGCCCACGCGCGCTGCGTGCCCGCTGCGGAACGAAGGACATCTCATTACTGGGCTGGGCGGGGAGTCGCAGACGAGCGGTGCGAGCCGGAAGCTCGGAGGACGACTCACTGAGACACGGGAGCAGCATGCAGTGCGCCAGGGCGGAAGCCAGGCGAGGCGCGAGGGGGTGCGCGGGGGGCAGCGGCCCGTCCAGCAGGCGCACGCCCAGCTCCACGCACGCGCGCGACAGCACGCCTCGGTCCGAGCCAGCGTCCTGCAACACGAGCCCGTCGGGTGAGAAGCCGCGTGTCGCCAGGCACTCGGGAGTGTCGGCGGCGACGGGACTCACGTGGGGGTTCAGGAACGCCATGACGGGGTGCACCGTGAAGCGCCAGCCCCAGCCGTTCACGGACCCGTCGCTCGTGAAACGCCAGCGGAGCAAGTCTCCTGCAATAATCCAACTCGTCTTGAACGAACCGAGACAGATGAGAGTATGATAGATCGGAAGTCGGAGTCGCGCTGACCCTGTATGATGACGTCGGGGGACCAGTCGGGCGGGTCCCGGCCGGAGCGCGAGGCGACCACGCGACCCTGCGAGTCGGCCAGAGTCAGCGGGTCGTGGCGCCGCTCGGTGGAGCAGGCGCGGTCGAACTCCACGCGCAGCTGCACGGCGCCAGGCACGCGCACCTCCCCGGCCAGCGCGCAGTCGTCCGCGTACGGGTGAGGAGACTCCGCCACCACCGGGCGCGGCGCAGGAGGCGCGTCTTCCGCGCGCTCCAGCTCCAGCGTGCACGCCTCGCGGACCGCCTCCGCCTGCGCGACGACACATTCCAAATCAAATCTTAAAGCCACGTCGGGTGAATATTTGAGATGGAGATCGACGCTGCACCGAGGACTACCGGTCGGACACCCTCGGAGAGCTTCGGGATCCTCAATGTCCATCTGAAAGGAGAACGTGAAAAGATTAACGCAACGGCCGGGCCGCTCGGGACTCACCGCGGCGCCGCCCGCCAGCGCCCGCAGCACGGCGCCCAGCACGGCCGCCGCGCCCACGCCCGCGCGCCCAGCCACCGCCAGGCGCAGCAGCTCCAGCAGCGCCCGCGCCTCCGCCTCGCCCAGGAGCCCCGTGAAGTCGTCCAGCGCCACGCCTCCGGCCCCGCGCGGCGGCCCCATGGTGGCGGCCGCTACCGACACGGCGCTGCACGACATGCGCGACTGCCGCGAGCTCAGCGACCCGCTCAGCGGACTGCTGACGCAGCTCTGCAACAAACGCCGGTCAGTCGCACTCCCCGGGGACGCTTCGCCCATCGCAGTCATCGCGTCCCTCACCGTGACGAGAGCGCCGAGCATGTCGGCGGGTGCTTCTCCTCCGCCGGTGCGCGCGGGGGCCTCGTCCTCGGACTCGGAGGCGTCGGGGGGCTCGCGAAGAGGAGCGGAGGGCGCGGCGGCCCCGGGCAGCGCGCAGTGCGGGCGGAGCGCCTCCACCACCAGCCCGCGCGCCTGCAGGATGTGCGCCGCACTCAGCAGCAGGGACAGCGCGTGCTGCCGCGCCCCCAGCGGCTCCAGCGCCAGCACCTGCTGCGCCAGGGAGGGGCGCTCCGAACCCGCCTCGGGCTTCACCGGGGGCAGCTCCTCGCCCTCGTACAAACCTGCAACGAGTCAAATCCGACGTTACCCGGAGACCGACGGCAGCCACTCGTGATGAGCCGCACCTTCGGCAGGACCGATTGGGAAGCTAGTTCAAAAGTTTAGTCGGCTTTGCAGAGACAGTCGGAACATTGGGGATAGTGAACCCTTCCGATGTGATTTTGCGAAAACTAAAAAAAAGATCCACCACCGTCAATCGCGGCCGGCTTGTCCCGCGCAGTGCGGATCTCGAGTCGAGACGAGAACTCACCCAGACTGTGGGCTCCCAGGGGATCCCGCGGCACGGCAAAGGGAAGCGGTGCCGGGGGCGCTGGAGAGGCGCGCGGAGCTGCCCAGGCCAGCGAGTGAGAGGAGCCGGCAGCGACGCGCGCAGAGGCGCCGCCTCCCAGGCCGGCCACCACCCCTGGCCGGCGGTTCACGGCCGTGGAGCCGTTGCCCTGCTGGCCGTGGTCGTTGTCGCCCCAGGCCAGCACGGCGCCGTCGGCTGCCGCGGCCACGCAGTGCAGCGCGCCCACGGCCACGGCGACTATGCGGCGGCCGCGGAGCACCTCCACCAGCGCGGGACGCCGCACGTGCGCGTCGCTGCCGTGGCCGAGGCGGAAGTAGTCTCCCTTGCCCCACGTCCACACCTCCCCGGCTGCCGTCAGCGCCAGGCTGAATTGTGCGCCGCAGGCGACCTGCACCACTCCCAGCCCGTTCAGCTTCTCCACGTTCTGCGGCAGCGCGCAGCCCTCCGATCCGCCGCGGCCTATACGACAATTTACCGTTATTTACCGAAGTAATTATGTAGTAACGAAGTAAACTGACTAGAATGAATCGATTTACCCAGTTTTCCGAAGTCTCCGTCTCCCCAAGAGTAGACTCTGCCCTGGTCCGTGAGAGCCAGCGTCTGCGCGTCCCTGGAGCCGCAGGCCGCCTGCACCACCCGCTCCCCGACCAGCGCCTCCACCTGGACGATTGACGAAGGGTGTGATTGTCTGCGCGCCTACGACTGGGCGACAGGACGCGCGAGTCCGAGGGTCTCACCAGCGCGGGAGAGAGGCGGGTGGCGTGGTCTCCGTGGCCCAGGCGGCCGTACTCGCCCAGCCCCCAGGTGTAGAGGCGGCCGCTGACGGTGACGGCGGCACTGTGCGCCGAGCCCGCTGCCACGAAGGCCACCCGCTGCGGGGCCAGCGCCGCGACGGGCCGGGGCCGCCACAGGGAGCGCCGGTCTCCGTGCCCCAGGCGCCCGTCCTCGCCCTCGCCCCACGACAGCACCTGCCAGCAGAAGCGGGGTCACGAGGACCGAACTGTTATAGAGGTGTAGAACTTTGAAATGGAACAAAACAAAGATCATGACGAAAGATTTTGAAATCCTCTTCCGTAATGAGGGTACACGTTTACTATTTACGAAAAAAACTTTATTTCGGTAATAAACTAGAGTTTAACGAAGTTTAAAGCCATTTTTATAAAAAAAAAGCTCGCAGGTGTCATGGCGTCCGCTTTGACGTCACGCCTAATCTCAACTGTCATGCATGTCATTGTGTTTGCATCGAAGTTTGTTTACAATTTGAGTTGTATATTGAGGCGTGACGTCATGCGCTGTCATTGGTGTTTCAGTCAAAATGGCCGATTGCAGTATTTTAGTATTTTAATTTATTGAAAATCTTATTAATCTCAGATTTTTAAATCCTTTTAATATGTATTTTCCCATAAAATAATTATTTCTTTGATTATTTGATACTGTCGTCACGCCAGTTTAAATATGATTTCTGGCATATGACCGCCACGGCTGGCTCGGACGTAGTCTAGCCTGGAAGTCCAATTCTCGATGACTTTTTCGATGACCGTATATCGGCAATAACGCGGCGAATGTGGTCAATCGTTTCGGGCTTATCGGCGTGGACTAGCGACTTCACATATCCCCACAGAAAATAGTCTAGCGGCGTTAAATCGCACGATCTTGGAGGCCAATTAACGGGTCCGAAACGTGAAACTATGCGGTTACCAAACGTTTCCTTCAATAAAGCAATTGTGGCACGAGCTGTGCGACATGTTGCGCCGTCTTGTTGAAACCACAGCTCCTGCACATCATGGTTGTTCAATTGATGAACGAAAAAGTCAGTAATCATGGCTCTATAGCGGTCACCATTGACTGTAACGGCCTGACCAGCATCGTCTTTAAAGAAGTACGGACCAATGATTCCACCAGCCCATAAAGCACACCAAACAGTCAGTTTTTCTGGATGTAACGGTGTCTCAACATACACTTGAGGATTATCATCACTCCAAATACGGCAGTTTTGTTTATTGACGTATCCATTCAACCAAAAGTGAGCTTCATCGCTAAACAAAATTCACTTATGAAAATCGGGATCAACGGCAATCTTGTTTTTGGCCCATTCGCCAAATCTGCGCCTTGCTAGGTGATCGTGTGGCTTCAATTGCCAAAATGCCAAACCAAACTAAACATAAATCCCTTGACAGCTGACAAAATGGCCGCCAGTTAAAACAGTGTTGCCAACTTAACGTTCTATACCTCTATAAAAAAAACACCCCGTATATATTTGAAACCCGACGTGACAGGTGCCCCGGGTCACCCTGCGCACCTTGCCGTCCGCGGTGAGCGCCAGCGCGTGCTTCCCCCCCGAGTGCACGGCCACGGAGCGGATGACGTACTGCGCCAGGTAAGGGTTGGCTCGAGGCGCGGCCACGTTGTTGCAGTGCCCCAGTCCCAGGCGACCACCGGTGCCTTCCCCGCACGCGTACAACTAAAACAGCGATCCAAAAAGTGTAAAAACGTAAAATGTACGAATAGGGCGACGCCCGTCAGATCACCACCACCCCACCCCACCTTGCCGTCGTGCGAGACCACGAAGAGCGTCTTGGAGCCGCCGGCGGCGTGGGTGGGCCGCAGCACGGAGAGCGCGGCCTGCAGGGCGGGGGTCTTGACTTTGGAGCCGGCCACGCCGCCCAGCTGGCCGCGGTCGTTCAGGCCCCACACGTACACCTTGGGGCAGTCCTCAGGCACGTTCTCCGGCAAGCCCGGAGTGCCGCCCGAGGTCACGGGAGCGTCGCCTTCGCACCAATCCTCCGCCAAGAAGCTCATGGCCTACGAACACGAGGGTCGGTGAGATTCGCAGGGCAGTAGCAAACGGTGACATACTGTAGCGAGTATTGTAATTCTTTCAGAATTAAGCCCGTCACCTGATGTGAGCTCGCCTGCCTTCCTGAACACTGCAGCGTTACATTACACAGATTCATTATATCTAAGCGCAATGTATCACAATGAAAGATTTATAGTTTGGGTGGATTCACTTTATTGATTACATGAATTACTCATCTCGACGATTTTGCACCGCGATACAAAACACTAAACGACAATTCACTGGAGATTTTCAATCAAAAGAAACACAAATAACTCAATGTGTTGCAGACGGCAGGCATTAATTACTATTTTCCATCCAACTTAAAAATTGTTGTAAGAAGACCGTGCACAGGCTTAGGAATCCGGTGTAGCCAACAGCTGTCAGAAAGAGGTCAGTTAGAGGGAGTGTCCAACTCTGCCAAGGACATTGAGGACAACTTCTTGCCTATTCTCTCATGGATGTCCAAGTACTTAGCCACACATCTATCCAGGCAGACTGCTTCACCTTTACCTACAAGCGAACAGAGAATATGCGGTAAATCCCTTTCTCGAGATGAAGAACACATTAAGGTGTATCATAGTTCTTTCGTTTCCTCAATGCCTCTTTTCCCAGAGTGATTGAGTTTTGCTGGTTCAAAAAATGCAGTATTCTGTGATTTTTAATGGAGTTGTATGTAAGAAGGACCAAGGATAATATTATACTATTTTAAGTAATCAATATTTTTGACAGAGAGTACTTGGTGGAGTTCCACTCCATATTGATTTTTATTGATTGGCGAATTCTGATATAACAGTTAAATATCTTCATATAATAATAAGTTGTTCAAATGATTAAGTTCCAGATGATAAAATTTAAGGTATATCTACCTAACTCCACATCTGCATACTTGGGAAGTATGCATTTCTTTTGGCAAGCCATTGTGAGACGGTTGTACATGTCGGACATCATCTCTATTTCCAGTTCTTGAACGAGTCGCATTTTGGAAGAGTCCAGCTGGGACACCGCCATCGTGAAGTGATCTTATAGTTAATTCTAATTTATTTTAATAAACTGTTATAGACTCTGATACTCCTCGGTTCTGATGATCAAAAAAGTAAATGAATTTAATGATTGAACAACAACAATAAGTTTGTATTACACCATTATGTCAAAGATTTCATGGAGTAATATTTATAAAATCTTTTCATTCAGACTTAGCAAATATAATTATGTATATCAGTGGCGTGCATCCCGTATAAGGTGAATATATTCACAAGGTGTCAATACTCTATTTAAAATACACAAATTCTTACATTAGTTCTTCGTGAACCTTTCAGAAGGTTCGTATTTCCCCAAATTGCTGTTCCTCATGCGTTCTCTAATTTTCATATTCTCAGTGCGATGAGATATAACAGAGTTCCTGGAATAGGCAAATGCTGCTACCCCAGCCACTGATATTATTGTCCTAAAACCATCTGAGTTTCATCATTCATAAATAAGAATAATTTATAACAAGATTCCTAAATAACTGGAATAGTATTGTATCATCAGTATACTTACCAACAAATTCCAATTTTTCCAAAATTTCCAATTAGCATACTTGTGCACAAATAACGTTTACTGGTGAACAAAACCCTACAACAACTGAGCTCTACAAAGTTTGAGGTTATAATTTTATTGTCATTCCAAATTTCATATCTGCGGTTGCCAGTATAGCAAATAATACTTTTTTTTTGTCTATCGTCAATAAAATAAAATTTAGTCCTTAAATGAAGTATGTAAGTAGTTCAAGTTTTAAAATGAAAGTTGTAATATTTTTAACTAAATTCCCAGAATCCCATAGTTTGTAATGTATCCTAATCGCTAGACTACTCTGCTCTGTACAAAAATATTATTAATAAAATATGTGATTAAGCACATTTTTTCATACATTGAAAACGATTAAAGAAAACTCTCAGAAAATATCATCGTGACTTGTGAGGGACCCTCACAAGTCACGATGATATTTTCTGAGAGTTTTCTTTAATCATTTTCAATGTATGAAAAAATGTGCTTAATCACATAAACATACTAATACCTGCATGGGTAAATAAAAACGCATTCTGATTGACATTAATCTAAAATTAATATATTAATAAAATGATAAAAGTAAAAATCGCACTTCACTACTTCTTCTCATCACCCCGAAACAATAAAAAAAAAGCAACGAGGTCCCTTAAAATACATTATAAATTTATAACAGTATGATTATTAAAAAAAAATATTATAAGCAATCAATATTTTTGACAGATGTGGAATTCCATTTTAATATTTTAAATAAAATATTAAAAATAATATATAAATTTTGTATTGTTTAATTTCTTTCACTTTCTTATTGCATGATATTTAAAAAAAATAATAAGAACTTCTTATATTTAATAAAAAATCTCTAAGAGTTTTAACAACAAATGTGAGATATTCCTCAAACGTGAGCGAGGTAAAGAAAGACAGTACAGTTCTTGTGGTCTCCTGAAGTAAGAAGCTGCGTGTAGTCATGCAGAAATACTACATACCTGTAGAGCCTCTGTGTGTGACTGCGGCAGGCGCGCGCCGGTCACGTGCAGGCCGTACACGCGGCAATCAATTCCATTGTTCCAGCACTGCTTGATTACGATCTCAATGCATCGGTAGTACTGAAACCGCAAATGTAAGTAAGATTAGCGATTAGGTAATCAATTCAAGCATTCAACGGTGGGAATAATCCTTTCGGACAGACAGGATTTCAAGCCCAGACCTCTTGGCTATCGCAGCTAGGCCATAATAAACCAGTATAGGTAATAACTGCAAATGTAATCAATATTTTTGATAGAGAGTACTCGGTGGAATTCCATTGTAATCATTTTAATAAAATACTAAAGTGATTTTTGCACATGCTAATTTTTTTGGACACTGGTTTTATCAAACTTTGAGTTTGATAATGCCAATGCGAAAGGTTAGCGTTGAAACGTATTTTATTTAAAAAATTTACTGCAAATGTATTGAATATTTAATAATAATCAGTTAATTAAACAATAATATCACCGCAGTAATAATATTATTGTTTCAAAGTATTTTGTTATATTTAAAATGGAATTCCACCAAGTACTCTCTGTCTAAAATACTGATTATTTCAATGGTAAAATAGATATTTTTCCTCTCTAATTTTCAGATTAACCGAAGGTGTGAAGAGCAGAAAGATTTAAGATCATGAGTAGCTCTTGAGATGGAAGAGGATATCACCTGCTTGAGGTCATGCAGCAGCGTTAGGGCGAGTGGGCGGCGCGGTGAGGAAGAGGGCGGAGCAGGTGCATGGGCGGCAGCGAGCTCATGCAGCTCTCCATCCTGGAAACCGGGACCTGCGCGCACAGCCACCAGGGCGGGACAGTAGGATGCACCCTCGCCCCCTGGCAGCAGCAACAGTGCCAGGCGACGCACCACGGCACCAGCTTGCATCACAATGCGGATCCAGTGCTGGAAAGTTACAAATACTTTCATTTGGTTTATTATTAATATATAATAAAATCCATTCAATTGTGGGTTAAGAAGGCAAGGTCACATTGCCGACTCACAACAGCCAGCGTTGCAATTTTTTTAAAACTTAATATATAATTATTATAGACATCTAACGTTTCCACGTCCTGAGTCACTCTGCCAGTAAGTGTGAGATCGCCCATCCAGCAAGTGTGCTGCACCGGAAGCACCTGAGGAGACGCGCACTGACCGCACGCAGCCTCTCCAGCCTACAGTTTGCCCACGCTCCTCCGCTAAAAAGCATAACAGTCTCATCAGCTATAGAACTGGGGCTGCTCTTCATTAACACTCCATTAATACGCAGACACTCACCTGCAGGCGGGGTGGCGCGCTCCATCTCGCACAGCTGGCCTGTCCAGCCCGGCTGCTGCGGGAAGTCCACTGTCACATCACGCCCGTTGCTAGCTATGCCTGTAACATCTTGCATTTTTAATTATTCAATATTTCCATGTTGGCAAACCAATATTGGAAGTACAGTGAGAAGTGATTGTAAGTTATTTATACACAGTACTTCTACTGAATGAGGAATAACTTTATTTTACAACAAATGAATTCAAGAAAAAGTAAAATCATTACACATTAATAAATTAATTATTGTAATAAATTAAATTATTGGTCACATAAAAAATTAACCAATTATAATTTGTCGCAAAAAAAATTGCCCAGGTCAAAAAAATGTTTACCGGTAAATTATTGGTCACAAAAAAGTTGACCGATAAATTATTGGTAACAAAAAAAATTGACCGATTATTATTGGTCGCAAAAAAAATTGACCAATTATTATAGGTCAAAAAAAAAGGTTACCGATAAATTATTGGTCGCAAAAAAAATTGACTAATTATTATTGGTCACAGAAAAAATCGACCGATTATAATTTATCAGGTTTAGAAGAATGAATACCAGGTAGGAGACACTCACCGGTGATGACTCCTACACAGGAGTGGTCGATAAAGCCCCACTTGTAGCGCGGCTGGGCGATACTACGACGCACGCGCACGCTGTCACCGGGCACTAGAGCAGGGCTGGGCACTCCGCCCGCCAGCTGCACGTGCAGGAAACGCACCCAGTATGTAGAGCCACGCCGCTGCCACTCCACCTGCAAGTTCAGGTCGTGGAGGCCTTCCCGGTCCACGCGCACCACGCGCCCAATATCTCCCAGCCGCACCTGGGGAATCAGCGTACATGTACATATTCCACAAGTAGAGGACACCCGTAAAACCCAAAAACTCAATACAGAACTCACAGAAAACTTTTGAAAGGATATTTTTTTATTTGAACAGTGCTAACCATCAAACCCCAAAGCGAATGCTCACCTCCTCGTAAGCTCTGCAACAGCGCACGGTCTGTCCGGGCCGTGCATGCTCAGCCACATAACGGGCATACTCATCATCAGATCCAAAATCCGATCGTCTGCGAAACCTTCCGACCTGAAATTATTTTTTTATATAAGTGCATTTTTTCCATGTTGATAATAAATTTGGCAAACTGCTGCTGCTGAAGCACTCACCGACGTCTCGCAGTGCAGCTCAGGGTCGGCGTCATTGATCTGCGACGTCTCCAGGAGACGGCCCACCACGCCCTCCACTGATGCCGCTTCGCCCAGTGCGCGCACTCCTTTCTCCACCGCGCTCAGAGGGAAGCCCATCTCTACTACCTGGCGCACCAATGGCTCCATCTCCTCTGCATCTGCTATTCATATGTTATTTATAAGTATTAAAAGCATGGGCACCCTACATTATTACAAGCAGAAAAAACTGTAAATTCTATTCAAAAGCTTTTTTAAAATAAATTTTAATCGATTTTATGTATAAGAATTTTTATTTCGGTTTTGATATTAAAAATAAGAACTGGGTGTTTTTGTATAGTTTTTTAAAGTGTTCACTGCTTTTCTGCTCATACAGAGCGCTCGGCACTAGGGCACTCAGGTTTATTCTCTACAAATATTTGAGTCTGTGGTGTTGCAAGTGGCATATGGTCCATGCAACTAATAAAGCATTACTTTCCCTAAAATATCTTTTCTAGATACAGTCAGTTTCTGTTCACTTTACGTGTCATCAACTAAGTGTTTGGTTAAGTGGGATTTCCGTATTATTAAGTGTTTTGAGTCTATGGAAAAAAAAGTATTAAGAAATAATACTAATAAAGTACTACTACTAAAATACTACTACTAATAATAAGTACCGAGAAATATCTAAGATCTTTAGATATTTCTAACCTTCAAATCTATTTACCTTGAGTAGAAGAGGGCATCTCATCTTCAGCAGGATCCAGAGAGTCCATTACATCTAGCGATAAATCTGTTGGCTGCTCTGTTTGTCCTAAAATAATTATCACATTTGTTAAGCCACCAATTCAAGGCTAAGGATGTAAAACCGGTATAGGCTGGCTGTAAATATGAGCGAGAACTTACCGTGGGCGTGCTCAATGGCGAGGTGCTCGGCCAGCGCTTGTGCTGCACGGCGCAGCTCAGGCAGCGAGTGTGCAGCACGCAAGGGTGAAGGTCGCGTGGCTAACCACAGCAAGCGGCGCAGCACGAGACTGCCGGCTGGCCCAGCCTCCTCGGGAGGGGGATCTCCGGTAGCATCATACTGCACCAGCACTGCACGCAGTCGCGCCTGACAGTCAAGCAGCGCTCCCACGGCTCCGACAGATAGCATCTCCAGCTGTTGGCAGCGCAGTGTGTTGATGTCCACTGTGCAACCTAAGAATCACAATTCAATGCTATCATAAATAAATCAAAACATCTCTAAGAAATTTAATATTTTTGACAGAGAGTACTTGGTGGAATTCCATTTTAATATTTTTGAGTAAAATACTTGAGTGATTTTCCACATGTTTGTTTTTTATTAGTGACCGGTTTCGCCAACCTTTAACGTTGGCATTATCAAACAGAGTGAGATACTATATAATGATAAGCAATTAGGTAAACAATTGTTAGAGGGAGAGGTTGTTAGAGCGAGAGAGAATATTAAAAACATCTCTAAACTCATCTAAACCTTTTGAAATACGCATCCTAATGTACCATTGTGCCGCAGGCTTCGCACTATGAGAAGCCATTAATTTGTATTCCAAACGAGTCACACTTGTAAAGTAAGACTCCACAAAGATATAAACCATATTTTCCAAACTTTACTCTTCGTTACTAACCAAGCTTATTGGCAAGGTAGATGAACTGCAGTTCATATGGCGATCGCTACGGCTGATCCTCTTTTACTGGCACTAGGAATCCAATTAGCATCAAAGCAAAAAAACAAAAACTATTTTCAGTACAGGCAGGCCGACATCCTGTATCGTTCTGCTTGCACATCATCAACTTTCTTATTGATCGATAACCTTGCTTAAATTTGAGACCTTACAAAGGCACAGGGCATATTTTTACATGCCAGACTCCTCGAAGGACGGATGAACTATAAGTTATTGTTTTCATGACTGGGCCCATTGATGTGCAGCGGAACTCACCGAGTGGTTCCCTGGGCGGTAGAGGCGGTGCCCGTGCTCCAGCCATCAGCAGAGTGGCCCAGCTGCGATTGGCGACCTCTCCAGGAGGTAAGCTCCAAACGTCGAATGGTTCTTCAGCAGACTGAACACTATCCACTTCCACCTGAGGTATAAACACAATTAAAATTTGATTTAGCACAATAGTTTTATCAAACACCTTGAATACTATTTTCAGCTTACTCATTTGAATACAATTATAGAATTAAGATGTGATGATTAGCAAGTAGCAAATGAAGTTGATCCTTGGACCTACTTTGATGGGCACATCACTGTTGTCATGCTGCACGACGAGGCGTGCTCGTCCTGCCACACGAAGGACGGTGGCAGGACGCGGCGGCGTGCCGGCCAACACCCGCTGTCCCACGTACGGACGCTGCTCTGCTCCTCCGATCACTCCCAGTGCTCCAGCTGTAGAAGCGGACTTTAACATAACTATGACTGATTTCTGACGATGAATCAGGCTAGAACAATATATTTTTATCTTGGTCTTTGAAAGCCTGAAGTCAAAAAAAAAAATTTTTACTTTGCTCAAACCTAATTTCTGTTGGTACATACATACATCTCTGAATACATTAAAACAACCTACGATAGACTCACCTGTGAGACAGAGGTTTTCACTCGGAACGGAGGAGTACCGGGAGCGAGGGCTACCAGGCGGGGAGGAAGGAGCTGAGCCCGCAACATATGATGCCCACTCTGGAGATGTCACCTGAGGGACACAAATGCACATCACTTGAGAAATTTCTTAAATTATGAGAAATATTTATGAACGAGGTGTAATTAACCTATAATATAAATTATTTTCTAATATAATTTGTTCTTATTTTTTCTAATTAATTTTTTTAATCAAATAAATATAAATTATTTTTAAAAGATAATCATACTTCGTGTGCAGCGTGGCACAAGCGCTCCACTAGCAGGGTGGACAGTGCCGGGGCCCAGCGTGGAGCCGCCAACAGGGCCCGCAGTAGAGCAGCTAGTGCTGCAGCCAGAGCGCCCGCTCCCGGTGCAGTCAGTAATGCACGCGGTCGTGTGTCAACTAGCCCTTCGCCTTCACCTTCACCCTCTCCTGCCCCGCTTCCACGTGTAAGTGGGTCTGGCCGTAAGGAGGGATCCCGTGCGGGTGGAGCTAACAGCCGACGACCTGTACCAATGCACAATAGTAGTCATTCAAACTTCAAATTTCAATTAAGATCTATAATTTGTTTTGATAATCAATTGACATATAAAACGACAGTAAAAATCTTGATTGCCTAGCGGCTAAATTCTTTTGACCACCGTGGCACTATGACTGCACAAAACATTTGTATTGTTATTTTGTATTGTACACAATTGTGCAATCGTATGCTGGAAAAATATTTCATGTTAAAAAAAATAAAAAAGAATTTCATATGTAAATATATCACAAAGAATTGAAAAAAACTAGTAACTAATCCCCGTAGTTGGTAGGCAAGCGAACTTACTGCTAAGCAACAAGGCAGCACTGAGTATCATAATTAAATTTAGATTATATCATTTGAAAACACGAAAACAAGCCATTCAAAACTATACTGTCCCTAGACGGTTATTAAGTAATCTTAAGTGGAACTCACCCGCCAGGGAGAGCAGCCTGGAAAGCAGCGCCTGGCGCGGCGCCCCACATGACGGCAGCACACGCCGCAGCAGCCGACAAACCTGTACCTGCAGGTAGATCAAGTCCAGCGTGGGCGGCTCCCCATCCTGTGCCAGCACCCCTAAAGCCAGCTCTAGCCATGGCGCCGAACACAGTGCTGCTCGCATTTCCTCACAGCGTGCCACTCCTGAATACCGATTATCATTATTAATACAAATGAAAAAGCTTCTACTGATACATTTTCTTAAGTCTTGTTAACCAGTCTGATTCAGATAAATATATTCTTTTTCAGAAATTTACCAAACCATTGTCAAGTTTAGTATTCATTTTTCACTCACCGCGGATAAAGGCAACTGCGGTCCAGTCATCAAGAAAGCCACGCGCGAGTTGAGGCGGTGGCGAAGGGCCAATTCCAAAGGCTGGAGGCTCTAGAAGGCGCCGGTGCAAAGCAGCCGTGGCTCGCACAGCCCCGACTGGCCTTCCGCCGGCACCTAAGCCACCGGCCAGCGCTCGCACGAGGCGAAGGCACTGCGCGCGCGCCGCTGCCCCGCCGCTGCCGGAGCCACTCCACCTGTCTGTCCCAAGAGGCTGCCGGTCAGGCGGGCGGTCAGGGGTGGGCAGTGCAGAAGGTGCCGGCGATGGCGCCCGAGCGAGGCGCAAGTCAAAGCGACCCTCCTTGCCCATGCGATAAGAGTTAGTAGCGCCAGTATCCCACTCCACGCGCACCCAACCATCCTCGCCCAGCTCACCCACCACCCGGCCCTCCGATGGGGGCGGCCCATCCTGTAACAGCAAGTAATGCTACTGGACATAGGAAAACTAATTGCTTAAGATCGAGAAACAGGAAAATCTGCTATTCAGAAAAGTTTTATGCTGCTGCTAAAATCATATCTATTAAAGATTTTCTTTATAAAAGTAACAAAACTTGTTGCCTTTGTTGGCAGAGTGTGTATCTATGATAAGATATGACATCTGTACTGACCTGGTCGCCCCACTTCCAGTCCTTGCCACGCACGACGCGTGTGCCTAGGCGCATTGCAGCAGCGAGGCGAGCCCCGCACTGTGGTTGCTGGGAAACTGTGCGCCCAGCCGCTTCCTCCTCTAGGGCGGCCAGTGGCGCGCAGGGTCGGCCCCGAGCGGGCGCGGCAGGTGGTGCACGGGCTAATACTCCTAGAAGCGCGCCTGAAGCCCCTCCCCCTGCCAATGCACCTGCAGAAAGAGCCCCGCCGCGTGCACACGCTCCCGCTAGGGCCAGAATCGACACCAGAAACCTGAAACATTCAGGTTTTCTCTTGCAAAGTAATAAATTTGGCATAATTCATGAATTCAGATATAGCGACTTTCATTGTAACAAGGTCTTGCTTCTTTACCGGATCTCAAAGGTATAAATCCTAGGTTCTTACCTGGCGCGCTGAGGGCTGTCATCCAAGTGGTCGATTCGAGCGTGGGCTGGAGCGGCCAGGGTTGCGTAAGCTCGTAGCTCTCGTGCAGCCCAGCTGGCAAGACGAGCGTGCGCAAGCTGAAGAGCGCCACGCCTCACTGCTGGAGCAAGGGGTACCTGCTCCAAGGGCCGTGCACCGCCAGCTCCGCCTCCTGCGACACACAACATCAAAGCAACTTTTTACTGAATTAGTTCACAATAATATAAAATATTTAAAATAGTATATTTCATCTCAGATTTTATTTGTTTTTGAGTGTTCAGTTTGTGCATGTGGATTTTATTTTAATGGAAAAGGAATTTTGAGTTTCTGAAGATGACATGAAATGTTGGGATATTCAGAACATAATGCAGCACAACCAAAAGTTATATATAATAATTTATTACCACGGCACTTCGAACATATTTTATTTTATTCAATAATAAGATGTTTACTTTGCGAGGACTTACTATAGATTACATATTGATAATCACTTATTTTGGGCATACATATATATAATAGTAATATGTGAGCAGTCATGCTGGAGAACTCACCCTGAGGTTTATCAGGGTCCTGAGGAGCCGTGGCATGCGCGCCTAGTACACCGGCCAGGCACATGTAATGTACGGGTGCCGAGAGATAGCGAGTGGCACGCAAAGCAGTAAGTGCGCAATCATAGCCCTGGAGACGAAGGTCAGCACGACGGGCCTGACAATACATAGCATGGCGCAGGGCATCAATATCACATGACTCCTCTGCCATCACAAACTCCACGATAGCTTGCAGCAGGCGCCGGCGTCTCGGCCGATCCATGCGAGCCGCGTTCGGCTCCCAGTGGCCTTCCCAGCCACATGCATATCCTGGAATATAGATCTAGTAAATTAAACTTGGATTGACTGATGAATTTCCATATATTTATTGAATAGATACGCGCCAAGCATCAGCTTTGAGGGTGCACTCTTATCCTCATTCAAAATCTCACCCGTAACTAACGGAGAGGGCCAACCTATAATAAAGCACTTCTCACCTGCATCATTATCAGCAGCCTTTGTGAGCCAGGAACCGAGAGATGCGGAGATATCACGCTCCGATTGATCGAGGTCCTTCTCATTTTCACGATCTTGTCCTACCATGTCCAACTTGAGGTCTTCTGGATCCAGCAGCTTAGTGGAATCCAGCATGGAATTGTCAGTGACGGAGCTTATTGAAACGTCGTTGGTGTTATCGTGTTCAGAGTTGTCAGGCTTGCGGGGAGCCGGGCGTGGCGCACGCGTGGCTCGCAGTACGCGGCGCACGGCTCGCTGGAAGGGTGGTGCACCTGGGGCCAAACGAGGCAGCGCAGCAGCGGCGGCCGACTCCGCTGGACGAACCTCCAATACGAGGAAGCGTGCGCGTTCAATGAGTGGGGCGCACACCTGGATAAAATTTCACAGATCATGTCCCATTCCACACTAAATCAAATCATGTAAATATCAACACTGTGAACATTTGTAATTTATTTGACATAGATCTAGGATATTTGTCTATCAGGAAGGCTGATTTCAAAAGACGGAGCTGCGATTTATTCACACTGAGCTTTCCCAAAATATCGCTGACCTCCTTGTAGCTCCTATTGAGTTGCTGTCTGACCCGAGCGATGCGCCACTTATTCTTCCACACCGCCTCAGCCACTTCGCTCAGGCTACTCTCCAGCTTGCAGCTCGAGTCCTTGGATTCTGTAAGACAAAAGCCAACTCAATTCTCCATCTAATTCATGAAAGAAATAATTGAAAAATACAATGAATAGTACTTCCATTAAAAATATCATGGCGTGGCTCAGTAAATAAGCTTACCAGCAGTGTGAAAAATAGTTCAAGGTGTGATCCTTTATTAGAAACAACCGTCTATTACGAAATCCATTAAAAACCAAAAGAATGCTATCATTTATACTGATAAGATGTTTGGTTGTTTAGTAATGTACTGACCGGCTTGCACCAGGCGCTGGGCAGGGGCATGCAAAGCAAGGTGGTGCAGAAGGGCAGCTGCCAGAGCACGTGCCAGCTCCTCTGCTGGGTGCTCCACTGGCAGCTGCGTGGGTGATAGCACCTGCAACCCGGCGCAGTGCCGCCCTAGAGCGCTCCATAGGACGCTAGCAGGAGACTCCGCCTAAAATAATAATTATTCAATCACGATATTTTCGTCTCTACTTTAGGACTCTTTGTTCGGTACTTACAGATATTCTAGGATCTGCCAGCGCAGCCAGTAAGCCAGGGGCCGCGGAAGGGGCAGGTGGCGGTGCGGGTGCGCTTGGAGTGCTACCAGCCGTGCTGCCGGGACTTCTTGCCGATCCTTTTTCTTCGTCGTAAGGGTTGGGAGGTAGAAGCACCTGAAACGCGACAAAACCTGCATACAAATGGTCCGCTCTTGAATATCAGACTGGAACAGAGGTTTTATTATTACCTGTAGGCCACCAGTAAGAAAAGGTGCAGAGAGAAGCGCAGAGCAAGTGCGCTCGGCAGGCTGGAGAGACAGAGAACGAGCCAACGTACTAGCGTGTTGACCCAAGGCCAATGCCAAGTGTCGCGCTGCCCCGCCCAGGACCCGGTGCATACGGGTGCCCGCACTCATTTCCTAATAGGTACAAAATAAAATAGATTAAGTCTCATGTCAACAATCGCAGACAAGAAGTGATACAAAAAGCAGTTGAC
This sequence comes from Atopsyche davidsoni, assembly GCA_022113835.1. Taxonomy (NCBI): domain Eukaryota; kingdom Metazoa; phylum Arthropoda; class Insecta; order Trichoptera; family Hydrobiosidae; genus Atopsyche; species Atopsyche davidsoni. Next base: position 6,186,590 of record JAILWY010000020.1, on the reverse strand, counting down.
TTCACCTCTTTAGAACATGGCGGTGTCTCCAGCACTCCCACACAATCCGCGGTGAGCCTTGGCAGGTGACGGCAGTGTGGTACTGCAGCCAAGACATTTGTGGCGTCCTGTCCTGCCAACCGCCTCACCAGCTCCTCTGTGCCTCCTGTAGGACAGCGGAACTCTTGCACGTCATACACACGCCCTGCTATGATGATCCACAGACCACCATCCTTTACTTCGTTCTCCACATCACATCTGGTGACAAAATACGATGTTCACAAAAGGTCGCAATTGTGATGAACACAATAGCATTCGATACATAAGATGATTATACTAACTTTCTAAGAGCGGGCAAGCGAGGTGACGCCAGACCTGGCCAAGCCAGCTCGTCATCGTGCAAAGAGCGTGCAGGCGGAGCAGCCGAGGCCACAGCATCCAGCAGGCCCAACAGAGTTAGCAACGCTCCATGTGGCACCGCACCTAAACGACGAGCCTCCATAGCCAGAAGAAGACACAGCTCACAAGCCAGACTACCTGCAGACGTAATGGCCACCAACACTTGAGTCAAAGAGTGACCGGAATCATTAATCTCCATTTCAGACACAAATTATAATAATTTAAGTTTACCGGCGATGTCTTCAGAGAGCATCGGCCATAGAGCTGGAAGCTTGGCAGGCTGAACGGCAAGCGGTAGAGCAAGCCTCAGCGTGCTAGTAGCATGCCGGGCCACTAGATCGATGTGTCTCGCCAGAAGAGTACGAGCCCCACGACGCATACTCGAATCTCTGGATCGCAGCTCCAATACCAGCAATCTTGAGAAATACAACACATTGTAAGTTATAATATACTGATAGTACGTTCCAGCACACTCAAAATAAAGATTATTAAAGTGCAGATATCTACATAAAATAAGAAAACCAGCCGACGCATGAGGCTTGAAAATATTGCTTAATCATTTAACCCGTATGGGTGTTAAGCATTACAAGTGACCTTGGCACACTCACCGTTGGTACTGCAAAAGCAGGTCGCACGTGGGTCCAGTGTGGTCTGGGGGCGCGGAAGGCAACCCAGGAGCCTCGCCACTGGCCAGCTCTGATAGTCTGGCTTGGGTGGCTGCACTCGTACTCTGAATAAGCTTTTTCACTAAGTGCAAAAGAGGTACTGCATCCAGCTTCTCATCTTCGACAAAGTCTTCCTCGGGATCTTCCATCTCCCCATCTTCTTCTATAAGAATAAGAATATAAGCGAGCACGGTAATACAATAGACGGGGGCAGGATGAGTAAAAGTTGCACTTTTCACCTTGCGAGTCATCTGACAGCTGATCCTGTTCAGCTCCCATCCAGTCCTCGTCACTGCTTGCTTCCATTTCAAAGTCATCATCATCTCTGCAATCCAATAAAAAAAATGTTTTCATTGAAAATTACATAATTCAGAGTTGACAATGTTGTAAATTGACTAAGAAACCACGTCACTCACAGAGAGTTGGGAGCAAGGTCCGTAGGCTGCGGAGAGATACGTGGCGGTCTTAAGTGCCTACGCAGAGCTGAGCGCAGGCCTCCTCCTTTAAGCATAGCTTCCACCAACAACTCACGCATGAATCGACGTCCGAGGGATGCCTCGCCAGCTTCTGTTTCTCAAAAGATTTTTCTCAATAGATTAATCTAGCGAAGATGAAGAACAAATAGCCAGTGAAGACTTATCAATCGAGACTCACCAAGGTCTATAGGGAGGAGTGATGACAGCAGACGAGCGCGCTCAGCTGGCGCCGGCAAGAGGACGGGCCAAGCACGGCTCAGCACTGTTTGAGCTGCTGTGCGGGCTGGCACACTGGAGCCGCCTGCTAGAGCACAAACAGCCGCACGTACTCCGCCCGCCCATACAGGAGCGCGACTTTCTCCGCGCCCCATCAGCGCCTCCAACTGCAACCACAGAACCTCCAACACCGATACGGCGGCACTCTCTAAACTTTCTCCTCCACTTCCACTCCCGCCAGCCATTCGCAGCAGTCGCTCCAATTGTCTAGAGACAGAATCACAATCACAAACAGAGAATGGTCAAGAGAGAATGGTGTTCCAACTGAGTATTTTGATTTCATACTCACTTGAAAGTAGCCTCTACTGGATCCAGAATGAGCGGAAGTGCATGCGGTAGAGAACGGCGCCGCGTTTCACTCCAAACTAGCGTTTGAGAGGGACCGCAGCTGACACCAGTGATGCTGAAATTATCCTCGCCGCGATGCAAGAGGACAGGGGTAGAGTTTATGTCTGTCCAGGCCCATAGCTCAGAGCCCCCCTCAACAACGCACACGGCCCCTGACCGACCGGCCGTTATTGATGACACCTGACAATCTGCGATGCCAGAAAACCAATATATGAATGAATAATTATTTGATTAATAGCAATAGTGACTCTTTAATATCTGCCAACAATTACCTTTCAATCCTCCAACAGGAGAAGTTGCTAACGGAAGTTCGGTACCAAAGTTTCCAACTGACTCTCGATCAGACTTGTTCCACGCATACAAGCGACCACTGAAACAAATATATAATGAGAAAATACACAATAATTCACAGACGCCAAAAGAGAAATAGAAAATTATTTTCACCAATGATCTAGTACGACACAGAGTTGCGCCCCGCAGCATACGCCAAGCAATCGCGGACCCGGAGGTTGTCTGTTTTGCAGTCGCATATCCTCAGGTTGGTCCCACACCAACAGCCGCCCCGCCACCGACACGCACATCACACACTGCTCACTCCAGCCTGAAATTAACAAAGCCTCTTTAGAACAGTTCCAGAATGAAAAGTTTTGAAAGGATTTAATTTGTTTATATATCCACCTAAATCGACATGGACAACTCTCTCTCCAGGGGGCATCTCCAAAAGTTGTGGAGTCTGAAAGGTGCCCCAGAAGCCACCACCCCATACGTAGACCGCCCCGCGCACTGTTACTGCAGCACTGAAATGTCACAAGAGACTGAAGTCAAAAGCGAGAAAAAACCTATTGGATTTATATTTGAATTTGACAATAAGGTTTTGATTGCTTTTAACATGTAAAAATAATTCACCTGCAGAGTGGACCGGCAAACACGGCACGTACGCGACGATGACGCAGCACAGGTACACGCGCAGGGCGATCACGACGTGCTGTGGCAGAACCCAGCTGGCCTCGTCGCCCGCAGCCCCACGCCCATGCACCGCCACGTGCTCCTGCCGCCAAGAAGTGCCGACCACTCCAATGACATGCTATCTGCACCACCCGCTCACCTTCCACACCTTAGGACATCCAAGAGAAATTATTATCTATTTTACAATACATGTTCAAAGGTAAAAACTAATAAAAGTTAAGTATGAGCAATAAAAAAGTTATAAGCTACTGTGCAAATTAAATCTGTTCTGATGTCAAATAGGTGGAAATATTTGGATTGATTTTTTTTTAAACAACAAAGTTCAATTTATAGAAACATTGAATTGAGCATACCGAGCACGGGGTGTGGCTGAAGAGTGTCATACGGTACAGAATAGAGTGCCCCATCTTCCGCTAAGAGCAACGCTAGCAGTTCGGCACAGGCCAGCTGTCGCACACGCAGCCCTCCGAGCCCCTCCACCGCCAAGCAGCCTCCTCCCTCACCCAGTGACACCACCTCTTGGGCTGGCAAATCCTTCTTCTGCATTAAAGAAACAATCTATTTGTAACTGTTTTACTTAATGAGCAAGCAGGTTTCCTTATTAAAGTTGAAAATATATATAGTATGCAGGAAGTTAAAAGTGCATCCAACCACCGAGTGCACTAGATGGGTTGCATATTGTGTTCAGTGTCCCGCTGCATCCAGAGCAATCAGATTTTAAAAATGCCGAGGCAGAGATACGTAGCTGGCAATCTGTTGGAATTGGCAGAAAGGTCGATATTAATGAGAGCTCTGTGACAGCTTAGCTGAGTAGGTGAGAAGCAAAAGACAAGAAAATAGAAGATAGCGCGTTAGTTTTTCAAACTAACGCGCTGAACGGGCAAACAAAATAGAAGCGCTTCTACCGAGCTCCCGAACGTTCTAGAAACTTCTCGATGCATCGCCAAGCCATATTCTCGAGTGGTCGAACAGCCGTTGTCTGGCAGAGGACAATACACAGTCTTTTGGATATAAAAAGGCGACCAGCGATCGGAGTCCTCGGGAGACAGTCCTCGACAGTGTTGATATAAATATTGTGAATACTCTATATGTGAATAAGTTAAATATAACTAGTGTGAAATAAACAATCTTTTAATTGTGGACCCGACCCGTTACAATAATAATATTTTGTTAAGGACTGGTACGAATGGGAGACATTCAAACACAAATAATCTGAAAAAGAGTTTACAAATTTCACAAATTTGTAAGAAATGGAAGCAACAAGTGAAAGAGACAGATTAGTCTCGTGTCGTTGTTGTTCCAAAGAGATTTCATACAATTATTGATTTATTTTAATAATAATTTCATACAAAATCAATACAGGTGCATTAAATCATTAATAACAGCTTTAATATATTTATTTTATATGCACAAAATTCACAAATTAATTTATTCACAATATTTAATTGAATACTCTTCAGGACTTTTCCCGAGTACCGAGACTTGCACAATACCTCACTCAATTTAAAAAGTACCATTTTTGAGGGCACATGTTACTTACGATGGTTAGTCCGTTTTCAGGACACAGGAGTGGGCGGGTCAGGCGCGCTAGACTGTTTAAGATTGCAAGTGCGGCGCAACGAGCCGGCACGGGAGCGTCTCCCGCGTCTCCCGCAGCCACAGCAGCCCCTGCTTCCTGCAGAGGGGGTGCTCCTGGCCACAGCTCCGACAGCTGCACTGAAGCCAAGGAGCGAAGCAGTGGGCCCAAAGGTGCAGAGCATTCCTCAGATGACACCCTGAAAATTTGTTGTGAGAGGATTAAGTATGCTGCCTGACTTCAGCACATGCCACTTGGTTTTATTTGACGACTAGATAAAAGAAGGCCCCGAGGTAAGACTTAACGTGTCGGACTCGATGCACCCTACTGTGGCTTTCTTGCCCACAAGTACATCACAGAAAGCCTATATAAAATAAAGTTTTTCTTCCAAGAACATTTTTTTAAACTTATCATTCTCATTGGAACCCTGGACTACGAGGCTGATATACTTTTTTGAAAATATTTTGATGTAACACTGAGTATAACGCATAACAGATAATCAGTTTTGTACTTTGAACACTGCATTGTAGTATGTCTGAAATTGAAAAAACTCAGCGCACACAAAAGCACAATCATATCGCATGATAGTGGTTGTATGTACAAGAAACGCTCTTCTTATTTTCAAGACTTGTCGATCAGGCGATGCAGACAGATCAGGAGGAAAATAATGACACTCTTCATACAACACATTTCTTTTTTCGTATCATCTCTAACTTGTTAATAAGGCAGTAGGGTTGGGAAAACCTCCAGTTTTAGATCTATCTTATATATTGAAAGAAAGAGTATTGTTCTACCAGCTCACCTGTTGTCTCGTGTGGGTAGCTGCAGTAGCAGAGCGACAGCGCTCAGCAAGCGAGGCAGCTCGGCCTGACGTACGCATAACTCTAGCGCCAGGCAAAGGGCCACGCGCCAGTCCTCCGAGCCGATGGCGCAGCCTGCCTCCCTACAAACACACACCCGATAAGCTTTGTTCACTTTCTCTTATTACATGCAGTGGGTCTGTGAGCTGCACTAACCCCGTGACCAATTGGTGAAGGAAGTCTGTAGCGGCATCTACGAGGTCAGGCCACAGCTCGGGGGGAGCAGACGACGTGGTCGGGTACAATGCTAAGGGCGGCAGAGCGCGCACGGCGACAAGCGCGTCTCTCAATAGCTGCGCGCACTCCTCCCGTGCATCCCCCCCGCGCCATGCACGTCGCGCCACGCTCAGTGCCAGGCGGAGAGCTGCACGGGCTCCGGCACGAGCCAGGGCTGAGCGACAACTGAAGAGAAAAATACCAAATACTCAATGCTAATCTCAAATATTATCCATTACATTGTAAATATGTTCATTCAATGACAGAATGACAAAAGGTCACTGCGATTGAAAGAAAAGAAATGCTAAAACAATTAGAAAAAATAAACTATGTAATTTTCTATTTTAAAAGAATAATATAAACTGATAAAAAATTATTTTATTGGTTTCTCCTCTGCGATGAGCTGCTTGCATGAGATTTTACCGGAGTCGGTACGTCTAAAAGCTTTGTATAATTGCTGTTTATATATACAGATATATAGGTATAAAGAATTTAGTTTGAGTGTTTAATATATTTAATAAAGCGATACAAATCTAATCAACAGTATTAACCCTTTGAACTCGGGACTTTTTTTGTTTGTTTTTTTTTTAATTCAACAATGTGAATATGTCTGAATGGCAGCCATTACTTTGCAAAACTGACAAAAAGGGTTTATACCTGCTCTAATACGCACCTAGACTTCTTATAGGGTAAACAATAAAAGGTGCACAATGGCGACTTATAGTCACCAACGGAGTTACAAAGGAATTTACCATGTCGACACATTGTCGCCAACGGAGCGGAAAGGGTTAATATTACTACTTTGTGGCGTCTTGATGTTGAGCTGTGGGCATAAATGCGACTCAAGACAGAGAATATTATGAGTATGGCCACACTAACAGTACATGTTATACAAAGCAACAACAACATTGTCAACAGCAAAGCATCAGAAAAAGGATTTTCAAGTTTATTAAATAATAAGCACTCACTCGACAGGCTCCGGTTCCAGCTTGTCCCGGGGGCTTCCCGCCCCGGGAGCTGCCAGAGCGTGAACTTCGCTGGGGGTGCACAGTACGGGTGACTTTTCGGAAGCATCATAAGTTCTGCAATAAAAGAGAACTTCACAAGTGAGACGCATCATCTCATTCTGACACTGAAGATCTATAAATGCAGTATTATTAGCTCTGCAGTTTCTTTATTAAAATACCTGCAATTGTCGAACAGTCATTTTGGCACACACAATGGTCCATAAAATAATTGACAGTTAGTTAGACAGAAAAGAATCTTACTCAGAGAGTAAAAGTCATGCAGAGCCATTTTCATAACAAAAAAAACGTATTTTTCATTTATCTACAAGATATTTCCAGTTTTTAACTGTTTGACTTCTCAGGCGGATTTTTTTCTCTATAATGGAACTGCTATGCGATCTTTGCACTACCTTTATGTGTGCGTATAAAATTTTTCTTATACCTGGAGAGTGCCACCAAATGGCGGCGAGTGATAAGGCAGAGACGTCGCAAGTCAAGCATCGCCCCACACGTTCCGCTGGCTTGCAGTGCTTGCGACACCATCTCTTCCCCCAGCCGCTCCAGCACCAGCTCCACCGCTGCTTCATCTAAATCATGTGTAAGATGTCAGATTGGCTATAAGACTTTTTTGTGAATATAAAATAAAACACGGTTAAAGCATGATTCTAGGCTGTCAATTGGAGAAGAGATAGAGCAACAATAGAAAGAATGTAAAATTGGATCTAAATTTTTGTTAGCGGTTCTAAAAAAAAATGCAAAAATATGAATCTGAAGACAATCAAAAAAATTCCTAGCACCAAAAAAATTAGAGTTTCATTAGGGCTCACAAAAGGACCCCAACACTTCATTTCAACTACGACTTGACCACACAAAGCCCTTAATTATTGAGTCCATACCATAATATACACTTACATGTAATTTTAATTAAACTCATAGTATGCAATTTCTATGCACAAGGTGAGAAGATGTTGTCATCACCACGAGATCACTCTCCTATCAGTTCAGTGAATGAATGGTCATCTCAAAGACAAACATCAATAGGAAGATTCCTTCTGAATCTTGAGTCAGAGGACGATCAAAAATTGTGTTCCAGATCCATCACATCAACTCACAAGGTGAATCTTGAATGCTCCCAGACTTCACTCATCTTTCAGTAGACAGTTTACCCAACCAGCTGGACAATAAGAGTGGATTGATGGACTCACCGGGCTCCGGCCCCCAGTGCCAGGCGGCCAACAGGCGGTGAGCAGGCAGCGGTGGCGGGAGGGGAGCAGGTCGTGGCCTCGCCAAGCGCTCGCACGCTGCGCATGCGCATCCACCTCCCTGGCCGCACACGCCCGAGCAGCACGAACATGTCAGTACCTACACAGAGTTACTCTGTTAGCTGTTTCTTTCTAATTTAGATTATTATTATTATTATTAGATTATTTATGAAAAGGAGACATCCAAATGAATCTTCAGTTATGTATTGAGGGAACCTAATAAGTGATGTCGCAGTCCAGGGCCTGAGTTTGATTATTTTCAAACAATGAGGTCTTCTGGGTGAAGCAAGTCAATGAGTTGTTTTAGTTTTTCAATTCTATTAAAATGATAAATCGTCTTTAGACCTAAGCAAAAACCCTCTGATACAGGTTTTCTGCAATTTCCCTACATACAACAAGCCACATGCTGGAGATTAAGCTATATACAGAGCAATTGCCTCTGACTGAATCCTGCTTGCCTACTCTTACCTCCTCCTCAAATTATCTAAACTTGGATGTCTCTCACCAATGGAATAAGTGAGACCAACAAAAGATTTTAAATATCAAAGTATTCAATATTTTTGACAGAATGTACTTGGTGGAATTTCATTTTAATATTATAAATAAATTGGCATTATCAAACAGAGGAACTCAGTTTTATAATGCCAAAGTGAACGGTTAGCGAAACCCGTCACCAATAAAATTAAACATTATTTCGGTAGGTCTAGGCCAGCTGCAAGTAAAGTACCTTGAGGCCGCAGTAATAGCGCCCATTGTCAGCTCTTTTGGCGACCGCCCCTGCAGCATTGAGGACGGTAGCGGCTGTAGCTGACCGCAGTTCGCCATCGCGTGCAAGACCGTTGTAAAGCGCGGCAGCCACAGCAGGCGAGCGCAGAGCTTGTAGAGGCGCAGCGGCAGCCCAGCGCGCATCCGAGGCCCGCGCAGCTACAAGCAGTGCACGTCCACAGCCCTCCGCCTCTTCCTCTGATGAGCCCGACATCTACCAACACCAAGATAAACATTTTCAGAACTTGCTAAATAATCAATATATTTGACATGCTAAATAATAAATATTCCATTTTAATATTTTAAATAAAATAATATACTGATGTACTGAATAATATACAAATGATAATTTTTATTGGTGACCGGTTTTGCCAACCTTTCATCTTGGCATTATCAGTTTAATAATGCCAACGAGAAAGGTTGGCGAAACCGGTCACCAGTAAAAATTAGCAAGTAGAAAAATCACTCAAGTATTTTATTTTATTTAAAATAATAACTTGCTAGGCATTAAATGTTGCACCATCTAATTTTCCGGAACATGCATTTTTGACTCATTTCATAGTAATTTGATTGTATTTGTTTGAGTACAAGCTTCAAAAGCAAAAGGTATCACCGTTTAATAAATTTTATTTTTTTACAAATAAATAAGTATGTGTACTGCCTGCAGCCATTACTCAATTTAATACATCTACAAAGTGATAAATGAAAATCATGGATATTGGTTATAGATCCAAGGCTTCAAGCAATGTCCAGGGTAAAACTGTAAACAAAATAATTAATGGACTGAAAGATGAATCAAGGATTTGGAAGATGTTTTTGAAGAATTGCGACAGAGGCCAAAATCTCGCCGAGAATTGCAGTATCAAAGGAAAAAGAACAATTATAAAAACATGAATAGATCAAAACAAGAAAAGACATAGACGACAAAGGAAATCATCTGTTTTATGTATATATTAACTATATAATATAGGTTTATTGAACCGATTTAATACGTTATCGGCTTATTATCATTTCGTCATTCAGTTAATAGAAATAAAATCGAGCAAACGTTGAATTTCGTGTACATTCACAAAAATACTGACTTTTCAACTCTTGCACAATTTATATAAAACAAACATTTATAAACCTGTTTACGGTCTCGCTGTACAGTCTGAGTTAAATGTGATACTGGTGTTACAAATAGTTCATAGACATTATACATTTTATGAAATTTATTTAAGGGAGCGATCGCGGGTCAACCCCCTTGACAAGTAGGTCTAGCGATATGCCGATAACATTTATTATAATGCAGCTTTCACTGTATATTATACATGAAAATATAGAGCTGCCACATTCTTACGTTATTTAGTTCATCCGGAATAAATCGTTACGTTTCTCCGAGCCATCTCTAAGATTCGAAATTTCCCAATCAGTGTGCACGTAGGGGTGTTAAATATGTCAGATTTTATTTATTTGTCATAGACAATAATGTCAATCGTACCGAAACGAACTGTCAAGAGTCAATTCTTTTTCCACAATTTTTACGGCTAAAAAGTGACATTTTTCAGCGAGGGGTAATATTAGCATTCAAAACTAAAATTTAAGATTATCATTTTTAGAGTTACTGCCAGTTTTACGTAAGAATATGTGTTTCATAGCAATAAATAAAATTTAAAATTATATTAGTAAAATAACATTCATCTTACCAACATTATTTTAATCTGTCATGAAAAACTATATTTTATTCTTTATAAAAATAAATCTATCCGGTAGTTTATTATTGATCAAGCTGCATTAAATTATTTTATAGATCAATCAAATACGAATGTCTCTTGTTGTCTTATTAAACGGCTTATTAATTTTTGACTTCAATTTTAAAACCGTTAAAAGGATGTATAAAAAATGCCTGGTCTGTTTAAACTTATCAAACTTGTACGTTTCAAAAATTCTAATCTTTTACATTTTAATATCACAATTTTGTGTAACACTTTTGGTACGACAGTTTCATCACCCAAAAGATAAGATTTTAAAACCAAACATAAAATTAAAATTCCTTTTATTTCATCTTTATCATATTGAAAAGTATCGATTTAATACATCAAAATTTTTGACATGAAAAATCTAACCAATGGATTAAAGCAAGACAAGCATAGTATGCTGGGCATAATTTTTACACTAAACAATGTTTCTAATAAAAATAAAATATATGATTGAAATAAAAACGTTTATTGTTTTACGAAACAATAATTATTTTTATAATAAGAATATGATTAACATTGAAATAATAATAAAAAATTGGAACACATAATAATGTAAGAAAAAAACATATTAGTTTAATAGGTATTTTTAAACATACATTTTAATGTATACCATTGAATTATTCGCTTAACGAAATTAAATAACATTTTTTTATTTACCAGTTTTAAAACATGGCGCTTTATCTAAACGTCAAAAGTCCTCGTCCGGTCAGTTTGAATGACGGCTGATGACGGCGAGAAACGCGTACATTGAATGACTACCGGAATAAATAATACGATAGTAACAAACGATAGTATGAGCTTCTCATAGCTATGGATGAGCAGGAGTTCGCGGCGGAGGAGGATTACTCCTATTTACGCCTGTGCGGCGAGCCCACATTACTCGAAGGCTTGAGGTTTGCTCGCGATCTGCTTCTTGTCAACGCGTTCTTCCAGCTCCTCGTGCAGCGCGCCGGTCTACCCGAGCCTGCCAAGCACGCGCTCTCCCTCGTGCTCGGAAGCTTTCTTCTCTACAATAATGTCGGCTTCGCCTTCCTTTGGACGGCCGCACTTACCGCCGGATCTTATTGCGCCCTCATGGCGCTCACGTTACTCGCGCGTCCGCGCCGCGGCGTCCTCACCTCTGCACTCGTACTCCTGTTCTTACTGCAATGCGAGTATCTCGCGGCCGACGCTAAGCTCTGGCAGCGAATACGTGGCGTTCAAATGGTCGCCGCCATGAAGATCATCTCCGTAGCCATGGACCTAGATCGCGGTCTGGCGCGCGACGCTCCTGGGCCGGCAGCTTACGCAGGCTACGTGATGAGCCCCGCCTCTTGCGTTCTGGGACCCTGGGTATCCTACCGCCGCCATGCGCGCTCTCTCCAGCGCCACTATCTGGACCGATACCGCTTGCTAGCTGTGCTGCGCGACGCTGGACTTGCGTTGATATGTCTATTTCTGAGTAACTGTCTTGTACCGTGGTATATTGCGGAGGAGAGTGCAGCGTGGCTGCGAGCATATCGTGATGCTCAATCTTTCCGTGCATCCCATTACTTTGTATCGCTCATGTCTCAAGCGGCACTGAGAGCTGGTGCGCCGGGTGAAGAAGAAGGTGACGGAGACAGTGCAGTGTGCCGACCCTCACGAGTAGAGTTTCCACGCTCGCTGGTACAGGTGGTGGTGTATTGGAACTTGCCTATGCATCGTTGGCTGAAGACCTATGTTTTCCGGGTGTGTGCCCCACGTGGCCGGTTTTTAGCTGTGTTTGCCACGTATGCTGTTTCATCATTGCTGCACGGGCTCAACTTCCAACTGTCAGCAGCTCTACTGAGCATCGGGGCATTCTCTTATGCGGAGTATAAATTACGCGGGGAGCTGGCTGGGGCTTTGAACGCATGCGTGCTGGTCAGTCCATGTCCGCGAGGTTGTAAACATGTGCACGGTGCACGCACTTCGCGTACACTGATGGTGAACTTTGCTCTGTCATTGGTGGCAGCATGGCACCTGGCATACCTCGGGGTGATGTTTGGTGCTTCGTTTGCCCAGCAGGAGTCGGGCTACTCGTACTCGCACACACTAGCCAAGTGGGCAGAGTTGGGCTTCTCTAGTCACCTCATTGCGGCAGGCACATATGTGGCATATTTGTTGCTGTAGGTTGGACTACTTAACCTTCTATCTATGTGATTATTTTATGACATTCTTCAGATATTTTCGTTCTGTTAAAATGCTATGTTCAATATATATTTTTTAATTTAATTTATTTTATACTATATTATATTATCAAAGCTGAAAAAATCGATTCGGGTAAAAGGATCGAGTTTTTGATGATGGATCTGTTGTCTGGTTAAGACATAGTGAGATAGATTTTCCATTCTGTTTAGTTAATAAAATTGTATTATATTGAAATATTATTTCTGATTGCCTCGTCTCCGTTTGGTGTAAAAAGTAAGATAGTGCACAATAGATTTTGGATTGAAAGCCTCTCAGTAAGTAGGTTATTTTGGAGTACATTTTAGATTTTTTTATTACTTGATAAGTAGATAGTGATAGTTTAGACTCGTTGAGTATTATTTGGGTGAGCTGCTTTTGCCTTTGCCTTATTAGTGGATAGTCTGTAGTTTGTTTAAAGATGCCCTCTACGGCGGAAACACCTCACTCATTGTAATCTCTCTGTCTATGAAATACTTTTGAATTGTTATTTTGTGATCTGTAAAATGAACATTGCAATGCTACATTTCCACATAGTGAGTTCACATTAGGAATGGCTCGTAGATATTGATAACCGAGTGTTTCATTCAGTTGTATGAGTTATGTCTAACTGTTAAGGTTCTACTTATTTTAAATAGGATATTAATTTATTTGAACATGTCGGTGATATCTGTATACTTTTAAAAGAAATATTAATTGAGGTGTTTGTATATCCGTGTACAAACACCTCAATTTACTTCCCCGTGTAGATTGATTTAGTGTTAATTAACTTCCATGGCAATACATTTTGCTAAGATCATCTTTTTATTTATATTGTGATATTTTTTTTAACCTTTTTGCAAATAAATTATGATTTTAAATTATTTAAACATTATATTTTGTTATTATTTATAATATAGTGAACTTCAGAATAAGAGATATGTAATGATAATAGTAATTTTCATAAATTTCTTGATATCCTAGGACCCGGGCTGTAGGTTGCATGTGATGCTATTTCATGACTTAGTTTGTGTAGAGGAAAGTGCAACGAGAGGATTCGTTGCTGCCAAGATATAAAAATTTCCTTATGAACAAGGTATTTTGCATCTTTTATAAATGCAAGGATTTAAAACTATGTGATAAAATATAGTTTTCTCAACATATTCAATAACATTAATGAAGTAAAAATGACCAAAGTTTCAAAAAAGAAAAGCATATTTTTTTAAATTGTGATATTAACTCACATACAATATTTTCACTACCTGATCTTGAAAGTGTCTGAAGTCTATGTTGTCATATCTGCATTTATTTCATTCATATTATTTCCAAGAGTATTAAATTTTTATGGAATTTAACCGTAAATAAAAAAATAGGGATTAAATTTTTGACACAAAGCCATTGATTTAAACAATTCTACCCCTTAATCGATCACATGCTTAGAAGTTCATTGCGTAATATTTTAAATATAATAAAATACTTTAATGATCTTTCCATGTGTTAATTTTTATTGGTTACCTCAGTTTGATAAAGGTTAGCGAAACCGGTCACCAATAAAAATTAACATGTGGAAAAATCACTCGAGTATTTTATTATATTTAAAATATTAAAGTGGGATTCCACTAAGTACTCTATCAAAAATATTGATTATTTATATCAATCGAAAACATTTTTTATTTTCAAAACAAAGCATAAATATTGTTTACGACATTAAATTAATACAAAAGCTGGTCTTTAATTTTTTATAAATAAATAACTCTCTATTAAGACCGTAAACTCTAGTGTGGTATTGTCTATAATCTACGCATGAAATTTACTTCTAATACAACTATTTAGAAAAGCTGTATATTTAAATAACACTTGAAAAATTATTGGGCAGTTATTATTCTGGCCGTTTAATAATCACCGTGTACTTTTGTAGATTGATTTAATAATGAAACTATTATTATATATATTATATTTGCTGGTATATTACTGTTGACTGTGGGATTTTTGTTCAAATGATGTGATCCGTGACATGACACGTTATCATTGTTTTAAGGAGTTCATATCATGTGGCCTAGGACATTGAATCAACGATTTGATTTTTATTAGCAGTATTCCAGATTTTATTATGTACAAATGCCCCGTGGGTTGACTACTGTTAATAATTTAATGTCAATTATTGTAGTATCTTTAATATCAATATAGAAGCAAAATTATATTTAAAATAGCTCATTTTAGTGTAAAAATTTAAGTGTAATTAAAAATTAGTTAGCTGTCAGCATCTCCATTTTTTTTTATATGTAATGATATTTATTTTGAAAAATAAATTTGTAATTTTCTAATCACATACATTATATACAGCTCTCTAGACCCCACTACATTTTAAAATTCTTTCTAAAAAAGTATTCTCACAAGCATTGATGTATGGAAAATATGAATGTTTAGTAATATAGTAAAAATCTGTTAAATAGACATTTACTTGTTTCTGGTTTTTGTAAATTTTGTTCATATAGAAGTGATTAAGTCTGGTTGGAAGCCGAGTGCTCCGTCACGGGCGTCTAAAAGGTTAAAATAAACTACTTAAATTTTCTAAGCTGTAAATACTATCTGCTACTATGAATAATTTACAAATTTGTTTCAATCATGAATGATTAAATCCAATTTATCTTGTGCAACTTCTTTGTCCACAACAGTCAAGTACATAATTACCGTTAATCACACCAAGTTTTAGAAAAGTTTTACGCCTGTTAAACTAAAAATCTGGTGGTTTTTCATCTCCATATTTTATAATCATTAGAAGTAAAGCCAAGATTAAAAATGAGGCCAAATTTAAAAGTGAACTATAGGCCATTGGATAAAAGTTGTCAAGAATTTTATGTTGATTTGGTTTTAAATTGAAGTTTTGAAACAAAATTGTTGTTTCAATATGTTTAAGATTAAATCATACTGTTATTATAAATGAGTCAATAGAAAAATGATTAAAGGTAAAAATACTATTAATGGTTTTTCTGCACAAGTCTTTACTGTCAATACTCTTATTAATTTATTTACTTTTAACTTTTTTTTATGAATAAAGAAAAGTTTTCCAATTTTTTTGTTTTAATAAAATTTTATTTTAATTATCTGTTATATTTGTCATTTTTGATTATCGACATTCTCAAAATTTAATTAAATATGTAATAAAGTTGAAAAGCTTATTTACCTAAATATAAAACTGTTCAAAATATGTTTTGGGTATAAGGTACACAAGTTTGTATAATTTTATGAAATATACAGGCTTAAATATTTTTTCTAATACTGACCTATAAGTGAGTTGTTTAAATGCTAAGTGGATCCCAACATTAATATATTATATAACAAAAATATGATATTTGACTTTTACATGGTATTCTATGAAAAGGTATTCTGTTTGATTCCACAATATATCATTATCATGAATACCCAGAAAGGAAATTCAGATTTTATTGAAGTGAGAATTTCTAGACTAAACTTGTAACAAATTTTTTTAGGTATATGAAGACATCATTGAAATTTTCCAGTTGCCGACCCATTGCCAAAAAGGTTATCGATGAACGTAATGGGTTGAGATTGGTAGCTTGCAGTAGTTGTAGGGCCGTTAGTCTTTTAAAGGAGTAGGTAGTCGGCAGATGTTAGGTTGATGAAAACCTGACTTTCATCTCTAAAATATTTTATTTTATTTCAACCTAAATTCCTAGTCAAGTCTGCGGTATATCTGTGCTCCCTCTTGGTTCAATAACTTTGTGGTCTTGAATCCGGTCCAAGTGTTTTCGCTGCTCTGCCCAATCCCGCTTGAGGTGCCTTGAGCTGCATGGTGTGCCCTTGAGCTCACTCCACTACTTGCTTGCCTGTGTCTCGCAACTATTATAGTCAGTTAAATAAATGCCATTATATTGACAAATCATTCCACTTGATTCCAGTTTCATCTAGAAAGAGAACTTTCCGTAAAGTGGCATGAAAATTATCAATATTTACCTCCACAGCATTATCCTTATCCATAACTGCAGATGATGCTCTGAAACTTATTCTATAATTTATTCTCTCCATTGTTGGCTCTTCTACGCAATCTTCGCCAGAGCTCACTTGTGAAACGAAATAAGACGGTCGAGTGTAGAACAATACAGGTTTATGCTCCTTTGTCATTTTTTGTAGAAATTTTAGCATTTTCTTAACGTAAGCATCCATTCTGAGAGTGCCATATCCGAACATTCTATCAGACCAGTAAAAAGCGGAGATCGTATCAACTGCTACTACAGAAATATCTGCATGAGATGACAACAATCTCTCTAAAGCTTGAAAACTGATAAGCATCTCCGGGGTATCGTGGGCGCGAAAGATGTGAAATTTAGATAAGCAAGCTTCGATAGTTACTTCCATATTATAATTGGGTTTGTCAAGGTGCGTTACGCGTCTCCGCATGGCGTCAGCTAGTTGTCGAATGTGGAAGTGTCCATCGGTAAGAAGAAGTGCAGCGGCCGAGGCCTTTCCGCCCAACGACTCCGGAAGGAGCGTGGCGGCCAGAATATCGCACAGTACCAAGTACACGGGAGTACCGATTTCACCACTCAGTTCCACAACCTGACCGTGTTGGGGTCCATCGCCGAACAGTGTAGGGTAGAGCCCGCGCACACATCGGCGAACACCTAGCCGCGCCAGCAGCTGGAGACCCGACTCGACTTTACATGGGAAGTCCATTTTAATCAAGTCAGTAAGGAGTCGACAATCATATTCCTCTTTCACCTCATATCTAACAAATATAATGAATAGTAATATTTTCGATAATAAAAAATAAAAAAAAGTTGTCTCGTGAGTATTTGCGTAAAACGTCAAATCTGTATTATTCAAACACGGCGGGAGCTCGACGGACGAGTAGCGGCGCGGAGCTCGCGTCGCCGTAAGCCGCGGGCCGCGAGTCGCTCCGTGCGCATTCCGCAAGGCGTCGTCTATGGCACTGACTCTATGGTTTTCCCTTCACCTACTACTAACACAAACTCGAGATCCACATGTACACTACCACATATATAAGACCACACGTTGTAAGCCCCAGAAACTGCGCGCAATAACGGGGGCCAAAAATACCCGAATTATAAAACATAGCCCTAAGGACATAATGTAACCTATTACTATATGACAAATAAAGAATTTTGAAATTTAAAATTTAATTTTTTTTTTTTTGGTAGCTCTGCTACGCGAGTGCGCGAACTTCAGCTTCGTTGACAAAGCAGCGGACTACAATGGCGTCGCCGTGTTGAAGTTTATTTGGCGCAATTTCGCATGATTTTATTTGTGACAAACTTGCTATATATGCTGAAGAAGTTCATCCAACAGATAATCCAAACGTTTATTCACGCGCAGACAGCAGCGGATTTAGAATGTAGCTAGAGATATAACATTTTTTAGTGAAGTAACCGAGGACCGCCATTTTCGGCACTAACTGTCACCGCGTATCGAGTGCGCCGTGTACGCGGAGTGAGTGAAAAACGGTGATCGATGGCGAGCCCATCGCCACAGAGCAGTCCGATGCCGCCTCCGCAGGCGCCCAGTCCCATGGCGCCGCCCGCCCTGGGACCCGCGCCGGGCGCCGCACCGTACGGGCCCCTCGGACCTCACGGGCCGCACGGACCGCACGCGCCGCACGCCCCGCACGCGCCCCACGCGAACGGACCTAGTGCCGGGCCGGGTGGACCGGCAGTCTACCAGCAGCACCCTCTCCACATGCCGCCGCAGGTACCCGCGACACATCAGCCTCAGTCGAAGCCCCGTGCCATTCACACTATCAAACATTCGTGTCATTTTAATAAAAGATTATTTACTGCGCAACTATGAGTCGTTCGTTTGTTCGCTGAGCATTCTCTTATTTCTGCCGAACCAAAATAACGCGCAAAATATGTTCCAAATGCATAAATGTTTTGTCAGAACTGCTGGCTTGATTGCTCACTCTGATCACAGACAGTGACCATACTAAATATAAAGCCATCAGATTTCACATTTTTCGTCGCAGATATTGTAACATTCTTGGCTTTTTCATACTATATAATATGTTAAACGATTTTTTATAAAAGTAAATTTATTCCCAAAATATAAGCCACATTTTTTAAAGCATTATCCTGATAATCCTAACAGCATTCAATTTTGAAAAGGGAAATAGAAAGTAGAGCAAACGAGCTTGGCTTGTCGCTGAACATGGGATGCGTAATAGTCGTTTGCTTCTAATAAATATTTCAAGTGTAGGTCTAATATCTATTGATTTTGTAATAGTTCAAATTACACGAAAAATATAAGCAAATTCCTAATTTATGGTTGGATCTTACGAGGACGTTCTGTTTGAAAGCAAACGGTTGTTTACATATGGCTACTGGTTATGGTTCTTGCATTTAACTTGTGTTCCTCATTTTTTGTTTTGATATTTGCATGTATGTAGAACAAACAAAATATTTACCATTAAAAATGCAAAATATGACAATTTAGAGATTCTGTTAAACCTGTTGCTCTATCTGTCAAATCTATCTTATCTAGTGGCGATTGTCAAGCCATTCACAAAAGTTTCATCTCTCAAATTCAAACACAATATCAATTGATTTAGATGACACGGTGGAAAACAATCATTTAGTATATTTAAGGTATTTTCTCGACCAATTGTATGAATAGCATATATTATATTCTTAAACAATAGAAAATAGACAGACAACTATGGTTTGGTACTTAAGATATATGTTTGTACTCATATGTACATATGTGCAAGTGCATGTGTA
Organism: Atopsyche davidsoni; assembly: GCA_022113835.1. Taxonomy (NCBI): domain Eukaryota; kingdom Metazoa; phylum Arthropoda; class Insecta; order Trichoptera; family Hydrobiosidae; genus Atopsyche; species Atopsyche davidsoni. The sequence continues at coordinate 6,167,138 of JAILWY010000020.1, read as the reverse complement.
TATCCTTAATATGTATTATTAAGGATATACACATGCACATATATATCAATCACAACTTGATAATCCAATTGACCAAAGTAACAAAAATTATTAGCTACAAGTTGCCAATTATTTACACATGAATGGTTTGTTTCAGGGACCCCCTTCAATGGGTCCGGGAGGACAAGGCCCACCCATGATGCACCCCCCTCATCACCCAGGCCACCACCCTCCCCACCATATGCCCAACCACCAGGGGCCTCACGCGCCCATGCACGGGCCCCCCATGCACGGCCCGCCCATGGGCCAGGGACCCCCCATGGGGCAAGGCCCTCCTATGGGACAGGGGCCTCCAATGGGACAAGGTCCTCCTATGGGGCAGGGGCCACCCATGGGACAGGGGCCTCCCATGGGACAAGGGCCACCAATGGGACAGGGGCCTCCTATGCAAGGACAGGGACCACCGATGCCAGGACAGGGTCCTCCGATGGGGCAGGGGCCTCCCATGCAGGGACAGGGGCCACCTATGGGACAAGGACCACCCATGGGCCAGGGACAGGGTCCTCCGATGGGTCAGGGTCCTCCCATACAAGGGTCGAACCAAGTGCAGGGAATGCAGGGACAACCGATGCCGAATCAAGGGGTTCCCATGCAAGGTCAGGGGGGAACCCCCATGCAAGGTCAGGGAGCTCAGTTGGGACAGGGGCCTCCCATGCAGACCCAAGGTTCGCAGATGCAGCCCGGCCAGGGACCTCCCATGCAAGGACAGGGCCCTCCTATGGGACAAGGGCAAGGACCGCCGATGGGACAGGGGCCTTCCATGCAAGGTCAAGGTCAGGGCCCCCCCATGCCTGGTCAGGGCCCGTCTATGTCAGGCCAAGGGCCACCCATGCAAGGACAAGGTCCTCCTATGGGCCAAGGACCCCAAATGGGGCAGGGCCAAGGATCCATTATGGGCCAAGGGCCCCCGATGGGCCAAGGCCAAGGACCACCGATGGGACAGCAAGGGCAAGGCCCTCCCATGGGGCAGGGACAAGGTCCTTCCATGGGACAAGGACAAGGTCCTCCAATGGGACAAGGACAGGGGCCTCCAATGGGGCAAGGGCAAGGTCCGCCAATGGGGCAAGGACAAGGACCTTCTATGGGACAAGGGCAAGGACCTCAGATGGGACAAGGGCCTCCAATGGGACAGGGACCTCAAATGGGGCAAGGAGCACAAATGGGACAGGGTCCTTCAATGGGACAAGGACCACAAATGGGACAAGGTCAAGGCCCACAAATGGGACAAGGACAAGGACCGCCAATGGGTCAAGGGCCTCCCATGGGTCAAGGACCTGGCGGAGGGCAGGACAACTTGAACGCGCTCCAGCGCGCCATCGACTCCATGGAGGAGCGCGGCTTGCAGGAGGACCCGCGATACGCGCAGCTCGTGGCATTGCGCTCGCGGTCCCAGGACCCCGGCAAATCCGCATTCAGCAACGGCCAGCTGCAGCAGCTGCGCGCGCAAATCATGGCTTACCGCCAGCTGGCGCGTAATCAGCCACTTTCCTCGCAAGCTGCTCTTGCTGCTCAAGGCAAGGCACGTGAAGGCCCACCTGCTCCACCGCAATGTCCCACGCCACCCGCCCCACAGCATGCTCAGGGTGAGTTCCACTGCTGGCAAGTGCACAAATCAAAATGACATAATTTTATAGATTTTTTCTCCAATGAATTTTTATTGTTCTTTGTATATTTGTATCTGTTTTAGAGCAATATAAGTTTCTAGTGTAGTCTGTGAATGTCTTAGGTGGCTCAGGCAAGATGTCCCCGGTGGAGAGTGCGGCACGTGCGGGCGGTGCTCAGGCAACCGTGCCGTTACCCATGGCCGGACAGATGGCGCCTCCCACCCACCCTACACCACCTCTCGTAAATCCTGTGAGTAAACTAGCCACTCGCTCACGAGTGTATTTCACATATGGAAAAGCGATTGATTGAGTATTGTGTTGCAGCCTGCCGGCACTCCAGCTCAGAGCGGTACTCCGGGCCCAGCAGGGTATCCGGCCAGTCCGCGCCCTCCTTCCACGGGTCCCCCTGCACCGCGTGCGGCCACCCAGCCAGCGCCCAAACAAAACAAACTCACCACTGTGCCGCGTCCCCCAGGCCTGGATCCTGTGCAGATGCTGGATGAGAGAGAGAACAGGTTAGGAGACAACCTTCCTTCAGAGATAAGCTATTGTGGAACCTTAAAATTTGAGTTTGGATTATCCATTCAACAGCATAAACCTTATTGATTACTGGAGGCACTCCGTCTTCTACAGATTTGTAACAGACTAGAATGGTTTAGTATTGTTGTAAAGTGAAAACTTTCACATAATCTGACTACCATAATTTGTTCTTAACTTCGTAAACAATTTTTTTACTAACTAACTAATAATATGCAACCTACTAAGCTACATTCTCACTTTATCATAAAGTGAGGATGTTTTCTACATCTCCACTCGCCCAGGTCAGGGATGGCCTCTAATAGAGAAGACCTTATCTATTTGCAGAGTAAATCCCTTATGCTTGTTTTATTGTGGTTTACAGAGTGGCAGCGCGCATTGCTCTTCGAATGGAATTGCTGAACAGTATATCCACCACCATGCCCGAGGACCTACGCCTTCAGGCACAAATTGAGCTACGAGCCCTGCGCGTTCTTAACTTCCAACGACAGCTGCGCAGCGAGGTAATTGTTTTTAAATATTCGCAAGAGTCACATAGGATGGAAATACTTTCTAGAATGAACATATGGGTTAGTGTAAAGACTTGCAATGTTTTCATTCGGAACAACTGTTTTACTGAATAACAGTATTATGAAATATTAACATTCTTGTACCTGTTGTCTGAAAATAATAGATTGTTGCGGCCACAAGACGAGACACGACACTGGAAACTGCAGTCAACATTAAGGCTTACAAGCGCACCAAGCGCCAGGGATTGCGTGAGGCGCGCGCCACCGAGAAGCTGGAAAAGCAGCAGAAGCTTGAGGCAGAAAGAAAGCGTCGCCAGAAACACCAGGAGTTCTTGCAAAGTGTGCTGCAACACGCTAAGGACTTTAAGGAGTTCCACCGCAACAATGTAGCCAAGCTGGGACGCCTCAATAAGGCTGTCATGAACTATCACGCCAATGCTGAGCGCGAGCAGAAGAAGGAACAGGAGCGCATCGAGAAAGAGAGAATGCGAAGGTAACATCTCTCCTGTCTGGTTGACATGACCTTTGCAATCGTTTTCTTCCTGTTATAATTGGTTTTGAATTTGTGTCTTGGCAGGTTGATGGCAGAAGATGAGGAAGGTTACCGAAAACTCATTGATCAGAAAAAAGACAAGCGACTAGCGTTCCTGCTGACCCAGACCGACGAGTACATCTCCAACCTCACGGAGATGGTGAAACAGCACAAGTTTGAGCAGCGAAAGAAGCAAGTCGAGGAAGAAAAGCGCAAGCGGGTGAGACTATCCATCATTTTAAAAATCAATATGACTCGTACAACTTTCATATCCTTGATTATTATAAAATCATTCTTCACGATTCTCTTGCAGAAGAAGAAGAAACGTAAGGTGTTGGAAGGAGGTGAATTGGAGGCTGGAGATGACAGCTCCCAGACTTCAGACTCTCGAGTGACTGTCACAGACCCCAAGACTGGAGAGGTATGTAGGAATTACACAAAATGATGACACCGAGCAGAAACTAGAATCAGCAGTAACGTGTGGTGGATTATAGGTGCTGCGAGGAGAGGAAGCCCCGCTGCTATCGGCGGTGAAGGATTGGCTGCAAGAGCACCCTGGCTGGGAGGTGCTCTCCGACTCCGAGGACTCAGACGCCGACAGTGGTGATGAAACGGAAGAAGACGGTATCATCAGTCATCCATGTCCTCCGTACCTCGCACAGTGGCTCGTGGAATCGCGTCGGGTTAGCATTGGGGAGTTAAACAGGTGGCACGCCACGGCTCCAACAGACTCAGAAAACCTTGGAACGGGTAGCTTTTTAGTCCAGTTAGTTCAGCATTTAATTTTTAGGCACGCATTTTCTTGGCCTATTTATTTATTATTTAGCAACTGCTTCTTGGTTCACTGGCTAGCACACTTGCATGGTAACCACGGTGACCCCAGTCTGAGTTGACTCTTCCTTTCTGACCTAGGTCAAACAGAGTACCAACTTCTTGTTTGAATGTCTTCTGCTCACAAATTATTTTTTTTCTTATTAACTGTCCTTGCCATATCGAGTTCTTACATTTTTTAATAAATTAAACTTTACTCATGGATACATCGAACATCTTCACTTCTTAAACGAAGTAAACAAGAAAATTGAATTTAGTTTTAGTAAAGCTGTGCAAAACAGAAGCTCCACATCCTGCGAAACAGTTACTCCTGTGCACTAGCAATACATTAATCGGTTCTGGGTACTTCAAAGCCTTGAAAGTATTGAAAATGCCCACTCATGTGCTGGTGTTCATGTGCGGCAGTTCCCCGAGACTTGAGTTGAAGTTGCATGGACATCAGTTGCATCATAGACCACCTCGCTTGTGAGCCACCGCAAGCCTCTTGGCCTTTTAGATTTTCCTCGGCTAAAGTTGGAGATTTCCTCAGCAATCGAGTTTACTCTCCGTTTGTCTTCAGTCACCACTAGAGAAAAAATTATGAGTAGTTCTTGTGAATACACGCCATCTCATAACTGATCAGTTACATATGCTCCAGTTCATTAACTAGAGATTACACATTAGCCTAATCTTATCTTTGATCAAGGGGGGGTATCTTCGATTTATTAAGTTACTTGTTCCAAGGAAACGGTCATTGTAAGAAAGTGAGTTTGGATAATGTATAATTTCTGGCACGCGTAAAAAAACTTTTTTTTTGTGTTTTTGTTTTTGTGAGATCCTGTTTGACTCCCCCAGGTTAACGCATTATTCTGTCATGTGTAGTTCCTTAGTCCGGAGCCCGAGCCGAGGACTACATACGGCAGCAGTGTCCGATGATGTTCCACCGAGTATCAGAGCTTAAGCTCAATTCCTGAGGGCGCCGTCCCTACTTGGATGCCAGTGTCGGTCTGAAGGCGTTTTCATGCTTTCTTATGCAGAAATATTGATAGGACAATGTGCTATAGTTCTCGATGCCTAAATTCGTTATTCTGAATGCTCATTCTCACTTTTCAGGAGAATCAAAACAGAAGGAGAAGGTGAAAACAGACGAAGAGAAAGCGCTAGAGGCGGTGAAGCAGGCAAAGGTGGAGGATGATGAGTATAAGACGGAAGAGCAAACCTACTATAGGTCAGTTCATACTTAACCCCTGTGCGCTGACAGGTCTCGTTAATATATAAATAATCTATATTTTTGATAGAGAGTACTTAGTGGAATTCTATTTTAATATTTTAAATAAAATATAAAACTGGCATTATCAAACTGAGCTTTGATGAAACAGTTCCCCATAAAAATTAACATGTGGAAATATCACTCAGGTAATATATAACTCACATTCTTGACTTTTTCTAATGGAATTGGAGTTATTAAAATTATACATAAGATAGTGGAAATGCACAAGGTTAATTTCTCATTATTTATTACATCGTCAAAATAGATAGTGTCCTTATTTGTATGATTTCTAAATAATTAAATTTTGGCCCTTTTTGTTGCAGCATCGCCCACACGGTGCATGAAATCATCACCGAGCAAGCCTCCATCATGGTTAATGGCAAGCTCAAGGAATACCAGATCAAGGTGGGTAAACTGAGAAACCCTCATAAACTTCAGTGTCCACCTGTGGTCCTTGAAGTCTTGTTAGATCTTCTGGTTTGGATGCTCGATTCCCGAAGAACTGTTTAATTTTAAATTATAGTAATATCCCATGAGAGGACATGCAGTGCTTTGGAAAGTGTGAGGTGGGCTTCTGTCTGATGTTTCCTGCAGTGAGTTTAACCATTTGCTTTCTGACCGAGACGTTTTATCAGTTCTGTAAAATTCTCCAGGTTCAAAAGACAAAACAAAATCCTTTTAAAAAGCCTCTGATGCCCTTGTGGTCTTCCACTTTTACAGAGGAGTGGGCTTATAATAGCTTCCTTTACAACCTTCAGTAGAGCTCAGTCAGAGGCTACTCGGTTTGCTTAATCTGAAGTAGCATCAGACCTGTCCATGTCAACTTTACAAGTACTCTAATTGAGCCAACCATTGAATACTGATTTGTTTGCGACTCAGGGGCTGGAGTGGTTGGTGTCCTTGTTCAACAACAACCTCAACGGAATTTTAGCAGATGAAATGGGACTGGGCAAGACTATCCAGACCATCGCCCTGGTCACCACCCTCATGGAGAAGAAGAAGAACAATGGTCCCTTCCTCATCATCGTGCCTCTCAGGTAATAATCTCGGGACAATGGTGACACTGCTGTCGTGAACATACCTGAACATGCCAATGCATGATGACCTCTGTTTTGAGCCGGTCATTTGAAGCTATAGTGCACGAATATGCCGTCATTTCCTAGCCCAAGCATATTATCAATAGTTCAAAATATGATTTTGATTTTAGTCAAGCTTTAATATTTTATGATGGAACTTCGCAGTACACTTTCCAACTGGGTGCTGGAGTTCGAGAAGTGGGCCCCCAGTGTAGTGGTGGTTCCTTACAAGGGCTCGCCTCAAGGCCGGCGCCTCGTCCAGAACCAGATGCGCATCGCCAAGTTTAACGTCCTCCTCACCACCTACGAGTATGTCATCAAGGACAAGGGTGTGCTGGCCAAGCTGCAATGGAAATATATGATCATCGATGAAGGCCATCGTATGAAGAACCATCACTGCAAGCTAACGCAGGTGCTTAACACGCACTACCTGGCACCGCACCGCCTGCTGCTCACAGGCACTCCGCTGCAGAACAAGCTACCCGAGCTGTGGGCGCTGCTCAATTTCCTGCTGCCTTCCATCTTCAAGAGCTGTTCTACTTTCGAGCAGTGGTTCAATGCTCCTTTTGCAACCACAGGGGAGAAGGTACTTTTTTTTTTGTCTATATTGAATTCAACTATTTTGTAAAACCATCAATCCAAACCTCACTTAAACAATACGAATGGAGGTTAGATGTTACATAACGGCGTTTGTCTGGCAGGTTGAACTGAATGAGGAAGAGACAATCCTTATCATCCGGCGGCTGCATAAAGTACTACGGCCCTTCCTACTGCGCCGTCTGAAGAAAGAGGTGGAGTCGCAGCTGCCTGATAAGGTGGAGTACATCGTCAAGTGCGACATGAGTGGTCTGCAGCGCGTCCTCTACAAGTCAGTATACCGCATGCTCTTTGTTACACAGATTTGTCAGATACAAACCATAAGACGAAATCAATATTTGACAGTAACTTTGGTTGTACATTGCTCTGATGTGTTGCTGGTTGTGCTGCAGGCATATGCAGTCCAAGGGAGTCCTGCTGACGGACGGCTCGGAGCGTGGCTCCAAAGGCAAGGGTGGGGCCAAAGCTCTCATGAACACCATCGTGCAGCTGCGCAAGCTCTGCAACCACCCCTTCATGTTCCAGCACATTGAGGAGAAGTACTGCGACCACATCGGCACAAGTGGAGTCGTGCAGGGGTGAGTCTCGTCAATGGCACCCATAAATTGCTGGCAAGTTTTCATCGTCTTACATTACTTGCTGTTTCAGCCCTGACCTGTATCGCTCTTCGGGTAAGTTTGAGCTGTTGGACCGCATCCTGCCCAAGCTAAACGTCTCGGGCCATCGCGTACTGCTGTTCTGCCAGATGACGCAATGTATGACCATCATCGAGGACTACTTGACTTGGCGTAAATTTCTCTACCTACGGTCAGTAACGCTGCTCATTTTCAACATCAGTAATGATTTTTGTTTTGTGACATTCTCAAATTGAATCTTGCACCCAAACATCTGCGCTTATTTATATTCATTCACAAAAAATATATAATTCTCAAATAAACCTGAAATACATTTCATCTTTCAGTCTGGATGGAATGACAAAGGCTGAAGATCGAGGAGAACTACTGAAAAAGTTCAACGCCCCCCAGTCTGAATTTTTTGTCTTCCTGCTCTCCACTCGTGCCGGCGGCCTCGGCCTCAACCTGCAGAGCGCCGACACAGTCATTATCTTCGACTCAGATTGGAATCCTCACCAGGTGAGCAGGCATGGTGGGGATTCTGTGTTTTGAAAGGAAGCTGAGACCTCGGTAGCCGGGAAACATGTGACTTTATTAAACACATTGGAGTCTCTACATCAAGAGGCTGGTGATCCGTGTGGCTGTGTCTTGTGTGACAACTGATATTCTCAAAATCTACCAATCCTATTATTTCATGACCTTTGTGCTTTGCGAGCAGCAGTCTGAATGGCTTATTTTCCGCAGGACTTGCAAGCACAAGACAGAGCCCATCGCATTGGCCAGCGCAACGAAGTTCGTGTGCTACGTCTCATGACCGTCAATAGTGTGGAGGAGCGCATCCTCGCTGCCGCACGCTACAAGCTCAATATGGACGAGAAGGTCATCCAAGCCGGCATGTTTGACCAGAAGTCTACTGGTTCTGAGCGCCAACAATTCCTGCAGAGCATTCTTCACCAAGACGGAGACGAGGAAGAGGTAACTGATATTTGAAACGTAAAGCTCCCATGCAACCTTAGCTGAGGCTGTGTCGACCATGCTGATAGTCCAGATTTTGTCTATTTAATTTAGATTTATTTTATAATTATAAATAAATTCACTGTGTAATAACTTGCGATGTGGTCGAAGTCTCCAATTTACATGTTACAACGATTGTACAGAATGAACCTGACATTATAATCCTCCACGGTCTGTTCTTTTTGTTGCAGGAAGAAAATGAGGTACCGGATGATGAGATGATCAACCTTATGATCTCTCGCTCAGAAGAAGAAACGGAAATGTTCCGGCAGATGGATACGGACCGTCGCGCTGTCGAACCTCGCACGCGTCTCATTCAGGAATCAGAACTGCCCGACTGGCTCGTAAAAGTGGACGAAGAGGTCGGTGATGTTGGCTGAAAGTGCTGAGGCTGAGGATAGATGGAGTAGACTCGCAGTAATATTCTTGTGCAATCTGTAGATGCAGTCTTGGGGTTACGAAGAAGAAGAGAGCATTCTCGGACGCGGCAGTCGCCAGCGCAAGGAAGTGGACTACACGGACTCTCTCACCGAAAAGGAGTGGCTGAAAGCCATCGATGACGAGTTCGATGAGGAAGGAGACGATGACCCGGATGACGACGCCAGTAGCTCCGGATCTGTTAAAAAGAAGCGCCGTGGCAAGAAGCGCAGGTCAGTTCCACTGTTATCTCTTTCGATGCCCTTTACAATATGGTTTAAGGTCTATTCACACAAAATGATATGAAAAATACTAGTGGAATTCAATCCCACGGCCCACCGAGTATTCTCGGCCTCGCAGGTCTGTCCGAGTGCATCATCACTCACTGCAATGTATCATCATTACATTGGTATTTGTCTTATTAGACAAATGTAGCGTTTGGAACTTTAATACAATTCTGAGTCATTGAATGTGTATCTAGCAGAGATTATCAACTCCACACTTGCATATAGTGATTTGAATCATTGTCTAGATACAGAGCCAGTTGAGGAAGGACTGGAGTACCAGCTCGCCAGTCAAGCCTGGGTTCAAATTCCATTGAAATCTTGGGAAACTTCTACTCAATTTAATGAGCCTAGATGGATTAAAAATGTGTATTTATATTTTTTTAACAAAACAACAATAATGTAGTTTTTATGTCATCAATAACTTGCAGGCGAGCAAGTGCTAACATGCCACCGTTTCTCAAATCTGCTGTTGCGTTCAATTGACACTCTTATCCCCGTAGTCCTTCTGAAGCCAAGTCGGTTGGAAAGCATTGTAGTCTTCATTTGGAAGAATAAACGTGGCACTGGATAAGAAAAAATCAAAAAGGGTTATTACAACAGAAAGAAAGAAATCAGTTTTTAAAAGACAAAACTAGGGAGAAGTGCTCTGTGCAGGGAGGTTCTGATATGAGTTTGTTTGTTCCGTGCCTCACTTGGCAGGAGACACCTGCGCCAAAGCAGGCAAGTTCACACTTTGTATATCCGTGTACTCGACCATCTCCTGCAGACAGAGATGTGCCGCTCACCCTGCCTGCTCCCCGTCCAACTCCCTTCTTGCTACTTGCTGTGCATGCATCTTTTGTCGATGCTCCACTCGGGGAGGGGTGAGAACTTGTTCACCCGTCCTCCGGTGCGAGGTCACCGCATTCTAGTCTTGCCCAGCTTAGTTATGCTCAATTCAATTACAATATATTTAATATAACCGTTCCATTGTTGCCGTTTCCGGAAGACTTCTACGACTTATGTAGAGAATATTTCGTAACACGTGAATCTGATTTATCTCTGTCACTCTTTTATATTGTCTGCTCTTTCCTTCTGCTTTACATAAAATTCAAATAATATCTTCGTGGTAGGTCTCAACGGAGAACCTTTGTTTTCGGGTAGACGTCTGTCCGTCCGCACGAGTCTGACTTGCGTAGCTCAATGTCATGCGGAAGAAACTGAGAAGGAAGCTGTTGAAAGTTTTTTTCTGTGCACAGAAGGCAAGAGGACTCGGACGATGATAGCGTGGCGACCGCTGTGGCCAGCTCCAGCAAGAAGCGACGCGGCGGCTCTCCTGGCACTCCTGCAGCCTCCGATGCCCATGTACTCAAGCGACGCATGCGCAAGATCATGTCTGCCGTTGTAAAGTACCAGGACGCGTGAGTAAACTTCTTTCGCCGCGCCTCCCTCGAGCCACACACTGTTCTAATGGTTTGTCATGTTTGGTCATTAGTACTGATGGGCGGTTGCTGTCGGAGCCTTTTATGAAGCTGCCTTCTCGCCGGGAATTGCCCGATTACTACGAGGTCATCAAAAAGCCTCTGGACATTAAGAAAATTCTCAACCGCATTGAAGACGGCAAGGTAATACTTTTTATTTAACTCGAATCCTTTAAAAGGTAATTAAATTTATCTTATGGTTTTAAAATTGTGAAATGTTGGATTCACTCCAGTTAAGTAGACTTAAATAAGAAAACTTGAAAACGATCTTCCCACTGATCTGTGCTTGTCGTTTAGTACACGGAGTTGGCAGATCTGGAGAAGGACTTCCTGCAGCTATGCCAGAATGCGCAGACATATAATGAGGAAGCCTCTCTCATCTACGAGGACAGCGTGGCCCTGCGTGGGGTGTTTGAAGCAGCAAGGACGCGAGTGCAGAGCTCCACGTCTCTGGAGCCCAGTGAAGATGGTGAGTATCGATTCTTGCCTTGCTTAGTATAAAACTGAAGCCGGTTTGACTAGCCTTACTGCCAGGCACTGTTGCTGCATGAGGCGTGCCCTGCGAAGACTTGAGGTATGTGCCTATTCTAAATGCTTCAAAACTCAAAACTTTTGAAATCAAAATATTGGTTTTTTACCTCCTCCTGACCCTGAGAATATGAATTACTTCTGTTGTTGCCTCGTAAACACTGATGTGTATCTTTTTTGTTCATATCATTTCCAAATGAATTGAATAAAACAGTGACCAGCAAAAGTAGGGACTTAACTTTTCATTTTACTCAATTGCTCAAAATCGCCGAACTTATTTTGCAGATGAGGACGAATCTGATGGGGAATCTAGTCGCTCTGTTAAAATGAAGATCAAACTGAAGGGCAAGGGCAAAGGCACGCCTGGCCGCAAAAAGAAAGTCAAGAAGTATGTCAGCGATGACGAGGACTACGAGGACGACTAGAGCCCCTAGCTGGACGCATCCAGCGTTCTGCACATAGCGTGAGCTCTCAGCACAACGTAGATAATTAACAAATGAAGTTCCACAATTCAGGTTTCAAATTGGAACACTTACAACAGATGTCTACCGTAATTAACTCTGAAGATACTTAAGATTGTTCCAAGACAAGAATCCCTCGTAGCGGAAAGACAATGTTAGCAGAGTACAATGGAGATCTCAATTCCAAGCATCTTCTCTGGAAGGTGGGGCTGTGGGGTCGTATCTCAAATCGGAAAAGGGAGTAGTTTTACATCATTTTTAACGCGTCGATATTTTATTCTAGTAAATGACAACAGAGAGGTAGTTGTGAAAAGTCAATATTTATTGAAGCCAAGCGGTCCTCAAGCTCGCATGGTAGTATTCTCAAATGAGTTGAGTGTATTTTGATGCGATAACAGACCGCAAGCGCTTCGCGCCGGGGCCCGTCACTCATCAACACGCGGCCGGAGAGAAACGTGCTAATTTTCTCCAACAATATTTTTTCCTACTCTCTGTATTTTTATTTCTTGTACATAGTTGTGTGTGAATAAAAAGGATACAAATTTAGTTTGTAGTGGTGTGTGTCTTAAATTTTCTTATTTGTTTAAAAATAATATTACCACATCATCATTGCAAGACAGGAAACACAACCTAGGTGCGAGATGTTAACACGCATAGAAGACACTTCGCCAGCTCAACGTAATATAGAAAACACGGGAAAATACAATTGAAACGCATGTGACTCAGATTATAAAAATATATTAGGGAACCACAAAAAAAATGGAGATGTGACACATTTTAGAAAGGTTAACCAAACACTCCACCGACACTGGGCTGGCACGATTTGTCGCGTCCTGTATTATGTTAAGAGATCAATAAAGTATACGTTTATGATGATTTATCTTTCACTTTCACCCGCCCAAGGAGTCTTCAGTCAAACAAACTTGGGAGTATAAAACTGTATGTTGTTTTACAAAACTTCCCTCTGGTGGGTATCAGTAAATCCTGTGATGCGCCGTGCCGTGGTGCATGCACGACACACAAACTGCAATGTTACAAATTATTAATTAGATCAGTGTCCAGTGTTAATTCTTCTAATCTACGAGCTATAGTATACTATGTTTTAAAAAGGCTCAGGGTTGTCGCAAAATAGTGGACAATGACATAGAATCTATGCTTATGAAAACTCTGTTAATTAAACAAGAATCAATATTCAGAGAACCTGACAATTTGACATTGATCATCTAAAGAGCTTTCATTTTGTAAATGAGTAAATGGCACTTTTATCACCAATTTTGGTACCTCTCAGCTCGCGAGCACTATTGTGCTTGTGCAGACTCTTCACATTACAAGTAACGAGAGCTTCGCATGAAACATAAAAATATTAATGCAGAGGTATACAAATGCCAAAGTTCTAGTATTGTTATGAATGCAATACTATGGCATTGCAAATGATAATAATACATAACTATCAGTCTCAGATTATTTTATTGTGCGGCGGTCGATAACATCGTTGCGTGCGTATTTTTGGCCGTGAGTCTTCAACATATGTTTATTGACACTGGAGGAGTGTATGAAGCGGAGAGCGCACACAGGACAGGCATAGTTTTTCTCTCGGGAGTGCTTGCGAGTGTGACACTTGAGCTCGCCGCGCGTATAGCAAGCCAACGGACACAAGTCGCACTTGAAGGGTCGATCGCCCGTGTGGCGCCGCAGGTGCATATCCAGTCCTTTTTTCAAATGAGATCGAAAATCGCAGAGATGACAAGCAAACCGTTTTTCCGTGTCATGTTTTCGTGCGTGGTTGCGCAGTTCGGCGGCCGTCACAAAAGTGACCCCGCAGGTTTCGCAACTGAAATTACGCACATTGCGGTGGCGATCCATGTGTGCAGCAAGCGTCTTTCGGGACTTCAGAGGCTTACGACAGAGCGCGCAAGAGTATGGAGCGGGAGCGTGGACAGCGTGATGCGCCCGGTAGGCGTCCCGGTGCTTGAAGGCCTTGCCGCAGGTAGTGCAAGTAAAGTATGTGCGGTCACTGTGCGTGCGGCTGTGGCACGCCAAAGAGCCGGGCTGGGCGAAGCGGCGAGGGCAGACCTCACAGGCGTACGGTTTTTCACCCGTATGCACGCGCGTATGGTAGACCAGCGATTGGGAGTGAGGAGTGCTGTAAGGACAGCGGTCGCAGTTAAAGCGTCGCCCCGCACCGTAGCCAGTGACGGTCCCCGCGCGTCCCGATCTTTCCCCGTGCATGCTAATGCGGTGTCTCTCCAGTGAACGCGCAGTACTCAGTGGCTTACTGCACGTCTCGCACAGAAACTTTTTCTTTTCTCTCTGCGCGGGTTCATCTTCTTCCGCGGTATATCCTCCTCCGATTGTTGATGTCGCATCGTCCGATACGACATCTGGGAAGCTTATTTCCATTTCCTCGCATTTAACATCCGCCTCTTCCTTGAGATTGCTGTGTGTGATCTCTTTTGCATTGGATGAGTTTCTATCCCCGCTCCGCTTTTTGGAGTCGGGACGACGACGCAAGACAACATCGCTCTGTTCACATTGAAGACGAAATCGGTCCGCATCGCGGAGCAGCAGTACGCAAGGGCGGCAGGCGTATGACGGGAGGCCATCTCCTTCGTGGACTTGCACGCACGCCAGTAGCATGAGCCGCTCCGCAAGCGCCTCCTCTCCGAACAGCGACACCCACGTCGTGGACGATGGTGAATCACTCAAGCACAGCCGACATATTACATTTCTCTTCAGATCACTTCCAACAATGTCAAAAGACCCATTACATACTTCATTAATCATTATTTCAGTCTTCATTGTCATTCGATCGTGTTTTCGACATAACGTTTAACAACACACGTCCCACAGAATGCACACAATTTGATAGAACTGAACTTTCAAGTTTATTCCGCGGTCAACCAGCACTGTCAACGCGATACTCAAATGTAAACAAGAACGGCCATAGACAATGAACAAGGGATAGTATTCGGAGTAGAAGTACTAGTTATAAGATTTTTAATTCTTTTCAAACCAGTCTTGAGAAAAAAAAATTTGATTCATTTCGTTTAAATCCAAAAAGGTCGGTCAGAAAATTCAGATTTTCGCATTCAATAAAATCATAGAGATCGTCTACCTCCAAAACCTTCCACAAGTTAAAAAAAATTCCCAAGCTCCAACTCCAAGTCACTAAGTAGGTGAAAGCATAGTGTAAGAATTGTATCTATATCAATTTGAAATCTATGATTTCTTCGAACGAAATATGAGCGCATTTAAACTATTCCAGGCCTGCCGAAACAAATGAACTCAAAAGCAAAGAAAAATCGGAATGTGTGTTGAGGCATCGCACTTTTAGCGCAGACACTAGTTTTTCCACTGAAATTGAAGCAGCTTCTCTTCGACTACGCCCACCACCGCTGGCGCACCACGGAGCGAGCGTGTGTATGGCTGCAACGGGGACAGCGCGCCCGCCCGCCAACCTGATGGAAGAGCACCAAGAGCGCCACCGCCCGGCGCAGGTTGTCGCCGTCCCGCAGCCAGTATATGCTTCTCGCACTTGACGTTCTGTTTCCACAAACTCTTACCTCGGCGTTTTTTAATTGCGCGTTGATTTCACAGGAGAAGCTGACTCGCCTAGATGTGTGTCAGAAACGATAGCATTTCTGACACAATCTGGAGATGACAAACATCAAACGCGGGAGATGACACTTTCCTCAAAAGTGTCGCCATATCATATCATTTGTAGCCGTGCACGTCCCTCGTGGCGACCCTTTGGTTGTTGCATCGGAAAGAAATTCCTGCATTGGCCATCATAACCAGGTGCGCCAGCGTCTGGTGCAGATTGTTGCCTTTCTCCGGCCAGTGTAAGCTTCGTTGGTTGATGATATGGACACTTATGGAAAAGGGCGATGTCATCTCCCGCGTTTGATGTTTATCATCTCGAAATTGTGTCAGAAATGCCTTCGATTTTGAGACGCTCCTAAGCGAGCCAGCTTCTGTGAAATCAACGCGCAATTAAAAAACACCGAGGGAAGAGTTTATGGAAATGAAACGGGCGCGACGAGGGTACCGTCCAGAGACGCGACGCAGAAATCCAGCAGGCAGCCGTTCTTCAGTTGAAGAAGTCGTGGGCGGCGGTGGAGATGGAGGTGTCGAGGTACACGGCAGAGGAGGCAGGCCAGCGGGCGGAGCCTCATATGCTCAAAATGTTCAATTGTCAATTGAGTTACTAAATTTTCAATATCAATTATTTTAAATTTTTCTATCAAATACACTTGAAATAAAATCAGAATGCTTTTTTATTCATCAACTCTCTCTTGTTTCTGATTTTTGTAATGTATCCGTCTTATGTGTATTCATAAAGCGAAGATAAACCATAAACATCAGTACATACTGGAACAAATTTGATTTTGAATGAAATAATAAACCCCTCGAGTCATACTGCTGGGCTGAGACGAGAGAGAGGTTTGCATCTCGACTAACAGGGAAAAAGTTGTTCAAAAATATCCACAGATGTAGTACTACAATAGTAGCAATCAATGTTTAAAATTATAAATTGGCTTGTGTATATATATATATATGTAAATGACAGAAGAGGATTAGATTTAAAAGCCGTAATGTGTCGTTTGGAAGATTAAATCGAATTTGCAACTGCCATCTGACGATATTTTTAAAAGACTTTTTTACTGTAAGCCAACTTGCAAGCTCTTTTTTATTTTAGATTATTAGTACGACCATAGATGGCAATATACATATATTTTATAATATATACAGATGTATTTATTAAAATAGTGATTTATTAGCGATGATAAAAACAGCAATGATTCGAATGTAGATGATGTAGCAAATGTTCCAACATAGCTTTATCTATGTAAGCATTTTAAAACAAATAGTTTATGATAGGTAATTTTTTTCATTTCATTTCATGCAAAGAGCATTTTTTATAATTTTATTTTTAGCAGCATGAAAAAAATATAAAGGTAATGGGAAAAAAAAAAAACAACTAAATGAAGGATAGAAAAATATGAAAGATTTTTCATTGAAAGGAATGTATCAATTTTTAAAAGAAGTTTGAAGAGCTTGTTGCTTAGAAAAACTTTCAATAAATGTCATTCTAGGATATTTTAACGTTGTTTGTTTATTCACAATGTGCCATTTCTTTTATCTAAACTACAAAAATAAAAATACAGTTTCACACCTTAATTATATATATTGTTTGAGATTTTGGAATTCTTTCAAGGTAAAATTTATTACAAAATAAAAATAATACATTTTATGAAGTTTAACAAAAAAAAAGAACACGCCACTGTAGTAAAGATTTCAGCTGCTGGTTGCTTATTGGTTCCTTTATATTCATATTTACAATTAAAACTACCACGCAGCAGGCGGCACTACACTACCTCGTACTTGTCGGGAGAAAAGGACTGGTGCAGGGAGTACTTGAGTGGCCCCTGCGCCTGGCCCGCCTCGTTTAGGCCCGTAACGGAGTCCGCACGGATTCCCGAATACGGAGTACCCGAGGAGAAGCTCACTTGCAGCGGGAAAAAGTCATTGGGGACAGATGACGCCGCCCTGGACATTCATATAACATATTTATTTACATATTCAGTATCAAATAAAAAAAAACAGCTATTTTTGTACAAAATTCTTGGATGAAGACTGTTTATTTTCTTCTTATTTGCAGAGTTTTCATGTTCTTTAATATTGTAAATGTTTATTTTTATATTTTTGTGTGATCTGTTGTGGACTTTAACAGTTTATAAAATTGCATTTTTTGTAGTGTTTTTTTTTTAGTGTGAAGATTTATTAATTTTAGGTCTTATGGCATTTATTGTGGGCAACGTGAATACAGTTAATTGACAAAACTTGTAGATTCAATGGAATTCATTTTTAACATCGCAACTCGAAAGTATCACTCTTCAAAATCAAAAAGGTTGAAAATAATTTTCGCAATGATCAAATATTTTTGAATAATGAAACGGCTGGCTACCCGGGATTTATGACTGAACAAAACAACAATCCACCGCTACACACCTGAAGCAGAAGCAACCAAAGCAGGCTTCGTATCCTGGGGAGATGGACATTCCCAAGGAATCATCCTGATCACTGTACACAAGTCTCTTTATACTACATTATTTGATACTTTGATAGAAGAACTAAATATAATGTCAATATTTTTAGAGAGTACTCGGTGGAACTCAATTTTAACCCATCACCATTCACTGTATATTATATATTGTTTGATGCAGGTTTTAATGTTCATTTTGTCAATGAACATTTTGGTAACAATAATTTATTTCAACACAAGCCAAAATAATTATGTTGGACTCGATGAAGCCCTTGAATCTATGAGAATGATGATGTCAAATATTTTGATAATGCCAACGTGAAAGGAGGTTGGCTTAACCGGTCGTCGCCAATAAAATTACAGTTACAAATTACAATTAAGACTTGAGCAGTATTTATAATTCAGTAATGTCGCAGATATTGGTTTGTCATACTATTCATTCAATTATGTTCTTTGTCAAGGTTTTGTTGTTCTTCCGACATTTGCGTTTCGAAACTGGAGCCATTATTAGATCACTCCTTGAAAATTGATAGAGAATGGGAGCTGAAACACGCTGAAAGACCAACAAAACTTTGCCACTACAGAGCACCCGAGAACATAATTAATAAAAAGTTGCTGAATACAATCTGTCAAATAGATCGCCACCTAGTAAATGTATTAAAAGGCAATATTGTCTGACTTGTACGGAGAGCGGGAATGGACAAGATTGACTTGGCTCAATTGGAAACGGTCTTCGACGGTCGATCATCGCAGCCTTTGGCAAAGGCTATAATTATTATGGACTAGACTTGTCAAATTACTCTGGTTATGGTAAGTAATTTTAATACAATGCAGTGCTTACATACAATGTCATCTCCATTACTATGTGAAATAAAAAAGTATATTTATTTGACTCACGAGAATTCAAGGGTGCCAGTTCTCTGGGAGGAGTCCACAAGAGGCACGCTCCAGGTGAGGAGGCTACGACCCTTCTGCAGCACGTAGGCACCGTCACACTCGTTGACAATGGGCGTGCACGCCAGCCTGCGGACACATCGTCAAATTACACACCATTCTCACTTCAAGTAACACAAAGCGTGTGAAGAAATACTCACGGAAGTGGAATTTGTATAGTGAGGTCTTGCAGCACGAGGGCAGGATGTTCCAGTTCGTACTCTATGTTGACGTCGCAGCCGCCCTGTCCGTTTTCAGATGGCCAGCAGTTTACTGCAATGTAAATGAACTCTCAGATCTGGCCGAGGTGGTTGACATAAAATTTGCCGAAAGTATCCTGACGTTGGTACCATTAAGGGGGATAGCGTTGTCAGCAGAAGTGGTGTAGCGCCACTTGAGCACACCCACGTCCGTGTGCAGAGGGAAGGGCTTGGCAGGGTTCTTGAGGCCCACGCATCCGCTGCTGCGGAACAGGTCCTTGTCTACGTTGGGATGGGTCTGCAATAATCATCAGTTTATAGAATGTGCCACAATGGACAAAGTAGTATATTGTGCTCGTTGACTCGCTCACCTGCAACTGTATGCCTCGGGTGTCATCGTTAGTAACGTGCACGCGCAGCCGGCCAAACTGCTCATCGGAGATGCGCAGTGTCAGCAAACCTGCAACGCGGGGATCATATCTACAACAGCTCGCACAAGAGACCGATGACCTAGCATTGTCGGATATTGATATCTACCAACTGATATTTTGAATAATGTGAACATTTCAGATAAAATTTCATGAAAAATTGTTTTTACAATACAATGTTTAATTATAACAAAAATTCAATATAATAAAAGTCTATCTATCTTCTACCAAAAAATATTGAAAGATTAAATTAATGCAATGTCACTTGTTTAATGAATTAATTTATTTGAAAAATATGGTAGATTTTCTGCGAGTCTCTGCACCAGAGCCAAGAGACTCGACTGGAAAGGCGCATAGGCAAAATCAACGAGTCTTTGTGCCTGTTTGTGGCAGAGGTAGCGAGGAGGGTATCAATGCACACCTGTCAGCTCAAAGTTTTGAATTCCTCCATCGCGTCCAATCTTGACCATCAGCTTGTCTTCCAGCTTCAAGTGGACACTACAACAAAGGATACAAAATACATATTATTTCTTAGTGAGTCAGTGTTCAGTGCAACCTCAATATTCCTATTTTTTTTAATTTTACTTTCAACGTTTGACCTGATTAAAACCAAGCATTCCGCGGTAGCGTCCAGCCACAAATAAAATTTTTAATAAAGCAGATGACTAAAAAATCAACTGAATTTTTTGGCCAGTCGAGGCTTTAAGTTCACAGTTTGAAACAATTAAAAAAAAATTCAAATATGATTCTGGAGCTGATTAGTTGGACTTTCTATCTACAATGAGTAATTTTTTATCCAAAATGCGTTTTACGTAAATTACTTTAAATAAACATAAGGTAATTTAAAAAAAAATTTATTGCATGATGTCGAGTTATGAAGGGTGACGGAAGTGTCGGGAGAATAGGGAAATGACTGACTCTTCAGTGTTCTCAGCTTTGACAGGTCGCACAGTGGAGGCGGAGGAGTCCGTCTTGCCGGGGCTGGCGGCCACGACAGTCTCACCCTCACTTTTCAGCTGGTCTACGAAGCTGTCCACATCACGACTCTTGGAACCCAGCTTCATGGCATTGCGCACAGACTTCCTGCATAACAATCGAGCAAATTTTAATCCTCGCTCCACGAGCAGTACAGGACTACAATATGAGAAGAGACTGACTGGTCGCGCGGCTGTGGAGTGACGGCAGGGCGCACACCGGTGGGCGGTAGATCTAGGAAGCTGTCCACGGACACGGAGCTGCTGCCTGCAAAAACCCATTTATAACATTTATATCTTAGGAATAGTAATAAAGGATGTGTGTGTGTGTGGATTTGTACCGACCCATGCCTGTGCTGCTGATGTGAGTGTTGCCACTTTTCTTGTTCTCGAGGCGCTCTCGCTGCAGTTCCCGAGCTCGCTCCCGCATCTTGTTCTTGGCCTCGCGCTCCTGCGTCTGTAATGACACCACGATCAGACAAATACTCCGACACGCGTAATATGCATGTTTAATATCACCTAGCTCTGACTTGGCTCAGATTTAATCAAAATAAACCAATGGCGCTAATTACGGTAGCAACTGCAGGAAAAAAAGTAGAAGAGCTCACCTGACGCACTGCCTGATACACTTTCTCCTCATGAGAGTCCATCTCTACAAATGTCCTGATCTGTGAACGGCAAATGTGAAACATAATTAAAGCAACACAAAGTGAAAACATCCGGAAAAATCCCTAAATATTTCTATTCCTGTATTTATCATAACAAAACAAAATTCTTTTATTTACCGTTATTCAAAATTTCCCACTGATACGCAGGTATGTGTGGACTGATCTGATATGCAAAATTAGTATTTATAATTGCCCCGAAGAGCGTACACTGACTGGAGTGTGAATTGAAGAGTGTGCGACTAACCTGAGCGAGGTTGACACTCTCACGGTATCCGAGAGCGACAATCTCATCGAAAGCGAAGAGGAGATTGAAGGCCTGGTCCAGCACCTCTGCCTCACTCAATGACGTGCAGTATTCCGGGATCTAATATGATAGAATGAGTATATTTCTTATTGCCTCAAGTGAGTTAAGAAAGTAACTTCTGGAGGCAGACTCACCACTCTGCTGAAGAGGCGGAGAGTCTCCAAGTCTTCGAGGATATTGGAGGCCTTGGTGGTGATGAGCAACATGTATAGCTTGTCCAGAGGCTGGTAGACATACCTGTAAGCACATGGTGTCTGTATTAATGGTTGTGAACACACATGCTCAAGTACACCATCTCCGCCTGATTGCTTCCACTTTTCCATTCCTTGATTTAAGTGAATAAACTTCTCATTGTGTTATTTTAAAAATGAGTGTTACTTTATCATATTGAGTATCATCCTGAAGCCACAAAGTTAAAATTCATTCAATTAAAATTAGTAGTATTAGTACTATTAAAAGTCATCTCTTGTGCCAATCACATTTTTTTTAATAAAAAAATCATGCTTAGACATTTAGTGATGAAATACAATCTTATTGAGACGAAAGTTATATTGTTGAATAATGAGTTTTTGTCACAAGTATGTCTGTATGTCGAGGAATGATGAATGAACAGTATCACTGTTCAGAATGTTGCATGTTGTGGGTACTTACAGCATACACAACTCTGAACATGTAAATAGACGTGAGAAGTACCTGACAGATTCCGTCTCCACGAAGGTGTGTTGCTTGCCAGCAGTCATGAGCTTGGGAAATGCGGCCAATAGCCCTTCTATGCGAACCTTTGTCATCTCCACAAACTGTCTCGACAGTAGTACTGCAACATATATACTTATTTTAATGAAGATTTGATAATCTCGATTAGTCATATTGAAGGTTTCCAGCAGTTATACAATAACTAAAAAATATTTTCACAACTACAGGATCTTGAATACAATATTACTCGAGGCGGTGAAATACTATAAGCGAATTTAATCTCGCTAATATAAATGCTGAATAACATTATGTGAGAAGAGTATGCAAGGTTGTCACTGAATCTTCGAATCTCCCAAGAGGAGGCTAAAC
Organism: Atopsyche davidsoni; assembly: GCA_022113835.1. Classification (NCBI taxonomy): domain Eukaryota; kingdom Metazoa; phylum Arthropoda; class Insecta; order Trichoptera; family Hydrobiosidae; genus Atopsyche; species Atopsyche davidsoni. Next base: position 6,144,768 of record JAILWY010000020.1, on the reverse strand, counting down.
AAATGACTCCAAATCTAAAATTTTACTCGGAAAAGAAAGACACTTACCTGAGCCGGATTTAGTGCAGACCGTTGCAGCAATGAGCACCTGAATCAAAAGAAAAACATTCAAGAGCTGTCAACAAGAATTATAATAAATTAACTTTATAAACATTATTGATATTTTAAACACCGATAAAAATTATAAACTACGCTTTATTATTTGGATATGTATTATGAAATATCAATAAAAGTTACCATTTTCAATATTTTGTACGAAGACTTTTGTCAAAACTTCGTAAACTGAACATAAATATAAGAATTATGTGTCGGCAGATGACGTGTAATATGTGACAGTAAATTCAAGATGGCCGCCTTCCAGAGCGAACTACGAACAAGAGCATAGACAAAAATAAAGAGTAAAAACTTTTTTTTTTAATTTTAATTGGGCTATTTTTTATTTAGAATCGATTCCAAAAGACCGAAAATGCTTAGTTTTTTGTTGCAACAATTTAAATAGATTATTTTAAATATTTTATTGGCTTTTCTCACCTGCTTAAATGAAAGATCATTTTAAAAATAAATCAGTTGGAAATTTATTTTTGACTTTTGACTTGCTACGAGTATAATTGAAAAAATAATATAAAATATTCATTTATTCCAAAAGACACGTGGTGCAAAATTATATTCACCATTCGACAGTGCACAACTCTAGTACTGTCAAAAACCACGTGCTCCATTATTTTCATTGACATAAAGCGAGGATAACCGTCTAAAAATATTTGTTTGTTAAACTTACAACATGAAGCGCTTAACAGACGAGAGGACGAAGATTCTTTTTGAGAAACTTTCAAAGTAGTAAGTCAGCACGCATATATTGTATAGAAAAATATGCAATAATTATATAGATGTATAAATGTAAAATTTGTTTTAGCATTGGAGCTAACCTGCGCTTACTGATAGACCGGCCGGATGGCACATACTGTTTCCGCGAGAAGAAGGATCGCGTGTACTATGTATCAGAGCGGCTCCTTGGACTGGCGCAAACTGCGGGGCCGGGGCGGCTGGTGTCGGCTGGCACTTGTTTTGGCAAATTTACGAAGTCCAATAAGTTCATCTTGCACGTCACCGCGCTCACATACATCGCGCCTTACGCCAAATGCAAAGTCTGGTTGAAACCCGCTGCCGAGCAACAGTTCCTCTATGGACATCACATTATCAAGAGCGGTAAGCTTCCTTGGCATACAGTAGACACCTTCCACTCGTTTGACTTTTGTCAACCCAATATTTAAATAAGAAAACATGTACACATTCTATCCCATAAACCACAAGGCTGCAATCTTTGTAAATACGTATTGACCCATAGGTTTTTTCAAAATTCAGGAATGATGCCATCAGACTGATATTCCCAAACCTTAAAAAGTTAGAATCCCCATAACCTCAATCTTCAACTGTACAGCAAACGGTCATGAAGCCATTCCGTATAATGACATTTGAAAGAGCTCTAATTGACTAGATTTTATCCGAGAATATGAGGTTTTGCGGTTGTTGTGCCAAGCGGCAAATTTTGTAACTGTAAAATAGTTTATTTTCATTACTGTCACACTCATGGAAGACATTTGCAGTTAAAAATTATCTCTGAATGTTTGTTTGTGCACAACAGGCTTGGGCAGAATCACAGAGAACACCCCACGTCATCAGGGAGTCATAGTTTTGTCAATGTCTGACTTGCCGCTCGGCTTTGGCGTGACAGCCAAAACCACAGCGGAATGCAAGCATGCTGACCCATTGGCCACCGTGACCTTTCACCAAGCCGACATTGGCGAGTATCTTCGCTGTGAAGACACTTTGGTATAGTGAAAGACTGATTACATGTTATAACATGTTGGGTATTATTATATTACTAAATATACTTAATTTTTCAAGTAAAATGGTTTTTTCATTATTCTGGTATTCAATAGTTCCCAATACATGAAAAGCACGATTCTGTGAGGTCATTACATAGTTTCTTATTGACCAAGAGAGCCTGGGTTTGCATCCAGGTAGATTCACACTACTCACTCACTCGAGACTGTTTCCTGCTAATGATATTTCACTGTAAGTTGAAATATTTAATAACATAAATATCAGAATGCACTAGGCGGTGCATGTTCTGCGCACTCATAAGTCAAGGGAACAACTAAATAGCCCAATAACGGCTGTCGAGTAGTCAGCCGAGTAAACTAGTACTTGCAGACACAGCTTGGAAATATGGGTTCAATAAAGACACTTTTATTATCTAGTCATTTATTTATATTTGGCGTAAACAAAATTTATATAAAATGATTTCAAGAACATGGTATTTGTAACATTCTTTTGATGTCTCAACTGTCGGGTTTTGCACGTAATAGGCTAAAGACTGTCTCGGAAGGAGCACTGCGGGGGACTTCCAGCATACCGACTTGAGTGAAATAGGTTTAGATCTCTGAGACATTACTTATAGTCTGTTATTAACTTACTAAAGAGTCTACTACTGATCTCGAAGGTATGTCAATGATAAACATTCAATATTTTTGACAGAGAGTACTCGGTGTTAAATAAAATACTTTTGTGATTTGTATCGGTGATGACTGGTTTTACCGAGCGTTTCCTTTCATGTTGGCATTATCAAACGGTCAGTTTTTGTAAACATGTGGAAAATTCATAAAAGTATTTTATTTAAAATATTCAACGATAAACACTGAAATGCCGGGCATTTCCATGATTGCAAGATTCCACAAGCTGAACTTAAGACTAGAAATACAATCACAAAATATTTCTGTTTGAAATGAAATAATACTTTCTCCAGATAATTTAAAACCACTACTTGTAGACTAGTAGATAGTCATGGAACTTAAAAAACTAATAAAAGTCAGTATATTTAGAAAAAGAGCGGTAGAGTCACCTCAATGTATTGACTGAGGGGAGAATGACTCAATGGGCTCGGATGTGCCCTTCTCCCTGTAAGAACAAGCGCAAGGCTTCAGAGACTTTTCCAGGATGCTCCTCCAGAACTAAGCTGCTGTCTGAGATCTTTAGCCAAGTGGAGTTGGTCGGATCTAAGCATCCATTCAAAGTGACTGTCTCGTCCATGTGGGGACTCAGAGATCCTGTAATGTTTATAACGGGCATCCTCAAGGTCTTGCAAGGGACATTGCTGTGAGCGAGTTGCCTTACAGGTTGAAACTCTCCCCGTTCCATATTCAATCGAGTGCGACTTATATAGGAGTCAATGAACAATGCCAGGTTTATTGGATTGATCCGGTTTGAAAAGTAAGATTTGTAGACTTGCACCAAATCATGGTTGCGCTCGGGGCTTATTCCAAAGTGATGCCAAATTAGATAGTCCAAGACACCTTGAGTCATACCTCTGGAGCGCAAGTGGTGTGCATTCAGCTTCTGATAGCCCCACTCAATCCAGCCGGCCGGAGTGGAGACACAATTAACGAGGCACAGAGCTTCCACTCTCTCAGGGTGGGCAAGGGCAAAACGGGTCAGTATATTTCCTCCCGCACCCACTCCAAATCCGATAAATGATTTAATATTGAAATTGTTCAGTACATAACTCAATTGACCAGCTAAATCATCCATACTCGGATAGACATAATCCTCTGGAAGAGTCTTGGCATTTTCCTCTTGGCCTGGAGCATTGACATGATAAATGCAGAAGTTCTCCATGAGCTTGCGCATCTCACTGTAGTTGAAAAAGGCTCGGAAGCATGATATATAGTTCAGTCCCAAGTCCAGGTATGTGAGAATAGCCGGCTTGGTACGGCAGCCTTGAACGCCAACTAAAAGCTCTACACCGTCTGCGTTGATTCTTTCCTCAGAAATTTTGAAACTGTCCATGTCAATTAACACAGACTCCATTCTATCAGACTTGAAACTTCCTTTTACAAGTGTGCTGTGTTTTTTTGGAGATAGGGACTGTCACTAGTGCTTGAGAATAAGTTACGCACAGTCTGACCTGATAAATATATGACATTCCTCATCCATGACAGAAGATGTTTATAAAGCAAATTTTATATATTTTTTTCTCAGTTGTCAGTCAAAAACAAGCCCTAAAACAAAGAATGTATTGTATATGTTAAGTTAATATGTATTAACCTCTTAAAATTGTAAATTAGATAAAAGTTTTCTTCAAATAAATGTATATTTTCCAATGTCTGCTTCTAGTTTTGTCGGTCGAGTGGACCTTATCGTTCTTATTTTGTAGAATAAGTCTTTGTATAATGCAGTATACCATTTTTCTATATCTTATTACAATCGGTATTGATAAATATTAATACACAATTATTGACAAAACAAGTTTAAAATTTTCATTTGATCAAGTATTTTTTTAATCTAAATGACTTGTCATAATTACAAAGTTACTCCAATTTTAATTTGCTTTCCTCCTTTTTGAAAACATATTTATTACAGTACAACCTCGATATAACGGACCAATTGGGGGGAGGGGGTGCCCGTTAAAACCGAAAGTCCGTTATATAAAAATAGGTTTAAAATAAAAAAAAAACTTTTTTTTGTAAATACACTGTATGTATTTAGATATAAATAAAAAATACAAAACATAAACAAAATTCTATTCAATTGTCTTCAGACACTCGTCACAAAGTGACGATGCTGTTTTATATCGACGCGCTTGCCTGCGGTAATCCTACTAAAAAGGAATCAAATTTTATTTACACTTTTGAAAATTGCTGTTGTTTTTAAAATCAACTCTCGAAAATTACGAAAAAAAAAATTTTTTTTTTACATTTTCGCATTTATAAACGTTATTATTTTATTACATTTGACCGAATTTTTTTCCGTTATATCCGAAGTCTGTTAAATAGTGGTCCGTTATATCGAGGTTTCACTGTAAATGTATTTTCACATTTGAGATGAAAAAATTTTAAGAGAAAAAAACCTTATTACCGCTTAGAATAAGTGAATAAGGCGACTTTTATTGATACTGGAGATGGAGTTATAAGTATCGGTTACTTTTCGATTTGACAGAACGAACTAAATCCACAAAACTAGCAAATATACTCCTCGGGTCAGAGAATTTGAAATTTGTTTTATAATTTTGACAGCATGACGAGGTCGAAGAAAAATACACACGCAGACGAAGTACACAACTATTGTTCAGTCGAGTGCACGAAGTCTCTGGATCTCTATGGTACCTCCTACAATATAAAATTTAAAATATAAATATTAAAAAAATACTATTTTATTCTCTTCTTTTATTAACAAAATAACATTTTGTAATATTTAAATATTTAAAAAATATTTAACAATAATTAATTATTAATAAAGCAGATAGTGTACAATGACGAAAAACCCGACTGAAATGGCAACACTGGATGTGCTTTGTGTTGATAAGAACTGACTTGTGTTGTTGACGTCTGTCACTTCATGTAATTAGAGACAATATTATATCACTTTGTGTAAATAACATATTTATCAATATTATTATCTCTGTTAGAAATTCACAATGTTCAGAGCTTTTACTTTATTTCAAATCAAATATATTGATATGCTGTTTAACTATAGGCTAGTATTCTGGAGTGAATGATTGCAGGAGCTGTCGCTGCCGTGATCCATGTTTGATATTCCTCCCAGTGACAGAATTATCAGTGAATAGCTCGGTGGTATGTATAGTACTAATATGCATGAATGACAAATTGAAATATATTTTTACTAATATGATTAGGCACATTAGTTCATACATAGAAGATGATTTAAAGAAACTCTCAGAAAAATATCATCGTGATTTGTGTGGGATTTGAACACACATCCCCTGGCTTACACGGCCGGTGTACTAATCATATTAGTAATAATATAATAAACCCGTAATGGGTAATAAATACGCATCTGATTGACGTCCAATCCAAAAAAAATAAGACATAAATTGAAATATAGTATTATCAGTTATGACAAGAGACTCGCGATAAGAAGAGATAAGACAGTCGATGTAAATGTCGGTTTCTTAAAGGCTACTAACCTGGTATCTATCATCGTATTAACTGTTTTTGATTTATTGACGTCGTATTGACCGCTACTTAGATTGAATAGTAGATTTTACAGTGGCTAAACTTAACAGTGATAGCATAGCTGGTGAGATATTTATTCAGCACACTGCGTCTTATTATGTTAAGAAAACCTCAATAGATTCGAAATAATTGGAAAATACAAAATACATTATGTTTTGTGTATGGTAGAAATGCATTATTGTCAGCAAATGTGATGATAAAAACTGTTTTTAAATTATTTTTTTTGTGAAACAGACAGGAACGGGAGGGAATGTTCCAGAGTTTGTGTACTGGCCCGTTGCTGTTGCAAGTGTCAGTTCGGTCTCAGCTCATTTTTTAGAGATACACTTTTAATTTTTTTAGAACTGCTTACTATCCGATCAGTGCACAAATATAGAACTCCAAAGATGTTACCATTCTAGAAATGTTCCATATCTACGCATCGATTGCGAATAATATTACTTTTATTCGATAAATATTTTTTCAATTGTACTGATCGCATGCCACTGTCCACAGGCACCATGCACATGTACTTTTGGACAGGGTGCGACTTGGGGTCACTGTTGTTTGATGGTCTGGATGTGGAGACCACAGGGGCCATGGTTTCAGCATGTGTCCTCTTCTGCCTCCTCGCCGTTTTCTTCGAAGGGCTCAAGGTCAGTTATATAATTTTTTTCGACATCTCCTGGGCTTCTGCCCATCAATATTGTGATTGGACACATTGAATACCTCGAGAAAGTACAAGTAAATGAACTAAATAATTCGGAGCTTCTTGCAGGTTCTAGAGACATGGCTGCGGAAGCTGCATATCAGCAGAGTTAGACAAGCTCTGCAGGACGCGTGCTCTGGAGATCGCAGTCAACTTCTGAACCAGCCCGGGTCAGTGGGATCTCCCTGAATCGATTCAAACACATTGGAAAACAAAAAAACACACCAGCCATCATGTCTGCCTAGTGATTAAGACTGTCTGATAGTTTATCAATTTAGTCCCAGTCCCACTCATTATGTCCGCGGAAATAAGTCAAATAGTGCAAACTATGCATTTGTTTGTGACTTTTGTTTGTCAGCTGTGATTTACTATTTTATATATAAAAAAATATGTGGGGGAAAAAGCTCCGAAATATCAGTGTCGTTTCATGTTGCAGCCCATCAATGGTGATGGACCGAGAGGTGCCGCACTCCACTGACGCCCCTCTGGCCTCTGAAAGGTGAGTCCGACAGCCTGCCACTGTTTACCTGTGAGTGAGTTTCAAATATGAAACATTCAAAATAGAAAAGAAACAATCTATATATATAAAACACAAACTCAAAAACCGGCGGTTATTTGGCTGCATTAAGCTTTAAAACCATCGAACCGATGTGCTCCAAACGGGTTTCATTTGAAAGCCAATAATACTGAGGTGGCTAAGGCCATTTAAATTAAACAATTTATAATCAAATTCGGTTTATTTAATTAAACAGATTTTCGATATTTCGCGAATACTTTAAAGAAATAAAAAAGTATTTTATTTCTTTATTTAGCGTAGTAGCATGCGCCGGGTATCCGCTAGTATTTAAGTATTTCTTAATTCATTTCAATATCAACTGGATTACATACAAGTCTTGTGAGTAAATACTACTCGGTCAATCCTATTGATTAATTTTGCAGTTTACCGGTTAAAGTCAAAATTTAAATTAAAAAAATTGTAAATATTTAATTCTACTGAAAAAGAAACGTACCTAATTGATTGTAGATGTATTTATTTTATTATATTCCACTATGTAAATAATAAGCAAAACTGCTTAGTTTTTGGAGATTTCTGTTTTAATACAGATGGTGCCATATTTTTATCTTATAGGTTTAGGTTTATTTATTACCTTGTAGTTGATTGGAATTCGTTATGTTACAAATAGATTTGCTCTGTCGTGCTGCGAGAAGCCCCCTCTGCTGTCTCGGGTGCTCGTGTACACTGCAAACTCTACCATCAACTACTTCATCATGCTGGTCGTCATGCTCTACAATGTCTATTTGGCCATTGCCGTCATCCTGGGCCTTACCATAGGTAATTGCTTGCGCAGTCCATATACCCTGACGTTGCCTTAACATACTTAAGCTGCTCTGTCTACAGGTTATTACATATTCGGCCACATGAGCGTTCGCCTCCGTCTTCAGAATACAGAAGAGCGGAAAGCGCCTATTATAACCTGCACTCCCGACTGCGAGGACACCGGTCAGTACCTGAACTCACTTATGGTTTTCAATCTCTACTGGTAAAGTGAATGGTTCGATTGTTGGCAGGTGTTGCAGAGGGCTCCACACCGCCACTGCTGCCCGCACGCGCTTCCCCCGATTGCTGCCAGTCTTCAGAGCCATGTTGTGATGAGCCAAGTCAGAGCAATGACAAGGACAAGGGCAAGGGACAGTCTGCAGTTGACTGCTGCGAGCCGCCCGTGTAGATTTTTTTACGAAGATTGCTCTTCAGGATGACGAGGGTCGAAATGAGCTTACAGCATGTTAACGATCACTTGCTACATTCTTAGAGGAGAGTAATAGGATATACCGTTATTTATTTTTTGTAATATCATCAAAATTAAATTGATATTATTTGTAATGGACTGTTTCCCTTGACATTTGTTATGGGACTTGTAATACGGTAAGAGAATGTAACCCTCCTTCAGATAAAAAACTCACGAGCTAGTGTAGCTGGTGAACAGGTCTCCGCTTGATCCTGCTGCAGAGTTGTAAATCTCTTCAACTAGGATCTCGGTTTACTTGATGATTTGAACTAAATATCCGGTTTGTGAGAGTTGTTGTGCAGGAGAAGTACGCTTGAAAGCCGCTGCAATGAACAGTTGGCCGAAAAATCGGTAATGACTGAATAATCTCATATTTTACACAATGTGGATTCTTCAAAGCGGTGTTTTCACAATATCTGTACAATTGAATTCCTAGTCTAATGTGTGGCAGGAGTGCAGTGCCTGCATGTGATATCGTGAGACTGAACAAGCCAAGCCGCCGGGCTAGTGTGAGCAGTCCACGCGGAGCTGCTGCACTTGAGATAATATTTTTATGTACTTTTGTTCATTTTTATATACCTGTGGGAATAAATATGTTTAAATAGATATTTTGTTTCTTTCGATCACCCAATAAAGAAGCAGTTTTCAATAGTATATTAAATTATATTCAATATTTTCGAAAAAAAAGTACTCGGAATTCCATTTTAATCATTTCAATAAAATATTTTCGTTATTTTTACACTTGTTTAATTTGTTTGATAATGCCAAAGTGAAAGGATGGCGAAACTGGCTGTCGCCGATAAAATTAGACACGTGGAAAAGTCACAAAAGTATTTTATTAAAAATATGATTTATATTCTTCAACCAACAGCTCAACAGGAGTGCAGGCCATTTATTCAGAGGCGCCGCGTAGCCTGGCGATAATAATAATGATAACAGAGCTGCGTGAGATGTAACTGCACACTTGGTTTTCCATTTTTTTACACGTCATTGTAAATTTATAAACAAATTATACATTTTAATATAAAATATAGATATTTTATGGCCAAAAGGCATGTACTCATTTGAATACTATATTTGAGAAACCACAATAAGGTTTATGATCAGTCAATCTGAAACCACGTCAGAAGAGCTCCCAGTGCTGCGCCACACACTCTCCACTGCTCAAATAAAGCGACTGTGGCCGGCTGAAGGTCAAGAATACTCGCTGATACGACTTGTTGAGCTCCTTCTCAAATAGCTGGAAGAAAATAAAATCAATGTTGTTATTTTGTTTACATTGTTCACTGTCTAGCAGTTGAATAGTGCACGGTTATACCTCCTCGATGGTGTCATCCAGCAACGGAGCGAGCGGCAGTTCCACGCGAGAGGGAGGCATCAGGGCATGCAACGCGGCTTCTCGCACACCGCCCAGAGCGTGGCATCGCAAACCTGCCGCCTCCCATAAGCTGGATAACAAAGCGTCGCTGCATTCAGGTTCTTCTTTCTCATTAGAGTATGGGTCACGAGACACAGCAGGCGCTTCTCCGGGGTGAACAGTCAAGCGTCTGAGTGAGGGATGGCGCAGAAGTAGGTTGGAGACCAGTGTGAGCATCACTGCAGAGTCAGGGGCCGGCGCCAACAGTGCAAGGCGGCTCAGGCGCTTCGCAAACCCAGCCACCAACGCTTCTGGCAGGTGACTGGAAAACCAAATTTAATATGAGTGAACTAAGAACTGTACGATTGACTTACAAGTCAGGTGACAATTTTTCTTATGTTTAGGCCAGCTATTCACGGAAACGCAATAGCAAGTCTCCGAAAAAGTTTTGGTAATAGCAAGAGGAGAATTTCAGTCCGAAAAGTCCAAGGGAATTCAAATATTATATATGATCTAAGGAACAATTTAAATTTTGTAAGCTAGATACTTTGTCGTATCCAAATGCACATCTCACAGCAGTTATACTCACGTGGAACCAAGGAACAGATCAGTTAGGTGGTAGAGACGCTGGCGATGCTTAGTCTGAAATAGCGTTGGACGCAGGTGAGAGTAGAGTTTGGAGTACACATGCGGGTAGTCTAGGTGGTGGCGCTGCATGAGCTGTAGCACACCGTGCAGAGCTAGTAGAGCAGGGGCGCCATCCCCACCTGCGCAGTCGAGTAGGAAATCAGCTGTACGCAGGGGGCGCGGAAGATGTGGGAGCAGCACATCCAACAAGAGCAAGAGTGCTCGGCGCTGAGGTTCTGCCCCCATGTGCCAGCCAGCCACGGCCTCCCATGTTCGTTCCATCCAGCGGGTCACCGATGCTAGCGGGAAGCGAAATGGCGCTTTACCTAAAATAGAGAGAAACCATCAAGTCTTGTAAATTTTGAGTGTGAAAATGCTGAAGTTTCGATATGTCACCTTCGACATCGCAGAGGAGAGTAGGCAGGGTAGGAAGCTGGGGAGTGGCAGCACGCAAACGAAGAGAGGCAGCCACGCTCAGGAAGTTGCAGGCGTAGATGTCAGAGGGAAGTACACGCGGAGCTATACTGGCCAAGCAGCGCCAAGCGTGCAGGATAACGTCGTCATTGGCAGCCGCTTCTCCCAATGTCACTGCGAGTCCGGTCGTATCCACCTCTTTATTCAACAGGGCTTCCACGAGGACCTATAAACCTCTGAATAATGAGTTACAACTCTAAATTTTTTTTTTATAGTTTAAATAAAGCGAAAAAAGTGTCTTGCAACCATTGAGTATAATGAATACTGTTTTGTTGTCCCTGAAATATATTAATAGATCAATAGAGAGTTACATTACCTGTAAGAGGTCTGCGGGGAAATAGTAGCGGTCAGGAGGGACGCTCTGTGTGGGTGTGCGGCCGTGCTGCTGGAGCAGGCGTATGGCTACTGCCAATGCACAACGGCGCGATGTTGGGACACCGCGTGTCAAACATGTGCGAATGTGCCGCCATGTCAAATCATACAGTGCCCTCAGTGCATCTGTCTCATCTCCTGCGAGTGTAAATTACATAACAATTACAGACACTGTATATTGGCAATATAAGTTGTGTAGATGAGCGCCAACTGCAGACGACCTGTGTTGGATTTGTTTTCGTTTTAAAAGACGAATTGCGATTCCCCCAGTTCAATACAAGCCGAATCAATGTTTAGGTAGTTTTTAATATATTGGTTTGAATCGTTGTAGTGTTCATATGGCACAACCAAAGACGCCGGACAATTGGAAATTTGTTAATGTACAATTTCGCAGTGAGACTTGCAAAGTCAACGAACACGGTAGTTACCCTATTTGAGATCTTTTAAGCATCGGACGACTGCATAAGTATCATAAATAGTTTCGTATGTCCGCACTAAAGTGGACTTTACCTTTGGCTGGGTTTTTTTCCTTGCAGAGGTCTCCACGCCTCAGCAGCTCGAGAAAGACCAGTTCGCTGGCTAATAATGAAGGTGAGTAATTGTCGCTCTCCTCCTGTAACAGTCGAATGTGAGAGGAAGAGTTTGCAGTGAGAGAGGCTTGTCGAGGTTATGAAGTGGCACGAACTTCGAAGGTTTGCAGAATAGCGGCGAGGACGCTCAGGTTGCGGGAAGCCAGGAAGAGCTCGGCCTGAGCCCTCATATCAGTCGCAGCCGCTCTGCGAATCTCTCTCTTCGATGGCATCTTGAAGACTTGGACTGACTTTTGGCAGAACTGATGCGACACGCGAATTGACAGTCAGTTGACAGCGGTCGCCATGCGTGCTGAGGGATGTGCGCCTTGTCTATGGTAACGACCATAATGCATACACAACAATATATCGAGTAAAAGCGATCGTCACAATCGATTAAAATTTCAACCGATGTTACTGTATTCACACACGGAAGTCTGATTTTTGTACAACAGACCGATATTCTACAATCTTTGCAACCGGAACTATATTTTATCTTTGGCTTTAATACAAAATGCTTAAAAACTCATTATTATTATTATTTTTAAATGTGAACATTTTTATATTTAGGTACTCACAAATATTATTTTTGTAAACAGACACAGACACGCTGGACTTCAGATTAATTAATTGATTGTTTGTATCGGATATCAGCTGAATCGTTCATGATTCTTTTAGAATTATCAACGATCAAATAATTTTTTTATGCACAGAAAGCATAGTGTAAGAACTATATAAATTTGATATCTATGATTTCTTCGAACGAAATATGAGCGCATTTAAACTATCCCTGGCCTATATATAAATATTAATATATGTATTTATCAGCGATGATTCAGTGATTGCGTCGTTTTGAATGAACAATAATAAAGTCACGCATCTATAACAATCTGTAAATCTTACGATCGAAGTTGATACGTAGGTGCATAGTCAATAATTACATTTTGAAACGACGGTTTTCGTCGTTTTTTGCATTGCATAGGGAGTTTTTAATTTCCATCAGAAATCATAACATTTTGAGTCATGAGTTGTATAACATCCTCGGTTAGAATGCATTTAATATGCTGTCTTACGGGAGATTCTCAATTCTACAAATTTCTATAAACTTAAGCGTGGTAGCCATTCTTTTATCTTTTTATGAGTAATCCTGGATTGAACTCTCGCATCCTTTTTGACACACTGAAATGCCTCTATCTACCAATAGTCCCATCATAAACACCTCGAAAAAATCCCACCAGGGTTAAATTGTTTAGTCCATAAGTTAACTAAACAATAAAAATATGTTATCAGATAAGTCTGACAACATATTTTTTTACAAACCCGTTGAACGGTGTCAACTCGACCAAATAATTCGAATAAAACATTATGTATATATTAAAACTTTATTTTTATTGCTGTTCTGTTTCAATCAGGTATACACGTTATGAAATAATTTAAAAAAAAACAATAACCAATGGATACACATACAGAGGCAATAAAGTAGGCACATTTTTACTTTGACTTATGAGCTTTCCCATTATTAGACTACCTGAAAACAGCTGAATCGACCTACAAGACTCCTCTTTGTCGTTACAGTTATACATGAGATGTGTTTAAATATAATAAAATACTTGAGTGATTTTTCCACATGTTGATATTTATTGGTACCGGTTTCGCCAACCTTTCACGTTGGCATTATCGAATTGAGTGAGAATTTATATAATAATAAGCAGTTAGGTAGACAGTTGTTAGGAAGAGAGAGAGAATGATTGTCAGGTGGTAAGGAGTAATGTGATTTTAATGTACCTGACAAATGGAGGATTCTATATAATTGCAAACTTTTGTCAACGAATCTATATAAAACAAGTGCTTTTACATTTATGAGAGTAATTAGTTTAAGTTCTAGTTTGGGGTGTAGCAGCAGTTCTTCTATGTTGGGTTAATCCTATAAAAAAAGTTTATGCGCCGTAAATGGTTTTTTTAAATGTTGTAACTTAGCGATAGGAAATAATAGTGGAGACTTGTTTGAAAAACCTGGTCATTGAGCAGGTGCTCCGGTGTGCTATCTTTCCTGCAATTTATTTCTAAAATCTCTTGGCGTGCCTTTAATATTAATATGCAAAATTTTAAGATTGGAGTTCTGATTAAAGTCATATTTATTATCAGAGAGGTGGAAGCCAAAGTCGATGTATCATCTCCCTTTTCCCATCCTCTTATGTGGTCGTTGGTCCTTGTGTTGAAGGATCTACCTGTTTGACCAATATAAGTTAGTAAATTTATCATTCGTATCTTGTTGATAAAATGTTTTGCTAGGGACTTATTATTGTAATATGAAACCCTGCATGATCTAGAGGAGTTTACCATATTTCTCACAGGTCTCGTTGAAGAATGGGAGCTTAACCCATTTTTTATTATTTCTTTCGCCCTTAAGACAGTTTAGAAATCTTATCGACAAAAATAGATTTTTGTTTTTTCGATAGCATTTTATGAATTATTGACGGGTCACAGCCGTTGTTAGTGGCTAACTTCTGTATAGTTTTAAATTCAATTTAATACAACGCCAACGTGAAAGATTGGCTAAACCGGTCACCAATAAATATTTACATGTAGAAAAATCATTCAAGTATTTTATTCTATTTAAAATATTAAAATAGAATTCCACCTCTGTCAAAAATATTGATTATTTGTGTTCAAATGATAGCTGTGCAATTTTGAACAGTAAAAAATACAAATCAAAAATTATAAAAAAAAAACCCCATCAAATTTAATATAATTGGATTTTGGTTTAGCTCATTTGGCACCTAAAAACTGAGTATATATTTGCAGTCGACAGCAATATTTGGCATCAACATGTGATATCAAAGGTGGAGACACTGAAAAGTCAAAGAAAGCGAGGAGAACTCATTATAATTAAATTATTTTTGAAGAAACTATAATCGTTTAAGTGACATGATGAATTTTCTCAAAAAAATCTAAATTTTAATAATTAATCTAAAGCGTTCACTTAGAATGATAATAACTTATCGTTTTACAAATATTTTTTGTTATTATGGATTTTTCCCCTTCAATGTCTCCAATTATTGTACCGAGTTTGAAAATTTGCCATACACCAGTAAAACTTAAAGGCGGAGGGCGCTGTGTCGGTGCAGGCAGCGTCAATCACGCTCAGAGCCCGCCACGTCGGAGGTTGATGCAGCTAGGTCAAAGTCGAGTGCTTTCGGAAGCTCCTCTATTGCCCGTCGACAATTTACTTCAGCAGTTTTTTTTCATTGCACACTTTACATTTGAGTCGTCGAAAACTTTTCTAAATAATTAAACCTTGAAAGCTTTTCTGGCCTTTGATGTGATGGCATTTATTGAATTTTCAATTGTATTGCTATATGTTTAAATTCATGACACCGTATTCGGCAAAATCTTTACGAGGATGTAGGTTCTTCTATTGTTATATACACATATTTATAATTTAGTTAATAGGTTAAAGAATGACGACAAAATTAATGAATAGATGACAATTTATGCTCTGCTAGATTAGGTTAGATTGCAAAAGCTGTAAAGGGGCGGTGAAACATACGGAGGTCTTCGTCTAGAAGTATCATTCGTAGCTTAGAATACATAACATAAGGATGTGCAGTGCTGCAGGTTTAAGACCATGAATACTTGCGATTAACAGTTTCGTTGACCTTTAATTCTATGATATAAAATACGTATCGAGGTTGGGAAAGGAAAATGATTTAACAGCCACTTACTTAACATATTTCATAAAACAAAAAACTAACAGGTTTTGATTGTTAAATTTATTAATTTCATTTATAGAAAAATATTGTTATAAAATTTCGCAAGTGAACCCATTTCCCGTTTATAGCGCCGATATAAGTTTGATGTGTATCCAAGCTGTGTTTAAAATTACAATATTTAAAGAAAACGGATCAAGAGGACGACGGCTGTCACGAGCAGAGCTTTACACCACGATTCAGTTTTACTTCCTCTCGTTAAGCATTCCAAGTTTCTCATTCTTTACCTATCAACATCTTAGCTGGAGTACACGGCTGCCTTGAAATAAATCCATTGGTCAAATCAAGGGAGAATTGTCAGAACGCAAAATGTTTTTTCTATCACAAGTTTCGTATGATAATAATATAACCAAATATTAATGTAAATATTTAATAACCATTTTTAAGTATTAAAAGAATAAAATTAATTAATATGCATTATAATTTATTCACATAAGACATTCCTTGGATGAGGTTTCAGACAAATAGACAAAAAAAAACCTAAAATCAAATTCAGCTTGCTAAGGCATCTTCAAACAGGCAGTTTGGAAAATCATTCATTAATTTCCAACTACTGAGAAAAAATTCAAGTACCAGTGGCATGCGGTAGCTCTGAAGTTATCTGATAGTTACCACAGTTGCTTAGCGACTGCGAGACCGTGGAATGAATCTGGGTGAAGATGAGTATCCATTGTACATCCGCAGACATCACATCACCGAGATTTGACAATTATTATAATTGGTGTACAGATAAGTAAATAGCCCTCTACATGAAAAGAAAATTATAAACTTCTGGGCGCACAATGCATTTACAGCATCAGTAATCCGGCCCATAGCTTCTCGACAACAAATAAATTAAAAATTTGTTAAAAAAAAAATAAATCAAATTGCGAAAACGAGACAAGAGTCTACGCAATATGATTTTAAATTTGTAAATGTAACTGGGCAAGTAGTTTCATTAAGCGCAAATGTAAAACACGCCACTGGTAATTGCCTGCAAATGATCAACCTCTAATAATAATACTGTCCAATGTTGATATTTAGAGAAAATGTCACTTCTACTAACAAATCGAATAAAAAAAATTAGGAATGTTTATTTCACAAGTCAATATAAACAGATTAAAAAATTTTCCCTGGCTATCTAAACAATACAAACGTGTAATATGGAGTTAACTTAAATGTGAATTGTAAAAATTCATCCACGCATATTCTTCCAAAAAAACAATAAATAAAGCAAACGATTGCAATTTTTTTTTTAATGTTTATATTGCTTTATTAAATCATTTTTATGGTTCAGGTAAAGTTTAGGTCAATTTCTGTGTACGAGCTTGGCTTATTACAATTTTCAGGCAGGCATGCGACTGTGCACACGCATTATCTTCATAAAGCTATTTATTAATGTTAGAAGTAGTCCATGGTTTACGAAATCTTTTTGGGAACCTCTTCAAGCATGAGAATGATAAATATGACCCAAATGTCTGCAAAATATTTTTTTACATTAGGATTAAGTACACTCCGAGAGTCGCAATCGCAACCAGACGAGCGTCTTCGGCAGCGTTTGGAGTAGTTAAACGAAATGCACATGGCAAATCAACATAACTAATAAACAAGAAATCTTTGTAAATAAATAGTAAAAATAAGCCCCAATATAGAAATACATTTCAAAGACTGAAAGACACGGAGCTTGTCGCAGAAATAAAATAAGACTGCGTCGATACGGCAGGTTTGAATTTTAATCGGTTATCAGTATATCAATAATGTGTGTGCACAGTCCTATGTTTGCATATTATTATAAATACTTGTTCACATAAATAAGTTCAAAGTTCGTACAAAACTTTTCATTGTTTGAAAATGAGTGGAAGCAGACGCCATCAAGATGGTTTCACACAAATAAAACTAATAATTCGTTTTAAGCCCGTACAACTTGCTTTGGAGTTTCGTGTAGACCTATGTGATCGCAGACATCAGAAAACAACAAAAAATAAATAAATACCAGGCCACTGAATTAGTAAGTGAAGTTAAAAGGACGTACCTCCTGTGTTGGTGGCTAGCTAAGGCATTTGGTATTATTGCCGCGTGCAAATAGTATATAAAACAAATAATAATTAAACTTAAGCATCCTGGCAACACAAACCTATTGAAAGTATAATAATAATAATATTAAATATATTGTACAATGATATTTTTAAGTATTCGAAAGAGTACTTCGATGGCGTTGTTTTCAACACAGTGTAATCTTTAGATCTACTAACAGTATGGATTCATAAATATACAATGTGCTTGAAAACACATATTTGCTTAATCTAAAGAAGGCAAATATGAGTTAATAAATAAATAATTGAGTCAACTTGGAGACGCCATTTGGAATTGGAGTATTATAAAGGCTTTATGAAAAATGATAAATTTAAAAGAATATAATTAAAAATCAACAGTCGAGAAAATGAGATTACAATGTGCCTACAACAGCGCCACAAATAACAAAACCGTCTAAATTATTTTATCTAGAAGTTTTTTTTTTTTAATATTTAACATTTAAATTTCTTCCTAACAAAATGTTACAAAAACATTATTTGGATGAAAATTCCAAAACATAAAATAATTGAGGTGTCGCAACAAAAGACTCGTCGGCGTTCCAAATAACTTCTACAACGTTAATTATCACCAGCCATGTTGTTGAGGTATTTTTTAAACACATTATCATAATAATTCTACCCATCGAGTTTCCGATAATTTTGTACAGAAATTTCTAAAATTTTAGGCTGGCATATGATCCATTAGCCAAATCAAGCAATAGTTAATCATTCGGTAATCCATCACTCTTCAGGTTCGATGTTACCAATTCTTCAAGTGTTTGGAAGCTTCTTCGGAGCGACGGAGAAACCGAAAAAGTCAGCTACACGAATCTAGGCTACATTAGATTATTGCAACGCTGCGGAGCAAACTAGATGATGAGCATAGTCCGTCTGATGTTCTCTCTTGTATTTAAGGCACATCTGTTAAAATTTCACCATGTTAGCAGAATTCTTCGCTTTCACCCGAGTCCAGAACTATATCAAGCTATATCGAGCAAACATATCGCTCAGTGTAGAAACTGAATCTGGAGTAGCTCCAGGGAACGGTAAGTCAGGGCTCTTATCTAATCGCACCACTCGGTGTAGATTCTCTGAAACGCTTATAAAATGTTAGTTGGAGAATTGGTTGGAGATGAGCGGGTAAAGTACAACGTATGAATATCCATCGAGTGTCCAGTTCCTCAGGGCTACTGACAAGGAGTTCAGTTGAGTGAGGGGGATTTGCCTCCTTGCCAGCTGACTTCCAGCCCCGGCCATTTTGTCTGCAGGCACGTTAGCATTGGGTCCTCGCAAACCGCCCGTAGATCTCCCTCCAGCCGGACCGCCGCGCCTGCGCGGTATGTCACCTCGCCACCTACATTAGAGCGCGGCAAGCCATTGTAGTGTAGCAAGTCGAAGGTGTCTGGGGTGCGGCGTTGCTGGCCCGAAAAGAACTCCTCCATAAAAGCGTTTAACAAGATGATGCCGAGATTCTCTCCGTCTAGTTTGCTCCTCATTATGTCCACATACTCGGGCTCACTGACGAGTTGTGTGGCGCGCAGCAGTTCTTGTAGCAGTGTACTTTTGATGAAGTTGTTCCCGTCTGGGTCAAAAGACCTGAAAATCCGTCGAGCAGATTCGGCTGCAGTTTCTGGAGACACCAGTTTTTTTTCCAAGCTAAATAAAACTGTGAGGTGAGTTTCTGAAGCCACCACCCATACTGGGTTTTTGGGGTTCTTATAAAAGGAACCTACGGTGCAGTACTGCATGTGCTCCATTACTGTGAGAAATCCCACTTCGGGCTGACGGTCGATGCCGCACAACCGTAGTCCTCCCGCCTCCTGTTCGTGGTCCCACACGTGTGCCACAGCACGTCCCGTTAGCATTAGGTTGATAAGTCCCTGTGACCCATGTCCATATGCCGCGTGAATCAGCGGCTCCGAAGAGTCTGACAGCTCGGCCTTGACACGATCGATTCCCTTGCTAAGTATCACCGAGTACAGGAGGAGGAGCACTCCATATCGATCCGTGAGGACACAAGCATTGCGGGCGTAGTAGTCTGCGGCGTCACCCTCTAGTTGCTGCACTGTAAGGCGCTCATGGAATGCGGCGGCCGTCAGGGGATCGGCGCCAGGGGGCTCCCGCAGAACAGCCACTCGTAACTCTCGGGCGTCTTGGGTCAGTACGTCAGCAGCGGCCCGCGCCAGCAGCGAGGCACACTTCTCAGGGGTGAGGTCGGGCAGGCGTTGGGCAGGTGCCTCAGCGAGCAGCGCCCGCAGCAGGAACGCCTGAACGGGAGCTATGGCCGCACAGGGTCCACCTTCATCTTGGAGCAGCGCACTGGGCTCGGCGCGGCTGAAGCGAAAGCCCTGCGACCAGCGCCGGAACACGTCGTCCTTGACGGAGTCGCCCCACAGCAGCCGTCGCACGGCTGCCACGTCTGCCTCCTCGCCCATGCCACTGCCCCCGCAAGAGCCGATCATGGGCATGCCGCTCACCTCCGCCCGTCACGCGACGCGGCAGAATTCGGCGCCGGGGGGATGCGCATCCGGAACTGCGAGCGACTCCACTCGCCACTCCTTCGAGTCCGCACAGCTAGCGATTCCTGCAGGTATTTTTTACCTAGAGTCGCTTTCGTCAGGCACGTTTGGATTGTTGGTTATCGACACATTCACGAGTTATACTTTCCACCACTATCGCATATCACTTATTTTAGTTTTCGAAATATTGTGTCTCGAGTTAATATCTGTGGTACACACGCGACGATCACCCTCTCCGTAAAAAGGCGAAATCGTATTATATATGGAGTTTTCCTCGATCGAAATATTGTCAATCTTCTTAAATAAGCTAAGCGAGTTCTCTCTTCAATTACTTTAGCAATGTGTATTGATGGCGTATTCGGGATAATTAGAGCCTAAGCAGAGGCGTCGAATCACACTTCAACTCTTCCAGATTAAAATATCGCCACTGGAAAGTATTGTCAACCCAGCCGAAGGCTAAACGATATATCAGGTCGAGAACGATTCAACCTTTCGTCTCTGGGACATAAATCCGGCTCAAAATTTGATAAAGATTCACCCACTTGTCCCTGGCCACTTCGGGCACATTTAATAAGAATTATTATTGAGAAATAGAGCACTACGGAACCTTGTGAAACAAAAATACGTTCACAAAGATGTCACTGAGCACGAACCAGCGGTCGCCATTCTTGTTTACCCCCTCTTTTCCGGAAAATGTTGCTATGTTGAGCATTTGAAAGACAATACTATTTGTAGTGAAAAATATATTTATTGATAAAGGTGTGCTTACAAAATTTATCAAATAATTCTTTATTACACGCAATAGTATGAATATCCGTACGTCAAGTTGAATTTTTCACATAAATTCTAATGGTAATAAAAAAAATTTTGGACTAATTTGCTTCAAACATTATTTTATTTTTAAATAAATGTTTATTTTACTACTACTAAAAATCAAGGAGTTATTTTATTTAATTATTTCACTATTACCAAAAATCAATGCAAAATAATCTCAAATATCTCAGTCCAGATTTTTTAGCATAAAGAATTTTGACGTAAAATATTACCACAAACAAATACTTGTAGCACCATATATACCAGAGACATAAATACACACAAGTGTCAGAAATGTAAACTTGCGAAGTATTCAAATTTAATATCAACGTAATAATGTAATTAATTAAATATAAGGAAAATCGAGCGTTAAAATGAATTTGCCGTTTCCGAGCCTAACTCCCCGCCTGGTGGACTCGCGCTGGTTTAACGCAGACAGTCCATGCGATGAAGAAAGTGACGTCGCCGTTATGGAACAAAAGTACCAGACTTGGGTAGGCAATTCTTCTCTTATTGTTGAAACTCGGAAATGCTTTAATCCTTTACTGTACCACCACCATAACCCACTTTTCACACAGTTGCTTGTCGATAGATTCACAATCCAAAATAAATCATCTCAACCGTTTTGTGAGGTTGATATTAAACACTTCGATAACTGAATAAATTATTTGAATAATTTGACCTATCTTTAGATTGATTTGCCTTTCAATTGGCAAAATTAAGTTTTACAATACTACATTAATTATGGTGAGATAATAAATAAAGTTTAATGTCTATCTAGATGCCATTGATAATAAAATTTAAAAAAAGTTTTATTTTCTCTGACATTCATTCATAACAATACAATGATCATTTCAATAAAATTTCCTTTCGAATTCTATTTAAAATCCAAACCATTCTGTGGTATGTGGTGGTTCTTACCTGGTCGCATCTTAAGTACCATAGCATCGCAGGCACTACATCCATCCTACCTTTTGATAAACAAGTGAACTTTGTGACTATTATTATTTTAGCTAACTTCGGTAGGCCAAAGATTCTCAGAAATTAACCCTGTTGGAAAGATGGCTCCCGAACCCATGGAGGAGGAAGCTGAGACGGACGAGGAAGAAGGTATAGACTATTTAACTTATTTGAAGTCTAGCTATATTTAATATGTATCTTTGCAGTACGTTCCCAAAAAATATAATGATAATGCCCATATACGCTTCAGACAGCTGCCGACAGGAGGAGCAATGTTTAATTATAACAGCTCAATTCGTTTTGTGGGAAGTTTACCTATTCTTGATAGTCAATATTTCTAGATGATATCTTCAAATGCGAGTTTGAAAATCTTTGTTTATTTGTTTTGTAAATTTATTGAAAATATTTTTTTGTCACACGGGAAACAGTGCTGATGGAGTCTTCTTGTTGTAGGTAATGACGATTCCGATGACTCTGAAGATACTCACGATGAGGACGACGAGGAGGAGCTGGGGGCGGAGTACTCTCCGGCCCCCGCTGTGGATGCGCCCGCCAACAACAACGACGTGGTCATGAGTGATAGCAACATCAATAGCGCCTCTGCCCCCTAGGGGGGCTCTTCTGTCCTGCAGACCGTCTGTCGCTGCCCTTCATCACTTTGACGTGCATGCATTCAATAAAATTTAAGCTCCAAAACTATAGTAATGTGTGATTGATTAACTACACTGACATCCTGGTACAAATCATTGTGTCGTTCTTCAAATATTTTGAACGTGACGAAGAATTTTCGTTTAGGGATTCAACCGGTGATAATGAATCCGAAGACGATTTTTTTGAAAATAATACACTCTGGAATGGTTTATAAAATATACTGATTTATTGTTCAAAAAAATTTAATAAAAAAAATATCTTAAATCACCAATGTCTAAATCTTGGGTGGGAGATTTCCAAGGCAGTTCTCAATCTCTCCATCGAGAACCGCACCTGAGTTGATTACTTCTACGACGTTCCTACATTAACAAGTTATCGTTTTATTCCACAGATTGTTAACACACTTTAGGCGGGTACCAAATTATCTAAACTGGTGTGCGTAGCGGGGAAAATTCGCGTAAAATTGCGCGTGCGAAACCTAGTCTATTCACTCTTTGATTTGCACTTTTTGATTTTTTTTTTCTTCTGTTTAACAACTCCGAGTTAATAATGAGATTTTTGTTAATAAATTAAATGTTATTGTTACACAATAGCTTATATTATATTTATATTTTAAGCGGGTAACCAAATTGACTAAACTGATGTGCGAAGCGGACGAAACTCGCGTAAAATTGCACGCGTAAAATCTAGTCTATACACTCTTTGATGTAGACAAATAAATCGTTTCCTATAAAAATTTGAACCACTTCATATACACACTTTGCGGATTACTTGGCATCACAACAACACCACTTTGTCCTAAAAATTGTTCAATTATCATTCTCTGACCACTCCACTTTGTTCAGAATCACTGGACAGTATTGGTAGAAGTAACGTTGACGAGTCCTAAAACAAACATTTCGAGCTGTAAACCCTAAAGAATAAAATGACCTTCTGCCGCTTTTAGAGTAAACACATTCAAAAATGTATTAATATGCGTTTAAGTCTGCGAAACGGGTACTAGTACCTGCCCCTTCTTTAGTGTGTTAATTTATGCATAGTTAACGAATAATTGGGTTAATCTCATTAGATACATCGAATCGTCTTGCACTGTTGTAAAAAAATAAATTTTATAAAACGCATATGTTTTGAAGAGTAATGTTTGAATAGTATATTGACAAGGTACCTTTTCGGTGCTTCGAGAGATGTCACTTTTTAATAAAGTGTAGCTATCCAAGCAGAGATGTCTGGAGTGCCGGCGCTACTGACTCTGAGATGGCATCTGCGGAGAGATCAGTGATGGCGATGGCGATGGCGAGGAGACGCGGAGGTGATGTAAAGAAAAAAGCCGGCGTTATGTTTTCTCCGTGTCATTGGCCCTTTCTCCGCCGCGGCGTGACGACAACCGACTATTATGAAATTAGTGTAAGCGACCATCGCCAACGCATTCGGGTTTGACTCGTCTGCAACAAAAACCCCAAACGCCAACAAACAAAACAAAACCCTCCGTACTCGAAACCGAAAAAAAGGGCCCCCCTGATGATGGGAAAAGTCGAATAATGTCTAACTCACAATTTCGGTTCGTTCGAATTATTGATTAAAAAGTAATTAATACGTCAAATAGTAATTCATAAATTTCATTTCACAAAGCTGTAATAATGTCGGATCTTCGATTTCGGATAATCTTCAGGCTTCGAAGTCGAAGTTTGGTCAATCGCATGTCAATTATGTAACGCTATTCGAATAATTGGTAGGGAAAGCTCTCGCAAAAGAGCCGACGAAAATTCGCGATCAAATAATCCAATATTAAATATTAATATCCAGTATTAAAAAAAACAAACGTCGGCGAATATAAGTCGGTCGATCACTAGAGCAGATTTATATTAATTATTGTTTCAGCGACTTTTTCAGGATTTTTTTTGAGGCGTAACTCATCGTAGTAGAATTCAACGATCTATCCAGTTTTATAAATTATTTTAAAAAGTATCAAATACAATCAATCTATGAGACAAAAACACGAATAATACCTACACGCTTTTACATGAAAAAAATACGTAAGGTAAATATAATGTTGATGACGCTTTGAGCACCACAAAATAAATTCCCTTACAATGACTTAAACACTAATTACATGAGTTTTGTATATAGCTCAATCGATTAATTGTTTAGGTAAAGTAAACCAAAGTATTTGTAGTTTAAATAGATATTTGCGGAGTTCAAAAAATATATATGTACATATTTTGTTTTTCCATTTGCAAAAGCTCTCAAATAGCTGATGTGATTCCGCCTCTTGTCGCAACATTAAATAGAGTTGCTGCATTAATTATTTTATTTACATACCTACTAAATATACCACGGGTCGTTGGGTTGGTTCTCGTACAGAAAGAAAACTCCCGACGATGGTAAAAAAAAAACCCGAAGATATCCTGTTGAAACCAAACGTTGACGTGGATGCAAAATTGGCGACAGAGGCTGGAAGTCGGGAGTGCAGCCGAACTGACGTGTCTGACACGCGAGAAAAAATATATATAAATCGAATGAATATATTTTTTAATAGTACAGCATCGTTGATAGGTATTTAAAGGTGAATATTTTCATTGAGCCGGCTTTTCCCCTCGCGAGGCGGAGAGTTCACCGCGCAGAATGTGCGCCGCAAAAGCTCGCAACACGGCCGCGGCGGCGAGCATGTCGCCGGCTCGCATCTCTCCGCTTTCTTGGCGCGCGCGAGCGGGACGGCGCTAGCGGCCGCCGCGGGTGAAAGGGAGAAAGCAGCACACGCAGAGCCGGCCGAGAGGGACGGACGTATGCGGCGCGCGGGGCGTTGGATAGGGACGGCGCCATACGGGAGGAGAAAGAGTCGTTCACCTCGGCACGGGGTGCAATGAACGACTTTGCAAATGTGTTGCCAGAAAACACTTAATGTTTTTTTAATTTTTTTTATTTATTTATTATTTCATTATAATTTTTATTATAAATACAAATAAGAAATTCAAATATTTTTGACAGAGAGCACTTGGTGGAATTCCATTTTAATATTTTTGAGTAAAATACTTGAGTGATTTTTCACATGTTCGTTTTTATTTGTGACCGGTTTCGCATTATCAAACATGTGGAAAATCACTCAAAAATATTATAATAATAAAAAGGGTAGATCTATTTTCAAAATGATTTAAATTAATGAGGGTCAAAAGTAACTGCTTTAAAATCCGCATTAATGCAGAGTTCTCAAAGCTTGATTAAATGCAACAAAAAACACCAAACGAAACAGTGCTTTTATTGTATAAATATAAATATCGACGTGTTTAAGATGTTGTTGATATGATAATACAGAATGCAATTTTCAGAATCAACAGCTGCAGAATTTAATGTACTGTTCATTCTCAAATAATACATTGTAAAACATTGGCCATGGTAATGCCGCGTCGCGTTTTAATTAGTGACCGGTTTCGCCGACCTCCCACGTATCCTTTCACGTATTCACGTTTCTGTTTGATAATGCCAAAAGGTTGGCGAAACCGGTCACTAATAAAAACGAACATGTGGAAAATCACTTAGGAGTAACGTATTTTTCTACGAAATGGTGAATACTATTCTACGAAATTACGAAAAAAATATTAAAGTGTACAAAATAAAATTTAAAAAAATCACAATGCAAAGGGCAACAATGCATTTATTTATTTTTGCAACGTGAAAAATTTACACGATCCTCTTGGCAATATGTACAGACCGGCGAGAACTTGAAGTTTGCTTTTCTTCTGTTCCGACTGATGTTCTTTTATTTTTCTGCTCTTCAAGCATTCTAATAATTTTTATCCGGAGCAAGCTATTTGACACTATACGTATGAAATACCACCCGTCCAAGTGGATACAAGGAATCCATTGCCGCGGCCTGCCTTACATAAACATATGTATATGCAAATGAAGTTAGCCGTAAATATATAAAACCTTCGTTGGATTTGAATACTTTCATTGAGTAATTAATAGACTAATAACTCCAAATCTCGAATCAGCCATGTGATCTGTCGCGTTTCATATATTTCGGTCTTACAGCGTTTTAGCGGTACAGTGACTATCTTTGAAGAATCTTCAGCACAAACATTGGATGAATAGTTTGACAGCAAAGTTGGTTTCAATACAGGTGGTGTGCGGAGGGAAATAAAAGCGAATCGCGGATTTTCCCTCCGCGCCTGGCAACACCGGAGGTCGCTGACGCCGCGGCGGAGAGGGACGCGGCTAGCGGGCCGAGCGAGAGAGGCGTCTCTCTTCGCACGCCGCGATTTTTGCTTTCGTTGCAAGTGAAATTGTAAGCCAAGCGAGACCAGTCAAGCCTCCCCGCCTAGGCGAGCCTCGCGCTGCACCGCCGCCCGCGCCCACTGACCTGCGCAAGCCCCCCTCACCGCATGCCTAGAAACTAATCATTCCCAAGCCAGCTGACTCCCGCACTCGTCACCGCGCACACCACTGCTGGACCGACTGACCTGCCCAAATTTCTAATAACTATTACCACACAGTTAAACTTGCCACTTATTTTTTGCTGCACTATTATGCTTCTCCCGACGAGCCTTATAGTATGAGTATATAGATCAGCGGTCCCCAACCCTATGCCCGCGGGTACCATGGCGCCCGCTGAGCGTTTTACGTGTGCCCGCCGACCGTTTTACGTGTGCCCGCCGATGTGCGACCACGATAAAAAATTATTTATGTTGATAAAGCGAAAATAATTATATCGTTAAAATTATATTTTTATATTAATAATATTTTTTTGTGCATTATATGTATTATTGACTACGTCCAACTATAAATATACCATGAAAAAATAAATGGTTCCCGCCGCCCGACGGGCATTCTAGAATGTGCTCTAGGGTGCAAAAAGGTTGGGGACCCCTGATATAGATAAACAGCTCCCGGAAAAACCGATTTCTGTACTATCATATATTTTAAGTCCTGAGTAAATATGAAAATTTGCCACTTACGGATTTTTTTAAATAATATGCGCCAATTGCTGCACTATCGCGGGCTCTTCAGCGAGCCTAACCGTATAAGCCCCGAGCAAAATAATTTCCATATGATCCGACTTATGCATGACATTGGAAGGGAAAATGATACAATCGCCAAAGTAAATTCACGTAGTACGACAGACTGATTCATGGGTGTTGGGCCGCACCTAAAGTGAGGATGAAAAAAAATATCCATCCACTGGGGACCAGTGCCATTGCATTGTCGTGCTGCGTACCGGTTTGCGTTTCGGTTCCGGTGTTGGAACCGCCTTCATGGGTTGGACTGGCTATGGACTATGGCCGGGATAATTCCCAGGATTTTTGCGGCTAACATTAATAAATGGTTATTTTTTCATATACGGTGGAAATTGGAGTCATCCGTTTTAATTGTTCAGCTCTTGGTGGCCTGCCAGCCGAGGAGGCAGGCGGGGGCTATTTCAGGGATGTGTCACACGACATTACATAAATAGAAACGTTGAGAAAAACTCTTGACACGCGGTGGGCATTTACCGACAAACACGGAGGAGTCTGCGCGTGGGGGAGGGCGCCTCGCGCTGTTTTGATCAGTGCTGCCAAGTCATAAAAATTCATCCCACCAGCGAAGTTTTTGTTACTGCAAAAATTGCATACATTTTACACATATGCGACCCAAAATATTTTTAAAGATTTTATCAATCAATTACAAAAATTAAATACAAAAACCATAATTAAGTATTTTATTAAAAAAATAAAACTAAATAATATATTGAAAATGCAAAATTCCTTTGGAAATATACGAATTTAAAGTATTTCACTGACTAGAGTTGTGCTGTACTTTTTTTCTCCTAAAAAAGGATCACGCTTTGTAAAGACAGGGGCCCTTATAAAATCTCTTAATTAAATAATAATTAACTAAACCATAATTTATTAAAATAAAAAATTTATGATAATGCACCTTATTTATATATTTTATTTTACTGCCTGATGTTGAAAATATGTATAACTTATTTTTTTAAAACAATTGTTTTATTTACATTCATTCAATGGCATAAACTAAAATATATTTATGTAAAACAGTAAATCCTGCTTTATGATTGATAAACTTTATCGCGCAAAGGATTTGACCACTGTGATCAAAGCAAATTGATCTTTTCTGCTCGTCTTTATAGGGTCGTTTATTATTTTTATTTTTAGAAGCAGAGGTGTTTGTAATAAAAAATTAATTGTTAAAAAGAAACCCTAATATTGCAAGATTTTAATTTGATGTATAAATTGTTTTATGTAAAAATAAATTGTTTTACATAAAATTTCACAATAATAATGATTAATAAAAAAATATTTACAATAGTGAATATTATATAATTAAAAGAATTATTTATTACATTTCTGAAGATACTTCAGAATATAGTTTTCATGTATTCTTTGGTCCTTATTCTACAATAAAAATGATAATATGGTGTTGGTGTTTTTTTACGTATTGGTTTATTATTGTTACAAATAAATAAAAGCTAATGGCGTTTTATCTAAATGGTACGTAATTTATTCATATATAAATGAAAATTTTCAATTGTAAAAAAACTTCATCATAAATAAATAAAGCAATATGATGTTTGATCTGCATTAAAATATGCCCAATTAACTTTAAAATATTATAATGTTACACCGTGCATTTATTATTATCTTGAAGCATCATTTTAATGTATTAAAAATGCTGAATTTGTTATTATTATTAAGTTGTCTTGTCTATTGATCATCACAAATATGCACGACTCCAAAACAGACTGCGACCATTTTTAGTTTGGTGCATCGCGTCAAATTTATTTATACGATAAACGGTAAATATATACGTAAACAAAAGTAAAATGTTTTACCTTGTTGTCAAGTATCGCTTAATAATGTTAAATATATCATTAATTGTTAAAGAGTTGCACGTCAAGCGGCCGTTCACAAAGTTCACCGCGAGGAGATTCTGTCGAAAACTGACCTTCCCTATGTGTGCGAGCGAGAGGCGCGAAGAGACGGTCTGTCCTTGTCTGGCGCACGGGAAAAGTGACCGCGGCTCTGGAGATTCCATTTTCAAACAATTGCAGCGTGAGGCTATTGGGTTTCAGTGTTTACAGCCTATTTATTTATTTAATTTTTTTATGCATATTATTATTTTTAAATGGCTCACGAATGTTCATTAATTATTTTTACAGGTTTATGATTTAATCAAAATTATTTATTAAAGACTACGCACTAAATATTTTTTTATGAATTAAAGAAGTATAAATGCCTCCATAAAATATGAATATATATTATTGAAGCGTGATAAATATTTACTTGTATTTATAAACGATGTTTCAAAATTGTAATTATAAAAAGAAAATATTAGAAAATGAATACGACATTGTGCGAGTATTTTTTTAATTTTGAAATATTCAAGTATAAAAAAACGCCCATCGCATGATAACATTTAACAAGTTTTCTGCTTTCAAAAATATAATTATAATTATATTTGATTACTTAATTATTGTGCAATAATTTATTATTATGCTTAGATAATTATTAAAAATGAACGTTTGATTAAATTGAATAAACGCGAAGTTGATAAAATTGTAATTACTAACTATTACACTGCTTTTCTTTCATTTCAGTAAGAAGCATTGGTACTTGTCTTTTATCCGACCACCAAAAAACATTGTCCTATTGTTTTGCTTTTTTTGTTGGCAACAGTGTCTATTTTTTGCTTCTTTTGTTGGCAACAGTGTCTATTGGCGAGAAAACACGTATTGTTTATTTATTTAATTTAAAGTATTAACCTAACCTAACCTAACCTAACCGTCAAAGATAACCGTTTTTTCATTGTTTGTAAAATATATGATACAAAATTGAAAAAAAACTTTCATTTCTATGACGAGACTCGCTGTTGCCAACAAAAGAAGCAAAAAATAGACACTGTTGCCAATAAAAAAAAGCAAAATAATAGGACAATGTTTTTTGGTGGTCGGATAAAAGACAAGTACCGAAGCATTGACTCTTGCTGAAAAGAGATAGTTCTAGTAAAATCAGAAGTAACCGTATTCACATAGCGAGAATAGATCAAACCTGCTTCGATCTCAGTTTTAAATTGAAGATAAAGTAATATATTTACTGTGTTTTATTGATATTTAAAGATACCAATATACAGATCAATACATTCTGAATAAAATGGCATTCAATTTTATTATAAAAAAATATTTTTTGTCATAGAATAATAAGTTTATGAACTATGTCTAAATTCGCATTATATTTATTCGTCTAGTATGAATAGTACTGAAAGGGTTTAGAAAGAGAGGTAGCTTGGAATTTCGCCTTAGTTCGAGTGAGGCAGAGCATATTACGTCTGAATTGCTTTCCTTGTAGAGCGAGATGTCGTGTTCGAGTTTAGAGCGCGTGCGAGTGAGAGAAACGAATTATTACGTCGCCATTTCGCCAGGGGTACAGAATCTTTTACATGAAAACGTTCGAATAATTGCGAAAATGTTGAGAGAAATTCAGTTCAATAACCTTGAATCATGGTTAAATTTTTCAATACTTTATACAATAATCAACAGTCTCAGTATCCAGTTTTCAATGAAATAAATTAAATATTCAATGTAACATGTGATAAATGCAATATTTCCAGAATTTATTGAAAGATATTTTTTTACATAATCAAAATTAAGACAAATAAACAAATAATTATAATAACATAGTACTGTCATTTTCCCACGTGTTTTTATTTTATTGGTGACCGGTTTCGCTAAAATTTTACACAATAAAATTAAAACACGTGGAAAATTCACAAA
Source organism: Atopsyche davidsoni (assembly GCA_022113835.1). NCBI lineage: Eukaryota > Metazoa > Arthropoda > Insecta > Trichoptera > Hydrobiosidae > Atopsyche > Atopsyche davidsoni. The sequence goes on along the minus strand of JAILWY010000020.1, from coordinate 6,113,335 downwards.
AATATTTTATTTAAAAATTAAAATGGAATGCCACCAAGTATTTTCTGTCAAAAATAATGAATCCACTTTTTAAAATTATAATGAATAAAAATATTTTGTTAATACAAATTAAAGCTTAAACATTTTTTTTCATTTGTTATAAACAAAATTATTACAAAAAATTATAGTATTCTTGTGTACTGTGTATCAATTAAATCGAGTAAATATATTTTTTTTTTCAAAAGAAGAATATGCTATAAAACTGTCTTCTCTATTTTGGATGTTGTGTGAAAATATTATTTGAATGTAGTGTTTGTTGTGTTTTGAGAGTTTTAATGTTCATAACAAAAAAAGTAAATTCTTAATTAGTTGTTTTCAAAAAAAAAAAATATAAAAATATAATTATAACTTATTTTCACTTTAATAGTATTTATAATTATTTTTAAAACAAGAGTTAAAAAAAATCATTGTATCTGATTTTTTTTATATACCGTTTTGAAGCTGAAATTTATTTATTTTGTGCATTTAGAATATACCGATGAAATTATTGTTGCTTATTTTCTTTTTTACGAAAAGAAAAAGGTTCGACTGCCAAAGGTTTGTAATAAATTTTTCACGCTGCGAACGGCAATACTTTTCCAAGGTGCGAGAGGGACGCGGCTATGGCGGCGCACAGCGGCGTCCCGCTCCGGCAGCGGTCCGTTTGAATTGGGTTTTGTTTGGCCGGAATGTCAGTGACTCCGCGTCTGTCTTCGCGACGGGTCGTATCGCGCGCCGCGAGTTTGCGTAATCCGAAGGACTCGTCCGAGTGTCAAAACATCTCGCGCGGGAAGCGGCCGGGCGCCGAGCTCGTAGAGTCATTTTAACGCTATTTTGTGTGTTCTCATTTGCTGCATTGGTGTTTGTTTGCTTGTTCAGTTTTATTGTAGTTATTTTGCGTCGGGTATTGCCGTATTTACGTTCAGTTCGCGCGGGCGAGTCGGCGCCGCGCTCCGAGAGGCGATCTCGCAGTGAAAGTCAGTTTGCTTTCTTTTACAAAACACTTTTGGTTTTACGTTGCATCGATGGTCGGTTTTTCGCTGTAATAGAATAAGTTTTACTTTCTGCAATTACGTAAAGCCTGACCGCCGCTAAAGCGTTTAATTTTCGTGTGTAGTTTCCGTATCTGTGCGACTTTTGCAACATTTTTCAGTGCTTTATTTTGAGTCGGACTCTCGATTTTGAGTGAGTGTGAACCCGCTGGTTTTGGATTTTCGTACCGTGTGCTCCTGATATGGATTGGCGACAATTTTGGATTACGACGAATGGATACAAACCCCTCTGATAACCACTGGTGAGTGACACTCCGCATCTCACATCTTACACGAAAAAAAAAACAAACGATTGTGAAATTTCACAATACTATATTTGAAACATTATATTCGATCATTACTGCCGTTTGTTTTGCTTGTGACGATACGCAAAAATGCACAGCATGCCACGGAATACCCTTTCAGGTATACGAAAGTATGTTTATCTTTGTTATTGTGTAATTTTTATTTATTTAGCGAAGAACTATTTTTAGACTCCCTGTCACGTTTTTTCTGCCAATGGCGTTAAATCTAAGCAGTTTAAAATCTAAGCAGGTAATTATAAATTAAACCCAACAAATTACATTACTAATATTGAATATTTTGTAAATATCGATACGGTATATTATATATCTTTTGGCCTTATGTTTTGAATAAAAAGTTGTACAAAAACACAGCGCATGCCCGCTTATGTTGCTTAAAATATATATCAAGGCAAAAGTAATGCCAAAGTGTTTGCGTGGACCGCACGTCATTTTCATAATATGCATTCACTGCATGGAACTGCATGCGTCGTTTTAAGCTAACAATAAAACCTGATATCGATTCATTACAAGAGCTCAGCTGCTTACTTCTAGGTGACAATAACTCTGAAGTCAGATTTCGGCAAGGCAGCAGCCTACACACGCCGCGACACAATCGACAACTGTACATTTGAATGTTTTTTTTTGAGCAAAAGAAGAGGTTATATGCCAGTTACCGTTCGGTTGTCGGTTGTGTTTCAACGTTCGTAGGCAGCTATAGGGATACAGCTCCCACAAAAAATGTTCTGACGATGGAAAATATAATACTGATGCCGGCAATCATTTGTCAGCTCACAAATACAAGGTCAGATCATAGTTTGTCAGCCCGAAAATCTATCGTGTAAAATATGCGCCATATACGACGAAGGGGCTTGTTTTTTTAAAAGTATTTTATTTTTATAAAAATTGCTTTTTGTGAGTGACACATAAGATAGTTTTTTTTTTCACCAAGTGTTAAACTATGCAAAACATCGTATAGCATAATATGTACTTTTACGGCTATCATTATCATTAAATTAAAAAAAAAAAAAAAAATCAGTCAAATCTACAGCAAAAAATTTAATAAAACAATTTAATGTGTATATGAAAACTTAAATCGAGCCAGTTTAAGGAGTAGAGTATTTTTTAAAATTTGCGCACATGCGGAACCAGACATTTTTTTTCACTTTTGACGACGGCCAACGAATTTTACAAACGAAATAGAGTTGCTTGACTTTATCTATATTTTACAACCAATTCTAAAATATTTTAATAATATTTTGAATCAAATGTTGACTTTTCCTATTCGAGAAGCTTTTACGTGATTTATGGGTTTCTTATATTCTATATAGAAAGCTGTTTGCTCAGATTTTGGACCATACCGATATATCGAAATCTAAACTGATAGTTTAATGTTCATATGCTTCTTTTTGCTCCTGCTCTTCAGGTATCACAGTGCATATCCACCACTGATGGATATTTTTATTAAAAAAACTGCTTACCAAATATTATCGCATTACGTCGCGTACTTTATATAGAGCTTAAGTTCCCTGTACTCCACTCGCATAGGAAATTAGTTTAGAATAAACTTTCTGGTCCTGATCTTCAAGCATCACACTAAGAGGCCATGCTCTGTAGTCCTGTCCCCAGAAGATATTTTAAACCAACCTAGACCTAATGCTGAATAAACCGTTATACCACGCCTTCCCATAGATCTTCCCCACAAGTATTCAGGTTTTTAAAAATAAAAAAATCGGTTCAGCGAATCTATCTTCATTAATAATCCTTATTTTCAGATGTTTTCTGAAAAAAATGAAGGGTAGCACTGTCACCTCGTGGAGACATCATTTCCACTGTCCGACCTAGGAAAATTTCAGATCGACAAGCAATATCATGTATTGTGTCAATTCGACTCGATCGGATCGATTTTTCTCATCATCACGCAAGACAAGGGGATATTCAACACGATCCACTGCCAATTGCCCATTCTTTCAATTCCTTCAGCAATATTGGCTAGTTTTTGATGTTATCAATCCCCAATGCGTTGGTCAAATCAGCTTAGAACCACCTTCCTTCTTTTGCTCTTCATGCACCATGCAAGACAAGAACCACACTCTTCGGTCCTGTCTCCAAGTGGGTTCCTCAGTTTTCGACCCACCATTAATCTCCCTTGCAAATTTGTAAAATAATATAATGAATCCATTATCAATCCGTTACGGTGTGGCGCCTATTTTGACCAAAAAACTCTTTGGTTAAATAAAATCATCAAAAATCTAAATATTTACGGTTTACGGTGGTGACTTTTTGGAACAAAAGTTTTTTTTACTGTTGCACTATTAAAACTCACTGTGACACAAGATCAAATGTCATTTAAAAAATACATTTAATGTCGAATTTTATAAATTTAAATATATTATAAACATATAAATCTTCTGCTTTTAATTATCTCGAATGCTGTTATATTCATTCTCTAATATGTTTCCAAAATCACGCTTTAAACAGACAGAGTCATTTACGGAAGTCCAGTTTAATATGAACCCCGTATTTAAATATCAACTATGAATAGCAGAATGGCTAAGAGATTATGATAATTTGAGTTTGAGAGCACTTTCGCATTTGAAAAGCTTTTACAGTTCAACAAAAACTATCGTATTCATTGAGTCATTTTTCACGTTATATGTTCTTAATTTTCGACGAGCGTTGTTATAATATAATATTAATAATGCTGTATTTTTTTTTTAATTTTCTACGTTTCGGTCCCGGTACTAGTGCCATCTTCGGGGATTAGAAAGTCATGTCGAGTATGTATTGTCCCACAGCGAGTTATTATTTCTTGTGTCAAAAAATTAAATAAGCTACGCACTATCAGGTCGTGAGTCACTCGAGCTCTGATTTAAATTTTGACATTGACACAGTCTTTGTACGTCCAGTTGATCGGTAAATAAAATTCAAATTGGTTTTTAAATAATGCGACCGTAACACTTTGTGAAACAAACTCCGGCGTTGCAATAAATTACAGAGAATTAATTCACTTCGTCCACGACATATTGGTTTAATTTGAAACACTCCCCGTTTAAAGGCGAAAGCTCTCAAAATTTCAACAGTTGTAATGTCCTAGCCTCATGACTATTTAATTTGGGTATTTGCTCAAAATATTCATTTTGCTGTAATAATTCGATACTTTTTTATCCACAGAATTTGTACTCAAACTCTATGGTATCTAATAAAGCGATTCCTACTCTATGGTTTTCGAACTGTCAGAGAATTATTATTGCAGTTCCGTGTGTATCAACGTACTTTTTGAACCACAGAATTCGTACTCAAACTCTATGGTATCTAATAAAGCAATTCCTACACTATGGTTTTCGAACTGTCAGAGAATTATTATAGCAGTTCCGTGTGTATAAACGTACTTTTTAAATCACAGAATTTGTATTCAAACTCTATGGTATCTAATAAAACGTTTTTCTACTCTATGGTCTTCAAACTGTCAGATAATTATTCTTGTATATCCGCGTGTATAAATTTATTTTTTAAACCACAGTATTTTTTTTACAAAACGACAGAGTTGTTCATAGAGCACGGCGGGTGTCAAATTTTAATCACCACTGCTCTTATGACGCTTTTTAAATCATTGAGTCCATCTTAGAGTGTCATTGACATTTTCGACGATAAAAAGATGACATTTTCTGGTTCCGACATTTGTAAAAGCCGAAAAACGACAGATAAGTACTTGCATAGATTATTTCTCATGTCATCATAACTCAACCGTGTTAATAAAATAAACATATTATTTGTTATACCGGAAGCAATTAAACAAATTCGCATTTTCCAACCACACAGGTTTATCGTGTATCAATCAATACTAACGATGCACTGCCTAACAGAAGGTCAAAGATCATCTAAAGGCCTGATACATGGAATTGCTAAACCTTTGTACTTACACATTGTCTGAATTCTCATATAAAACACGTGCAAGTACAAGCTCATTTTTAATTCATTGTTTCACGTGTGATGAATTGATTCGTATGTCTATTTTTTGGATTGGACGTCAATCAGATGCGTATTTATTACCCATTACGGGTTTATTATATTATTACTAATATTATTGGGCTGGGCACATTGGTTCATATGTAGAGTATGATTGTTAAAAAATCTCGATAAACGGAAGTGATTCGTTAGTACAAGGGTCAGTACATCGGCCATGTAAGCCAAGGGATGTGGGTTCAAATCCCACACAAATCATATTAGTAATAATGAATTGATTCCCTAAATACGTTGTGGGCAAACAATGGACCTGCCGCAGGTAAAAAATGCGGACTTATTAAATATTTAACAATCACCTCATGTACCTGCGTTAGTATATTCAGAGTTGTTATACACTACCGGAGTGTAGTGTACAGTTATTTAGATATCGTTGTAAAGGTGCGACCACACCGATAGCGGCCAGATAGGCCGGTGTTCGTTGAACCCTCTCGCGAGCATCTCCGGGCCGAGTCACCCCCGCTAGAGACGCACGCGACCGAACTGTTCGGATAAACGAATAATTAATTCTTTCATTGTTACATACGCCGTGAATTTTAGAAATTAACAGCCAAATAGCACGGAGATGATGAGAATCGACTCTTAAGGGCTTACCGATAAAAAATATCAGTGTCTGTCGGTGTTGCAAAAATTGATAAAAAATATTATATATATATATTGATTATGTTTTATTCGGTGCTGATTTCGAAGTTCAGACCCGGCGGGTGTGGCGAGTCTTAGGGGCGCTCCTCGCCCGGGGGCAGGGCGCGCCAGGCCGGCAGTGCAGTCGGACCCTGACACAAATTCCGGTGACGGAACAATCGGAAACGCGGCTAACAAGCCGCGCGCTGGCGACACCGGCAGACGTTGCCAAAGCCACGCGCGTGCTTGAGACACTGCGATGTCGCCACGTGGTCCAGTGGTAAGCACGCTCGCATGCCGATCTGATAAACATTCAGTCTACGATCCGAAATCAGAAAAAAGTAATTAAAAAAATTAAATTAAGTCATATTAGACAAAACTATTTTTTTTCTAGTTTTATTTGAAGTTATAGAAAAATCGTTTATAAAATAAAATATATCTCATCTTATTCAATTTGTTCCCTTATTTCCTTGTCTCTAGTCGTCTAAAGTATACACGAATAATAATATACTCATTAAGCAGGCTAACCGCATAGATTATCTCAGTTTGGTAGTCTCCCGCTATTGGAGTTGACATAGATATTAAAAAGAATATTGCAGCTTTGCTTATATATTTTATATGATTGACACACTTTTAACTCGATCACCATTGTCAGGTGTAAAGTTTTTTTTATCGATTATGTGACTGACTAATTTTTCATTTTTTTTTTAAATGCGTTTGAAATTCTTCCCCAAAATGTGTATCTCTGGAGCTCTAAATATATATATATTTTTTTTAATATTCGAGAATTTAATCCCGGTGTGGTAATACGCGTACTGATTATTGCTGATTATCCAGAAAAAATCTAAGAAAAAGGAGGCATTGGAAGTTGAGAATACAGACAAACTAGTTTATGAGAATATGTTTTGGAAGATGGTCACCACCTGAAGAAGGAGATCTCGTTGTGATATTTACTTTTAGTGTAAGGTTTGTAGTTTTTAGATGACATTTTCAATCCAATCGAAATCCATGCACGGTCCTGCGTTAAACGTTATTGTTATTGACCCAAAGATGAAAGGTGGGTGTGCTTCGAGCAAACAGTCCGGTGTTTGAGCAGCGTTGATTAGGCGGTGGCGGGACTCTGCCTCGTCCCGTAAGGGCCTAATTGGTGTGAGCGTAGGGCAGGTAGATAACAGGCCGTCGAACCCGGAGCGGTCGGCGACCTGCCGAGCCGCCTACACGCGCTGCGCCACAACCGACAACCGAACTGTGATAAAAACACTCAGGTCAAAGAGACGCTACCTTATGCGGACTTCACACGTAGCAAAACGATGCACAACCAATTGCATCATAGAGCATTTTATGGGATTTCGCTCAGGGAAACTTCTGATGTTTCCTGTACTCCACTGGGAAAATAAGCTTAGAATCACCACTGTGGACCTCCTCTTCAAGCATCACAAGATGAAGGTGCACTCTGCGAGGTCCCCCAGCAGCCCTGCACCACCTGCAAACAACACAACCTGCCATTGATATATAAATATTAAAGTTTAAGAACTGCTTCTAGGATGTGCGAATCGACTACTTTTAACACATTTACACGCACAATAAACACGTATGGATGAAGAGATGTTTAATAAATATTAACAGTGGTTATAATTTGTCTACACGTTGACGGCGGCGTACTACCCTGAAAAATAAACAATCACAAACTATCACAAAAAAAATCGATAGATCAGTAATGTATTAATTGAAACCCGTATGGGTTTAAATATAACCATTATCACACGATATTTTCTTCATTTCACTTGCGACTTGAAACGTGTATATATTTTAAAAAAATATTGGGTTTATGAAATATTTACACATAATCATCAGTGGTCGTGAGTTACGAGTGCTCTACGCCCGGCTCACTCGTTCGCCACCTTGAAAAGCATAATCGCCCAAAAAAAAGTCGACAGCTCCGCCGCCCGCGCCCGCCGCGCGTAATTAATTCCTACAGAGAGTGAAAACGGCCATTGAAAATGAAACCGATTTTTCAAACTCGTTCCCGCCGCGGTTATGCGCTGTTACGCCGCCGGAGAAATCGAGAGTCGAGTATCTGTGCCGCCGCAAAGAAACGCCCGCCTTTCGGGCAGATCACCCTGCATTTCCGTTTCCGTTGACTCGGGCGTCGGTGGCTCGCCGCGGTCTTGCAGGCAGGGCAAGCCGCACTCCCCAACTGCCCACTTGTCTGCGGCTCCAATAGGACAACATAACCTAACTTTTCCCTATCAGTAAGAAACCAATATCAACCTGTTGCACCGAAATACAGACTCTGCCGTCGGTGGCACGCCGCGGTCTTGCAGGCAGAGCAAGCCGCACTCCCCAATAGTCCACGTGAATTGCGATTCCGATTGAACAGCATAACCTAACATTTCCATCTTAGTAAAAAGCCAATATTACCTGTTGCGCCCTAATACAGCCTCCGATGTCGGTGGCTCGCCGCGGCCTTGCAGGCAGGGCAGGCATAACCTTACATTTCCTTAGTGAAAATATTGCAATTTAACATTCAAATTGTAAGACAATTTAACTATTTGTACCGAATGTTAGCGGCGAGCGATTCACGTAAACAATAAATAAATAAATTAATAAATATATGTTGTATACTTGCAAAGTCAGTTAATTTTTAAACCTATTTCTTTTACACTTATATTACGTAACTGCTGATTTTTTTGCTTTTATAAACTGCAACCGCTGATTTGATGATCAATTTAAAGATACATGCGCTAATTCACCTTTTCATTAAAATATATTTCTAATTGATCCACAGTCTCGTCTAAAGTCTCGTAATGATTTCATCTGATACGATCTGTTGCATCTCCGGGCCGCTGGAACATTGTCAATCGATTTTTCGCCATTTTGTCTCGGCAACCACAAAGCCGGCATTACGAATTGTCTCTGGTTATTATTTAATATGGTTTTTTTTTTAATTTCCCGCTTCATAGTCGGCCAGCGATCGAGTGTCATCGACTCTCTTTCTCTTGCGTTTCAATTAAAATTCAAAATAATTTTAAATTACATTTGGTAATTGATTGTATCGGTGCGGTTTGAACGAGCACTTTTCTTATCCAACACCTCCCGTAACACCTTTCTTTTATATTTATAATAGGTGTATGGAATTTTGCTTAACAACACATATAAACATATAGAAAAAAGAATTTAATATTCGTGTTATGTCGTTTTTTTAATATTGTTTATTTACCTGTAAAATTGAGAATAATTACCTTGAAATTGATTGACACTTTTTCGCAGGTTTTGGTGGCCGTTATGTGATAGATTATGTTCTAGGGTGTTAGGCCGCGTCCAGGCTACAGCGATGTTAGTGCACCAGCCACGTAAGCTTGGGGATGTAGGTTCTAATCCTATACAAGTCACGATGATATTTTTCTGAGAGATTCTTTGAAATAATTTTCAATGTGTGAAAAAATGTACCTAATCATATTGTTTCACTGTCATAAACGACTGAAAGAATCACGCAAATAATATTTAAAATTTTTAAACTTATTTTGTTAATATCACAGCCGTTGTATTAAACCATATTTGTGATAAATACGAATAAAATAAGAATATGTCAATGATAGTTTCTTCTTTGGTTTTTTGGTATTTGATATTTTCTGTCCTCCAACGTTTCTGCCCCGGTGCTGATCGCCCAACACCCAAGCTACCATTTTTATTTCTTTGTGGGAATACACAGTGGTTGTGACGTCCCAGCAGCTCCACTATTCCCTGTGGAAGAAGTGGCCGGGGAACTGTGACGCCACAGCAGCTCCACCATATCCTGTGGAAGAAGCGGCCGGGGGACTGTGACGTCACAGCAGCTCCACTATTTGTCTGTGGGAGGGCACGGTGGTTGTGACATCCCAGCAGCCCCATTATTTGCCTGTGGGAATGCACAGTGGTTGTGACGTCACAGCAGCTCCAATATTTGCCTGTGGGAGGGCACAGTAGTTGTGACGTCACAGCAGCTCTACCATTCCCTGTGGAAGAAGCGGCCGGGGGACTGTGACGTCACAGCAGCTCCACTATTTGCCTGTGGAAGGGCACGGTGGTTGCGACGTCACAGCAGCTCCACCATTCCCCGTGGAAGAAGTGGCCAGGGTATTGTGACGCAGCGGACCACGTGGCCGCCACGCGCCGCCGGCGGGGCCTCGCGTGGATCCAGGTCACGGCCCGCCCGTCGGATCTGGACTGCAAGCAGAACCACAGAGCCGCAAGTGGACGGCTTTCCCCCATTCTCTGCACATCCGATGAATCGATCCTTATATTGTAATACCAAAAAAAAATTTTTTTACTCGTGAGTACAGCGCGCCACCAAGTTCATTTCAAAAACTTCTGTTATTCACACATTTTTTTCACAAAATATTTCCAAGGCCTCTCTTGCTGATGATTTGTCTCATTTCCGTGAAATAATTACCGATTAAGGCTGCTCCGTCCGCGCTCCGCTGCTCGCGGGGATATCGGAAGAGGTTAGGAAAGTCGCCGAGCAGGTGCTAATGCACTTAGCGACGCTGGCGAGCGCTTGCCTATTTGCTAAAGCGTTTGCTCAATAGCTGACGCATTCAAAAAAGTTTATATTTATTTTTCACCTATGTTCGAAGAGTTGATGACTAAATTTAACTACTGCTGATTTTGAATATCGCTCCTTTCATCAGAGATTTACGTTGAAGTATTTTCACAAGTAAGTTCATTCAGCGTGCCGATTGACGTTTGGGCGAACTCGAGTTCGAGTTTGGATACCCGTCAGTATAATAGTGAAGTAGGGTATTGCGTATTCGATTGAATGTTGAAAAATTGGTAGTTTGCGAGTGATGAATTGCTGCGAAGTTGGCCGCGCGCCCCCGGTGCGGCATCGCTGCGGCGCGCGGCCTCGCCTCTCAAAACCGCCGCAAGTGGGTCAATATCAGTGGGTTAAGTTTACTCCGAGAGCAGCGAAGGTGACGGCGCGCAGGCCGCCAGGGAGGGGCCAAGCACACCAGCACTGCGGGCACTCCACACAGCTTGCCAGGATCAGAGGTGACTGTGCGTCATTGCATGGCTGGGTTGCAGTTGGCGTGCGGAAGGGTGCCCGCGGTCACAGTAGGCGGGTTAAAGATGACGGGATAGATGGAGTGTGCGGTCACAGTTTGGCAGGGTTAAAGATGACGCGAGGGATAAGTATGTGATGATTACTTGGCTGTGTTGGAGTTGGCCTGCCCGTGGTCGTAATCAAGCGGGTTAAAGATGACGTGATAGATGGAGTGTGCGGTCACAGTTTGGCAGGGTTAAGAGGGATGAGTATGCGATCGTTACTTGGCTGTGTTGATGGAGCGTGCGGTCATAGTTTGGCAGGGTTAAAGGTGACACCAGGGATGAATATGCGATGATTACTTGGCTGTGTTGGAGTTGGCCTGCCCGTAGTCGCAGTCAGGTGGGTTAAAGATGACGGGATAGATGAAGTGTGTGCGGTCACAGTTTGGCAGGGTTAAGAGGGATGAGTATGCGACCATTGCTTGGCTGTGTTGAGGTTGGCATGCCCGTGGTCGCAGTTAGGCGGGTTATAGATGACGGGACAGATGGGGTGTGCGGTCACAGTTTGGCAGGGTTAAGAGGGATGAGTATGCGATCATTGCTTGGCTGTGTTGGAGTTGGCTTGCCCGTAGTCACAAGATGACGGGATAGATGGAGTGTGTGGTCACAGTTTTGCAGGGTTAAACGTATGAGTATGCGATCGTTGCTTGGTTGTGTTGAAGTTGGCTTACCCGTGGTCGCAGTCATGCGGGTTAAAGATGACAGGATATATATGGAGTGTGCGGTCACAGTTTGGCAGGGTTAAAGGTGACGCGAGGGATGAGTATGCGATCGTTGCTTGGCTGTGTTGGAGTTGGCTTGCCCGTGGTCACAGTCAGGTGGGTTAAAGATGACGGGATAGAAGGAGTGGGCAGTCACAGTTTAATAGGGCACAAAGAGGCGTGATGAAAAAATAATTTATTTCTCTTTTTAGTTAGGTTAAAAATGACGCAACGAAAATAGTAAGTGACCTCAATTTAGAGACACGTAAATAAAAACTTTTTGTTTAGATATTAGATGTTCTGTTTGGCTGCTCAATTCAAAGGTTAATAGATAATTCTCGTACTAAATGTTCTGTTTAGCTGGGTTAGAGGTGATGGGAGGAAGGAAGTTTTTTTATTGATGTTTCGAGGTTGAATATAAAAATCCCATTTTTTTAAATGGACACTACATGTTAGGTCTGGAGAGGCGTTTTGTGCAGCATATTTTTTTGAGGTAATAAATACTTGGTATTATTTTAAATATTCAGTAGATGTGTCGCATAGCTGGGTTAAAAAGGTTATGCCTATAATTTCAAGGTAAATAAACTTACTTTAATATACAAGAAGTGCTTTTTAGCCACGTTAGATATTGTTTGGAAGTGATTTTCATGTTTAACTTAATAGTCTGCTTAGTTGGGTTAAATAAGAAAAATGATAGTCTTATAAATAGATTTTTGGATTAGTAAAAAAAAAATTGGAAATGTTTCGAATAATTACTTAATCTGTTTGGGTTTTTTTCAATATAATAGAGATAAAACATTGACTTCAATAATTTTAAAACAGTTTTAAAAAAAGTGAAGGGGATTTGCCCTATCGACATTCACCTACAGGGTCTCGAGCTTAGCTGGGTTAATTTAGGTATTCAATATTATAAATAAAATACTTTTGTGATTTTCCACATGATTCATTTTACCAGTGACCGGTTTCGCCAACCTTTCACGTTGGCATTATCTAACCGAGTTATTTATTAATTATTTGATTGTGAACAGCGGGAGATATGCGAATAATATATTGAATAGTGCAGTCAGAAATTTTTATGTGAGGTTTAATATAATTAAGTCTAATTCATTGTCATGTGTATCTTATAATTATTTAAGGAATAGGTAACTTTTGTATAATATAATTTAAAGCGGGGTAGGGGTGATTCAGTATAACGAATATTCGTTTCTGAGAGATCGCCTGTACAGTCACCTAAAGATGCCAGTAAGGGTTGAATATTATATTGTTTTTAGTTTTGAATTGAATTTGAATGTTTAATGGGTGACTCAGTGTAACGAAGGTTCGTTACAGCGAATCGGCGTGAGTGAACTGCCCGACGGGCTTTCTCCATCTCGGCTGGATAATTTCACTTCTGCTTATTAACATTGTTACGTCTAAAATTTCGGCTAGCGACTCGATTGTGTAAAATTGTGCAACCGACGTCGTACCGGTTTGAGGAATGCAGCGAATAAAGAAAATATCCATATGAAATGTCTTCATACAGCTTTATTGATTGTATTTAAATTTGCCCAGTAAATCACTGTAAACGCTTATTGTGTATGCGACACGTTTTTGCGCTATCGAATCGCAAAAATATCGAATTCGCAAACAATTAATCTAGAACATGTAAGAGGTTCGATTGAGCTGCTCCCTGACTTGGAGAATTTTTTAGAAGTTTGAAATGATGACATATTAATGCCTTTAAAACCACAACAAATTCAACGTAAAAAAAAAATTGTGACGGTTCGTATTTTATCATTGTTTGTTGAAGTAAGAATCGATTTTCAAAGCAATAAATAAAAAAAATAACCCAATTTGAAAGTTGCGACTGATCCAAAGGCCGCGCGGAGCAGGTGGTGCCATTTAGCAGCCCATTCATGCTATTCGCAAGTTTTAAGCATACCACGACTGTTCGAGACTGTCTTTACATATTGTGACGTTTCCACACCTGTATAAAGGTCTAACCTAAGAGGCTAGAGGCAACGCTCTAGTCCTTGTTAAATTCCTAGCGAAATCACTATGGAATGGCAAGGACTCTGCCGGAACAAGAAAGACTTAACCCCTTAGGGGCAAGACAACTGATGACTCCCTTGAAAGAGGTAGGCGGTCTGTTACCGACCTATCCCGTTCTACTTTAACCTCACGGGATTGTTAAACAATCAAAACAAACAAGTCTGAAAACTATAAGTGAAGTTTTATTTTTTAGGAGTCATAGTCAGACGTGACCCTTTCAAGGGAGTCATCAGTTGTCTTGTTAGGTTAGGCCTTTATATAGGTGGGGAAACGTCACAATATGTTTCCTAAACAAGCCCATAAGGCACACGCTTGTCTGAGAAACTTCAAATAAAATGAGACCTCACAGTACCGCACTTGTGTGCTTTTATCAGGTCTAAATGTTTTCTTTTGAACACAGAAACCTCACAGTACCGCATCACTGTCACATCTAAACGCTTTCTGCTGGGTGTAGACCCGCAAAAACCGTGATCTCTCAGTACCGCACTTCTGGCAAGTCTAAACGCCGTTATTTGCCCGTAGACTCGCACAGGTCTACAGCTCACATTATCGCGCGTCTATCTGGTCAAAACGCGTCTCTTTTGGGTGTAGATCAGTGCTTCTCAAAGTGGTCCCTACGGACACCCCGTGGGGTCCCTGGGATCATTCACGGGGTCCTTAGAAAATTAAAATCGATTTGGGGGTCCCTGAACAACGCAAGGGTTGATATAAAATAAATAAATTGTGACACATGGAAGGTAATATAAATAACAATGAATACATTTTTAGCGATTTTTACGTCCTAAGTAAAATATAAATATAGACAGGCATCGCGGTGAGTAAGGTAGGTCGCAATAGATTCGATACTTGCACCAGCTAGTCTATAATATGAATTTATGTAGTTTTTCACCCAGGGGCCGTGGGCAAGTTTTGACTATGAAAGGGGGTCCGTGGGCTAAAATAGTTTGAGAGCCACTGGTGTAGATCCAGCCTCGTGCGCCGGAGGTCTCTCGTTCAAGTAGGTTGCAAGGTTATTGCCTAAAATGTGGCTGACGGCCGCCTCGGGCCGCGCCTCGCGAAACAGTCGGCTAAGCCCACGCTAGTCGCGGCCTAGCGTCGTCATTGCCGCGTCACACCCCGCCTAAAGGTTGTATAGTCGTCAAATGGACGTCACATTCAAGTGGGCCTGATTCAGAACAATGCGAAACGTATTTGTAGCGTATTTTAATCTTTTCGTCAAGTGCCTCTCCTCACGGGCGGTAGGCAACCATTTCACTGAGCATACACTCGAGCTGAACCAGTATTGAACAAATCGTTTCTTTGCACCGGTCTCTTCGAAAAATTAGTTCTAAATCCGCGTCTAGCATACTTATGGGTATATGATATTGGATTGCTCTTCATCAAATGCCTCTCCTCAGAGGAAGCTGGCGACCATTTCACTGAGCATATACTCAAGCTGTGACAGTGTTCATAATTTTCTAAGGGGAAAATAGCAATAAGAGGAAGTTGAGAACAAATCGTTTCTTTGCACCGGTCTCTTCGAAAAATTAGTTCTAAATCCTCGTCTAGCATACTTATGGATATATGATATTGGATTGCTCTTCATCATGTGCCTCTCCTCCGAGGAGGTTGGCGACCATTTCAGTGTTCATGGTTTTCTAAGGGGAAAATAGTGAAGTGGATCCCCTAGTCCTTGTACACCGCAGTTTTATATTGCTGCTGCCCAATAGCATTATTATAATTTTTATTACAAAGCTCTGGCGTTTAGATCTGATTTCTTTCTGATCTGAGCCCCCCCCCCCCCCACAATCACTCCAAGTCCACTACTCCATTACCGATTCTTTACACATGCTCAGGGTACAGAATGGCAGTCATGCACAAGCAACAGAATGTTGAGAGCGAGAAGGAGTATTTAATAAAAAATATTGAATGATAATCGAATGATAGCTTAACATATATTGGTATAATAGAATAATACAAATATGTCTTAATAATATATAAAATTTTATTAAGAATAGTTTCAAAATAAACACTTAGTTTTGGTGTGATAATACCACTTATTATTTTTGGATTATTTCAATATATATTTAGTAAAAAGGCAATAAATCGTCGCTATACCTGGTCAACAAAATGACACCACTTTTTATAATATTATTTATTTAAATGTTTTGTAATGTAATCATAATACAATTATTATAAAAAAATCAGTGATCACCAATGAATTTAAGCTGAATTAGGTTGTGCAAAATTCGAGTTAATAGATCTTAGTTTGGGAGATTAAATAACAATATTTAAGGTTTTTTGTTGCAGTGGGTGTCCTTAAATTATTTTTTACGCTCTAAATATAACAAGACCACCTTCCGGTGCAGTGGTTAGCTCCGTTACTTTCTAATCCTTACTTAGGTTTCAGGTTCAAGCAAAGTAGGACTTTTTTAAATTATGCAAAAAATGCAAATTGCTTTCACCCTCAAGCAGAAGATAAAAAATAATATTCTGACAGTAGTTCATAGATTTTTCATTGGGTTATCTGAAACTTAAAATGAAAACCGAAGACGTAAATATATATATATATATAATTTTAACAGTGAAAAGAGTCTGTTCTAGAACGCTTCTCTTGCCCTAGTGATGCGATTTTCAGTTATATTAAAACTAGAATTACTGAAGACTACCGAAAATAAAACGTTGGGATATTACTTACTAATACGATTAGGCACATTTTTTCACACATTGAAAATGATTTCAAAGAAAATATCATCGTGACTTGTGTAGGATTCGAGCCTAAAGCTTACATGGCTGGTGCACTAACCCTTGTGCTAACGAGTCACTCAATTAATCGATAATTTTTAACAATCATAATCTACACACGAACCAATGTGGCCAGACCAATCAATATAAGACTGTAAAGGTAATTAAAACGCACTTGATTGACGTTAAATCCACAAAGTAAATAAAGGTAAGGACAGCGTATTCCTATAACCTGCAAATACACTTAATTTAACAGTCTAAGTCAGAGTTTAAATATCAGAACTTCATTTGTAGTTTCCGATATTTCAGGATCAGGTGGTTTCAGAATCGAGACCGGAACGTAGAAAACTAGCTTAACACACTAAAGGCGGGGCGGGTACTAGTACCCGTTTCGCTGACTGCCGTCTGAAGGCGGGGCGCATATTAATACGTTTTTGAATGTGTTAACTCTAAAAGCGGCCGAAGGTCATTTTATTCTTCAGGTTTACAGCTCGAAATGTTTGTTTCAGGACTCGTCAACGTTACTTCTACCAATACTGTCCAGTGATTCTGAGCAAAGTGGAGTGGTCAGAGAATGATAATCCTCCAATTATTGAACAATTTTTAGGACAAAAAGGATGCCAAGTAATCCGCAAAGTGTGTATGAAGTGGTCCAACTTTTTATAGGAAACGATTTATTTGACTACACGCAAATCAAAGAGTGTATAGACTAGATTTCGCACGCGCAATTTTACGCGAATTTTGCCCGCTGCGCACATCAGTTTAGTCAATTTGGTACCCGCTTAAAGTGTGTTAAAATGCGGCATAACACCTAAGAGCAAAGCAATTCCTGAAAAACTGAAAAAAAAAAAAATATATATATATACTTTACGCAGATTTGAAAAGGGATCCCTCCAGCTGCGAGGCGGCCGATTCGCCGTCGCGGTTGAAGGCATTTCGGAGGCCCGTCGTGTACGGCGGGCCGCAAGGTCGCTGGGGGGGGGGTGACGAAGGCTTCGCTGCTGACATTTCACCAGGAGCGGACCTTGAGGCACCTCCCCTCCTACTTCCCCGCGAGCCTCGCGGATGCGAATAACTCAACCGTGAATCAGTCCACGCACAGGAGAGACTCCTATCCACTCAGTTTTTTTTCACTGAGCATTTGACTCGATTAGATATTGAAATAACTGTTCGCCACTGTATTATATGACTGTATTTACTTAGTTTTTTTCAGTTTGCTCAAAGGTCGGGTTGACTGTAGGCCTTTGTATAATTTTATTTTATTAGTTACTCTGATAATTATTTCTGATTATCAATTCGGACTTCACTTGATAAGTATGCATGCATGCTCAGATGGTAGATTTAGTATACGCCTATGTATCACTATATTTACTTAATTATTATAATGATTTTTAAGCAATACAAGGATATCAGATTATAAATAACTACATGCACAACGATTACTATGATATTGCAAAATACAAGTAATAATAATACGTACAATTGAATGTGTATATAATATGTAAATAAATAAAAAATAATTGGGTATATATTACTCGAAAGTTTTTTGTCAAAGGTCGTAATTATTATTTTTTTTTTTTTTATTATTTTCGACTTGTAATAAAGTCGCTTAACGTCTTTGCTAAGAACTTTTAATGATCTTGATAATTTTTGCTTATACTATGACTTAGATGTGAAAGATTGTGATTTATGCAGTTTTTGATCATCAATTCAAGATATTCGAATACGCGCTTCTATCCAATTGACCTAACACGTCTCGCTTGATTATTGACTGAGACCAGGGGTCCCCAACCTTTTTGCACTCTAGAGCACATTCTAGAATGCCCGGGCGGCGGGCACCATTTATTTTTTTATTTCTCTGTTTAATTACTAAATATTTTTTTTTTCTTCAACATAAATAATTTTTTATCGTGGTCGCACATCGGCGGGCACACGTAAAACGGTCGGCGGGCGCCATGGTGCCCGCGGCCATAGGGTTGGGGACCACTGACTTAGACGATTTGGTTTCTCTGGTGTCGAGATGCTTAAAATCCTCAAAATTATGAGATATCTCACGTGTCAAATGATAATTTCAAACCTCGCTGCGTTGCAGTGCGCATTTTTTAAAATGCTCATTATCCATCGCCAGTGAAAAGATAGGCGTTTGAAAATTTGCAACGCCGTCCTTGCTGCGGAATTAATCACGACGATTTGCGTTATTCCGGCGACCTCCGCGGAGAGAAAAATAACAAAATAAAAAAAAATACCCGCCGCTGGAACCGTTCTGCCGCGGAGGTCGCTCGCTTGCGGCCCGCGCCACACCGGCCGTGAAGGTGGCGCCGACACCTCCTTCGGATTTGCAGTCTCATTTGTTGTCTCATTATAAAAGAATGCCTGTTCTAGTCAATTTTAATTTTGACCATCAACTATTCTTTATAAATAATTTGAAATATTAATTTTACCCGCTACGCACATCAGTTTAGTCAATTTTGTTACCCGCTTAAGGCTGTTGCTCCCAGCCTTTTAATTGCCTCTGGTGTCAGAGGCAGTCCATTACCTGGCGAAATCGTGTCATTTGATTTATTTAATTGTCACTTTATTTTTCTACATCGAAAGTTGATTTTTTTACAGAGTATTTAAAAAACTATAAAATATATTTACATATTTTTTATTATTTAATTAACGTCAATTTTCGGGGTGAAACAAAATCTTGATGTTGAAAAATTGGATAAAATGACGACTTTTCAAAACCAAAGTTTGTTAAAGATTTTTTTTTTTAACTTTTAAATTAATAAGACGCACATGGTTTATATTTAATCTTTTATTTCCAATTGAAAAAAAGACTTTTAAATGTTTAGGATTCTTGGAAAATGTACCGGACGAGTCTCCAAATTCCTACACTTCAATCGGAAAAACACATATTTATCATATTAATAGTAAATTTATAAGAAATAAAAATATATTGTGTTCGGAAAAAGGGATGTATCAAACTTTTTGCATTTAAATATTTTTGATTGGTGCAGTCGATTTTTCGCAAAACGGACTAGAAAATGATCAAAAAAACTCGATTATGGGACCTAGACCTAAGGGTCCAAGTCCCATACACGAGTTTTTTTCGATCATCAACCAGTCCGTTTTGCTAAAAATTTACTGCACCAATCAAAAAAATTTAAATGCAAAAAGTTAGACGCATCCCTTCTTCCGAACAAAATATTTTTTCATTTCTTGTAAATTTACTTTTAATATGATAAATATGTATTTTTCCGATTGATGTTTAGGAATTTGGAGATTCGTCATGTCACCGTTCTAAGAGTCCTAAACATTTAAAAGTCTTTTTTTCGATTGGAATTGAAAGATTAAATATAAAATCTGTGCGATTTATTATTTTCTTTATTTATTATTTAAAATCTTAACAAACTTTGGTTTTGAAATGTCGTCATTTTATCCAATTTTTCAACATCTTCAAGATTTTATTTTACCCTGAAAATGAACGTTAATTAAATAATAAAAAATATATAAATATAATTGATAGTTTTTTTAATACTTTATAATCAACTTTCATGTAGACGATGAGTCCCGTTGTGGCGTTTATTTCGTTCATTGCAGATTTCCATGACCGCTCGATTCGTTGGGTTAGGTTAGGTTAGGTTAAGAAAAAAAAAGGTTAGTTACAAGTTTTTTGGTGGTCGGATAAAAAGCAAGTACCTAATTTTTCTTTAACGCCTTCATTCTGGCTTGGTGGCGTGTATCACAATGGGGTTATGTGTTGGGGTGGGTGGTTGTGTGCGGCTTTTTCAAATTTTCTAGATTGTATTCTAGAAGGTGGCTAATCGAAGGGTTTGGGACAAGGGGTGTTGATATTTGGAAGAAGGGGGCGAGGTCGATGATTACGTCGTAGATCGTCTTGGTGTTTGTGTTATGGACCACGCACATTCAATATGTTATGTATCATACACATTCAATATGTAAAAATTCTAACAGTAGTAGTCACGTGAGAAAAGAGACTGATGTCATAGACCTCCCAACCTATAGATTACAGTTTCAAAGGACGAGCTGCCATTGTCCTTGTATCCTGTGTTATACCTTTTGTTATTAAGTAAACACTGCCATTTAGTTTAATAACATTTGTGCATTTGTTTATGACCCTGTCCGGTGTGTACCCTATCTATATGGTTGTAAGGACCGACCCTTCGTAGGAGGTCTTGTACCTGTGTATTGGAGAGCTCAGGACATTGCTCGCCTAGCTCAGATCTCAACTGACCACGAACGGAGACACAGTCTCCCTGTCTTGTAATAAATAACATAATTAAAATATTGAAAGTCTAACATTTATAAACGTTGAACGAGAGTCCTTCAAGTATTGTGCATCCGCGGAGTCACACGTCAAGCTAGTGACCTTCCGAGAGGGGCAAATAACACTGATAATACGATATTCTAAGTGAACAATAAAAATTTTATAACCATTCTCAACTGTTTCTAATTACTTCCCCGACACATAACATTTGTATCGTTTTGGACGAACCACGGGGCGTTGAGTGCCCATCGGAGGAATTAGCTTTGGATGACTTGAAGGGGGCTGCATAGCCGTCATACGGTTATAGTGTGATAATATAATGGTTTATGCAATTCGTCGGTCGGTTGGTGCAATCAGGCTATGCAGTGCAGGAAGTGCATCCGCGGCTGCATTCCTCGGCGAATACCTCGCGTTCCGTTGAACCAGCGCGACTCCGCGGCCGGAGACGCCGCCGGGGCCAGCCCGGGGCGGCATTGACCTTGGGCCAGGCACTTGACACAGATACGCTCCATCTCGCCTTCTGCGGCACGTCTGGACTGGGCCGAGCCTCAGGGCCCCGGCTCCACGACACCGCGGCTGGCCCCGCACTCACCCCGCACTCATCCCGCACTCACCCCGCACTCATCCCGGGCGCGGGGGCGCAAAAGCGTGGATAGAAAAACAAAAAAAAAAAAAAAATCGAGTTTTCGGTCGGGGTAGTTATCCGCACCAAAGGTAGCACCGTTTCATTAATTTAATTGTTACTTTATTACTATATCGAAAGATGATTTTTTTTACGTATTGAAAATACCTGATCATGTTGGGTGATGATAATATTTCGGACACTGAATCAAGTTTCACGTCAGAGGACGAAGATATAAAATCAAAGCTAATTTCCTCAATGCAAATTCTAATAGTGTAACAAGATGTACAAAAGAAAAACCAATAATTTTACTTTCACGTTTTTTTTTCTTCATTTACCACTGATATCTTTATTGATTGCCTTAAATAGTTGTTTTTGTTAATTCTCTATCTGTAAAACGTTAAAAGAAATATGTAAATCGATGTAAAATTGCAAAAGTTTTAAAATTTTCAGTAAAAACACATTTTTTTATTTTTAAATATCCAAATTATCTATAGCACTTTTGGAATGATTGAGGATTTTGATGGATAGCTGTCAAACGGTTAATAAACCATTATATTATCACACTTTAAGGGTCTTGCTACGTAACCTTGCTTGGTGTCCATCCCCCATCAAATCCCCCACAAAAAAGTACCGTTTTACCTGGCGAATTGTGTCATTTAATTAATTTGATTTTCACTTTATTTTTCTACATCGAAAGCTGATTTTTTTACAGAGTATTTAAAAAACTATAAATTATATTCACATATTTTTTATAATTTAATTAACGTCCATTTTCAGGGTAAAATAAAATCTTGAAGATGTTGAAAAAGTGGATAAAATGACGACTTTTCAAAACCAAAGTTTGTTGAAGATTTTTTTTTTTTTAATTTTTAAAATAATAAGGCGCACATGGTTTATACTTGATCTTTTAATTTCAATTTAAAAAAAAAAACTTTTAAATGTTAAGGACTTTTGTAAAATGGACCAGATGAATCTCCAAATTCCTACACTTCAATCGGAAAAACACATATTTATCATATTGATAGTAAATTTATAAGAAATAAAAATATATTTTATTCGGAAGAAGGGATATATCAAACTTTTTGCATTTAAATTTTTTCGATTGATGCAGTGGATTTTTCGCAAAACGGACTAGAAAATGATCAAAAAATCTCGATTATGCGGACTAGGCCGTTAATAGTACTAAGCTTAACACGTTGACTGCCAAGCGGATTTTCGTAAAATGTCCTAAAATTGTTTTCACGTTTTTAGGTTTAATTTCAATCACGGCAGTCAACGTGTTAATATACATAACCCTGAAATTTTGTGGGAGATTCACGAAATGTTATGTCGTCTCAGTTCGCCTTTATGGAGTCGAAGCTTGGACACTCATGACTGCTTCTATGCGAAGAATTGAGGCGGCAGAAATGTAGCTAAACGTACGCCAAGGGTTGTGAACGCGTCTTGCACAGAATGGAACTCTTAAAAGCGTTAAAAAATTATTGCTTAGTACTAGTGATTCGTTGGTATAATTGGTAATGCACCGGCCATGTAAGCTTGGGGAATGTGGATTCAAATCCCACACAAATCTGTATAGGCAAAATCGTACTTCCTGTGAGATGGTCTTCACAACAAAAAACCAATAAAGAACTCTTGACGTTGGTGAAGAAGCGAAAGATCTATTTTGTTCACGTTTTTCGTATCAATATGTAAGGCTTCCTCCAGTTGATTTTCCAAGGTAAAAGGGGAATTTGCGCCAGTGGTTGGAGATCGGAAGTACAGCCGAATTGGTGAGACTGGTCCAGGATAGGGATATGTTCGAGGAAATGGTCAACAACCTCCTAAAAGGAGATGCTTTATTTTGTTTTTTTTTATAATTTCACCATCCCTTGAAGATGGTACCAGTAGTGCGGTTCTAAAATTGACGGTTGTGGTGTTTCTGCCGGCCAGTGACGGCATCTTGGCGGCTGCGGCAGATAAGTTATCAGTGTTTATACATAGTAAAATTATTATTAATCGCACTTTATTGCTGTTATTTGTTTTGATCCCGGGCGTCAAGGTCGCTCGAGATGGAGCAGAAAACAGTACAGCACACCCCGCAAATACCCGCATTTACCTATACACATTTTAAATAAATGTGGATTACTAATATAATTAGGCATATTAGTTCACACATAGAAGATGATTGTGTGGGATTTGAACCCACATCCCCAGGCTTACACGGCCGGTGTACTAACCCCAACGCACCTGATTGACGTTCAATCCAAAAATAGACGTAAATGTGGATTAATTATTATTTTCTAGATCCAACCGGGTTACTTTAAACACTGTTTATTCAATAATTGACATCGATGAATCGATTCAGTTATAGTTACTGTTTACTAATTATTCGATTATGCCCATCACTAGTTCATGTTTATAGTACACGGTGCATCGAGTTTGACTGTTTATTATTCGTCCGTGGCAGCGTTGCTTGGCATTCGAAAAATTCATGGCATTTTTCACACACGCGCCGCACTCCCCCAATGTCACATGCTAAAAAATACAATTATTAAAAAAAAAAAAAACAAATTGAAATTCATTGCCGTGCCGGGGCAAAGGATGTCGTTGGCGGATCTTGCCGCCCGCGGATTGTCTGCGGCAGTGGTCCCCAACCCTATGCCCGCGGGCACCGTGGCGCCCGCCGACCGTTTTACGTGTGCCCGCCGCTGTGCGACAGCGATAAAAAAATATCAAAGTTTACAATAAAAGGTTGTGAAAAATATTAATATTTAGTAACAGAGAAATAAAGCGAAAATAATTATATTTTTATATTAACACACTAAAAGCGGGGCGGGTATTAATACCCGCTTCGCTGACTGCTGTCTAAAGGCGGGGCAGGTACAGAAATACCTGTTTGAATGTGTTTACACTAAAAGCGGCATAAGGTCAATTTACTCTTTAGGTTTACAGCTCGTAATGTTTGTTTAGACTCGTCAACGTTATTTCTTTGTTATTTGTTTATAAAATAAAGATAGGGAACAATAAATTTCGTCTTGTTATTGTTTTCATGCCGATCACTCATAATTTAAATGTTTACGCAGAGGGTGGCCATTTTGTAATTGAGACGGCCACCACCCCTGTTTTAAAATAAATTTTAAAATTTAAATTGTATGCAAAATAAACTATTGATATACTAATTAACTCGAAGTTGCTAAACGGAAAATGTGTAGACTAGATTTTACGCGAATTTTGCCCGCTACGCACACCAGTTTAGTCAATATGGTTACCCGCCTATAGTGTGTTAATAATGATTATATTTTTGGAATTAAATATTTTTGTGCATTGTATGTACTATTGACTACGCCCAACTATGAATATACCTGGAAAAAATAAATGGTGACCGCCGCCCGATCGGCATTCTAGAATGTGCTCTTGGGTGAAAAAATGTTGGGAACCCCTGGTATACGGTCTCGGCGCGCGACCACAGACAATGCCATTTCTTCAGACATTCGGCCGAGCGGGCCGCGGAAGGCCGCGGCAAGGCCGCCCGGCGGCGCGGAGCCCCCCCAGACCCCCCGAGACTCCCCGAGACCCCCCGAGACCCCCCGAGGCCTCCCGAGTCTCCCCCCCCCTCAAGGCCCCCCCGAGGCCCCCCGGGGGCACCGCGGGGGCGCAGGGGCCTCACCAAAAACCGAGCAACGTTTCTAACAGTAAATTGTGTGCTCGCAAGTTTTGGGTGACGCCGATATTAGATTGTGTTGTACTGCGTTTTAATATGATGCTTCCGACGTTTCAGTCTCGGTATCGGATTCACAATAACAATACACGGATTTGCGATTCAATTTGATGCTTACTTGATAGCACAGCAAGATCCCGCTACAGAGACACAAGTCATATTAAAAATAGTACATTCTAGAATAATAGTGTTTATGTATGTCCGCACAGTCGTCATGATTGAATTTAATTTCGGGCGTATATATTCTTCTTCTGTTGCCTCTCCTAATAGAAGGTTGGTGACCATTTCCTCGAACATATTCCTATCCTTGGCCAGTCTCATCAATTCGGCTGCACTTCCGATCTCCAGCCACTGGCGCAAATTCCCATTTTACCTTCGATTTTCCCTTGGACAATCAGCTGGAGGATGCCATATTTATTGTTATGAAAAACCGCTTCCGCTTCTTCACCAGCGTTAAGAGTTCATGATACAGCCACAATTTCAAATGTCTTAATTCTTCGCATAGTAGCTGTCTTCAGAGTCAAAGCTTCGACTTCGTAAAGGCGAACTGAGACGACATAACATTTGGTGTATATATATATGGTATAATATATATTATAAGTATTATTACACTGACCTTCCGTAATTACAAGCGGAAAACTTATCTTAGTCTATGATGGTTATCTGCGTGAGTTTTAATCTGACCTTAACCAGAGTAAACTTATCTTATCTAGTCTGACCTTATCTCGACTAATCCGCAGCTCACCTCGCGTTACTGAATTCGTTGTAGATCTGACATGCAACCCGAACCAAGTGCAAAACAAATACTTATAATTCATAGTTAACACTAATGGTATTGTAATCTATATATTGTGTCAATATATATGCAATATCATAAAAAAAAAAAACGATTAGATAGTATTATTTTAATTTTTTTTCGGTGAAATTAAAAGATGACATAGTAAATTCTAACAGGTGACAAGTTTAAAAAAAATATTTTACAGATAATATCTCGTCGTTTCGCGTGCGAATCGACCAAAAAATTAAAAAAGATTTTCACGTCGTTGCGTGTGCGAATCTGTTAAATCGAATCAAACCTAACCTAACCTAACCTTACCCAAAAAAAAAAATGGTAAAGAAGGCCTCGCAGCCGCCAAGGTTCCAGGAAGGCAGTCCGGAGCGCCGCGACCTCCGATCACCGCTTCGGCAATGACTCCGCGGTCGCGGCTGTACAGACTACGTAAAACTCACGTCTCGATTACAAATCGAAAACTGGCGATCCCTGGAAGCCTCTGCACGCGTTTGAGGCTATACAGACTACGTAGATATCACCCTAAAGGCGCGGTATCACCCGGAAACACGAACTGCGCATCCCGCGAGAAACGCAAAATATTAGTGTCTTTAATGTCTATGTAATAGAAAAATGAAGGATTTATTCGAATTTGCGCTTCAGGCTTTACAGACTACGCAGACTATCATCTTGTGTGTCGGAAACACAAACTACACATCCCGCCCGGAAATATTTCGCAGTCATTGTGTCTTTGTAATTAAGGGTTATTATGAATTAAGCCATGGGCGTGCGGTTGAGGCTATACAGACTACGTGGACTATACAGATATATGTTCTTAAACGTTTTAGAGCCATGAGGAATTCTGTTAGGTTAGGCTAGGTCAATATATTACAATCAGCGTAGTCAAAATAGCCGATTGATTAGTATACTGTCGAATTGCGTGACCTTGAACGTTTTCATCTGCTGATAGTTATATAATATAATATTGAGATTTGGTCTCGAAATGCGTAGTCAATAAAGCCCGATTGTGTAGCACTGCATGACCTTGAGTTTTCGCATGTACGTTATTAACGCGAACATATCTGTAATGCGAATAATGAGTTTTGATCCTAGACATGACGATGTGTGGCCTGAGCCAATCGGCGTAGTCAATACAGCCGGTGCAACCTTGAATGTTGCAAACACAGTTGTATAATAGAAAATTGAGACTCGGTCTTGGAGGGGCGAATTAGGTAATGGAATCACAATCGGCGTAGTCAATACAGCCGGTGCGGCGGGTGTGTGCGCAGCTGTACCGCGTGTATTGGCAGCACTTGCGAAGTAGGTCGCGGCGCGGCATTGAGGTTGACATTGGCACCGGATTTCGAAACGTTTTCTATCCGAGGCGCTCCTAGGCGGGACGCCTTGCGCAAGCCATTTCACTTCCACGATGACACAAATAGCCCCCAGTGTTGCGCTTTATCCCAATACTCTTTGATAGATCGATCCCACTGTCGGGAGAAGGATAGTTCATGGCGAAAGTCACACATGATCAAGTTTAGTGTGAAGAGTGAACGCAGCAGGACCGGTGCAGATGAAAATCATATTTCAGTAGTAGACACGTTGACTGCGACTGCGAGATAATTCGTAGATTGCGTTCTTTTCTAATATGGATAGATGGGTTCTGGGAAAAGAACAAAACATCAATGCTTGCATGAAAAGAAAATGTATTAACATGTTGACTGCCAGATAACTCGTAGATTGCGTTCTTTTCTAGGACCACAACTACGAGTTAACTAAACTCCGAATATATCATAATATCGATATATGGCATCTGGGAAAATAACAAAACATCAATGCTGACTTGCATGAAAAGAAAATGTATTAGCACGTTGACTGCCAGATAACTCGTAGATTGCGTTCTTTTCTAGGACCCCAACTACGAGTTATCTCATCTTTGTTTACTTGCCATTTTTGCGCAGCTATGATTAAACTCCGAATATAGCATGATATCGATATATGGCTACTGGGAAAAGAATAAAAAATCAATGCTGGCTTGCATGGGCAGAAAATTTATTAACACGTTGGCTGTTCGTAGATTGCGTTCTTTTCTAGGACGCCAACTGCGAGTTATCTCGTCCTTGTTTACTTGCCATTTTTGTCGGAATACATCAGTGCTAATTTCGATAGATGGCTTCTGGGAAAAGAACAAAACATCAATGCTTAGCTTAGCTTGCACGAACAGAAAATTTATTAACACGTTGACTGCCAGATAACTCGTAGACTTCATTCTTTTCTAGGACGCCGACTACGAGTTATCTCGTCCTTGTTTACTTGCCATTTTTGTCGGAATATATCAGTGCTAATATCGATGTAGATGGCTTCTGGGAAAAGAACAAAAAATCAATGCATAGCTTAGCTTGCATGAACAGAAAATTTATTAACACGTTGACTGCCGATTAGAAGATAACTCGTAGGTTGCGTTCTTGTCTAGGACGCTAACTACGAGTTATCTCATCCTTGTTTACTTGCCATTTTTGTGCTCAAACTCGGAATATATCATAATATCGATATATGGCTTCTGGGAAAAGAACAAAAAATCAATGCTGGCTTGCATGAACAAAAAAATTTTCAGCTTTCAGCTTTAGCAAAGCTAAAGATTTTGATGATAACTATGCACTAGAATTAGAGTTTTTAATAATACAATGTGATTGAATTAATCAAATTGTCATTTTAGGCCAGATTTCTGAAAATCTTTGTGTCAGTCAACGTGTTTATACCGCTCAAGTGCATTTAACGGAATATGAATTGCTTCAACCATTTCACTCCCACGATGATACAAATAACCGGATTTGTATTGCGATTTATCAGAATGACCGTTGCGCAATTGATTTTGCTATCGCAAGGAAGGACAGTTGTCGGCGAAAATCACACTTCTGCAATTATGGTGCAATTTATCTGAATACAAAGGGCGAACAGTTTAATTCATTTTACCACTCAAAAGGACAGTTAATGGTAAAAAAATCATACTTGAGCAATCGATGCCGTTGTATTGATTTAATTTATTGTCGTGATGACAGTTGTTGGAGAAGAAGACAGGATCAGCTTATCAAAATAATGAAGGATAGCTCTCGGCAAAAATAATTTTTTAATCAATTATAGTGCAATTCATCGAAATATACATTGCGCAATTCATTTTACAATAGCTAGGAAGGACATATTTTTTTCAATTAACTAGTTTGGCCAACTAAGATTTTTTTTGATTTTGCCTACGAGATATGTTGGCAAAACATATTTTTATTAAAAAATATTTTCTATCAAAAATATTGGACACATCACAAAGAAATCCGCTATAGGTATATTTATTGGTATTTTAGCATATTGGAATATTTCGCTTCCACGATAGTACAACTGACCTTTTTAATTAAGTTCAAAATGTTGTTTGCACAGTTAGTTTATTGTTGTGAGGAAGGACAGTTTATGTAACAAAAATTACAGGGCAATTTATTGTAGTGTTCGCAATTCTTTTTTTATTTCCACGATGACACAAACAACCGGATGTAGATCAAAATGAATATTGCACAGTTGTTATTTTTATTATTCTTGTACAAACCCTTTCACTTCCACGATGACACGAACAATCGGGTCAATATTGCAATAGATCAAAGTCGATGTTGCACAATGGATTTTACTATTTTGAGGAAGGACTATAAAGAAATAAAATTTAAAAAAAACACAGTCGCAAGTATTTGAGCTCCGCTTGCCCACTTGCCTTTTTACGATTATGAAAAGCCTTAGAATTAATTTCAAATGAATATTTTTCATCGTTCACAGGGCAAACAAAATTCCACTTTCGTAGTGATAACTTATATTTATAAAATGGGGTACTTGAATAAATAAATATATAATTATATTCTTAATTACGGATAAGCAATGTTCATTAATAAATTTATTCTGAAATTAGTATTATATAAATTTAATTATTGTTTTCCGAGGGCGTTTATTTTTTGTGAACTATGTGTTATATTTATTTTATTTTTTTTGACATAGAGCCTAAGTTTTTTTGCAGGATTGATGTTTTTTTTTTTTGTTGTTTCGTATATATTTATAATTTAATAATACCGTGCGGCCTGTTCTAGTTTCATTCCATCAAATCTGTTATTATGTCTGAAGTAATTAGAGAAGGAATCACGTAACACCAGTAACAGAAAATACACGTTGGATCTGCATACATCTGCATTTTTTTAATTGAAAAAACAATTACGAGTATAATTTTAAACAGGTGACTAAATGAAAAAATCACAAAAAAAGTTTTTTTTTTATACATTTTAAGGCGCATCGGAAATGATGTTGAATGGGTTTTGAATTTATTAGATTGCCTGAAATTTAAATGAATAATATGAAACCATTAATTTATTTTAAAAAAGTAGTTTTCACGCTCGCCTTGATTATTTTGGACGAGGCGAAATTTTTATAATAATGCTTTCTCAAGGTAACAAACAATCAAAGGTGAAAAATGTATTATTCTCTTGGATTCGTGCCTCAAGGTCAACCGCATTGCAAACGAAGTTGAAACGGATGTACTACGGTTTTTTAAATTTTATTATCCGAGAAAGGGTTCATACCTGAAAAATAATTATTTATCTTTATTTAGTAATGCTTCTAATTAGATAATGTAATCGGAATAACTCTGTTATTGGTAAAACGATCTAAAAATAATTTATTTGCGATTAAGTCATTTCACATTTCTCATTTCCAGCGTCAGCGGAAGGTCGAATATGAAGCATTGGAAAATTAACTAATAATAATGATAGCATTGCTTTTAATAGTGGTTTTTAATTGTCCCAGAGTTTTGAAATACGCAGGTACACCCAGCTCACCTGGTAATTGGCGTGGGCAAATTTAAAAACAATTAATAACATGACCAATTACAGGTGCGACCTTACACCTAGCATACAGGTTTGCTAGGCGCAAAGCATTCGAAATGCTTTCCCGAACAAACGTGCATTTTCTCGTCGTTTCATTTGAAAGTAAAAAATTGAGATCTTTGTAACATATTCGTTTTATATATATATATATATATATATATATATATATATCTTACAATCTTATCGTACAAACTAATATGCATTAATTGTACAGATTTTATTTATTTATTAATTTATTTTATACTTTACGTGTTCGTGTGTTCAATTATAAAGATTTTAAAGTTGCAAAGTTGCTGATGTTCGTAGAAAAATTGCTAGACGTGATCATCGGGCAGACATTTTCCATCTTGAGACGGCTTAGGTAATAACTTTCACTTATCAAAACTAAAACGAAATGATATTTTTATGTAAAATAGCAACATTTATTATCGGTGCTGTGAAATTCTCGTAATAGGATAGAATATGATAAAGGTAAGAATTCTTCATCGCGAAACGTCATCCGACGCGAGACGCCACAGTAGAAATTGTTCGGGTAAATAATAAAAAAAAAACGTGAAATTATTATTAAAATAATAATGTTTGTACAGAGATAATCAAGTACTTTAGTTTGAGAATAAATTATGTATGCAATTCCGCATCCACGATAGCTTTCTCCTTTTAATGTCTTATTTGCCTTGGATTATAGACTACAACATTTAAAAATATGCCCAGAATACCTTACCGATATAAATCAACTTAAAAAATGTCACATTTTCATATTTTTGTTAACACTTTAATGAACTTCTTATATAAAATAATTTGTATATAAATTATAATCGAGAACTCTGTTATTTAGATTTAATTATAGAATATGTCTTAATAAAATAATCAGTTATATATTATAAGATTTTATATAGAAGCTGCGTTAGTGCAATTTTATATATATGAAATTCAATATTTTTGACAGAGAGTACTTGGTGGAATTCCATTTTAATATTTTCAGTAAAATACTTGAATATTTTTGAATAAAATACTTGAGTGATTATCCACATTTTAATTTTTATTAGTGACCGGTTTCGCCAACAAAAAATTTTTTTTTCGCCTAATAAAAAAGTGGAAAATCACTCAAGTATTTTATTAAAAAATATTAAAATGGAATTCCACCAAGTACTCTCTGTCAAAAATATTGAATTTCTTAAAATACTTTAGTGATTTTCCACATGTTCGTTTTTATTGGTGACCGGTTTCGCCAACCTTTCACTGTTTGATAATGCCAACGCGAAAGGTTGGCGAAACCGGTCACAAATATAAACGAACATGTGGAAAATCACTCAAAATATTATATATATGACGTATTAGAAACTTGCTAATTATTGATATATTTAATGTGAAGGAAAATCTTAAATCGTGTAAAATAAAAACTTACGTGCAAATAATTTGAAAATGTATTGATACATTTTTATTTTAAAATACAATGAAAAAATATTTTCAAAGAAATACGAGTTAATTTGTTTCATTGACAGAAAGATTTGAATATATATTTATTTTTTATTGGAGATATTTATTTTTTATTTAAAATTCAATTATAAATTAGCTTGCTTAAAGCAAGGCTCTACGTTGAAATCATACATATTTAAAAATTATAGTAAAAAAAAAAATGCACTAAAAAAAAAAACACGACGAGTTATTGTTTACATTGAGGATTGCGAAAATGTATGAATGATGGATATTATATTTCAAAGTCAGACGCGAATTGGCATTTAGTTTGGAGCTGCAAGGCTGAGGGTTCACTGGATGCAGAGGACCTCGGAGACTCCTCCTCCTCCACGGCTGCAGAAAGAAGTCTTGCCGGTCTGCTCCGGAGACGCACGCCACGCCTGCTGATGCTGGCTGGGAGTTCTCAGACTCCTCTGAGTGCACAGATCTCAAATACCTTGAGGATGACTGCTAAACATGTTGACACTGGCTCTGTGAGTGGGAGACATCCACAGTCAAAAAATCTGAACTATACTATAACAATATAGACTCATGTGAAATGGCGATATGTGCAGGACTTTTCTCTTTTAGAATATATTTAATTTTAACCGCGATATACTGTTTAATGGCTGTTTATGGCTAGAAGATTACAATCATTTTTGTTAATAATGTCCTACGTAGCCAATCAGTTTAAAAAAGCAATAAAAGCAACAAATATTTTTAGGGTTGGTTTTCGTCAGTTCATGCGTAAATGTTTTTTTTTTCCGAGCGAGAAAAATGTAGATTTATTAAATAATAAACATTTGATTGATGATATTCTGTTTCGCTATAATAATTGCTATAAAATATTTTATACTTCCGCATTTTCGCCCACACAGGGTTATTGTTTGTACAATAGTTTTTAGCATAAAAGTATAAATTTCAAACGGCCTTGATAATTGCTGTTTTGTTTAGAGTACTACAGTTTGTTGAGTAAAATCAATCATCAATATATTTGTATTCCATTTTAATTATTTAAATAGAATAAAAATACGTGAGTGATTATTCCAAATGTTAATTTTAATTGGTGACCGGTTTCGACAACCTTTCCACATTGGCACTATCAAACTGATTTTGATAATGATGAATTCAAGCAAACTTTTAGAGCAGGTATGTACGATTATCGAATATACGAGTATCTTAAAGCATGGACTAATAAAAAAAACATCATCATCAAAATAAATATTCCATTTTCCAGTGTGTGATAGATACTATATTTGTATGAATGGTTGTAATAGGTGAGGTTAGGTAACCCAACCCATAGGAAGAATTATAATTTCCTAGAGCCAGTATGTAATAGATACTGTATTTGTATGAATGGTTGTAATAAGTGAGGTTAGGTCACACAAATGACGAAAAATTTTTTTTATTAAATTTTATTTATTTTTTTTTTTTTCAGATTTAGTGATGCATTCTGACTTGCGGGGTTGAAAAATGTTTTTTGAATTATTTCCTTTTGTATCAGAAAGGAGGCGGCCGCACGCGCCGATCCTTGCGCAACGATCGGGATCTATTTGTAAACCCACGCGCTATATGAGTCAAGGCCTAATCTGTGAGCGTCACTTTACTGGCGACCTTTCAGTGCTTCCCGAACCGTGGCCCGCCGCGCCCACGAGGCCTCGCCTGGCATACACGTGGCCGACGCGTGCGCGATGGAAACACCAACAATCTAAATAAAAAATCTAATAACGTAATTAAAAAAAATATATATTCATGGTATTCGCGTCCTTTCTGATACAAAAGGAAATAATTCACAAATATATTTTTTAAATATTTTCCAACCCCGCAAGTCGGAATGCATCACTAAAACAGAAAATATAAAAAAAAAAAAAACGTGAATTCATAAAAAAAAAAAAATTTCGCCGTTTGTGTGACCTAACCTCACTTATTACAACCATTCATACAAATACAGTATCTATTACATACTGGCTCTAGGAAATGGAATATTTATTTGAGTTTATTAACAAATGTTGATGATGATGATGATTTTTTTAATAGTCCATTAATAATTGCTGCATACCTGCTGTAAAAGTTTGCTTGAATTCATTATAATTCTTCCTTTGGGTTGGGTGACCTAACCTCACCAATTACAACCATTCATACAAATAAGGTATCTATTACACACTGGCTCTGGAAAATGGAATATTTATTTTGATGATGATGATACTCATATATTCGATAATCGTTCATACCTGCTCTAAAAGTTTGCTTTTATCAAACTCACTATCAAAATCAGTTTGATAATGCCAACGTGGAAAGTTTGTCGAAACCGGTCACCAATCAAAATTAACATTTGGGAAAATCACTCAAGTATTTTATTCTATTCAAAAAATTAAAATGAAATACAAATATATTGATGATTGATTTTACTCAACAAACTGTAGTACTCTAAACAAAACAGCAATTATCAAGGCCGTTTGAAATTTATACTTTTATGCTAAAAACTATTGTACAAACAATAACCCTGTGTGGGCGAAAATGCGGAAGTATAAAATATTTTATAGTAATTATTATAGCGAAACAGAATATCGTCAATAAAATGTTTATTATTTAATATATCTACATTTTTCTCGATCGGAATAAAAAACATTTACGCATAAACTGACGAAAACGACCCCTAAAAATTTTTGTAAAATATTTGTTGCTTTTATTACTTTTTTAAACTGATTGGCTACGTAGGACATTATTAACAAAAATTTTTGTAATCTTCTAGCCATAAACAGCCATTAAACAGTATATCGCGGTTAAAATTAAATATATTCTAAAAGAGAAAAGTCTAGCACATATCGCCATTTCACATGAGTCTATATTGTTATAGTATAGTTCAGATTTTTTGACTGTGGATGTCTCCCACTCACAGAGCCAGTGTCAACATGTTTAGCAGTCATCCTCAAGGTATTTGAGATCTGTGCACTCAGAGGAGTCAGAGAACTCCCAGCCAGCATCAGCAGGCGTGGCGTGCGTCTCCGGAGCAGACCGGCAAGACTTCTTTCTGCAGCCGTGGAGGAGGAGGAGTCTCCGAGGTCCTCTGCATCCAGTGAACCCTCAGCCTTGCAGCTCCAAACTAAATGCCAATTCGCGTCTGACTTTGAAATATAATGTCCATTATTTATAAATTTTCGCAATCCTCAATGTAAATAATAACTCTTCGTGTTTTTTTTTAAACTGAGTGTAATTTATAAATATTGGAAATTAATAAATTACTACTAACACATAACCTTGTGGTACTGTTATAATATTTTCATTAATACTATGCAAAATGTCTAAACTTTTCAAAATATTGCGTCTATGCTGTGCGATGTCTTGCTCAGATATGTCAACAACATGACGTCACCATTTTCAAGGTACTTCCCGGCAATCGCAGTTGTGGTGGTGTTTAATTTTAATAACCTTTTTTTAAAACTATATGTAGTTGAAAGATCTGCATAACGTTTAGAATCATTATATATAAATATATATTATATACACGTACAAATAACAAAGATGAGTCATTGTATATAACGGTATGAAAGAAAAAAAAACACCCTCAGTGGAAATTTGAGCTCATATATTTAAAAGTGAAGGATTGTAATCGCAGGGTGTTTTAAAGGTCGAGAGGCCACATGAGAATTATGGGTGGACAGTTTACAGTTACGCTAATCTTGATGAAAATTTGTTGTTATTTATAATTTTATTTAATTTTCTCGCTTCTAACTTTCCACCGCAAGTGCGAGAATTTTTATTTATTTATACACGAAAGTCATCCACAAATGTTTCGAACATTTTCGTGCGTGGAATTGCATTGTTGAGTTGCAGGGGAGGGAGGGTGTGTTATGCTAAAGGTTAGGTAAATTGAGGTTAACCAAATCATCGATAAGTAAACTGGACTGTAAGTACTGGAAGTAATAAAAGATCACTGTGAAATTCGTGCGAGAAGATCACCTAAGTCGGAATTTGTTGAGTTGCAAGGGAGGGAGGGTGTGTCATGCTAAAGGTTAGGTTAACCAAATCATTAGATAAGTAAACTGGACAATAAGTACTGGAAGTAATAAAATATCACTGTGAAATTTGTGCGAGAAGATCGCCGAAATCGGCACTGTTGAATTGCAAGGGAGGGAGGGTGTGCTAATGCTAATGGTTAGGTAAATAAAGGTTAGGTTAGGTTAGGCTGAATTTCACAGTGACTAGGTAGGTCACTGTGAAATTAGTGCGAGAAGATCGCCTAAGTCGGCACTGTTGAGTTGCAAGGAAGGGAG
Organism: Atopsyche davidsoni; assembly: GCA_022113835.1. Lineage (NCBI taxonomy): Eukaryota > Metazoa > Arthropoda > Insecta > Trichoptera > Hydrobiosidae > Atopsyche > Atopsyche davidsoni. The sequence continues at coordinate 6,076,799 of JAILWY010000020.1, read as the reverse complement.
GGTGTGTCATGCAAACGGCTAGGTAAATGAAGGTTAGGTTAGGTTAGGTTGAATGTGAAATTCGAGAAGATCGCCTAAGTCGGGTAAGTGAGTAATGAGGAGGGGAGGCCCCGCAAGGCCCCACATAATGTCAATGCTGGCGCTGATCGGCGCCGCCACTGCAATCCGTGATAAGATAAACCAGCGCGGCCTCGCGCCGAGGTCCCCGCGGCTCCGGAACCGTGGCTCGCGGGGTCCCTTCACAAGCTTCAGCCTACTTGTCACGTGTTTTTATGACGTCATTGAGTTTGCGTTACATTATGAAATGACTGTTATTTTTTTCAAATTTGTGAAAATTATTATTGTGGGTGATTTGCAGCTTTATAGCTTAAAAACACCCTGTGACGTCATCAAAGCATATTTTACAAAGAACCGCTTTATTGGACTTGTCACCGCTCGTGATGACGTCATGGATTTTTATTATTTCATGAATAGTCGTGATTTTATAACAGAATTGAAAAAATCATTTGATTAGAATATTTCGATATTTTCTGAGTCGTTCATGGGCGCGAGAAAAACCCGGCAATTATCACAACAAAAAATATAAAAACACAAATGTTCAGGAGATTACGTTAATTTCGCCTTCCGAGGCATTCTTTCAACTAAAGAGTGCCTGAAGAAGTCAACGAAAGGCGAAAGTGCTGACAAACAAAGATTATCGTTATCTCATAGCTGTTTGGCTGTTCATAACTGTTGTTATCGCGTTTTCCCTCAAAATCACTCCGAAAAGGTTGATATATTAAAATGAAATGATTTTTTTATTTTGTTACAGCTTGGCGATAAACTGTGGTCATGAATTGATAGATGTGACAAAAGTAAAACATCCACGGCAGCCTGGTTTGATTTGTGATACTCCATGGCTGTTGTTGCCATGCGCGGACGCAATGTTTGAGATTCATTTCCCAACGTGGAAGGCAATTCCCCTTCCTATGAAACGTGTTTTTCTGTTAGTAAACAGTTTTTTTTTCGTTTCTAGGCCACACATTTGAATTTTTACGTATTTTCATGATTTATAACATGAAATTTGCTTTTTTGCACATGTATTTTTGTTAAATTTGTTTTAAATATTAAAAAAATAATACTGATATTCATTATTATCGATTGTTGACTCGGTAGTAGTTGTCTCTTATAAGACGCTTATATTTTTAAATTATTAACTATTTCAAGCTATTGACAGAAAAGTGAATAAATATCAATACTCGTAAATATTCATATATGTGAATATATATACAGTAAAAGTTGAGTTTATTTGGGTTCTTGGGTGTTGAGGTGCTTCAAGAATCTAAAACAATCATCGTCTTGTCACCTTCATATTAAAACTTTATTTATTGTTGATTGTAAAATTTAACACCATCACACACATTCCCAAGATCAACAACATAAATAAAAATGTTATAAACTATTCGACTATACGGATATATACATATATTTATTTATTTATTTATAGTCGTCAATATATTTTCGCGAAATTTATTGTGGTATTATATTTATATTCATTCAATTAATCTGTCACATAACTTGATATATTGTTAAACATAATTTACAAAACTTCGTGTATTAAATAATCTGTTCTACAGCCACAAGTTGTAATTATAAATTAACATTTAAAAGAAAGGAAAATTATAGTAAACCGAGCTTAAATCGCAGCTTAAAAGTTAAAAAAAAACGGTATAAAGAATACTGTGGTAAAAATAGATTTATTGATTTTATATAATTACTAATATGATGAGGCACATAGAAGATGATTTAAAGAAACTCTCAGAAAAATATCATCGTGATTTGTGTGGGATTTGAACCCACATCCCCTGGCTTACATGGCCGGTGTACTAACCCTTGTACTAACGAATCACTTCCGTACTCAACATATGAACCAATAAACCCGTAATGGGTAATACATACATATAAATAGCCGATTGGCTAAAAGACTTCGAACCCTCAAAGTGACTTATGTTGAAATAATTTCAGTCAATTTTAATTTTTACGCTACATCATAAATTTTATGATAATACCAGAAATATTGTGTTTTTTTTTGGTTATGTATTTTCTATTTTAAACACGCCCGGTTGCCATAACGCGGCTGCGCCAAACCGATTCTTTAAATTACACCATTAAGGAGTGTCGTAAAAGAAAGGGAAATAAAGCTAATAGTGGAGGTAATGTTGTTTATTATTGCTGCCGGAGGGGGCCGGTGGGCGGGCGGGGCGCGCCAGACAGGGACGGCGATACCGGATAGATATTATTGATTAAACGAGTATAATGTGTGCACACAACGATCTCGGAGAACTTCCAGCCCTTCTTCCGTGCCTGCCAGCAATAGCGGTGCGGGTGTTGGCTCGTGTCTTCCGACGTTTCGCTCCCGCTTTTGGGACCATCTTCAGGGCCATTCCTGAAGATTGTGCAAATATCTTATTTAACTTATTTATCTTATGAACCGAAAGGTTGAATGAGGCGTATTACTGTGTAGCACAACCCCCATTGGAATTATTGAACTTTTCAAGGTGAGGGGGCTCCTGCTACTGTTCCTGATCTAAAGGATGTATAATAATGCTATTGGGCAGCAGCAATACGCAAATTTTTACGTCAAATATAAAACTGCTGTGTAGAAGGACCCACGAACACTGGTTCAGCATGAGTATATGCTCGGTAAGATGGTCGCCAACCTCCTATGAGGAGAGGCACTTGATGAAGAAGAAGCACAACACCGAAGAAAATCTATGTTTATCTGATAGAAGCATGCGAACACATTCCAGTAGGGTGTATTGGAAATATGTTTAAGTTATGTATAACTTTTAATTTATAACAATTTAATTTAAGATAATAGAAGTAGAGAATTTATTATCCTTAAAAAAAAAATGGCCTTCTCAACATTGTTCAACAGTTGATCTGGATTTAAATTTTCGTCATTTCATGCTAATAGCCTGCATTCGAGCGCACCTATGCAAAGTCGGAAACCACGTGGCCTTCAATTATTTGCTATGTCGAGAAATGATTATGCTATATTTATATTTTAACATTTTCACACACTAAGGCGGTTCAACATTTTATTGGAAACGATTTATTTGACTACGTGCAAATCAAAGAGTGTATAGACTAGATTTCACACGTGCAATCTTACGCGAATTTCGTCCGCTTCGCACATCAGTTTATTCAATTTGGTTACCCGCTTAAAATATAATATAAGCTATTATGTAACAATAACATTTAATTTATTTACAAAAATCTCACAATTAACTCGGAGTTGCTAAACGCAAGGAAAAAAGTGCAAATCAAAGAGTGTACGGACTAGATTTCGCACGCGCAATTTTACGCGAACTTTGCCACATCAGTTTAGTCAATTCGGTACCCGCTTAAAGTGTGTTTTAATAAATGTAAATGTAATTTTTTTTTTGATGTTTTTTGATGCTGAAAAAAATAAATACTTATTAACAACACCGCCGCTCAGACAGCACGTGTCCGCCCCCGCCCCCGCCCCCACCTGCGCCCCCACATCCGCCCCCATCTGCGCCCCCGCCCCGTGACCTGCCTTGAACCCTGGCCCAAGGACGCGGGGCGGCGGGGGACTGGGGCAACGTGGGCGCCCGTGTTGTGGCACCGCTGCTGGGGGGGCTCGCCCGCCGGCTGCGAGGAATCATATTTGTTTTCCATCTATTTTATATATATATATACACACACACACACACACATACATACACACATATATATATATATATAGATTAATTGAAAAAATCAGGGATCACTGGATTCGTTGGATATGCTAAACACACTGGTCGTCCAAAAACAAGCCGTTCAAATGTCAATATCGGAGTGTCGGTGACAATCCAGGAACCTCACTTCGGCGTCGTGGACAAGAATTGCAAATTTCAAGAAGCTCTCTACAGCGTATACTAACTAAAGATCTGTGTTTCCGTGCTTACAGAATTCGATTAACACAAGAATTGAAGCCTAATGACCGAGACGAAGTTAAAACACTATTCCGACCATATTTTGTATGAAATTTTCAATATATATATATATATATATATATATATACTAGAAATGTTGAAATGTAGCCCGTCACAGAATGACGTATTCGATGAACGATGCAATAGCGTTTGAACATATGTTTGGCTGAATACTCGAATTTTAAATAGACGCTGCTCATTTAAAAAACTTACTGAACTTCAGCGTTGTATCTTTTATATATATATAGGGTACAGCGTTGTATATCTCAAAAAGAGTATCACATCTTCAAGCTTACACGGATGGTGCACTGACTTTTGTGCTAACGAGCCACTGCAATTAATCGAGAATTTTTAACAATCACACCCTACGAGTGAACCGACGTACTTATTATGCCAATAAAATATTGTGTGACTTGCAATACTAGACTTTTTTTTAAACCAAAGTACTGAGTGAAGCATTTAATCAGATCTGGATAACATCATCTTTTCGAAATAATTTTCCATTTTGCTTTCTTATAATCAACAATAGAAAAAAATACTTGATTACTAGTAGTTTTTGTTTTACTGAACCAACAAATACCCGATGCTCTGTCTGGACACCCTATGTATGTATGTCCATACCATGGAGATTCACCAAATGTCATGTCGTCTCAGTTCTCCTTTATGGAGTCGAAGCTTGGACAATCAAGACAGCTACTAAATGCGGCTGCATAGGAGAATCCTTATCATGGACTGACCACGTCACAAGTGAGAGTCTTTCTTTCACAGAATGCGCAATGAAAGGGAACTCTTGGCATTGGTAAAGAAGCGAAAGGTCTCCTATTTTGCTTGTCCAGCTCTCCAGCTGCTTGTCACTAGGAAATATCGTAGGAAAAGGGGACATCGGAAGAAGGAAGTTCACGTGGGTACGGAATTTGCGCCAGTGGCTGGAGACATGTTTGGGGAAATGGTTACCAACCTCCTATGCGGGGAAGCAAGAGAAGAAGAATATATCCATACAAGCAATAAAGCATAGGTTGCCCTTATGAATTTTAGTAAACAAGTTATACAATACATTCGTGGTAGTGATTTATTAGGTTCATTGAGCCTAACTGCTTGCCGCGATATCGGAGTCTCCACACGCCACTGATGACGGAAGTCCAATTACTGTGTCGTTCAACTCATTTCAATTGGCAGGGGTTTGTGCTGCAGCAGTTGAAAAAACACGACGATTTCAACGATATTTTATTGTCAAAATGATTCTGTCGAATCGTGTTGTCTGACGTTCGTAATTTTTCGCCCCCCTCGCCAGCTAACCACCCCCGCCCCTCGAGACCTACCCAAGCCGCCCACGACCTAGAAACAAACCGACCCCCGACTAATGCACCCCCCCCGCGGGGAAAAAGAGTGATGATAACAGAAGTATTCATATCCGTAATGGTTTTTTTAAATCCGGATAAAATACAGCCTTAAAACATTGAACATAAAAAAAATAATACCTATAGCACAATATTATACATTTAAGGTGTTTATGGGTTTTTTTTTTTAATTAAGGAATCCGGTGAATTTCTGGCTCCATTCTGTGGAGTGTCTTTCAGGTAACGAGTGATACAAAAATATATCGCTAGTATTATATTGTAATTCGAGATCATCAGCATTACAAACGACGATACTACAGGGCCACTTTTATTTTCGATCAAAAAATATTTATTTTCGAAACACACTGTATATAAATAGAAATTGTATTTATATAAATGGTAATGTGTGTTGAAGTGAGTGTTTTCGGAGCCTCGGTTGTGACACGTGTCGGCCCTCGCACTCTGAGCGGGGGACATCCGCTCCGGGCAAATGTGATTGGCGGGAGCATAGTTAGATTAAATGTTCCCGGTATGATCCCGATTGTTGATTTAGCCGAACGTCGATTGTTCTTGACCAATGGCTTCAATGACCAAAAAAAAAATATTATCCTTTAAGATAGCATGCTAGCTTGTTAATTTTAATGTTTCTAATACCTCAAATCTTAGTATTAAATACTATGTTCTTGGGTGTTAAGTCGTGCACCTGTTTTATATTCCGATATTTGAAACGTCTTCAGGCATTTGAAGTTGATGAATTCCAGTAGCGGGACCAAAACGTCGAAACTTAAAACAATAATAAATATTATGTAGTTTTTATGGAGAGGTTTTTTCTTCTATATCTTAGTAAGAAACATTGCAAATGTTGGTGTGATTAAGGGCCTAAGTCCAATATTCGATTTTTTTAATCATTTTCTGATCCGTTTTGCGAAAAATCGACTGCACCAATAAAAAAAATTTAAATGCAAAAAGTTAGACACATCCCTTCTTCTGAACATTATATATTTTTATTTCTTGTAAATTTACTTTTTATATGATAAATATGTGTATTTCCGATTGAAGTGTAGGAATTAGGAGATTCGTCGTGTCCCTGTTCTAAGAGTACTAAGCATTCAAAAGTAGTTTTTTCAATTTTTCAATATCTTCGAGATTTTATTTTACCCTGAAATTGGACGTTAATTAAATAATAAAAAATATGTAAATATAATTTATAGTTTTTTTAATACTCTTTAAAAAAATCAGCTTTCGACATAGAAAAATAAAGTGACAATTAAATTAATTAAATGACACGATTTCGCCAGGTAAAACGGTCCTTTTTTGTGGCAGACGGGGGAAGGACACCAAGCAAGGTTAGGTGCCGTATAAAGTATTCTGAATTAACAAAACCACTATCACCGCGAGCGGTAGACAGTCTTCCGGATAATCTGAGATCAGTGTCTCGCACGGACACGTGGAGAGTACAAAGACTTTGTTTTTTTATATTTAGGCGATTCAACAAACTGGGGGGGGTGTAGGAGACGCACGTGTAAGGAAGCGACACTCGAGACACCCTGTAGTCGCGGCTGCCGTATTTCCGGGGAAGGCTCTAGCGCGAGGGAGATATTAAAAAAAATATTTATTAAAATTAACTTAGAACTCGCTTGTATGGCATCATGTGAAGTTCAAAGTAAGTGAAATCTCAAGTTTTTCAATTACTCCCCTATTTACAGAAGGGCTTCCTCTCCCGAGCCAGTCTTCCTGCTCGCGCTTGTACAGTAATATGGGATTGGAAATATTATTTTAGGGCAACGAACTCATATCATATTGAAATATATGAGAAAACATTATATATATATATATATATATATATACACATATGTGTGTGTTTGTAGGTTTATGCGGACGTTGTTTAATACATATACTGAGTACTTGCGTGTTGTGATGTGTTTTTTTTTTTTTATACATTCTTACGTTTCATTGTAAGTCCACGAAGAAGGCCCCCAGTACCGCTACCGAAACGCTAGATTATTAACAAATATTCCAGTAATTATATCACAACTTCTATCTTAAGATATTGATAGTGATTAATAAAAAAAAAATATTCTACAAATCATTACGTTTACGCGCGTTTGGGAGCGTTTTCCTCCATAAATACATTCTTTTTTTTATCAAAGTATGCATAGTTTATTGGCTTGAATTAATTTACGATTGTCTATTACCATATTATAATTTTAGGTGCACAGCGCCGGTGTATTAACCTGACATTTATAGACAACACCTGGAAGTGTCGAGGCGTTATATAATTTCACTTTAATGTACGTAAAATAATTAAAAACAACATGCGATCTCAATAAGAGACAATGAACTAATAAATGAATTAAATTAATGTCTTAAAACCCAGGCTTCTTTTCGTTTGAAAGGCGTCAGATTGAGCTGATGGGTGTTCAGAGTGTTACAAGTCAGGCACAACCGCACAAGTATTGGCTCTTGTTATTTTAAAATATGTTTAGTTCAGGACCGGGAAATCAAGATTAAATGTGATTAATAATATCAGAGAGTGTAATTTTATAATTTTTTGTGTGTATATACAACACGAGAGTTCAAAATGTTTTAGATAACTGATTCAAATATGAAACCATATTCACAAGTAACCTATAAAATCAATGAATACGGTTTTATTAAATATTCAATTATACTTACCTGTACTTACTGCACCTGAAGAAATATCTTAGAGAAACAATTAGTATCGACCCATAAAATATCTTTGACTTATATGAAACAGTCGTGAGCCCAATTACATCTGTTTGGAATTCACCTGTCAGGACTGGGATCGCATGAGAGCTACTTAGCCAACAAGCCAAGCAAAATGAATTTATCGATAAATAAATTACCCAATTAGTTGCTCCACTTAAACCTAACCATTGAGGTAATAATTCAATCAAAATAAATATAATATATTGATAGATTAATTGCTCCACCCTTTTTCTTCATCAAGTGCCTCCCCTTAGATGAGGTTGGCGACCATTTCACTGACCATTTGTCCTTCTACACCGCAGTTTTATATCGGAAGGAAAAGTTTGCTTATTGCTGCTGCCTAATAGCATTATTATATAATCTTTTCCTTAGAAAGCTCTGGCGTTAAGATCTGACGCTCCTTCTGTAGCAAGCTAGTGCATAAACAATAGCATGAGCCCCCATATGTACTTCAACAATATTTCCTAGTCCACTACTCCATTACCGATTCTTTACACACGCTCGGGATACAGAATGGCTGCCACGCACATGCAACAGAATGGGGAGAGCCGGGAGGAATACTTCACCTAACAAGTCAAATCTTGGACCTTTACTAACAACTCAACCGAAATCAATATATCGATAAATCAATTGCTCTATTCGGCAGCAGTCGAATCTCGTTGATCCGATTAATCCCGTTGTAACGAACAACCTCCGCGGTGCCCCCGATGTGGCACAATAATGGGAAGAACCGGGAGGAATACTTTAAATCAATATATCGATAAATCAGCTGTTCCATTCGGCAACAGTCGAATCTCGTTGTAACGATTAGTCCCGTTGTAACGAACAGCCCCCGCGGATGCCCGCTGCAGTATCAGAATGGGGAGAGCCGGAAGGAATACTCCAAATCAATATATCGATAAATCAGTTGCTCCATTCAGCGGTAGTCGAATCTCGTTGTAACGAACACCTCCCGCGGTGCCCGCTGCGGTATCAGAATGAGGAGAGCTGGGAGGAATACTCCACCCAACAAGTCAAATCTTGGACCTTTACTAACAACTCATCGATAAATCAGTTGCTCCATTCGGCAGCAGTCGAATCCCGTTGTAACGAACACCCCCCGCGGATGCCCGCTGCAGCATCAGAATGGGGAGAGCCGGGAGGAATACTCCTAATCAATATATCGATAAATCAGCTGCTCCATTCAGCGGCAGTCGAATCTCGTTGTAACGTTAGTCCCGTTGTAACGAACAGCCCCCGCGGATGCCGGCTGCAGCATCAGCTGGCGGGCGTTGACCGCGGGCCCCGTGCGCGCGCCGGGCGGCCCTATATATAGGCGAGGGCGACGACCTCATATCGAGTGAGCCCGCTCGAGCTCCCGCCTCGTCACGTGCATGCTTCCATCAGCTCCTGCTCCACAATGCCATCTTCAACTAATCCGTGTTTCAACAACAGGCGCTCACACTCACAAACACCTTGTGATCTACTAGCCAATCGGATACGGAGAGCTTAAGACTCACACGTTTAGGAAGTTACGTACATTTTCGTTTGCGAGTACTTCGAATAAGTTTGTAATCTCCTAGATAATTGGGTGTTTACATTTTCTGTCTATTCAATGAACTTCCTTCTGCAATCAGCTGATGGAAGCACTACTTATGAAATATATAAAAATGTGGCCTAAAAGGAAGACCTTTCGCTTCTTTACCAACGGCAAGAGCGCCTTTCTTTTTATTAACTATTAACTAGACTCATGCTATATCAAGATAAATCGTCTTTGACCGAACAAGGCCGCGGCCAATTACGTCGGTTTGGAATTCACCTGTCAGGGAGAGGGTCGAACCGGGAAACTCTCAATTTAGAGACTTACTGTCTAAACAAATAGCTTCACTACCAAATTTGAATATTTGATATGTTAGAAGTTTCAAAACTTTTCTCAAGATGTTAAGAATAATAGTTTCGCCACTCATTTTGATAATGCCGACGTGAAAGGCTGGCGAAACCGGTCACCAAATAAAAATTAACGTCTAGAAAAATTACTCAAGTATTTTATTTAAAATATTTTTTAAGGATGTTATGAATAACTAATCTTACTGTGAAAATAATTTGTAAAATTATATCTGGACTTGGGTATTATTAAGACTTGTCAAGTTTAATTAATCAATTCAACGTTTCGGATTATGTATTGCTGCTATTTTCACGATAAATTTAATTTGAAATTATTTAAAAACTAGTGAATTCAGTCACGTAAAAGCGTCGATTCTTGTATAAATTTAGCTTCTGAATATTTCCGAGAATTATTAATGTTTTAATTATTGCGACTTGGAGCAGTTGAATTTAATAAATTCATAATTATTATTCAGGAAGTATTGACACATCTGTGTTAGTGTCTAACCACGCAGGGTCTAGAGACTCTGATCGAAATGGTAAAATATATAAATGCTATAAGTTATTGGGTATTTTATATAAAAAAATAGATTTTTTTTATAGATATTTTTTTTTGCTTATATAGATAGATAGATGTTATTTATAATCGTTTTATGCATGTGTGTAATCAATGGTCGGAAAGCATATATTTATGCGGGTTGCATGTTCATATCCCACCTATGGACAAAGATTTTTCTCGTCGTGTTTTTTGTGTGAATTCATTAATACAAAACACAATAAAAATGCAATTAACCTGTATACGTAATAAATGTAGATTTTAAATATATTTATCATCGGTCATTACGTATTGAAAATTAACACTACATTATTGCTGTAAATATTGTATAATTTAGTATGAAATTAAACATCATCAGCTTTCAGTTTATAACGAAGTGATAAATAAAATGCTTTGACGCTAATTTTTTAATTTGGGACGGGAATCAAATTTAAGCCAACAAGGTCATTTATACTTTAAAAGCTCGGGAACTTAAAAGGTATATGTGATGTGTTGCTTTTGATTTTCCCTTTTAATTTTCTTCTTGCAACAAATCTCGACAGGTGTAGTCCAATTTCTACTGTTGCTATGCAAATCAAACGCCAGACTAAAATTTTCAACGCCTCGCAACTCTTCCCACCTTTCAGAGTCGCAAAATCTTATTTTCTTCCAAAAATTATTTTATTCATAGATTCAATAACTTCAAGATGCTCAACACCCAAGAAACCATATCATTTAATTACAACACAAGCTTACAAAACATACATAAAAAAGATGGTTTAAAATCTTTTGTGGTCGGGAGTCGCTTAATTAAATGGTACCGTGAATTTTGAAGCACTGCATATAATTACTAATATGATTAAAGAAAATCTCATAAAAATATCATCGTGATTTGTGCGGGATTTGAACCCACATCCCCAGGCTTACACGGCCGGTGCACTGACCCTTGTACTAACGAATCACATCCACTGTGTATAACTCATCCGAATTCTAGCGCAATTTAACCCCCCGCGTTGTTGTACATCTCGTTTCCCAGCCAGGTTTATTATATTTCCTTGGTGATTTTTGTACGATTTTCACAAATATTTCCGTGTGTATTCCCATGGAAACTTCGATGGAGCGACAGAATAATAAATGTCAAAGACCTTCCCACCCCTGGCCGCGCAAGGTTGACGACCCCGCGGCGAGAGCATTCATTTTGGCATCTGACGATTTCGATTTCGACATTACTCGCACTTTTCACCGGCTGAGATACAACTTATATCGATTTACGCGTGAAACGACGAGAAAAGTTTACTACAACAGAATTATTGTATCAATATGTTGTTGATGGAATTCGATATGTATATATATATATATATATATATATATATATATATATATATATATATATATATATATATATATATATATATATATATATATATATATATATATATATATATATATATATATATATATATATATATATATATATATATATATATATATATATATATAAATGATTATTTTTCATCACGTGCCTCTCCTTAGATGAGGTTGGCGACCATTTCACTGAACCATTCATGGTGAGTCAGTGTTCATGGTTTTCTAAGGGAAAAATAGTGTAGTGGGTTAGGTTTTGGTATTGGAAGGAAGTCTGCGTATTGCTGCTGCCCAACAATAATTATATCATGTCAATTAATTTATTACTAATATGATTAGGCACATAAGTTCACACATAGAAGATGATTAAAGAAATTGAATTGATGATTAAAAAATAATAGATTGCACAAACCGATTATGATTAGGTATATATTTTTTTCACATATTGAAAATGATTCAAAAAAACTCTCAGAAAAATATCATCGTGACTTGTGTAGGATTCGAAACTTCAAGCTTACACGGCCGGCGTACTGACCATTGTACTAACGAATCACATCCATTAATCGAGAATTTTCAACAATCATACTCTACATATGAACCAATGTGCCCAGTATAATAAATTGACTTTCAATCCCAAAAATAGATTTACACATCACAAATAATTTTTTTTTTTGCTGTCCTTTTGGTTTCTCCGTGAAATCTGCATTAATTGACCAAAAACAAGTAATATTCCACCTGAGATAACCTGCGGTGAAATCGGATCGCGCGCCCTGTGCGCCTCGGGGCGGCGGGCCCTGGCGGCGCTGGAATCCGGCGCGGCTCTCCAGGCGGGCCGGCGCCCAAATGGAGCAATAACCCTTCTGCGACGCGCTATTTCTGCCCCCCGATCTGGGCCACGCGGCACACAACAAGTGGCCACCGACTGCAGCTATCGGTGTCCACGGGCCCGGTACCGGCACCGACACGTCGAAAACTCCCAAGAAATTTCTAAAACGTTCTGCGTGCTCGTATGTTTTGGCAGCCATTTTTATTGAAATTATATCAACATTTTTATTTTATTTTATTAGTCAACCTTTCACGTTGGCATTATCAAATAGAGTGAAAAATCACTCGAGTATTTTATTCGAAAATATTAAAATGGAATTCCACCAAGTACTCTCTGTCAAAAATATTGAATTTCTTGAAATTTTATTATAATATTTTAATAAAACACTTGACTGATTTTTCCACGTGCTTATTTTTATTGGTTTCGCCAACTTTTCCCATTGGCATTATCAAACTGAGTGTGAGTTAATATGATGACAAGCAATTATGTAAACAATTGTATGATTTTATATTTATGAAAGTGATTGTAGTTTGGGGTGTAGCAGAAAGGTTGGCGAAACCGGTCACCAATAAAAATGAACATGTTGAAAAATCACTCAAGTATTTTATTAAAATATTAAAATTGAATTCCACCAAGTACTCTCCGTTAAAAATATTGATTATGTAATCAACATTATATTTGTTAAAAAATAAATATAATTTAAAGAATTCTCGCGCCTGTCTGTCGCTTAGCGCGATTTATTAGACTCGTTTATTTTTAGTAAGCAAAGCTGCTTGCCTTTTTGACTTTGAATCATCTCTGCTCCTGTTCTTCACACACCATATGATTCACCATACATGAGGTCATTATACCATGCCGATCTTATTGATCTCCCCTGGAAATATTCTGCCTTCTAGAAATTTGTAAAATGACATAACCGATCTAATGCTCCTTTTTACTGTCAGATATTTACAGATGATAGTTATTTCCTTAATTTTAGGAATCTTTATTAGACAGTAAACCCACCGCACATCAATTTTTTTACTTGATAGTGGATTGGGGTTCGCGATGGTTTTCAGTTTACTTTGGTGTGATTGTTCCAGTTGTGATGATATTCTGCCGATGCGTTAGATCATAGGTTCCCAAACTTTTTGTCGAGTTTTCCGGTTTTTCGTAGACCCCCTGCCTTGCTTATATTGAATTTTTACATTTGACCGGATTTTTTGTCCGTTATATCCGAAATCATGGGTCCGTTATATCGAGGTTTTACTGTATAACATTCACTAAAAAAAATCAATACTTTTAATAGGAGGGATGGGTCTGGCTTTGTTAACAAATTTTCAATATTTGGCTTCAAAAAAGTCAGATTTAACTTTAAATCTCCTCGCCCAGTGATTTCCAATCTATTTCTTTTTTTTTTGTATGAAGATTGGCAACCGCACTGAAACCTTTTTCTACGAGGTATGAAGATGGAAAAGCTATCAAAAGCCTTCTTGCGATAGTCCATAATGCAGGATAAATAGCAGGCATGTCTCTCTGAAGCCAAAATTGCTGATATTTCTTTCTAAACTGCACCTTCAGTTCTTCATTAGTGCTTATTCCGATCAGTTCTTCTTGTAGTATGACTTCCGATTCTTCAATGTCACCGTATGGATTGATAATCCACTGTGGTATTGTGGTGATGACCTGCTTATATGGGATCCACTCGCGTAGACCCCCATTTACAGTTCATGGACCCCCAATTTTATTTTTCGCTGTCATCGACCCCTTGCAGGGTGAAATCGACCCCTGAGGTTCGATATTGACCACTTTGGGAACCTATGCGTTAGATTCTGGCGTGGAATTTTCCGAGCTGGAGCACTTCCTGCCCGCGCTGGTCCTTGACTGGCCGCAGACGCTGGCCTTGTCCACTGGCACGTCTCCAACGGATGCACCTCTTTGTCGACCTGACGCAGCACGCAGTGGAACCATTGCCAAAACAACGCGACGTCGCGTCAAATCTACCCACGCGATTAATTTTTCTTGATGTTTTTTTTGAACGACTTCTCGGAGTGCTAATAAATATTTATATTTTGATGAAAAATAATATCAAATGATAAAAATCAAAGTTTACAAGGCATCATTCGTACTTGTCTTTTTTTATAAAAAAATTTTTGATCTCGTGTAGTTTGCGTTTTTATAAATCGATTCGAATATTTTGTGAACCTTACGGTTTATATTTACATATATAATATATAGAATTTTGGTAGTATTCGGACACTGGGCGTTCAGCTCTGATGCTGCAGTCCCTCTGGAGACTATTCCTGGAGCACTCTGGAGTCTGCGGGAACTCAGAAATAGACGATCAGCCCAGGCATTCCCGCGACCGCTGCCCTACGCTAGAAGCGGAATACTAAAATAATACGAATTCTCCGTAGACGAGAGCAATCACAACTTAATTAAATATAAAACAAAGTCTCACTATCACCCAGCTCTAGTATGACTTGATCGAATCTTTTTAATAAAATATAAATTTGCTAATTTTAAGCATCTAAGATTTCAGTCATTTAAAATTATTTTTTTTGTTTCAGGTAAGCACAGAAAGCATTTCGCAGCTGGGTTTTTTTTTTAGGAGAAAAGGCGCAGGTAAGCGATTTAAATATATTATATATTAGCGGATACCCGTCAATAAAGAAATAAATACTTTTATTCTATTAACTCCGGCGCTCCGTACAACCAATTAGCTCGCTGCCCATCCGAGTTTGTTAGCCCTTGTAAATGATTTTTTTTAAAAACGCAACACGATCGTAATGGTTCGTCTTCTTATGTCATAAGCTCCAAAAAGGTACATCGGTATAGTTTGACAAAGCCGAAAGTCTCGTTTCTCGAGCATTTGTCACGAACTTCTACGCTTCAGGGCTTCGATTCGTCACAAAGTACGTAGGTACAATCTGTGTTCGGTGCATTATGACATTTACGAAATGTCTAAATTTTAGTGATGACCTGCTTAAATGGGATCCACTCTCGTAGACCCCCATTTACAGTTCGTGGACCCCCAATTTAATTTTTCGCTGTCAACGACCCCTTGAAGGACGAAATCGACCCCTGGAGGTCGACATTGACCACTTTGGAAACCTCTGCTCTAAACCATAGGTTCCCAAACTATTTTGCCCCGTCGACCCCTTGTCGAGATTTCCTGTTTTTCGTAGACCCCTGCCTTGACCCCTGAACTGGAAATTTCTAAGAAGCATCAAAATTTGTTTTTTTTTTGTAAAAAAGTTCTAAATTTGAAATTCTCGCGGTGAACAACAGAATCATACAATTCGTACATAAAGCATATTTTATAGTTTTATTAAATTATTTCATGAGTGAAAATATTATCCTATCGTCTTGAAATTCGGCACATAACTGCGGAAAAATTCACTGAACTTACGTGCAAATCAGCGTTGTATCTTTTAAGATATTCTATAGAGAAACAAAAAATGAAACATACATATATATGTATAGGGTGTCCAAAAAGAGTCCACATCTCCAAGCTTACACGGCTGGTGCACTGACTTTTGTGCTAACGAGCCACTGCAATTTATCGAGAATTTTTAACAATCATATCCTATAAGTGAACCGACGTACTTATTATGCCAATGAAATATCGTGTGACTTGCAATTCTAGACTTTTTTTAAGTACTGAGTGAAGCATTTAATCCGATCTGGATATTATTATTTTTATAGGGTGTCCAAAAAGAGTATCGGGTGAATGTGGAAAATTTTTGGGCCCAGAGTTGCAGGAGCTTTAAGGTTTCAACTCGAGAACGCGAGAACTTGCCATACATCCAATCAATCAATTGAAGCTGTTGACGAATTATTCCCCAATAAGGTCATTTCCCCCGTTAGAAGCCCCGACCTTAGCCCTCGTGACTATTTCGCGAACTTACGCGCGAAAAATCAGCATTTAAGATATTCTATAGAGAACCAAAAAATGAAACACACACACACACACACAATGGATATTATTATAGTAGATAGATATTCATAATGTTAGTGTGGTTTCGATGTCGGTTAGGGGGTGAGGGGGGGCGGCTTGTTGGGGGAGGCGCGGGTCCTTGCCCCGGCGGTAAACAAGGCGCGGGGGCGGTTGCCATGGCGACGCCGACGCCGTCTCCGGGCGTCTCGTGACGTCACGGGGCGACGCCCTCCGAGCTGTGTGCCACCGGGCTACGGGGGCAACAGCCTCCCGCTCGCACACTCCGGAAGCCCAGCGCACGCATCGCTCACAATCGCGAAGTATATGTCTTACTAAAGACGTAGCGCACTGACGCTATTCACCTCTCCCTCTACTTGCTTCCTATATCCTATATTTTTTTTGTTAGTTTTCCGGTACGTTTTGCGAAAAAACGACTGCACCAATAAAACAAATTTAAACGCAAAAAGTTAAATACATCCCTTCTTCCGAACATAATATTTTTTTTATTTCTTGTAAGCTTACTTTTTATATGATAAATATGCGTTTTTCCGATTGAAGTGTGGGAATATGGAGATTCGTCGTGTCCCTGTTCTAAGAGTACTAAACATTTTTAAAAAAAAATTTCAATTGGAATTAATAGATTAAATATAAAAGCTGAGCGGTATATTATTTTAAAAATTAAAAAAAAAAAAGTCTTTAACAAACTTTGGTTTTGAAAAGTCGTCATTTTATCCAATTTGTCAACATCTTCAAGATTTTATTTTACCCTGAAAATGGACGTTAATTAAATACTAAAAAATGTGTAAATATAATGTATAGTTTTTTAAATACTCAATAAAAAAATTGACATTTGATATAGAAAAATAAAGTGACAATTAAATTAATTAAATGACTCGATTTCGCCAGGTAAAACGGTCCTTTTTTTGTGGCAGACGGGGGATGGACACCAAGCAAGGAGGACGTCAATTCGTTTCTCGGTGTTTAAAAATGATTTTTGGCTGATTTAACGCTGCACAAGACTTGACATCTATTAACCCTTTGAACGCCTATGTCGAGCTGGACTCGACATCGCGTTTTTTCACGCCAACTCCTATGTCGAGCTGGGCTCGACATTCTACAGTGTTTGGCAAAAGTATATTTATTATTATTGTTTTTACTATTATTTTATTCGTGATATTTTGGTAAGTTATTCAAAAGTTTTATTAGCTAAATATTTACGAGAATGTAGCAATTTTAAGAGTCATGTAGCAATCACCAGTTGATATTATTAATTTTAAACGTGCTTGTAGGTTTTGGTTGGCGTTTAAATTCTAAATACTTCTCGGGTGTTGTTCTGTTCTGTTGTTCTGACGTAACGGCAAATCCTCGCAGATTGCCTGTTATTCACTGTAACTAACCTTCACTATTTCTGCTACCACGAATTTAATGAGCATCAAAGCAACAGCTGCAAAAATACGAGAAAATAGGATTTGATTTAAATTCTTGTTAGTTTAAAGAAAAAAATATTTGATATTGTCAAATCTTTGATTTTTACACCCTTGTGAGTTCCGACACTACAAGTCTTCTTTCAGCATGTTCGGACGCTTCGACTTTGGTTTTATCTGAAGAAAATCAGCCTCATACCTCGTCCAGTAGCATTTCAAAACTCTGCATCCAATCTTCACTACTTTTGCCACAGTAATATCAGTACGTTTCGACTTCGGTTCTGAAGCCATCTTCAGGGAAATCGGCCGCAAGTCTAGTGTTGTAGCATTACGCTCATTACAGACGTCGTTACGGCTAGATAACAGCGTGGATTATTTATTATTTCACACAAAGACGTCACTTATCCGCTCCGCAGACCTTCGTGAGGAAAGTGAGTGACGCGCGGAGTCGTGATGCAGAAACCGAAAGTCATCGGCCGCGCTTTCCTCCGCCGTCTCTGGCACGACGCTGCTGCTCCATCGTCAGTTCATCTGCCTCGTCCTCCTCGTGGCTATTCTAAGCGCACTACACACGCAGCAGCGCAACCGACAACAGAACAACAATGCCACATCGGAGTCCCGAGCTCATAGCCACTAGATTAGGCCGAACCATGTTGACCGAACATGCTGTTTGTAGCTCCACACTCATAGCCATATAACTTACCATTCCTCGCCCCGATGGTGCTAGTATCGCAAGAGAGATTTACTATCATGTAGTACGTCAAAATTTCAGCCGAATCGGACTCGTAGTTGGTCAAGTGTATCGAGCTAAAAAGAGACTATTTTGAGACTACTTTTCCAAAAATTTCGTTTTTCTTTTGTAGGCTAAGTACTTATCGGACCGCCCTCGTATACCGTTTCTAAAGAAGCGCATTTTACGCATAGTAACACAATTGACAACTGACCAACCGATTGTATTAACGTCTTCTTCACCAAGTGCCTCACTCATGCTGAGCCTGTGTTCATGCTTTTCTAAGGGAAAAACAGTGAAGTGGTTCTCCGGGTTTTTTCTAAAAGTCATCAATTACATAATGACTTTTAATAAGTACGTTAGGTTAAGGCTTGTCATCACAATTTGCTACACCCCCTGGTTTATCTTCTTTATGGTTCCGATAACACACTTCAAGAAGCCATCCAGTGACTTCATCAACTGTGGGTGTGCCATCCACTGACTTCAGGTCATCCAGATTTATATGATATGATTGTTAAAAATACTTGCTTAGTACTAGCGATTCGTTGGTATAATTGGTAATGCACCGGCCACGTAAGCTTGGGGATGCGGGTTCTCAAATCCCACACAAATCACGATGATATTTTTCTAGAGTTTCTTTAATCAATTTTCAATATTTTAAAAAATGTACTTAATCATTAATCACCTTGTATTAACTAACCACCAAAAAAATGCTATCAACCGTTTCTTTTGGCACAAAATGCCTGATGGAAAATTGTTACATGTACATGTGTGGGCAAAATATCTGGCCATTAGCGATAGTCACCATTGGCCAGTTGTCTTTGTCGGTTGTGCTGTTGCGTGTGCAGGCTGCAATGAGTCCGTGATGAGGCAGTTGGAGACCAGCGCCAGGTTTATTGTCACGGAGCAGCCGCGGCGTGTTTTTCATTCCTTCCAGCCGAAAATCGCCGGAGAGAAAGTCCGGCTGCAATTTGCTATGAGACAATAATGTTAAAAACGTTCGACTCTCCGCCATTGACAATAATTTGCCAAATTTGAACTTTCGCGCTGTCTATTATTTTTATTTTTTCGACGTTGGCAACACTTGTTGCCGAGTTCGAGTGAAAATGATTTTATTTTATCACTGCACCCGCGGCCGTGAGACTAAAATCAAGGCAAGTAATTTTGAAATTCAATATTTTTTGACAGAGAGTACTTGGTGGAATTCCATTTTAATATTTTTGAGTAAAATATCACATGTTCGTTTTTATTTGTGACCGGTTTCGCCAACCTTTCACGTTGGCATTATCAAACGGAGGCATGTAATTTTGGTCACTGAGTATATGTGACGATAATTAATAAATCCCGAAAACGACTTATTCTTAAATAAATGGCATAAAAAATCACACCAAGATTGTATTATATATATATGTATATATATATATATATATATATATATATATATATATATATATATATATATATATATATATATATATATATATATATTAATTTAAGCGACGTTTTTATAAAATAGTATATAATCATTTTAATTTGTGTTTCAATATATTTTAAGGTATGAAACGCTTTATTGCCTATATGGACTTTCAATTTTCAATATAATTGTATAAATTTAACAACACGTTACTAAATCGAAACAAAAAGCTAATTTGATTTTGTTTACACATATGAAACGACTAGAAAAACCCCTCGATTTTTTTTACATACGCGTGAGATTTAAACCTGTAGCTATAACTAGATTACTTCGACTCTACAACCGAAAGAAGTTTTGGAAGACTTACTGATTACGCCATCAATACACACAATAATTTTTTTGATATTTAACAACATTTCACTAACTTGGCTTGCCTCGAGTTGCGACGGTCCCGAGTTGCGTCGCTACTCTATTCCGGGACGGTATGGGAACTGCATGCCCGGCTTGCCCGCCGTGTTTACGAGTCGCAGTAGTTCCAGGAAGCCTGGAACGGACCTACATCCAGCAGTGAGTTTATCGATACTCGGAATTCGTTCAGGAAACTGACAAGAAAAACAATTCTCCGATGCAAATGTGGAAAACCTTACTGACCCTCTTCGTCTCGACAGCCGAAAGTTTGCGAACCCTGAATTATGTAATACCACCAAAACTAGTCTGAAGAAGCATTTCAAGAACGAACTCTTAAATGTACGATTTTATGCACTTTTTAACCAGAAAAGCCTTAACCTTATCACTTAACCCAGCTATAGAGCTCGGGATATTTAGCATTACAGCAGGGATTCTGATAGCTTGCCTTTATTGTAAAGAAATTGCCAGGAAGTGGTGAGGATCTGTGGAAAAAAAGCACCCATATCCGAGTGTCCTCCCCTCAGGAATCTTCTCTCATTTTCGTTGCTCCATTAATCTAATCTTGCCCCACGATCTCCATAATGCCAGCACCATCCTCCTTTGCCTGATTTTGAGATAAAGTAATCGAGATTTGTTGGTGTCGCTAGACGCAGCAAAGGTACGCGAAAAAATAATACATTAAAGCAGTTATAAATATAACTTTTGATATTTGCAAGAGGCGGTATATTTGCAGCAAGAGAGATCAATGAAATCAGTGTTGGTCGTTATCATGCGGATAGCTCAGTACAGAGCATGTATTTGGGTACAGAACCTTAGATTATGAGCTCTGTCCACCCATGAGTTTTACAGTATATAGAGCTGTTTTGGGAAACCGATATTAAGGCAGTTGCTTCCAGCCTTTTAATTGCCTCTGGCGAAATCGTGTCATTTAATTAATTTAATTGTCACTTTATTTTTCTACATCAATTTTTTTATACAGTATTGAAAAAACTATAAATTATATTCACATATTTTTTATTATTTAATTAACGTCCATTTTCAGGGTAAAATAAAATCTTGAAGATGTTGAAAAATTGGATAAAATGACGATTTTTCAAAACCAAAGTTTGTTAAAGATATATATTTTTTTAATTTTTAAATTAATAAGACGCACATAGTTTATATTTAATCTTTTAATTCCAATTTAAAAAAATACTTTTAAATGTTTAGGACTCTTAGAATAGGGACATGACGAATCTCCAGATTCTTACACTTCAATCGGAAAAACACATATTTATCATATCAATAGTAAACTTATAAGAAATAAAAATATATTGTGCTCGGAAGAAGAGATGTATAAAACTTTTTGCATTTAAATATTTTTGATTGGTGCAGTCGATTTTTCTCGATTATGGGACCTAGACCCTTAAGTTAAAGAGCTTATTAAGACCTGCTACAGACGCATCATGTCCTCATTGGATATTTTGAAGGTAGCCATGGCGTTGACCACCAATTGCCAAAATATTACCTGTAAGATCGCACAAAAAGAAATCGACGAATTCGAAACGGCAGATGTTCAATCTAAATGAGTGATTTCGGGCGATTTTTTTTTCGCATTCAAACCAAAGTTTCGGTAGAGCTGCCGCGCTCAGCGAGTCTTAGATCCGGTCTGCAGATTTCGGCGAAAAAAGAATTGAATTAAAAACGGTGACTTTTGATAAAAAAAAAAAAAGCATTTCCTAAATGCACCGCTGGGCAACTTTTGCAACCGTTGCTTTCTTATGATCAACTCTTAATTGTTTTATATTTATGCTTATATTTTTAAAATTATTTCGACATGCTAGGATCATATATAAAATAATTAATTTATATACAATATATATTATTAAAAAACCACTTACGTGCAAATATTTATATATATATTTAACATTTACAAATCCTTAGCATTTATCTTCTAACACAGAACATCTAAAACATTCAAGGGACTGTATATTATTTTTGTTGAGGGACAATGCATTTGATTGGTGAAGATCAACTTTGTATTTTGTCTTTACTTTGAATTTATAAAATTATTTGCATTACTAGTTTCCACCGAATAGACTAAGTCATTATCAGATGCATAACTAAACTTTTACTGAAACTAGTAATGCAATTAATTTGATAAACTCAAAGTGAAGACAAAGTGCAAAGGTACTTTTATCAGTATATTATTTTTTTGAATTTTTTTAAAGTTGTGCCGCTAAAAGTCAAAACCCTCGAGAAACGAAAGCACTTATATTCGTAGTCTCATAGCCACTTGGCTATTCACATCTGTTGCTTGTATGTGAAGTGTTGCAAATCAAAGCTGGTCGTTTAAAACGTGTTGATATATTATTATGCGTTACAATTGTGGGATCTTCATGTCTGCTGGATCTCTTTCCTCCTTCCAAGGAAAGGCTGTTAAGGCCCACCACAATTCCTCCGTGAAACCATAACCGCCAAAGCGTTGGGCATTAGATTAGAACGATCAGCTGTTCGGCCGCCATCGAATGTCTGTAATTTTTTTTTTAGTTTTATTTTCCTTAGCTCGTTCATGCTAGACATAGCACGAAAGGAAAAGTGCAGATTATGCGGCGAAACTGGTAGACTATTTTTTAGTCATTTTATTTTTGAAATATATAATTAAATCGATGATTACGTCCGCCACGAGACTGACTCAGCGCTGAGCGCATCCTCCAAATCTTTGAATTCTAGTAATAATAATTTAATGGTGTTGAGTTGCCTAAAATTTCCTGTACTCGGACGTTTCGGTCCCCGTGCTGGGACCATCTTAAATATATGGTCCCAGCACGTACCGTAATACTTGAAGCAGCTCAACACCCAAGAAACCAAATCATCAAATAGCAACGGCTGTATAAACATACGAATATACCTGCAAGCCTGGTGAGCAAAATTGCATGCCTTGATTTATGATTCACCGAATCGATTTACATGTGAAATGACGATTGAATATTTTTTTCATGACACCGGTCTTCTTTAGTACTTCCATCCATATAATATTCGGCCTGACTACACTCCAACACCCATCAGGACTCTCTCAGTGGTCCCCAACGCTATGCCCGCGGGCACCATGGCGCCCGCCGACCGTTTTACGTGTGCCCGCCGTAAAACCGTAAGTTTACAATAAAATGTCAATATAAGCGAAAACAATTATACTGTCATAATTTAAAAAATAATATTTCTTTCAAAAAAATTAATGGTGCCCGCCGCCCGACCGGCATCCTAAAATGTGCTCTTGGGTGCAAAAAGGTTGGGGACCTCTGCTCTATGGTGATTCTCCACCATCCGTGAGGTGTGGATGATCAGTTAGCCCACCCTGCTATTACCATTGACCTCACAACTCTGGTATAATTCATGGAGCTCAGCTCTACAGCGTCTCCTTCATCAAGTCTATATTTTTGCATCTATGGATATAAGCGTGACTTAAAAAAAAAAAAATAAGTAGTACCTATTAACCAAAACTACCTTTTGTTTATCTCTTCTTCCACACTGTCTTTGTTATTCACACGCGATCCATAGCAGACAAATCTTTCTACTCAATGGCCAGTGATATTTTGAAGTAATACAATGGTTCGGGTGATCCATCGTGCTGGGCACATCCAATACATATTTTGATAGAATAGGGCAGTGGTCCCCAACCCTATGCCCGCGGGCACCATGGCGTGACCATTTTACGTGTGCCCGCCGCTGTGCGACCATGATAAAAAATATTTAGTAATTAAACAGAGAAATAAAAGCGAATAAATTATATCGTTATAATTATATTTTCACATCAATAATAATTATATTCTTGTAATTAAATATTTTTTGTGCATTAAATGCATTATTGACTAAAATATACATTGAAAAAATAAATGGTGCCCGCCGCCCGACCGGCATTCTGGAACGTGGTCTTGGGTTCAAAAAGGTTGGGGACCCTTGGAATAGGGTATAGCACACAAGCCTAGAGCATGGCAGGATGCCTAATAATGCACTTGTGGTCAATCACCCAGACATGTACCCCTAGCCCCACTTGTTGGCACTCGGCGACGGCCGCTCGATTTCTCTGCTTCGCGGTCCGATGGCGGCGAAAGCAAATTTTTTATAGCCAGGTTATTAACACCGCGGTTAGATATAGCCACCTCATGATATGTTATGCCACACTATATATATATATATATATATATATATATATATATATATATATATATATATATATATATATATCTCCAGGCAGGTGCATCCCAAAAAAATACAACTGGGCTCAAATCTGTTTCAGTTAAGCCGTAGACGATTCGTATTGACATTTAAAGGGCTAGGTCCCATAATCGAGTTTTTTTGATCATTTCCTAGTCCGTTTTGCGAAAAATCGACTGCACCAATAAAAAATATTTAAATGCAAAAAGTTTGATACATCCCTTTTTCCGAACACAATATATTTTTATTTCTTGTAAATTTATTTTTAATATGATAAATATGTGTTTTTCCGATTGAAGTGTAGGAATTTGGAGATTCGTCCGGTACATTTTCTAAAAATTCTAAACATTTAAAAGTATTTTTTTAAATTGGAATTGCAAGATTAAATAAAAACCATGTGCGCCATATTATTTTAAAAATTTAAAAAAAAAAATCTTTAACAAACTTTGGTTTTGAAAAGTCGTCATTTTATCCAATTTTTCAACATCTTCAAGATTTTGTTTCACCCCGAAAATGGACGTTAATTAAATAATAAAAAATAGGTAAATATAATTTATAGTTTTTTCAATACTCTGTAAAAAAATCAACTATCGATATAAAAAAATAAAGTGACAATTAATTTAATTAAATGACACGATTTCGCCAGGTAATGGACTGGAGCAACTGCCTTTGCGTCGATACACACTAAATAACAGGTAGTATTCGAACTCACTTACATGGCTATCGCGAGCCGGCACCCTAACCAATTGAACTACGGCGCTGTAACGTAAAAAAAAATTGATTCGTTATAGGCAAGACACTAAACCTGCATATTACTTATTTGCGTTTATTGGTTTTATTATATTATTTTTGATTCGTTGATACGTTACCAAGAAGAGCCATTCTCTCGAACTGGAGCCGATTTCTAATTACTAATTAAATCGTTGCTCGCGCTTAAGCCAGCATAAACAGAAACAAAGCCGAATTATATAATTTTACGATTCATAAACATTGTGATGTTATCTGCTGGTAATAATTATTCAACGCATGCAGTCTGACGTAATGCGCATAATGTTACGAATTCACGTTAATTTTTGGAAACTTGTTGAGTTACGGTGATTTATTTATTTATTTTATGGAATACCTGTTGTCTGCAATCTCAGAAAGTGATTTTGTTTTGGGGATAATATATAATATATTAAAAAAAAAGTTTTGATTGTCATTACAATTTATATATATTTGAAGCTACGTGTTTCGCCAACTTGCTTAATTAGCATCCTCAGTAGATAACGCAGAAAGAATACATATTATTTAACAGTACAGACATTTACTCTTACAAAGTAGTGTGATTTATTGTTTTAATTTTCCTGAAAATTCTTGTCTTATATAATCTGGATCGAGGCGTTTCTAACCACACTACTCTATAAGAGCAGGAGGCAGGTGGGCATGCGGTTAGAAGTATCAAATGAATGCTGCTGTGTTTGGATCGATACGTATTTAAAGGCCTTGTAAAAATCACAAAAAAACGCAAAAGGGTAGGAGGCTTTAAGAAGTATACAAACGTTATAACGCAAATTTTAATAAGCTGATAGTATACTCTTACTTTTGGTGTTTTTCATAATTTTATTTAAAAAATAACGTTAAAAGAAAACGCCACTGACTAATTGAAAAAGACGCTTTTACCAGTTATCGTCTCGTTGTCGGTTGTATCGCAGCGCGTGTAGGCAGCTTGGGGAAAAATACCAGAGAAGCGACACAGAGAAATGAAATAGCTGTCTAAACTTTAAAGGAAATGTTTTCGTAAACGCTGTTTAGAATTCTTTCGCAAATAACATCAAAAACTGTGGAAAAATTCAACACTGCAGCCATTTTGTGTAACACAGAATTCCACAAACACAAAATAATAGTATTGTCGCCTATTTGCACCAACATGTTAAATTCTAAGGATGTCCGAAAACAAGGCAAGCAGTTTTCTATACTGATTACAAATGAGCCTACAGAATGACTTATAATAAAATACATATAGTCGAATGTTTTATTTATCATTTTTATATTAAATAAAAATCCTTAAATATATTTTAGAGTTTTAAAAAATATTTATTAATATCACCAAGTCGTTACCTATTCAGAGAAAGTGAAATTAAAATTAGTTCTATTTCACTTAACCCACAGTCGAAAGTCAATATATTCAACTGCAAGTCAAAAACTAGACAGATATATTTTTCACTGATAGAAAATAAATGTCGTAGAACTGTAAATGTCAAAAATATTTAAATATATAAATTATATAATATAATAATGCGTACCGAAAAGAACACGGAATCATTTTTTTCATCACTATAATTTTTTTTTTACATTTAAAAAATATATATATTTAACTGTATGCACTAATGATAAATACGCAATTATTATCTCCTCAGAGGAGGTTGGTGACAATATCAATGAACATATAAAATATATATTTATTATTTAGTCCTTTGATTTTCTCTGGATAATCAGCTGCAATAGGTTTTATTTGGTATTACGAAAAATATAGTTAAAATAGGATACTTTTTCGTTTTTTTTACCATCGTCAAGAATTCCCCTTCTTTGCGTATTCTGTGTAAGACGTTTGTGTGAAATATAAAAAGTACGTCTATTTTGTGGATTGAACGTCAATCAAGTGCGTTTTAATTACCTTTATAGGCTTATATTACTTACTAATATGATTAGGCATATTTTATCAAAATGATTCAATGAAACTCTCAGAAAGATATCATCGTGACTTGTGTAGGATTCGAACCTACATCTCCAAGTCTGTACTAACGAGTCGGATTAAAATCGCTTTACATGTTACTTTGGTTTAAAAGTCCAGTGCTTGCAAATCACTAAATAACACCGGCCATGTAAGCTTGGAGATGTAGGTTCGAATCCTACACAAGTCACGATGATATTTTTCTGAGAGTTTCTTATTACTATATACTAATCAAATTAGTATGAAAAGTACGTCCATCTTTCAAATACCATCAGAAATATTGACAACGCGGTGGTTTTTTGTGCGTTTTTTCAGGATCTTGATTTGTTAAGGTTATGTAAAAATATTCATTAAACACGCCCCAATGTTAACTCGTCTTAAAGCTCAGGTCTATAAGTTTTACGATGGACCTGGCAACAGTCAGAGACTTATAACTGATATGATTAGGCACATTAGTTCACACATTGAAGCACAAATTTAAACCCACATCCCCAGGCTTACATGTGCCTAATCATATTAATAATAATATAATTAACCCGTAATGGGTAATAAATACGCACTTGATTAACGTTCAATCCAAAAAATAGACATACATATATGATGGTGCGCGTCTTGGCTAAATGAATAGATTTTAAAAATAATATCCAGATTGGATTAAAAACGCTTCACTTGTTACTTTGATTAAAAAGTCCAGTGCTTGCAAATCACTAAATATTGGTTGGCCTGGGCACATTGGTTCATATGTAGAGTATGATAGTTGAAAATTCTCGATTAATGGATGTGGTTCATTATTACAACAGTCAGTACACCGGCCATGTAAGCCAGGGGATGTGGGTTCAAATCCCACACAAATCACAATGATATTTTTCTGAGAATTTCTTTAATCATCTTCTATGTGTGAACTAATCATATCAGTAATAATATAATAAACCCGTAATGCGTAATAAATACGCACTTGATTGACGTTCAATCCAAAAAAATAGACATACAGTCAGAGACTTCTCGGTTTCAGTTCAGTTGTTTCGTGGTTCACATGCTTCGAGGCCAACGAAAATATTTGCCTGATTGAGGAAGTCTGTAAGGGAGATTATTATAATATTTTTGAATAAAATACTTGAGTGATTTTCCACATTTTTATTTTTATCAGTGACCGGTTTCGCCAACCTTTCACGTTGGCACTATCAAACAGAGTGAGATTTTATATAATAATAAGCAATTAGGTAAACAATTGTTAGAGGGAGAGGTTGTTGGAAAGAGAGAGAATGATTGTCAGGTGGTAAGGGCTAATGTGATTTTAATGTACCTGACAAGTGACCAGAGACCACATAAGAGGTTCGGCCTCCACCTTTCCGATAATAAGCACGACTTTAACCAGAACTCCAACCTCAAAATTTTGCATATTAACAATAAAGGCACACAACTCGATCGCCAAGAGATTTTAGAGATCAATCGCATAAAAGATAACACACCGGAGCACCTGCTTAATGACCAGGTTATCTTCAATAAGTCTCCACTATTATTCCCTATTGCTAAATCACATCTTTAAAAAAACATGTGCAAAAACCTATTATTTACAGATAAACACACTACAGGACAAACCCCAACTCAGGATAACTGCTGCTACACCCCAAAGCCACTACTTTAGATAATTACCCCATTAATATAACAAAATCACATTAGCCATTACCACCTGACAATCATTCTAATTGCTTATTATTATAAAAAATCTCACTCTGTTTGATAATGCCAACGTGAAAGGTTGGCGAAACCGGTCACTGATAAAAATAAAAATGTGGAAAATCACTGGAAGTATTTTATTCAAAAATATTAAAATTGAATTCCACCGAGTACTCTCCGTCAAAAATATTGGAGATTATTATATTGAAGGTGAGGTATGGTGAGGCCTGGAAGCCGGTGGCTCGGTGGAATGCTGGACGTGGCCCCCGCGGGGCGCGCCCGTGACGTCACGGGGTCGCCGGCCGGCCGTGCCCGCGCCCACGGCTAGTCGCCCCCGCCCGGGCCTCGGCATCCTCCTGCGAACACTCCGCGGTGCACCAGCATCGTCACCCTGAACCAAGCGTGGAGAACATCGAAATAAACGCGGCCGTCACCTGTGCTCGTGGGTCCTGGCAGCCGCTGTCAAACACACTTTAAGCGGGTAACCAAATTGACTAAACCGATGTGCGATATCTAGTCTATTCACTCTTTGATTTGGGTGTACTCAAATAAATCGTTTCCTTTAAAAATTTGAACCCCTTTATGGATTATTTGGCATCCTTTTTGTCCTATGGAGGATTATCATTCTCTGACCACTCCACTTTGCTCAGAATCACTGGACAGTATTGGTAGAAGTAACGTTGACGAGTCCTAAACAAACATTAAGAGCTGTAAACCTAAAGAGTAAAATGACCGTCTGCCACTGCTTAACACATTCAAAAAGGTATTAACACACTAAAGGCGGGGCGGGTACTGGTACCCGTTTCGCGGACTGCTGTCTAAAAGCGGGGCGCGTATTCATACTTTTTTGAATGTGTTTACTCTAAAAGCGGCAGAAGGTGATTTTACTCTTTAGGTTTACAGCTCGTAATGTTTGTTAAGACTTGTCAACGTTACTTCTACCAATACTGTCCAGTGATTTTGAACAAAGTGGAGTGGTCAGAGAATGATAATCCTCCAATTATTGAACACTTTTTAGGATAAAGTGGTGTTGTTGTGATGCCAAGTAATCCGCAAAGTGTGTATGAAGTGGTTCAACTTTTTATAGGAAACGATTTATTTGACTACATGCAAATCAAAGAGTGTATAGACTAGATTTCACACGTGCAATTTTACGCGAATTTTGCGAATCAGTTTAGTCAATTTGGTTACCCGCTAAAAGTTTGTTAATTAAACGATCATTGCACCGGAACTGAAACGTCCGAAGGCACAAGATCATCAATCATCGCATAGATCATCAATTTGCACTTGACATTTCAACTTGGACAGATACCGTAGAGGTGTTAGTCCGAGTCCCACAAAAAAAAAAAAATCTCGTCGTTTCACCTGTTATATAAAAATCCATTGTAAGGGAAATTTTGTTAGTTATTCTGCGATTACCGATTGTATTTTTAATGAATAACTTTAGTAGATGTGTTTCAAACACCCAGACTTGCTGGATTGTAATGCAATTTAATATGCGGTATTAACGAAAACAACCTTTCGAAGATTTTAATGTTTGCGAATTTGTTTATTTTTAGACATCGGCAACCATCGGCGGATTTCCGGGCCTTCGGGGAGGTGCGGACGAGCAGGATTGCACGATCGACAAGGTTTGCGACAACTTTCATACATTCGCTTTATACCTCTTTGTTTGTGTCAACGTTCACGAAGCTATGGAATACCCGATTACTTTTACTATGTAATAAAACTTTGCACAATGTGTACATTATATACTTATACATCACATCACATTAGTACAACTATGAGTTTATGTTGTTTTTTTTATATTCGAGCGCTCTTGCCTTTCAAGAGTTTTTTTTAGGAGTTAGTCTATAAACATGCTAAAAGCTGATAGAACAGTAAACTAAATATTTGCGTGGGAGATCGACGAGATAGTGTGGCGTAACGGTTCAATCAATGGCGTTAGAGCAATATAGCAGCGAATAGAGCAGCTCGGGTGATGCTTGAAGAGCAGGACGCGGCGGGTGACGTCAAGCAGGGCTGAAGAACACGTAATGGTGACGTGCGGTAAGCTGTCAAGTAAACTGTAAAGGATAAGATGATGTGCTTAAGGTCACGGCAGGGTGAAGTCTTGCAGCGCTTCAGGACACGGCAAGAGCTGTCAAGTTAACTGTAATGACGTGACGTCACGGCAGAGTGAAGTCTTGCAGGTCTTCAGGAGTCGATGGTGTGATGTCGAGCAGCGCTGAAGGACACGGCAAGAGCTGTCAAGTAAACTGTAGTCCTGTAGTACTGAATGACGCGATAACGTGACGTCACGGCAGAGTGAAGTCTTGCTGGTCTTCAGGACACGATGGCGTGACGTCGCGCAGCGCTGAAGGACAAGGCAAGAGTTGTCAAGTAAACTGTAATGGATAATATGACGTTACGTCATGCGATGCCCAAGGTCACGGCAGGGTGAAGTCTTGCAGGTCTTCAGGAGACGATGGCGTGACGTGGCTGAAGGACGCGGCGCAGTGACGTCACGCGGGGAGTTGCGTCATGTGGGTCAGGCAGCAGCGCGCCCAATATTCTGACATTGGCCCGCTGTGCCCATTTCCGAGCTCGGCGCGGCCCGCTCTTGCGCAGGTCAGGCACGCGGCTCTCCACTCCACTCCACCCCACTCGCAGCATCACCCATGCTCCCCCGGGACATTAAACTGCAGCTCTTTATACACCACTTTCTACGTGATCATCGGCATCACTAAATATTTTCATTATTGCTGCTTCCATGTCATGCCATATTCGAGTCTCAATTCCTGTAAGTCAGAAGCAAGACATTCCTTTGTGCGGACTCTTCAAGCATCACTCCTGTGCTGTCTGTCTCCAATAGATACTCGACACTGCCCCACCGATATCCCTTTGCAAATACAATTAATCCATTGATAAAAACTCATGTATTGTGTCAATTCGACTCGATCAAACAAATGCCGCGTGGTTTTTCTGCTTGCGCCGTGCATTTGTTTTCGCGGACTCATCAAACCGAAAGCAGGTCAGTTTTGTATTTGGCATATTTATTCCATTGCGAAATGCGTTGGCCTAATATTGAATATTATTATTTGTATTATTTAAAAAAAAGAAACACTATATTAAGTCATTGTTCTGCGTGCTGTTGTGTAGTGAACACATTGAGTGCTGTGGTTTGAACCCGAGTGCTATTTTAAAAAATCCACCGATTACTTCCCCAGAAGGATTTTATATCTACTCTCTAAGGTAGGATTTTTTCTATATAATGAAAAAAATATATATATGGAATTATTATAATCTCAATTCGAGGTAAAAAAAAAAAACCACAATATCCTTAGTTTTAATACACTAGAGTTTTATAGAAATAAAACCTTTTTTTAAATAAAATATGCATTCCATGCAAAAATGTTTTTTTCTAAACTAAATCTTTGATCACAGATTATATTTTTTGAAAAGTTATAATTGAATATTAAAAAACAAAATTAATCTAGCGACATCATCATATTATCATTTGACAGACTTATGCACAATTTTATACAACAATAGCAGTAAAATATTTTTGTCTTACCGTACCCTCGTCTGAGGTTTGAATAAGGCCTTGAAAGGCAAATACATTTTTAAACAAATATAATCGTTGTCTCAAAGTCATTTGGCTCTTTATACTTACAGTTATTATATGGTGTATTTTAAATTCAACCAGTTTGTCGTGGAGTTATATTAACACGTTGGGATAGTGAAAAATACATTTTTTTATGAAAATAATTATTTATTCAATGTAAAAATGTTTAAAAAGCAGTTTTGTACATTAATCATTACGAAATTACAAAAAAATAATACCTTAAAAAGAACTAATGATTATTAATTTAATTTTTATACCTATATCCATCACGGCCTTGTGCTCTATCTAATTGAGCTACAGCTCCACTTTAACAGAGCGAGCATTTTACTTTTGGTTTTCGTATCTTAGCCGGGTAAAGCACAATTTTTTTTTAAAGAATTTCATATGTAACTGAAAAATTAACCATACTTAAAATTAAAAAATAGGAAAACCTTCGAGATCGTATCCGATCGTGCGCCACTGGACGCAGTTTATTTTCATTGAAATGTATTTATACAGAATATATGGGAAATTATTCTACGCAACCGCATTCTCTCATGTGTCCACCTCTGCCATATCACAGCCTTACAGCAGAACTATTACATAAAAAAAAAACACTTATGATATAAACAACGTGTTGAATAAAAGAAAATGTTTTATTAAAAAAAAAAAATTTGGTAGCGTTTACCAATGTGCGTAGAAATGCAATGTATTTGAGTTGTCACAATTGGCCTAGCAATAACTCAAACTAAATATTATATTTTGCTTAGTGCAGAATAATTGTAGCCTCGATTGGTTAAAAGACAATCATACTGTGACCCATGTCGGAGAAGAGTGCTTATAGGGCAGGGGTCCCCAACCTTTTTGCTTCCAAGAGCACATTCTAGAATGCCGGTCGGGCGGCGGGTACCATTATTTTTTTCAAGGTATATTTATAATTGTATATAGTCAATAATACATATTATCCACAAAAATATAATTTATTCGTTGTTTAATTACTAAATATTATTTTTTTCATAACATTTTATTGTAAACTTATATCAATTTTTATCGCGGTCGCACAGCGGCGGGCACACGTAAAACGGTCGGCGGGCGCCATGGTGCCCGTGGGCACAGGGTTGGGGACCACTGGAGTAGGGGAATGTAAAAATAACACATTTATGGGGTGAGTCTTTTTTAGTGATGGTCTTATTAAATTGGATCGCTTTTAATCGAACTAATCAATAAATATCGATCGAACAAATGATTTTTAAATTCACGATTTAGTAATCGTACATATAATATTTTCGATTAATAAATTATTTATCATTAAAAAACGAATATCAAAACTATTATAATAATAATTTTAGAAAGCAACTCAATGGAAATCGAAATATGCGATAATAAGTAAACTTACAGTAATATATTCACAGAAAATTCAGATCAGATTCAGATGTTATAAAAAATAAAAACAATTCTTATCGGCTAGTTTGCATCGACAAAAGTGACGAATTCAAATATTCCATCAAAATGATCACCAAATACAGTAATGAGATGTTGCGGCGCGTCAGTTGGCCGACAGCAGGACGATCAGCGCGACGTGCTCGCCGCGCACGAGCAGCTGGGGCACGTAACGCTCGCACGCCTCCACGCCCTTGCCCGCCGGCTTGGTGACCACCTCGGGCACGTGGGCCGGCAGCCGCAGGCTCTGGTCCTCGTGGTCACCTGCACGGCCACCGAATTCAAATTATAGAGAGATAATGCCAACGCGAAGGAACAGCGAAACCGATCACCGATAAATCGGAATCCCGCCGAGTACTCCGTGTCTTACTATTCATTTCTAAAATATTTACTATTCAAATTATCAGTCGCCAAATAAGTTAGTAGGTTTTGCCAACCAGTATGGCTTGATGTTTCCGACGTTTCGGCCCCCGGTACTGGGGCCATCTCGGGATAACTCACTTCCAGCTTTCCAGGACGTTTAGCAATATAGCTGCAGCACAATATGCGAATGCTAATATGGAGGACAGTGGCGTATTATTATTATTATTTTTTTTTAATTTAGTACATAGAACATGGTCTCTTGCGAATATACACATTTTGGTACACTGCATCACCTTTTCGCTCATAAATTATGCTGGGATTATTCTATCTGCGGATTGTAAATCAAAAAGTGTGGCGGGCCTCAACGGGAGTATAATGGTCACGCACCTATCCCGGCGGGGACCTTCTTCTTGCGGCGCCGCGTCCACAGCTCGGTGACGTCAGATATGGCCAGATTCCACTGCTTGTCGAAGGCCTGCAGGTAGCCGATGCAGGAGCCCCTGATGCCGCGGTGGTTCCTCGTCACCACCTGGACAGAAGGCATGGTCATGACACATGACCGTGAGGTCCTCTACTCTACCTCAGAAACGCTGTAAGAGACATTTCATTCTTAGGCCTTCTAAGTCGAGATGTCTCCCTCTTATACAAAAAAATCAACACCCGATATTATTTTTATAATTTTTTTAAAAATAATACACAGGGTTGTTTTTAGAGGGCGTTCCGAGAAAGGGCGGTTGTGTTTGAGTGGCTTAAAAGAGATTGCAAGGGTTGTTAAAAAATAAAAAAGAGAAAGCTGCAGCAGGTTTACGACGAGGCGCAATTAAGAATAACTGCTCTAGCCCTTTCGAGCTGGCCATAAAGTAAGATTTTTGTAAATAACGTACACGACCAATAGTGGTGATACATAAAGAAATATTTAATAAATTCACATTCGCTATGTACGCAATGCATGCAATAGTATTATTCAGTATATATTTTGCAACAGAAGATAAAAAAAAAAACTTACAAATTGAATTTATTACTCTACTATCTACTATGCGCTCATAAAAGCTTACATATTCCATAGCAGAAAATAAAGAAATGATATTCTAACATACAAATTATATATATTATCTAATAAGTACTAACTAGCAATATGCCTTTATAAAGGATAAAAACACGTATATATATATATATATATATATATATATATATATATATATATATATATATATATATATATATATATATATATAATTTTTTTTACATTTTTTAGTTAGTTATATTAATTTCAACAAAAGAATAAAAATATTTTTTTTCTAAAACCGTCGCAAGACACATAACACTTTTTAAATTGCAAGTTGCACCCTTTCTCCTCGTTTCGGGAAGGGTTGTAAACGCGTGTTCGGGGATGGGTTAGTGTGTTTATGGTGTCCCTTTCCAGAAACCCCGTTCTTTTTATGGGTTTTTTACACAAGCCATTGTTTGTTTATTTTCGCTGCAAGTATTTTTCTTTCTATGGTTATAAACAATGCCTGAAATCAAAGGCCACGCATTTTTATCTTTATTTACTATACGTAGTCGTTTTTTTCTGAATCTGCCTGAAGATACCGACTTCGTAATTCTCCACATAATCACCCGAGACCCCGCGGTCCTGTCCTCGGGTAAGTTAATGATCATCGATATTGAGGATACTCCTGCTCTTCAGGCATCACGCGAGACACCATGCATCAGCACCATGCTCTCTGGGGTCCCCGTGCAATCGAGACGACACCGAGGAGCAGGTGGCGCGGATGACTTCACCGCGGAGTCATCGGCGGCGCGGCCAACCCGGAAGGTCGCGGCACGTCACGTGACGTGCACGCGTGCTCGCCGAGAGTGCGCCACCGCGTAACGCTCGACGTTTCACGCTATTAGTTTTTAGTATCTTCGTCCAAAAACTCAGACATCAGACCTTCTGTAATCGTCACGCGATGATCATGAAATTTACTAAAGCAAGTGAGACAAATACTAATAAACTAAACGTCTCGATAAAAAAAAACCCCCCTATTGTTTTGCTATAATTCTGCGAATCAGGCTTTATGGCGACAGTAAAAAAAATTGATCTAATCAGACGGAGAGAACAACCAAGCAGCCTTGTTTTTACAACGGATATCCAAAAACAGTATCGGGTGAATGTGAATAGTGACCGTTAATGCGAGTATCACATAGTGCTGGTGCACTGACTTTTGTGCTAACGAGCCACTGCAATTAATCGAGAATTTTTAACAATCATATCCTATGAGTGAACCGACGTACTTATTATGCCGATGAAATATTGTGTGACTTGCAATACTAGACTTTTTTTAAACCACAATACTGAGTGAAGCATTTAATCCGATCTGGATATTATTATTTTTATAGGGACGCACTTGTTATATAGGGTGTCCAAAAAGAGTATCGGGTGAATGTGGAAAAATTTTTATGGAGTTGCAGGAGTTTCAAGGTTTACACTCAAGAACGTGGTTCCAACAATTTGCCATACATCCGATCAATAAATTGAAGCTGTTGACGAATTATTCCCCAATAAGGTCATTCCACGTAGAGGTAACATCGACTGGCCTCCCAGAAGCCCCGATCTTAGCCCTCTTGCTATTTCGTATGGGGATACCTTAAAAGTAGGGTTTATGAGAATAATCCGACGAACCTAACGGAATTGAAACAAAGCATCAGGTCAGAAATGGCAGCAATATCGAGGGTTATGTGTCAGCTTGTTATCAGCAATCTTCGTTCCAGATTAGAAGAGTGCCAGCAGCGCGAAACGGTCACCATTTGGATAGCATCATCTTTTCGAAATAATTTTAAAAAAAAACTTGATTACTATTAGTTTTTGTTTTACTGAACTAACAAACACCCGATGCTTTCTTTGGACACCCTATATATATATATATATATATATATATAGTGTATATATATATATATATATATATATATATATATATATATATATATATATATATATATATATATATATATGTATATATATATATATATACATATTGATTTTTGTGAAGACCGCCACAGGAAGTAGTTAATCAAATCAATCAAAAATAAAACCTGTATAGGTGAAAATCGTATTTACTGTGACTCGTATTTACTGAATAGCCAATTATTGAAATAAATTTTGAGTGAGCCTCTTCAGACTAACGGAGCAAAAGTACTAAAAAAAAAACATTTTTTTTTTAACAGTCGTTTATACATTTTTATAAATTGATCCTATCGGTTGTGGATATTCAGAGTGATCGCTCGATGATGGATGGTTAATAATTTCGATAGTCATGGCAGAGCGTTGCGCGGCCGCGCGCCTCGGCTATTCCGACACGATCGATTCAAATGCAAGTAGAAAGTCATTTTCTTGGTGCAGTTTTTGCGGCAGTGTCACCCGCCGCGACCAGAACGCACTTCCGCACACGCTTCCTCGCCGGCACACGCAATGTGGCGAATGACTTCATTCATAAAAAGAAATATGCCCAATGACTGCATCAGCGGTAGACGCTTGCAACCAGACAATCAAAACGAGCAGTCTATTGAGCACAATGCGTGAAAAAATATATCTAAAGCTCGTCTCCACAAATTGAGCTACTATAGTTGTATGCAAGTCAGAACCGATGCTCTCGGGTTGCTGCATCTTCTTCATCGAGTGCCTCTCCTTAGAGGAGGTTGGCGAGCATGTACTGATGCTGAGCCAGTGCTCATGGTTTTTTAAAGGGAAAATAGTGTAGGGAGTCCCCGGGTCCTTCTACACTGCTGCCTAAAAGCATTATTATATATCCTTTCGTTTAGATCTGATACTCCATTACCGATCCTTTACACACGCTCAGGGTACAGAATGGCAGCCATGCACAAGCAATGTGGGGTTGCTACATAAATATTTTTTATTTATAGAATATTTAATGTTGTTTCCATTTTTTAATTGTTTACTAGTTTCGCCAGCGTACCGGGTTGGCATCTTCAAGCAGATATTGAAGCGCGACGGTGACGAGCGTGTTGGCGAAATTGGTTTGCTTAAAAAAATAAAAAATGTTTGGCAGGTAGTGAATTTTAAATTAATTTTAATTGAATTAATTCAGGTTCAAGTTCCTTTAAATATTTATTTTCAGTATTCAATACACTCGAATAAGTTTAAGAAAAAAAAATAAACATTAAATAACAAATACAATGACTTATTTCATAAAAAAAGTGGATAAAATTAAAAATGAGAATATTTAAATTAACGATGTCGATACAAATTGTCTTTAATCGTGAGTCCAATTACATCAGTTTGGGATTCACCTGCCAGGACGGGGATCGATCCTGGACCTATCGTCCTATTATTAAACGAATTTTACAGTATTTAATTATATTAATGAATAAATTAATCTGCCAGTTTTTTTTTATACATCCATCACGTCGTTTCACGCGTGAACCGTTTGCCTAAATACTGTTTCATCGAATATTCAACAGTCGCCCGTGGCCTTCTAAGCAGCTGCGCCAAGCGCTAGACCGCGAGGCCCGCCTCTCGTGCAATATCTCGAGGAAGGACGTCCAGTCGGCCGATCGCTTCCGGCGTGGCCCGGCGAGGCCGGGGATCCCCGCCGGGCGACACACGCGAACAGCTAAACGGCTAGGTGATTACGAGCGAGCCTAGCCATTTAGCTATTCATACACGATTGATTGATTGATTGAATGCGGAGTATGAACTTGAAACTCACCGCGGGCCAGCTCGAATGGCGTCCTTTAATAAACAATTCAAATATGCTGTTAAAATATGAAATACTAATCGAACCGGTCCGATGGCATCCTTATCTCAAAATTAAAAAAAAAAAAAAAAAAATTATGTCACGGTCATCCGCACTATGAGCGACCTGCAAGCGTATCATTTAAAAAAATTTTTTTGCACAAGTCAACAACAACGCAAAGCGGCGCGTGCGGGCAGCTCCGAGTAGCGGGCCGCAAGCAATCTTGACAGAAGGATGTTCCGCGTTTTTAATGCGACCACGTGTATTATTAATGGGGGCGTGCAATGTACGCAAGGCCACACGTGTATGTTATAAATCTGTGAAATTAAAAGGTACGGCACTGATTTTTTTTTAAATATAAATCATAGTACAGGGTCTCTTAGTCTTAGCATCAAAAATAAACTGCGTATATTTTACATACTTCGGTACATTGCATGCCCTCACTGATGTAGTATATATTACGTATGCGTATATCGGCGTGAGGCGAGGGCAAGCAACGCAGTGATAGTGCGGTCTATTTCCGGTATTAACCCTTTGAACTCCGGAGTTTTTTTGTTGTTTTTTTTTTTAAATTTAAAAATGTGAATACGCCCGAATGGCAGCATTAACTTTGCGAAACTGACAAAAAAGGTTTATACCTGCTCTAATACGCGCCTAGACTTCTTATAGGGTAAACTATAGTCGCCAACGGAGTAGAAAGGGTTAAGGCCATAAGATAAAGTCCACTGCCTGGCGAAATCGTGTCATTTAATTAATTCAATTGTCACTTTATTTTTCTATGTCGAAAGTTGATTTTTTGTACAAAGTATTGA
Organism: Atopsyche davidsoni; assembly: GCA_022113835.1. Classification (NCBI taxonomy): domain Eukaryota; kingdom Metazoa; phylum Arthropoda; class Insecta; order Trichoptera; family Hydrobiosidae; genus Atopsyche; species Atopsyche davidsoni. Next base: position 6,036,747 of record JAILWY010000020.1, on the reverse strand, counting down.
GAAAACTATAAATTATATTTATCTATTTTTTATTATTTAATTAACGTCCATTTTTAGGTTAAAAATAAATCTTGAAGATGTTGAAAAATTGGATAAAATGACGACTTTTCAAAATCAAAGTTTGTTAAAGATTTTTTTTTTTTTAATTTTTAAATAAATCTCCTAGAGAGGGTTATATAATTAATCTTTTAATTCCAGTTGAAAAAAATTGAATATTAAATTTATAAGAAATAAAAAAATCTTAGTTTTGGAAAAAGAGATGTATCTCGATTTTTTCCAATAAGTATGAGAAAATAACACTGTTTACTTTTTTTACTCTTTAGAACACACCAGAGTCCTTGGCACTGTATTATCAAAATCAAAACATTTCATTATTCAGATTGCGCTATATTGCATATATATATATATATATATATATATATATATATATATATATATATATATATATATGCATTCAATTTTGTACCAATTGAATAATAACAACATATCCCCAGTAAATAAATGACGCGCAAAAATAAACAGTCAGCAAAAATCCGACGGCAGAACAACAAAGCGAGTGCGAGCGGGACGGCGCTCTACAGTCGCGCGCCGTCTCACTCGCGCGGCCTCGCTCAACGGGGAAGTGAGGGAGGCCGCGCTCATTCACGCGCCGGGCCCGGCGCCGCCGCTCATCAACGCAGCCGAGCGGCTAGGAGACCACGGGGAATCAGCCTGCCATGCCATAGGCTCCCAAACTATTATGTCCCGTCGACGCCCTGCCATAGCTGATATTGAATTTTTACAAATTCATCAACTTCAAGCATATTTTTGAAGTCTGATATACAGCGTGTGCGCCATATTTTATGTCGGTATGTAAACATTGAATAACTTTGACGTTTATCAACCGATTGACTTGGGTAAACATGTTTTGAAAAGTTAATTCAATACAATTTTAACCACTGAAATAATGACGCTGTACATTGAAAATAGTCGTTCAGTTGTGTTAGATCACCGCGCATATCGTCGAAAATATCGTGGCCAATGGGATCCACTCTCGTAGACCCCCATTTGCAGTTCGTGGACCCCAAATTTAATTTTTCGCTATCATCGACCTCTTGCAGGGCGGAATCGATTCCTAGCGGTCGATATTGACCACTTTGGGAACCCACGTGCTATGCTAAGCAACGAAAATATACGGGCTGTAAATACTCGTTGTTTTTGCATGGTGTAACTGTATGCAGGTTTTGCGGGTGATCCCAGCAGACCTCCAATAAAGTTCATAAGATCTTTATGGAATTGTGGAAAGTAGATAACGGGCTGCATGTCATGTGTCATATGTGCTTGCTACGTGTCTACTGTCGTGTGTGACACTCGGGGTGAATAGATACGCCCACGGTAGGAATGGGGTGACACATATCACACAGTGAGTGTGTCCAGAATCACACGCGATACGCGGGGGTAAATGTCTGGGGTCACGGGTGATACGGCTAGATATCGCGGCGAATGCGGGCAGTGTCATGAGCGATAGACTGGCTGCTCGTGACATTGGCGGCGAGGCCCTGTCGGCGCGGGACCTCGCGGGACCTCGCGGGCGGAGCCGGTTCACCTCGAAATCTGTTTTCGGCCTGCGCGTGCCTCGCGTGCCGCAAACTGCACGAGCCGCCAGCCGCGCCGGGGCGGCTACCCGCGCCACCCGCGCCACCCGCACAGGTGCCACCATCGCCGTCATCCCGGGAAGTCCCGGGATCATCCCGGGATTATCTCCGCCGTGGAGTTTTTTTTTGTCCAGGACGCGTCATAATTTCTCGCTTCCTCCGCGACAATGGCACACTTCTCCGCCGGTGCGGCACACCCCGTTGTTCCTCCGTCGTTTCCTGCGGCAACTCAAATGCCCCTCGGTGGCCGGTCGTAACTTAAAAAAAAAATAATTAAACCTGTCTTTCTAGCATACAAACTTATCCATTGTGTGTGTTTCATTTTTTGGTTCTCTATAGAATATCTTAAAAGATTTTTTGCACGTAAGTTTTTCCGCATTTCAAGACGATAGGATAATATTTTCATTCATAAACTAATTTAATAAAACTTTGTGTACGAATTGTAGGATTCTGTTGTTCACCGCGAGAATTTCAAATTTAGAATTTTTCAAATAAAGAACAGTCAGCGAAAGTGACGCGAAATGAGCAGCGTCTTTTTAAAATTCGAATATGCAGTCAAACATGTGTTCAAACGCTATTGCATCGTACATCGAATACGTCATTCTGTGACGGGCTACATTTGTAGTTTAATAATAATGCTCGTTATTAATCTCTCCACACAGGAAGCCAAGGTCATTTGCATTGTGAACGAAGCTGTATTCCCCGGTTGTGCAGCCAGTGGCTGATTTGAGTTTGTCGAGCAACGCGAGTCGCCGCTGGATGACCGGTCGCACGGCGGCGGGCGCAGGCGGCAACCGCTGAGATTGACTGGCCCGGGACGCCGCTGGATCCGGTCGCAGCGCGTGCAGGCTGCTCGGGGTCACGAGGCCCCGCGGACTGTAACAGTGACCTCGCGGTGACTCACGGCCGCGGCGGGCACCTGCGCGCGCGGGTTTTACAACCGATTGTTTTTCGGCGCGGAGCAAAAAAAAAAAAACGGCCATACTATTCGAGTATTCGCAGAGTCAGATTGGATCCGCGTTAAACGTGTTACAGTGTGTTAGCAAAAAAGCTGCATTCATGACACAGAATAGTGAAGAATGCTGGAGTAGCTCGCGGGTGAGACGATATTGTAATATTTCGCAACAGGTTGTTTTTTGTAAGACAGAGCAATTTAAGCGAGTACTCGCAAAGTCATCCAATATTGTTGGATGATTATATACATATATTTATATTATACTACGCAGACTTTTAATTCCAATATTGAACTGCGGTATAGAAGGACCCGGGGTCCCACTACACCAGTGGCTCTCAAACTCTTTTGGCCCATGGACCCCCTTTCATAGTCAAAAAAAACATAAATTCATATTATAGACTAGTTGGTGCAAGTATCGACTCTTATTAACCTACCTGACTCACCGCGATGCCTGTTATTACTTGTATTTTATGCACCAGTCTATATTTATATTTTACTTAAGACGTAAAAATCGCTAATAACGTATTTATTGTTATTTATTTTAACTTCCATATTAATAAAAATGTGTCACAATTTTTTTATTTCACATTAAACCTTGCGCGGACCCCCTGACGTTGTTCGGGGGCCCCCAAATCGATTTTAATCTTCCAAGGACCCCCTGAATGATCCAAACCAACAAACACCACCGACACTCCAACTCCCAAACGATCCAAGAGGTCATAATCGACCTCGCTCGCTCCTTCCAAATTTCCATCCCCTTAATTCCAAATGATCCCAGGGACCACTTTGAGAAGCACTGCACTATATTCCCCTTAGAAAACCATGAACACCGGCCGAGTATTATGCTATGTATATGAATATTTTTTCGGGTGTATGTGTGCATGCGTGAGTGTTTCTCTGTGTGTGTGTGTGTGTGTGTGTGATTTGATCGACAGAGCAGTAGAGCTGCTAGTGCTAGTGAATACAGAGCAGCAACTCGGCAAAGGTCACGGCCCGCCGACCTCGCCGTTGCATTTCGAAAGTCCGATTCGGGGTTTGGCCGATCTGAAGATCTGAAGCCGCGGCACAGTGACGTCACAGACTCGTCACTCCCAACCTTGATATATATGTCCTTCCGAATATGTTTTATTATCGTATAATTTTAGTTTAGCACACTACTTAACGCATGGAATATCATATAGTACGACTGCGTCAAATCACACTGTCTTTATACTCTCGCTACTTCAATACACACACACAATTGAACATTACGACTTTCTGGGTTAAATATCTTTTCAATGCAGTTTCGATTATTCACACAGGGATGATTTTTTCTAACCCTTCAGTAGTTCATTACATATTTGCGAAAATAATGAGCGATAATGCGTGACGCGATACAATTCGTCGATCGGTTGTGTTGAAGAATTTTTTTTTGTCCTCTAAGCTCATAGCACAGAACGCGTTTCTGGGATGAGTTTTTAATAATTTGTATTGCGTTTTTTTGCTTGCAAATCTGGCTGTTTTGTAAGGATGAATTTGTTTGCACCCGGGAGCACTGGCCGGGCAGGTCATGCAACTCCCGCCGCGCTTGCATAATGCGCACTGCACCGGACTGCATCGCAACATAGTATAATGCTAAACTTCCAAATCAGACTTTTCTTGAATTAAAAGCCATCAGACCGAACGAGAACTGGGATCACGACTAAGATTTTATAGTGAGGATTGAGACACATTTACCAAAAATTCAATAAAAGTATCACGCGCCAGAGATATATAACATTGAAAGCTCGCTGGAGATTCCAGAAATGTTACGCTGTCTCAGTCCTTTTTTTTTTTTTTATGGAGTTCAAGGTCTCAAGGGAAAAATCAATGCATTTGAAATGTGGCTTTACAAGAGGATGCGTGTAATACCATGGGCTGACCGAGTCACAAATAAATCGATACAATGGAGATTAGTTTATTGGATTTCTGTATAAGAAAAACCGACCGTTAGGAGGACATGCGGTTGGGATCATTTTTAAATATATTGTTTTGAGTAGACTCAATGCACACAAGCGTGTTATTGTTAAGCCGTGGTTTAATTACGCCATACTGTTGTTTTATCCCAGTTATATAGACGTGGTTTACAAATGAAGATGGAAAACAAGCGGGATAATATTTAAACCATTAAGAAATTCAATATTTTTGACAGAGAGTACTTGGTGGAATTCCATTTTAATACTTTTGAATAAAATACTTGAGTGAGTTTCCACATTTTTAAATTTTAAAAATGTGGAAAATCACTCTAAGTATTTTATTCAAAAATACTTAAACCATTGAAAACACCTTAATTAAATATATGAAATACTAGCATACATTCTTGGTTGCATTATTGTATATTTGATGTTTTTGGTTCCACGGGTCCAAAAGGGTATAAGGATAACTTCCTAACGTAAAAAAAACAATAATGAAAATGTCTCCTTTGTGAAAATTAACTTCTGTTATTTTTATTAAAAATTATTTCAACAGTAAGTGCAGTCGAAAATCGCACATATTACAAGGTTAAATTGGCTGTTTTAGATTCTATCAATTTTGAAGGTAACTTTTTTATTCTATAGGTAAATGAAAGTAATTACATTTTTACAAGATAAATCAACCATCAGATCGTAAATTAAGGTACATTTTGTAAATATAAATATATACAAAAGGTATAAACACACACACACGTATTATATTTATAATATAAAAATATTTTTTAATAAAAATTCGTTTTGCACGTTTTTGCTTTTATTATGATTAATATCGCTAACATATTTAGTTACCATATTGTTTGTTTAAAAAAGTCAAACGAGACAGGTTTGCGAAACTAGTCACAGTAAAAACAATCTGTAATCATAATCTTATTTAGGAATTCCAGGAATAACCATATGTCCTGATAGTAAACTATGAACGTAGAATTAGGGGCATGGTGTGAAAAGCGTGATCTAGTTGAAGATCCAGGAAGAAGTATGATTGTTTGCCATGCTTGTGGTATGATGATGTTATATGAAATCTTTAAATTGTGATAGAGGTGAAGGTAATATTATTATTATCAGTCGTTTCGTGTGCAAATCTAATACAAACTATTATGGATCATAGATAACGTAATACTAGTCTAGTGTATTTGGCTTTATTTGTTGTCAGCGCCTTCAAAATGACTGGGTGACCTGTGTCACCGATTTTCCACATTAAAATGGAATTCCACCAAGTACTCTCAGTCAAAAATATTAAATTTTGTAATAATCAAAACTTGAACAAAAAAAAAAAAAAATTGACAAACATTTTTGCCCATATTTGGTTATGGATAAGTGAAAATTCAGGGCGATCCAGGGCGTGGATTGAGCTAGAGACTGGAGGATCCAGTCAGAGGATCCAGGAAGCTGATGACGAGAGCGCGGCACACAGAGAGCAGCGGGCCGGCGGCGCTGCCAAGGTCCCGCGAGGATTGGGCGGCGAAGGCCAGCGCGCGAGGCCGCAGGGCCACCACCTCTAGCACGCCGAGACCCGGATCCCCGAAGATGGCCCGACACGTCGGAAACCGCCAGCCGAAACATCAGCGGTTAAAACCGGAGACCCACATCCCCGGCGCCAGGACAAAAACATCGGAATTCCGGCAATCGAAACGGTTACCTAACACCTTGAAGATGGCACTAGCGCCGGGACCGAAACTTCGTAATAAAAACACATCGATATAAAATAAACAATAAATTTGATATAGATTATGCAATGATGTTTCACAGTTTTCACGGCGTCGGTACTTTGATACTGAAACGCTCGCACTGTGGGGAAAGGGATGATGTCAGATGCCGAATCACCCTTGTTTTGAATTGTATCATGTCAAGACTCTTATTGAAATTCAACGGCATCTTTGATGACGGATAAATCCGTACCCATGCGCAAATGCGTGAATTGATAATAATAAAATAAAAAAAGAAAAACTTTTTCACCTTTCAAAATTTGAAACGGCAAAATTTTCGATCGTTGTGCAAAAGCTAAAAAAAAAAGTTGCGTGTTTTTTTTTTGTTTTTTTTTGGTTTTTTTCTTTTTTTTTTTTTCCTCTCTAAGTCTTGCGCGTCTTGTGGCAACCTCTCCGGCTGCAGTGCCGGTTCGTGTTTTTGGGCGACCAAGGTTGGTGGCGAACAGACCGCGCGCCAAGGCTGCCCGGCAAGGGCAAGCGGCGAGCGAGCGGCGCAATTTCACATTTTCACCGATATAAAACTGACAAATTATATATACACATACACACACACACACACACACATATATATATATATATATATATATATATATATATATATATATATATATATATATATATATATATATATATGGTATTAGGGTGTCCCTTAAAATTCAAGTTCAATATTTTTTTACGCGTACCTTCTTAAAAGTTTAGTAATAACCCTATATTGTCTAGAAAAAAATATTAGTTCGATTTATAAACGGTAACCCGTGCCGACTTGCGATTTTAACTTGTCCATACAAGTTGCGTAAGTACTGCGCTGTGACTTGTAACTGCATGTTTTATTTGTCATTTCATACGTGATTTTTGAGATTAGTAGTGCTCCATTGTTTAGTGCGTTAACATGTCGGTGGAATTACGGAGTGATAAACAAAATAATTTCCTTATCGGTTTGCCTAGATATCAAATAAAGGGTGCAAAATTACCATCTAATCGACAAATTCCCTCGGTCCTATTTTACAATATTCGCGAGGTTAAACTGATTGTTAGTGAAAGTGCAAATCTTGTGATTAGGGAGTGCATCATATATTGGGAAAAAGCAAGAATTCCAACAAGGGCATATCCTAACTGCGTGAAGAAACTTGTTGATTTATATCATGTTTGGAGAGAGTTGCAAAAAAAATTGTAAGAAAACTCAGGTTACGTTCAAGAGCCGTGAGAACAATTTCAAAATTGATCTTGATAATTTGTTTGAAATTGCACATGCTGATGCTTTTGAGAGAATGAAAATAGAGTAAGATAAATTATTTTTAATGAAACAGAGAGAGCCAGATCGACCAGGATGCTTAGGTGGTGTTGATAAAAAATTGTCGGAAAAAGAAGATAGATCTAAACAACGACGATTGGAAGAAGAGGAAAGGGTTGTAAGACAAAGATAACCACTAGCTGCTGAAACTAGAAAATCAAGGGCAGAAGCAATAAAATCTGACTTCTTTGGAAGTAATGTACCCGACGTAGTCACAGTCCATTGGGATGGAAAACTATTACCCGGGTTAGATGTTTCTAATGCTTCTATAAGCAAGTTTAGCCATCACTTGTGGTATTTATGTGAAGAGACAGTTATTCTATCACTGTTTGATGATGAAGTTGATAACCAAACTAAGAAGAAAATGATTGCCAACTTCAACCGGGACAAAACCTCAGATTTTAGCAAACGCTATGACCCGTCAAAGGAAGAACTGCCCCAAAGGTTGTTTGGTAAGTTTAATTGACTTTTTGTGATATATTTAAATTGTTGTAGATTTATTTGTTATTTATCTTATTTTCCTTTTTTTTCCAGGCAAAACACTGGATAATTTCGTATCGGAAAAGAGCAAACAATTTTTATCACGACTGCAGATCGACGACAGTTTTCTAAAGGAAGATGTATCTTCCTGGAATAATAATGCTGCTTTTCTGGAAGCTAAAAGAAAAATAAGTTATTTGAGAGTTGTGAATGATACTGCTGAAAGGGCTGTTAAAATGATGCAAGATTTTAACGGACTTATCGCGGCTGAAGAAGAACAAAAACAGTTCTTGCTGCGCTGTGTCCAGGAACATAGAAAATTGTATCCGGACTGTAAAAAAACAACTCTAAAAAAAAGTTACCCTGGCTGATTGTTATTACTTTATGTTTTTGATTAAAGATTAATGTTCATCTAATTGAATTTTTACTATTATTTACTTAATTTATTGCATTTATAATGATTTTATACCAGACCGAAATATCAAGACAAAACACGTTTTTTACTAAACTTTGAAGCTCGGTCGGCACTGGTTGCAATTATGCTAGAAAGATGAAATTTTATATTTAAGACTCTTATAGCATTACTAAAAAAAGTAGAGGGTACCCATTTCGAAATTTGAAAAAAAAAATTTTTTGGTCATATAAGGGACACCCTATATGTATTTATATATATATATTATATATATATAAATACATATACAGTAATTCCCCGCTATACGCGAGGGATACGTCCCGGAAAAAATCGCGTCAAGCGAAATTCGCGTACATCGAAGTTTACGATTAAACATAGTCAAAACTTAATACGTACAAAAAAATACGAATCATTTGAATGAATCACTTTAGTTCTAAGAGCACTTTATGCAGTATTACATGTTATTTTTATTGAAAAATACATGTATTGCCTTTTTGGGTAGCGTTTCTTTTGCGTTCTTGTAAAATACGTTCATAACACCCAAACGCTGTTTTGATTGTTTAAGAGAAGTCAACGACTACACTGTGTTCATACGCATTCATTAAATAAGAATATTCGCGTAATACATTTGAAACCGCGTATAACGGGGTCGCGTATAGCGGGGTACCACTGTATGTATTTAAAAATTCAATATTTTTGCCAGAGAGTACTTGGTGGAATTCCATCCTCATTCCTCATGGGTTTACCTTTTTACGTCGGCTAACTCAGTTAATAATGCCAACGCGCGAAAGGTTGGCGAAACCGGTCATCAATAAAAATTTATAAGTTGAAAAATCATTAAAGTATTTTAGTTATATAAAATATTACTTAATTACGTATTTGTTATTTTTTACCGTTTGTGTAAATACTAGGTTGCCGAGTTGTTGATAAAGATGCTTGATAAGATACAGTAGATAGATGCAGATTTTATAGTGTTACATACTACCATAAACATATGTACAAGCTATGTACGCTTAGTACAGACTAATTGCATATTCAACACACACACACACACACACACACACATATATATATATATATATATATATATGTATATACATACTCCCATCTTCCGATGCCTCTCCTCAAAGGAGGTCCACCATTTCCCGAGAGGTCCCCACAGAGTTTTGTTTAATTATTAAACGCTGAATAAAAACCAAATGTCAAAGATTCATTATTTTAACAGCTATTGTACTTTTGAATATGCAATACTTTGTGGTTATTTGCGCTTTTAAAGGTTTGCCACGTATGGCGGGTCTTATGGGCACTCTTCGAAGGATGACGACTCCTCACTGAGTAAATTGCCATCGCCGAATAACTCGAACAGCACGGGTGCCTTTACACCGATTGCTCTATTGGCAGGTCTAATGGGCGCTATGCGCCCGGGGAGGCCCGTTTGGCCCTCAAAGAGAATACGAATATCATGAGCCATAAAAAAAATTATAACTTTTTTTAAATCACGAAGTAGACGAGTACTCCCTGTATAAAGATATTAAATAAATAATTCGCTGATAGAAAGTACTCGATTTTTCACGATTTCTTTTATATGTTTAATTTCATTGCCGACGCAGTAATTCATATCGTCAGATCGATTTGCGCATTTTTTAATATGTATTAGATATACGAGCGCACGTCCGTTGTTGAATTTCACGCACACTTTTCAATTGTAATCGATAATGATATACATAATAGTCGATAATAGACGGTTGCATTTCGAATTCGAGTTGAATAACCATTTTCCAGCTCTATTATCCAATCTAGAAAGCATTACGTATTACGGCAGCTAATAAACTGTGGAATCGAGCATTCGATTCCAATGGCGAGTCCCCGAATCGACCGAATCATATCCATAACAAAAAAAGGCATTATTTTAAAATTGTGGCAACCCCACATGAGGACACCAAAGGCAAAAAGCAATCAAAGGCAATGCGACTTGATGCGTTACAGAAAACCCTTTGGAATATTTTTTATCATAATAAAAAATATATGTTTTACTAATATTTGAACTTGGCCAACAAGTTACCATACAGGACACTAAATTTATATTTTTTTCTCGTCGTTTCTCGCCTACCGCATATCATCCGCGGATCTTTAAAAAAAAAAAAAATATTGATTTGTCCCATGTTGCATATCATATTGCAAATATGTCTCGAACGAGTAAATAAATAAAAATAGGAGAGTTGTAAATTAACAGTTTATAAAAGCAATTAATAATAGCAATAAAAAAACAACAACAGCAACCCGGAACAGCTGTTGTTTGAAATTTGAAACGAAGAACAAGCGTTCTACACGCAGAGACAAAAATGCGTTTAAAAAATAACCTTAAAATGGCGTCGTCTTCGGGAAGCTATTTAGTCTATGGAGTGATGCGCACGAGGCCGTGTCTCCAGTGGCGTGCACTCGCGTCGTTTTAGGCGTGAAACGACGAGAAAATTCTAAGAATTTCACGAGACAGATGTGATTTGAAACATTGAAAATGGCACGTGACTTTAAAATTTTTATGGTGTGTTTGTATTTTAATTAAGGTAAGAATGTCGAAAATCGAAAATCTAGTTGCACGCAGTTGCAGGTTGCAAATACAGGTGTTGATTTTTTTTCCGTTTCATGTGTGAATCGATTATTATATACACACGTGTGGTTTAAAATATAGATTAATAAACAAAATAGGCCACAGCCGTTGTTGACCTGCGTTTTTCCTTGCGGCCTGCTATGCATTGAGTTGACGTGATGCGATCGAAAATTGACGTAATTATTGTAATGATAAAAAGTAGCTTTGTATTTTTGTCTTCACTTTGAGTTTATGCAAATAATTCTAATAAACTCAAAGTGAAGACAAAAATAAGAAGACAAAGTTACCTTTTATCATTACAATAATGGATCTTCACCAATCAAATGCCTTGTCCCTCAACAAGATAACGTAATTATATTAATTAATCAAATCAATTATAATTTAAAAAAAATAATAATAAAAATAGTTTTCGCACGCCCCTGCCACCTTCCAAAAATGCATCGCCTCAAGCGCATGTTATTTTGCAGTTAAATGTTTATTTTACTGAATATTTTTTTAAGTAAAACTTTTCCGTATTGTTTTTTTATTATTAAATGCCATGGCTAATGCAGGTCAGGTTATAAAAACGAGGATAAAACGATATATCCTTTTATAAAATTATCATATATATATATATATATTTATTTTTTTAAATATTTTGAGTAAAATACTTGAGCGATTTCCCACATGTTCGTTTTTATTAATATAGAAACATTTGTTCACAAAAATTTGCAATTATATAGAATCCTCCACTTGTCAGGTACATTAAAATCACATTAGCCCTTACCACCTGACAATCACTCTCTCTCTCTCTCTCTTTCCAACAACCTCGTTTACCTAATTGATTATTATTATATAAACTCTCACTCTGTTTGATAATGCCAACGTGAAAGGTTGGCGAAACCGGTCACAAATAAAAACGAACATGTGGAAAATCACTCAAAAGTATTTTACTCAAAAATATTAAAATGGAATTCCACCAAGTACTCTGTGTCAAAAATACTGAATATATATATATATATATATATGCATGGGAGATATGGGGATGGTTGAGTGCAGAGGGTGGATGAGGGGAGAGGGAGGGTAGTTGATACATTTTGGCTGAAGTTGGTAAAGGGTACTTCTTACCAACACCTCAATGCTGTAGTCTAGGACGGAGCTGGTGCTTTGTCTCCAAGAGTTTTTCCGCTGCCCTACCTTACTCTGGAAGGTTCCTACCTTGATTCTGACCTTCCTCTCCATGGCGTCCCTGAGACAGCCGATCGGCCCCGTCTCTTGCTCCATCCTCGTCAGAATGTTGCGCATCACCCAAGGCCTCTCGTTTTTCACAAGTTCTGAAATAATGTTTATACATAGTAACTATCCGTACATACTTAGATTATATATATATATATATATATATATATATATATCAAAAATCGAATAAGGCTTTTAGGGGTATTAGCAAAATACCGGAAATGTATCTTAGCCTCATCTCTTGCGATCTCCTGCCATTACAGGGCAGGGCGTGTTTAGATTACCCCAGCCTGCATGTCTCCTGCTCATGGGCTAATTATAGACTCGGCGTGTTCGCCAGCAGCTTTGATATTTCTCAATACGCACACAACGGGCCAATAAAACAAATATTCTGTAGTATTATCGAAAAATCCAACACGACAGCGACAGCTGGTCAAATAGGCGAATGTTTGCTGTCACATGCCGTCAAAATTTTAGCATCTTCACACGTAGATGGCAACATTGGCTTTTATATATCTAATATCTATAATAATAATAATATCCATTGTGTGTGTGTGTGTGTGTATGTTTTATTTTTTGATTCTCTATAGAATATCTTAAAAGATACAACGCTGATTTTTTACATGTAAGTTCAGTAAGTTTTTCCGCAGTTATGTGCTGAATTTCAAGACGATAGGTTAATATTTTCATTCATAAACTAATTGAATAAAACTATGAAATATGCTTTAGCGAGTTTCGATATGTACGAATTATAAAATTCTGTTGTTCACCGCGAGAATTTCAAATTTAGAATTTTTCAAATAAAGAACAAGCAATGCATTGGAAGGAAAACGTCAGCAGCGTCTTCTTCAAATTCGAGTATTAGCCAAATTTGCTATTGCATCGTTCGTCGAATACGTCATTCTGTGACGGGCAACATTTCTAGTATAATATAATAAATATATTTATTTTTAAATGCAACAGAACGGCTGTAAGCCAATTGCTTCCGCCGCTCCGGCATTTACAGACTATACAAGTACGGATGTCTACCGCTCGCGGAGTAGGCGAATATTTAGGCAACCGATTCACACGTGAAATAATGATTTATAAACCTGGGTAAATCAGTTCCGAAATTGCGTATTCGCTCAGTTACAGCGGTGCTGTAGTTCAATTGGACAAAAGCAACGTGCCGCTATGGTCACGGAGAAATTAATTGCCTAAATAAATATGCGAATTTTATGATTAGATGATTCTCTGGCGTCGGTGTCGTGCTGCGTTCGATCCGAGTCTCCCGACGTTTCGGCCCCGGTAGCGGTGCCGTCCTCGGTGATTTCGAAATAATAGCCACGCGCGATGTTTCCCGTGAATCGGGACCGCGTCCTTGAGCGTGAGAATAAAAAAAGATCTACAAATCTAAATAAACGGGAATCTGGAGCAAATTGTATTTAGCGAATAATCGCCTATAAATTTCCCCGCCACTGGCAACATTTGATGATAGAGGCGCACCCACGGCGTATACATATATAAAAATAAATATATTATAATTAAAAAATAAACATTTCAGCATACAACGCACTATGCATAGCGAGGATGAAAATAAGAATTTTCAATGTAGTTGTCAAATTGCTCGGATCTCATTGGTCAGATTTTTTGCGCGACAAAATATGAACATTAATAAAAGAAAATTAAGACATGAAATGAAAATTAAATACACTTTAAAGATATAACTTTTTAATAGTATAGGCTTAAATAGCTTTTTATAATTTGTTTTTTATTTTTTAATAAATCGTTTTTACAGTTTTCGCTAAAAATGACTTTCTCAAGTTGTTATTACATTAAAAAAAAAAAACAAGCTTGACGTGCGTTCAATTGGACTTTGTTGATTCATTGTATATTTTTAATTTTACAAACAGTTGATGGATAATTTTATTTGTTACAGGTACGCAGTTACTGGCATAAGAAATTTTAATATTTCCCTCAGAAGCTTGAAACCGGTGAGACACTCAAATTTTTAACAAGACTGATCAAATTGACGCCATTATTATTTCATGACCGGAATGTTTATTGATTAGCAAAAACTAGGAACATCGCTCCCACATTTGCATGTAACTATTCAAATTCTAGCTCAGGCAAATTGTGAAAAAAGTAAACGATTTTTCTCTTCGTTTCATGAGTGATTCGATTACTTAAAAACGTATTACTACTCTTGGCTTCTTAATTTGTTTATTATGGGTTTCTTCGATATATTGTTAACTTCGATGTATTTTAATAATTATTTTTTACTACATAACGTGTAAACTGTATTAATGCCAATGGCGTGCGTGAGTGAAATTAAAACATGAACAACCAGTTTTATTTATTAAATATTTCATAATCACAATAAATCACATAAATTACCTGTTGTATAAAAAAAATATGAATATCATCACGTGTGTGTGTATTACGTATCTTTGTGATGTGTATTTATATGAAATTATGTTTAAATTGGTTGTTATGTTTGTGTTGTGTTTCGCACGCTACTGAACACCCATTTATATATATATTAATATCTTCAAATCGCCTAATTGTATACCCCAAATTAACACACTCAAACACTCCTTGAAAATGTCTACAGCACCGATGCTGAAACGTTTAAACAATAACCTTAAAATACCACATCTCAACAACTAAAAAATGAAAAAGTGAACTTCAATGTATAATGCATTCATTGCGTGATGCATATTTTTACGATGCCTCTTTCTTTAAGCTCAGATAATAATAATGAATATGTAAACAGCGGTGTGGATTGGCCTTTACGCGATAAATGCTTCTAGCTTATATTGTCGTCATCGAAAATAAACCTGCTAAACGGTCTATTTCCTACATTTCAGCGGCCATAACTTACGTGCTGACCCAATTTCTGCCAAAACACTTGGCGCCCGATCATCTGTGTAGGTCACAGTCAATGTCTCCACCGTCAGCTTTTAATTTAGCCAGCTCTACTCTGGTGATATCAATCTATATATTCCGAGTGTTGGACTTAGGAGACGTCAGATGCTGCTTTGCCATCCTTCAAAGCTTTTGAAACAGACTGCGGTGTATAAAATAAACAACCAGCCAAGCATAATCTGTTACTGATAAAGTAACGTGTGTTCCTCCTTTGATTGGTGATATAACCTGTACATTCTGAGTGGTGGACGATTTTGCCCTTATAATTGCCCATGACAGCGAAAAATCTAATTGGGGGTCCACGAACTGTAAATGGGGGTCTATGCAAGTGGATCCCATTTAAGCAGGTCATCACCAAAATTCAGGCATTCCGTAAATGTCATAATTGAACACAGATTGAACATAATAATGCTGTTTATACTGCATTATGGACTATCGCAAGAAGGCTGGAAAAGGGTTTCAGTGCAGTTGTCAACTTTCTTACAAAAAAAAGAAGAAATAGTTATTCAATGTTTGCATACCGACATAAAATATGGCGCACCCTGTATATCAGATGTCAAAAATATGAATTTGAAAAAAATTAATATTAGCAAGGCAGGGGTCTACGAAAAACAGGAAAACTCGACAAGGGGTCGACGGGACAAAATAGTTTGGGAGCCTATGGTCTATAATAAAAACAAACAAAATGTGTTACTGCGGGTGTAGGCACTCTACGAAAAAAAAGTTGTGAATATTTTTATCGTCATTTTATGTGTGGATTAGTAAATTTAACAAGTACACTGTAAGCGCATTAAAAAATTGTAGCAAATAAACGCGGATTCATTGTATTTTTATTGATGGTTTAGTAGTTAAACAGAGTAATATAAGCGAAAATAATTATATCGTTATAATTTTCAAAATAATAATCCTCTCTAGAAATTCAACACAATATTTTCAAAATTATACCGCCGCCCGACCGGTATTATAAAATGGGGTCTTGGGTGAAAAAGGTTGGGGACCCCTGCGTTAGAGCGTATTTGCACTTTACTCAGGATATAAATAAATAATTACGAAGGGGGTGATTTATGATTTTTTCACACGGGTGCACTATTACTGGAGAATTACTACACTGAATGCTTATAGCTGAAATCTATCGTGTACTTATACTATACTTAGGATATAATCTTGACATTCTTTAGTATACGTACAGCCTATAATTTATTGCACTCAGGTGCATTGAAAGTCACCTGAAGATACCTGGAAATTTAGTGTATTGCAATGATTTTGACAATTAAATGTCTGTTTTGACCGGCCAGCATGCAGGGGGTCCATAATTGTCTTAATTATGAGAATTGACTTGAATTGCATAACGGCGTAATAAAATTGCATTAAAATTAAAAAGAAAGCGTGGCGCACCGCAGCGCGTGCCGGACGGGCGCGAGTTCGAACCTCAAGTCATAATAAATAATAAACAAATTTGTTCGTTTTCTCCTATTAACAAAGCGATGAAAAATAATCTAATTCATATTATATAAGAATAAAAAAAAAAAACAAATTATTTACGTAACAAATATAAAGTTTTTAAAATGCAGCCTATTGAAATGTCACCAACTGTCAAGAGGCGATTGAACCGTCCCCAATGAAAAAAACACGCAAGAAAATATACGTAAAAATATGAGAACGGTTTATTATATATTTTTTGCGGATCAAATGCAACTGACGGGCGCTTTTGCATGCAGTAAATAAATAGTATTTGTCTCACGCTGGTGAGGCAGCCATCGCTGGCGGTTCCGCTCGGCGAGGCCGTCTGGGGCGGTGGAAGCGGCGACTGCTCGACCGACGGAGGGGCCGGCTCGCATGGCGGCGATCTTCGACGCGAGGACGGCCAAGTTGTCGGCCGCGGGGGCGTCCACGCGCGGGACCACCATCTTCCCCGAGTACAGGGCCTTCAGGGGATCGAACTTCTTGCTGTAGATGTTCAGGCACTCGCTTTCCTCGTCGCTTTCGCTGCGCTCGGACGCGGACGTCCGGCAATCGGCGGCCATCGCAGCGCGAACTGTCAAACGGACTGCGGCTTGGAAAGTTCACCGCTAGATGGTGTCGCCGAAATTAATCGCCTTTTTGATTTGTAAAATTAGTCTCCCGATTGTTTTAAAAACTGTTGTTATTATATCCTGTAGTGTTTATTTATTTTTCTTTGCATTATAATGATAATGATTGCGTTGTTGCGAGCGTGAATACAAACTCACTTGAGTAAGGTCAGTGCTGTTATGGAAGCGACCTCGGCGTGAGGGCGACGCGGGTACGAGTACACACGAATGTAATTTATATTTAATTAAAACCATATGTTCTTCTATTCTTCTATAAAAACATTTTTTTATTCAAAATTAACAATTCATAGTACCAGTTTTCATTAAAAAAAAATAAATTGTTACCGCTTTATTTTTTAATTCCTAAAGTTGCAGCTTAAAAATAATTATTATTCGCAGTATTGTGACATTGAAGTAAACGCGTCAAAGTAAAATAGATTTATCATTAATAGCCATTGTATTATTTAAAAAAAAAAAAAACATAGATATATTATATAAATTTGAGCAAATAAATTGTATCCGTTGTTTAACTGTTTCGAAAAAAAAATGTTTTTATGAAATAATTCATTTTAAACATGTGAAGTTGCGTATCACTGAATACACATTTCATATAAAAATATTTTTGTCTTTCTTTATAATTAATAAAAAACGTTTGACTAATTTTAAAGATTAAGTATTTCATATTACTCCATGCGGAGGCCACAGATATATTATCTTATTTTCTCGTCGTTTTATTCAATAAAAATGAACAAATAATTATTATACAGAGGTCAATATTTTTAATATGTTTTTATACTAGCAACTGAGTTGTTTTAATTTTTTTTTTTATCAAATATACATAGTTTTGGAAATCTTCAGAGATCAAAATTGTTGTATGATAGGCCGGATATTTTCAAGGTCATGTTTCTGACTCGTTTTTTTCTATAGTAAATAATTATGTAATGCTTCTACCGTAGTTAATATTTTAGCAAGATTTATTCGAAAAACGGTGCTCAGGGTTAATAAAATTAAGACATTTTGCTTTTTTTTATATTTAAACATTCGGCACGATTTGGTCTATTCTTTACTTGTTTTTCTCGATTATTACCAGATCCACGCGAGCAAAGAGCATCGTGACCCTGCTATAGACAAGGCGCCTTGTGGGGTGTCCATAATTCTCTGTTGTACCGGGACCGGTTACGTAAAACTGAAAAAATCAGATCTGAGGTCTTGCTTACCTTTTCCACGACTTTATTGCACTCATACCTCAGGGATACACCTATAAATAACAGTGCAACTGCTCTAACTCGACAAGGTAACTACTTACCTGAATATCGTTTTCTATATAATTAAAGTAGAAAACCAGCGATTTTACTTAAATATTGACTACCTGACCTTCACTGATTAGTAAAGTCTAAAACCTGCGATTGTGTGTATATTTTGATGTACCTGACCTTCGCTGATTGCTTACCATATATAAACCTGAATAACTTAGAGAAAAGATCAGAGCCGCTGTTCTCGGACCTGGACACTTGCGCATTCGCAGTGAAACAAAGTTGCGGTTTTGCATAGAGATTGACGCACCTGACCTTCACCGATGGCTCACCACTAGTCATGCAATGAATCAACGGTCCATCTCTCTGAAGGCTGCATTCAATATTCGATGAGGAGAGAAGACCAGAACAACTTGGAGTCACCCTAGCTGGACACATTTGCGCACTTGCAAAGAAACCGAGAGTGGTAGTTATTGTTCGCGGAGTTGCCAGCATTCACAGAATAATCGGTGAAAGTCTCCGCGATAAAACTTAGCGAGCGGGCAACACTACCGCGGCGGACATATTTACTTACAACTCACTCGGTTTTCTATATTCAATTTACTTTTTATTCAATAGTATAGCCGCGCCTTGCTTTCTGACATGCCAATGCGTGGAATATCAAATATTGTGTAGTGGGTTCAAAAAGAATAGGCAAACCTATATTAAAAAAAATATTTTAAAAAAAGTTAGTAAGGATAAAAACAACCTCTATTTGTATTAGCATCAAAAAAAAAAATTAAACTAATATTTATAATCAAACTTGTGTGTAGTGAAATTTATGTACGCGTGCCTCAAACGTACATATTTATCAAATATCTAATTATTCTCGAGCCGAGAGCGATTTTCAATTTTCCACGCCAATTATGTATTTTAAAAATAGCCGAAATGCATTAAAAACCGAGCATGCCTGGAACATTGATCCCGAGACAAATTTATCTTCAATAATTGCATAAAAAGTTTTTCACAAAAAGCACACAAAGAATGGCAAAATAATGCGAGCGTAAACAGCGGAGAAAGTTCCGCGGCGATCAAAATCTGTAGCCATCGCCAATAACAAATAGCGAATATACAACAATAACAACAATTACAACAATTACAACGATTACAACGATTATTGCAATTAAAAATAAAACACACACGGGCATGTAACAATCGTAACAATCGTAATCGCAATAACTCAAACATGTATGTGCTCTTTTATATATATATATATATATATACGGTGTATGCATTAATTTTTTCGGATTTTTTCGTGAAATCGGAAGTCTATTCAAAGTATTGTCACTACTTTTTCCCATCTTTCGGGCAAATTATGGATTGCATCCCAAATGAACTGTTCGTCTTTTGAAGACATGAAAGAATCGAACCAATTTTTGATACGCGTATTCCAGAGAGGGTATTCTGAATCGATTGAAACAAGTGGTAGTCGGTAGGGGCAAGGTCTGGGGTATAAGGCGGGTGAGGCAGAACTTTGCATCCACTGTTTTTCAAATATGTTTTAACTGGTTTAGCAATACGTGGCTGGGCATTGTCATGATGGAAAATTACAGACTCGTGCCTGGTCGCATATTCTGGCCGTTTTTCTGCCAATGCTCGCTTTAATCATCATTCGCATTTTTATCATCACCAGTGATGATAAAAATGACTTCTTTTTGTGGCATTCAAGCAGCATTTCCGAAATGCCAAATATCGCTAAACCATTTCCCAATACCGTACCCGCGATCGATCCATTTTGAAATGTGGACTTATAATCAAGCAAAAAAGTACAGCGGCGTCTAGCTGTTGGTGCTGTTTACGTGACGTCGGGTGACATCACGCGCGCTCACGGAGAAAGCAAAAGCGGGAGTAATTAAAGAAATGGTAAAAAAACTCCGCTTCCTTGTGCCGGAGACGTCGCCGCCCGCCGCCGCTCGATTCGTGGATGTTATTGTTGCATTGTGTATTAGAGGCACTGCTTTCTAGGCCCCGACTGGCTTGCGGTGCCGCGGACTCTGCGGCACTCATACTAAGCAATGGCGGCCACACGCGCGGCGACTTTATTTAAATATTTTTGAATAAAATACTTGAGTGATTTTCCACATGTTCGTTTTTATTTGTGACCGGTTTCGCCAGCCTTGGCATTATCAAACATGGAATTCCACATTTGTCATGGAAACATGGAATTCTACCAAGTACTCTGTGTCAAAAATATAGACTTAGGAAGTGATGCAAAAGTGGAGAGACTATGCTCAAGAGATATAACCTTGAAATCTCGCTGAAGATTCACCAAGTGTTATGCCGTCTCAGTTCTACTTTATGAAGTTGAATCTTGGATATTCAAGACAGCTACTGTGCGAAGAATTGATAATCGCGTCACAAATGAAAGGGAGCTCTTGACATTGGTAGAGAACCGGAAGGTCTGCTATTTTGCTTGTCCAGCTCTCCAGGTGCTTGTTACTAGGAAAAATCATAGGAAAAGGGGACATTGGAAGAAGGAAGTTCACGTGGATACGGAATTGGATTGGTGAGACTGGCCCAGGATAGAGACATGTTT
This sequence comes from Atopsyche davidsoni, assembly GCA_022113835.1. Classification (NCBI taxonomy): domain Eukaryota; kingdom Metazoa; phylum Arthropoda; class Insecta; order Trichoptera; family Hydrobiosidae; genus Atopsyche; species Atopsyche davidsoni. The sequence goes on along the minus strand of JAILWY010000020.1, from coordinate 6,015,654 downwards.
GAGGAAATGGTCACCAACCTTCTGTGAGGAGAAGCAACAGATGAAGAATATGTCAAGTAATAAAGCATAGGTTGCCCTTATGAATTTTAATTAACAAGTTATACTATTTAAAAAAAAAAAACAACCATTTACGCTGTACAATACATTCATGGTATTTATTATAACTCTGAGCGTGTGTAAAAGATCAGTAATGGAGTAATGGACTTGGGAGGGGTCCTGCTATTGTTTCTGTAGCCTGAGTATCAGATCTAAACACCAGAGCTTTGCACGTAAATGATTGTATAATAATACTATTGGGCAGCAGCAATATAAAAGAAGGTCCCGGGGACCCTCTACACCAGAGGTCCCCAATCTTTTTGCACCCAAGAGCACATTTAAGATGCCAGTCGGGCGGCGGGCACGATTTATTTTTTCAAAAGAAATATTATTTTGAAAATTATGACAATATAATTGTTTTCGCTTATATTTCTCTGTTTAATTACTAAATATAATTTTTTTCCATGACATTTTATTGTAAACATAGATATCTTTTTATCGCGGTCGCACAGCGGCGGGCACACGTAAAACGGTCGGCGGGCGCCATGGTGCCCGCGGGCATAGGGTTGGGGACCACTGCACTACACTATTTCCCCTTAGAAAACCATGAACACTGCCTCAGCATGGGTATATGCTCAGTAAAAAAGTCACCAACCTCCTCTGAGGAGAGGCACCTGAGGAAGTTGATGGCACGATTTGTAGATACGAGTGTAGACAGTTTAAATTTCGGTACAAAAAAAATAATTACTTGAATAAAACTAACCTAACCAAAACTTCATACCTTTTTAAGAGTTTTAAGAGTGAAGATATCTTCAATTGTCTCGAGTACCGATGATGAAGAAAATATTTACACTATTATTTCTAATTTTTGATACGTGCGTAAGTCATATTTTTTATATAAAGGCGTGGTATTATATATTTGTTTTAATATCAAACTCAGTTTGATAAGTCACCAATAAAAAATTACATGTGGAAAAATCACTCAAGTATTTTACTTATTAAAAATATTAAAATGGAATTCCACCAAGTACTCTCGGTCAAAAATATGGAATTTCTTATTATTGTATATCCTTCTCCTTACTGGATATGCGTCTCATATAACGCGGATTCACATAACGCGGCATTTACTAGAAACCTGCCTTCTGTGCCATAGAAAGGTTGTTTGCATGCCAATTATCTAATCGATATAATTATTTACACATTTATTGTAAGAGTGTTTTTTTCATTGCTTCATATTTAAAAAAAAAAAAAACCCTCAAATTTTTTTAAACGGTATGCAACCTGCATTTTTTTATTTTGCATTATTTTCAAGAATATAAATTTATAAAAAATTGTATTTTCATTTGTACTATTAATATATCTAAAAAAAATCCTCCATTTCAAAACATACCTTTGTATTACTAATGACGTCATTTTTATGAATACATATCGCACAGGTATTGCTGGATATTTGCTAATATAATAAAAATCTATTGGATTACGTTAGATAAGAGATCTCATAGACACCACGCCATGCAGTTCCCGGGAATAATCCAATAGCTTGTCTTAAAATTGATGCAACTGTCAATGAAATTGATTGCCTTAAGCTCGTCATCGTCCTCGCCTGTCTCTACAGTCTTTTTGCAATGCTTTTTTTTTTCTATTTATAACATCTTTATTACAATATTAACTTCACGTATATAATATATTGATATATAATTAATAAAAATGTATATATTCAAAATATTAATTGAATACCGCATATTTATTTTTATCTAGTGTAAGATAGGTTTTTATAAAAGTAAAGGTATCTTCGAAACGAGTTTATCTCAAATTCGGCCTCGAATCAGATGAATAATAAGAGGAAGTGAGCATTAGAAATGTTCACAAGGATTTTTTGACATGCCATGAGAGCATGCAAATCGTTTCTTTGCACCGGTCTCTTCGAAAAATTAGTTCTAAATCCTCGTCTACCATACTTATGGATCTATGATATTGGATTGTTCTTCATCGAGTGCCTCTCCTCAGAGGAGGTTGGCACTTCATTTCACTGAGCATATATTCATGGTGTGCCAGTTTTCATGGTTTTCTATGGGAAAAATAGTGTAGTGGGTCCCCTGGTACTTCATATTGCTGCTGCCAAAATGCATTATTATAATTTCCTTACAAAGCTCAGGCGTTTAGATCTGATATTATTTCTGAAGCAAGGTACATAAACAATAGCAGGAGCCCCCCCAAGGTATTTCCAGAGTCCACTACTCCATTACCGATCCTTTACACACGCTCAGGGTACAGAATGGGTAAAGCGGGGAGGTATTACTAAACTATGGGCAGATATACTTACTGAAACTCTATATACACACGTTCTTTTAAACTTAAAAAGAATTTAGGAGTTCAATATTTTTGGCAGAGAGTACTTTTTGAGTAAAATACTTGAGTGATTTTCCATATGTTCGTTTTTATTTGTGACCGGTTTCGCCAACCTTTTACGTTAGCATTATCAAACATGGAATTCCACATTTGTCATGGAAACATGGAATTCCACCATGTACTCTCTGTCAAAAATATAGACTTTATTTTAGGAATTTTTTTTATCGATTAGTCTTAGTAAATGATGCAAAAGTTGAGAAAGCAAAAGTACTATGCTCAAGAGATATTACCCTGAAATCTCGCTGGAGATTCACCAAGTGTTATGCCGTCTCAGTTCTCGTAACAGAGGACTCTGTTTGATAATGGCTTGGCGAAACCGTTCACAAATAAAAACGAACACGTGGAAAATCACTCAAGTATTTTAATATTTTTGAGTAAAATACTTGAGTGATTTTCCACGTGTTCGTTTTTATTTGTGACCGGTTTCGCCAACCTTTCACGTTGGCACTATCAAACATGGACTCTGTTTGATAATACCAACGTAAAGGTTGGCGAAACCGTTCACAAATAAAAACGAACACGTGTAAAATCACTCAAGTGTTTTACTCAAAAATATTAAAAATAATTGTGTAATAACGTCAAGCAGTCTTCAATAAACAAAACACTAAATATATTAAAATCTGTAGCAATGAAAACATTAAGTAATAGCAGTGTTACAACCGTACGCAAAGTCGCGTGAAATAATGCAAAGTATAATTTATTCCTTATGCTCTCTCAGCGTTCATCTCGGCTTGGCGGCCAATCAGCGCGCGACTTCTCATACAACCTTCAGGCCTTTTGTTGCAACGACAGAATGGATTACCTTGATTTTTTTTTTTTTCAATTCCGCAATTCTACCTGACAGGAGTTGAACGCATCAACAGACTGAACTGCATTACGACCAGTTTATTATAATTTTTATTGATATGTATTAATTCATACTTCATATTTTTTTGGCGGTTATTAATAAACTAGAAATGTTGCCCGCCACAGAATGACGTTTTCGAAGGCATTTTGAGTTATTAATGATGTGATTCATAATTTCTAACTCAATTTCGATAAAAAAATAAAATTGGTACTTGTGTCAAGTTTACATTAACTAAAAATTTCTAAGAAGCATCAAAATTTGTTTTTTTTGTAAAAGTTGTAAATTTGGAATTCTCGCGGTGAACAATAAAATCATATAATTCGTACATATTGAAACTCGCTAAAGCATATTTTATAGTTTTATTAAATTAGTTTATGATTAAAAATATTATCCTATCGTATTGAAATTCGGCACAGCTGCGGAAAAATTTACTAAACTTACATGCAAAAAATCAGCGTTGTATCTTTTAAGACATTCTATAGAAAACCAAAAAATGAAACATACACACACACAATGGATATTATTATAGTAGATACTGCGTTCTTGGATATTATGTCTTTTGAGATGCCTACTGTTTCAGCTATCTCGCGCACCTTCAATCGGCGGTCTGCCAATACGAGATCGTCGATTTTTGTCATGTTATCTTCCGTGGTAGCCTTTTTCGGGGCACCTGGGCGTGGCTTATCAAAAACCGACGTGCGACCACTTTGAAACTTGTTTAAACAATTTTTTGAGAAGAGAACAATTTTTGATTTCGCTGCGCGATTTCCCTTCTTTATTGCTCTAAAATACGCGTACAGGTCCGCTTCTTCCACACGCGCTCAAAACAAAACTACGAGTCTGATTCGGCTGAAATTTCGATAGTAGTCGTCTACAAGAATACTATACTAGCACCATCGGGCGGTGAGGTTTAGTACTTTTTGGACCCCAAAAGTGCAAGGACACGCAGAATGACAGGGCGCGCACGCGGAAGGCAAACCGCCGCGGCGAAAGTAAGTCTGATTCGATAAAAATCGCGAGGAATTTATAATTTATCTCGTCGTTTTATTTTTCTACCGTTTTGCATTAAAAACGCGGGCCGGGGGGGACGAGCGAAGCGCGACGCCGAGCTCGCGTGACGTCACGCGGTTGCGCAAGAGCCGAGTTTTTCCCGGCGGAGACGCGCTGAGGAATGCGCCGGAGACGCTCATGCTGCAGGGACGATGCACTTTCCTTTTCCAGCGCATCCGACGTCTCGCTCCCGCGCCAGGGCTGGCCCTGCTCCACCTGCTCCTCCTCCATCATCGCAAGTCATCAGATGACTACGAGGGCGCTCCGATAAGCACTTAGCCTACAAAAGAAAAACGAAAAGTCTCAGTCTCCTTTTAGTTCGATACACTTGACCCAGCGATGCTTCAACTTCTATGACCCATCTGAAAAAATACGTTTTATCGTGGTGTGCAATTCCTCCTCCTCCTCAACCTCCTCATTCGACTTGAATTTCTGCCCGGCGAGTGACTTTTTCAAGTTTGGGCCAAATCTGAAGAATACGGGGGGTGGAAGAGCAGTTCGTAGTGCAATTCGACCAATTGGCGGAGGTGAGAGCCGGTGCGTTGTTATGGTGGAAGAGCACTTTTTTCTTCGCCAAATGGGGCCGTTTTTTCTGCAATTCGGCATAGTAGAGCCCTGAGAGCGTTTTGCCCTTCTCCAGGTAGTCGATGTAGATCACACCTTGTGAATCACAGAAAACGGTGGTCATCACCTTTCCGGTCGATAGGACAGTCTTCGCCTTCCTTGGAGCACGTTCGCCGGGTGAAATCTACTGTTTCGACTGTTCCTTGGTCTCTGGTGTGTACCAGTGGATCCGTGTTTCATCGACGGTCACAAAAGCGTCCACCCACAGGATCCCATCCTTTGCCTTGTCTTTTAGAGACAGTCTTCAAGGTTGTAGTCGAGGAGTGTGTATGATGAGAGGTTTGGTACTAAGGGGGTGGAAATTTGGAAGGAGCGAGCGAGGTCGATTATGACCTCTTGGATCGTTTGGGAGTTGGAGTGTCGGTGGAGTTTGTTGGTTTGGATCATTCAGGGGGTCCTTGGAAAATTAAAATCGATTTGGGGATCCCTGGACAACGTCAGGGGGTCAAAAAATCTCGGTGAGTCAGGTAGGTTAATAGAGTCGGTACTTGCAAGTATCATGGGCAAGTTTTGACTATGAAAGGCGGTCCGTGGGCCGAAAGAGTTTGAGAGCCACTGGTTTGGATGAACCACGGGGCATTAAATGCCAGGCGGAGGATTTTGTTTTGGATAACCTGGAGAGGCTTGTGTCTCTCAGGTGGGATGTATCCCCAGATGGGGCAGGCATGTTAGGACGATCTTCACTCAAGACTATGCTTTCCACGTTCGTGTTCTGCTCCACGTCGGCAGCCCTGCGGCCATTTTGGCGTGCGGAAGTAAGATGGCGTCTCGGAAACGATCTCGGGTTCTTATACCTTTCTGCGCGTTTCTGTCGACTGATTGTTTCCAATCGGTTACTTCATGCACACATCATTATCTGTTACAATGACAGCTAGTTTTTTTAAATTTAAATACAAAGCACCAGGGAAATTTGCTCTCTGGCAATATCGTAGAAGTGTGTGAAAATAGTGTATACACTCAAGGCCTGTATGGGCGAAAATGCGTATTCTACAAATATTTATCTATTTCGTTAATCATACAAGTTTAGTCTGTCCATCTGCTCGTCTCGGCGGACTGCGCGTCCGAATGGAAAGTGAGACTAATCCGATGGCACTAATCCGCCTGCTGATGATGGAGAGGATTAAAAAATCGAGAGTGCTCTTCATCAAGACGTCGCCTCTTCGCCATTCTCGACACTCTCCAGCGAACCTCACAACTAACACCATCTTTTACATCATCCTTTATGTTGATTGTCACTTAGTTCTTTAAGAAAGTCGAGAATGCTGGTTTTTCAATTCATGCTCAGTTGTAGAACCACGGTGGTAGTATTGGAAACAGCACCCTGTCGCGTTGGGAAGAAGTGTAGAAATCATCCATATCAAGCATCATACATGACATATTGATTCGTTGATCGGACTGTTTACTTGCTCTTAGAAAAGATCCAATGAAGACACGATGGGACTGTGGTGGACTTAATTGGGCTTTTCGTCACTTTAGGACCACCACTTTGTGGTCCAAGGTGTTATATACGTACGGAATACTGGAAGACAGCAGCGATGATTGGGGACCACTGGAGAATGCGGACCAGGAAGCGGACAGCTTTTGAACCCAATAACAGTGCAGTGAGATCGATAAATACCTGCACTTGAAATGTTTTTGCTATTCGACTGATAAAAAAGTGTCCTTAGATGCTGCTGACGCGGTCTGGCAGATCTGTGCCAAGGTTCCATCTCCACACTTCCTTCTCGAGATGGTCAGTGGCTGCCTTGATTTTGGTCGAGCCGATGTCAAGGGGAGATTTCAGGCACTCGTGTCCGGGATCTGTTGGATCATGCTCCGATGATGATACCGAAAATGGAAACGAAGCGTCGGACGAAGGCGAAGAGAATCCCTTATGAAAAATGCTTTTTACAACATAAAAGCAGTGTCGTTTGATGTCTTACATTGTATCACTATTATAGCATATATAACTACTGTGCTAAAAATTTATAAATAGTAAAGATACACGTATGAAACGACGAGAAAAAATACTCATACATAAGGGTCTTGCTACCTAATCTTGCTTGGTGTCCATCCCCCGTCTACCACAAAAAGAGAACCGTTTTACCTGGCGAAATCGTGTCATTTAATTAATTTAATTGTCACTTTATTTTTCCATGTCAAAAGTTGATTTTTTTAAAGAGTATTGAAAAAAATATAAATTATATTTATATATTTTTTATTATTTAATTAACGTTCATTTTCAGGGTAAAATAAAATCTTGAAAATGTTGAAAAATTTGATAAAATGACGACTTTTCAAAACCAAAGTTTGTTAAAGATTTTTTTTTTTAATTTGTAAAACAATAAATCACACAGAGTTTATATTTAATCTTTTAATTCCAATTGAAAAAAAGACTTTTAAATGTTTAGGACTCTTAGAACAGGGACACGACGAATCTCCAAATTCCTACACTTCAATCGGAAAAACACATATTTATCATATTAATAGTAAATATATAAGAAATAAAAATATATTCTGTTCGGAAGAAGAGATGTATCTAACTTTTTGCATTTAAATTATTTTTATTGGTGTAGTCGATTTTTCGCAAAACGGACCAGAAAATGATAAAAAAAAAAACTCGAATATGGGACTTAGACCCTTAACAGTCATTTACATAAAATAAACAATAACAAAAATTAGCGTATCTCTTGGGTATTGTGATTCGAGTCTTGCGACGTTTCGGTCCCGGTACTGGGGCCATCTTCACAGACTCAAACGGTCTTGTCAGGATGCATGATGCAGTTCTCGGATGGCGATTATGATTGTTGCAACGAGAGTGGGTATCGATTAGTATTGTCGACCCGGCGCAGGAGAAAGTGCGGCTCTATCACGGAATGGTGCCAATTCACCTTCCACTTACCTGTCATGCAAACATAGTAAATAGCCAAAAGGACTAGGAGATTACGCTTATTATATTCAGTTAGCATATATATATATATATATATATACAGACCTGTGGTGGTGTTCTTTTTGATATTTATGGCTAACTTAAAAACTGCTTTCCTTGATTTTGAACTCACCACACGCCACTGATGTTTAGAGCTGCGATGCTCTCAATGAGTTAAATATAAAATAATTTATTATTACTAATATGATCAGGCACATTAGTTCATACATAGAAGATGATTTAAAGAAACTCTCAGAAAAATATCATCGTGATTTGAACCCACATCCCTTGGCTTACATGGCCGGTGTACTAACCCTTGTACTAACGAATCACTTCCGTTTATCGAGAATTTTTAACAATCATACTCTACATGTGAACCAATGTGCCCAGGCCAACCAATATTTAGTGATTTGCAAGCACTGGACTTTTTAAAAAAAGTAACAAGTGAAGCGATTTTAAAATCTTTTAATTTAGCCAAGACGCGCACCATTATATACATATGTCGATTTTTTTGATTAACGTCAATCAGATGCGTATTTATTACCCATTACGGGTTTATTATATTATTACTAATATTTATTCGTTAGAGCAATGTAATAGGATGCAGTCGAGTCGAAAACGCATCATTAATATTCACAACAACAAAAAAAAGTGCTTGCTTTAAATTTAGACCCGCCGCACGCCACTGGCTTGCGGATCTTGCACGATCGCGAGTGTCTTAATGAATTCACGGTGAGATTATCGATAAAATTAAATAATAGAATTAAATAATAGATTAAATTAAAAGTGCATCGGCCGCCGGCGCGTGCAGCCGGGGCTAGAGACGAGAGAGTGGGCCGAGCTTTCTAGCCGTTGCGCAACGACTGCACCGGCCCGGCGCGGCGGAGCGCCCGCTGAGACCGCCCACAGGGCGGCCAACCAACCAACCCAACCCTAATGCCATGCAATGTGCCGAATTCTGTATATTGTAAGGCCTTAGTGTAAACACTATCGTGCCACTTAATTTAAGTACATTGCATGCTTTCACCGCAAGCCATATATGTATATATATATATATATATATATATATTTAAATATTGATCTGTATATATCGGTTTTTTGTGTGTTCGTCAAAATAAATTCCCAATGATTATCAATAAATCCGTACAGGTTTATTGTGCATTCAATACTTAAGGCAGTTGCTCCCAGTCCATTACCTGGCGGAATCGTGTCATTTGATTAATTTAATTGTCACTTTATTTTTATATGTAGAAAGATGATTTTTTTATAGAGTATTGAAAAAACTATAAATTATATTTATATATTTTTTATTATTAAATTAACGTTCATTTTCAGGGTAAAATAAAATCTTGAAGATGTTGAAAAATTGGATAAAATGACGACTTTTTAAAACCAAAGTTTGTTTAAGAATTTTTTTTTTTTAATTTTTAAATTAATATATCGCACAGGGTTTATATTTGTTCTTTTAAATTCCAATTGAAAAAAAGACTTTTAAATGTTTAGGACTCTTGGAAAAGGGACATGACGAATCTCTAAATTCCTACACTTCAATCGGAAAAACACATATTTATCATATTAATAGTAAATTTACAAGAAATAAAAATATATTCTGTTCGGAAGAAGGGATGTATCTAACTTTCTGCATTTAAATATTTTTGATTGGTGCAGTCGATTTTTCGCAAAACGGACTAGAAAGTGATCGAAAAAACTCGATTATGGGACCTAGACCCTTAAGCGAGCGATTCACAAGGGAAGCGTGAGAAAGGGATGTCGGTTGTCGCTCAGTCGCAGCGACGCTGTAGTTCAATCGGATATAGCGTCACATCGGTGATCCGCTAGATGATTGAGGAGTGCCAGTTCGGATCCCATCCTATAGCTAAAATAAAAGGACGCTATTGGTGATTCGTTGCTACGTGTTTAGGGGGCTTTTCCGGTCGTTGCACGTGTGAATAGACTTCCCGAGAGAAGTTTGCGAGGCAGGCGGAGACACCAGCCAGCACCAGGCTGCACCAGCCGGTGCACTTTCTCCGGCTGGCGAGCGTGACGCGCAGAACTGCAGTTTGTTCTAGCTAATCGATTTATAGCTCACGACCGCCGGGGCAGGGCTGCCAGGGCGGGAGTGCGAGACCCGTTCTATCAAATTCCGCATCCACGCTAACTTTCTCCTTCCAATGCCTCTTTTTCCTTAGAGAATATCCCCGTCCTTGGATGTCGAAAATTCTGCATCAACGTTAACTTTCTACTTCCAATGCCTCCTCTGAAAATCGGCTTCAGTAGATTTATGCTTTTTTGTAATCGTCTTTCTCTCTTCTCTCTCATCAAGGGCGATGTCTTCTTAATCCAGTGCCTCTCCTCAGAGGAGGTTGGCGACCATTTCACTGAGCATATACTCATGCTGAGCCAGTGTTCATGGTTTTCTAAGGGGAAAATAGTGTAGCGCGGTGGTCCCCAACCCTCTGCCCGCCGACAATTTTACGTGCGCCCGCCACTGTCCAACCACAAAGCGTAAATCATATAAAGCATGTTGAAATAGCATCTTATGGTGGCTGATCTCTTTGATGATAATTTTTTGGGAAAAATCTACTTGATCAATAGAATTTTTTTTAATGCGCAACGTTATATACGTTCCTTCATCTAAATTTTAGATTTTTTCATCTCTTGTGAATTCACTTTTAATATGATAAATATGTGTGATAAAAACATATTTTGAAAAATTAAATGGTGAAATGAGCTCTTAGGTACAAAAAGGTTGGGGACCCCTGTGTGTAGCGGGTCCCCGGGTCCTTTTACACCGCAGTTTTATATTGGAGGTATTAGTCTTAGTGCGATATAGGAACATTGATTCATAACATATGTGAGCCCAGGACTCCACTCGTTTCAAAGCGCCGGTTTTACGGCCGTTTTACGACAGTTAGAGATTTTGTTGGAAGCTTGGCTGTGTGTTTGTGTCTTGGTGAGATCAGGTCGGTTCAGTGGGCAACCCTGGCCAGGGCAGCCGCGGCCATGCACCTGCGAGTGCTGCAGTTCTCTGCACTCCTCGCGCAGCCAGGGGTCGAGAAACCTCGCGACATCCGAACACAGCATTGCATTCTCGGAAACGCTTCGTTCTCGGGTGTTGAGACTGCGATTCCTGAAGATAGAAAATCTATAGAAAAAACGCGGCGTAACACCCAAGAAAGCAGTTTCAAAAAAAAAAAAAAAAAACACCGCTACGTTTTGTATTGAGATTTCAGTTCAGTTTTGTTAAGAGTCCGAATCATCTCGTCACAACGGCTGCCAAAACCTACGAACCTGTTGATTATAATAAATGGTTTGGCACGCCTGGCGGACCCTGCGCTCCTCGGAGACCAGGCCGTGGAGACGAGATGAGAGACTCTCTCTGGCTGCGAGAACACGGAGGTACCTGGTTGTAGACGCCCACGATTTATATAAAATTAGATATTAATACAAAAAAAAATTATGACCAAATACGTTAAGAAATATATTTTTGATATTATCGAAATATTTTACTAGTATTTTTCATAATTATTTGGTGAAAGACATAAAATGTAGGAAAAGCTAATTGCACATGTATCAATTATAATATTGTTTGTTTCATGGCGTCTTCAAGCGAGTGAGGTTTTGTAAACTATTTACAACACTTTTTCATTGTCAACTAGTCGTAACTATCAAAAAATATTATTATATTTTGGTAACTGGATGAATTTAAAGGCATGCTATGCACGTTTCCCGAGAACTGCGTAGCTTGTTTTCTGATAGATTTTTTTATACACGCCTTATGTAAGAATCTCACGGTGTATCTATTAAATGATATGCTTTTACGGAATGAATACTGGGTTAGGTTGTTTTTGTTTGATTTGTGATTGATGTCCGGATGTCCATCGGTGCATGTATTTATTGCTGGCTGACCATCGGACGCGTCTGAGGCTTCATCATGCACCGTGCACAATGCACGCAGTCGTGTGGCAGATGCAACCGGTTCCTTTCGGTTGCTAACTGGATACTGATTTGTTTACACACGGTTGCTAACTGGTTACTGACTGGTTTCCTCTCGGTTGTTGCAGTTGGCGCGCCCGCGTGAGACTGGCGGAGAGCTGCCTCGTCCTCATGAGCTGGCCGAGGGGTTTCGACATCCACAGGGACATAGCCAGGTAAGAGTCCCCGCCCGTCTTCCAGAGTATCCGGCCAGGGAGGGATACCGCCGCGGCCGGGCTCAACGGTCTCTATTCGCCGTGAGAACCCGCAAACAAGCCCCCAAGCACGCATGCAAAACATACCCAATAAATTGCTTAGAATAATTACTGTACCGGATCATTCAAGTCCTTACAGGGGCTGCCTTGTTCCTGACTTCCAGAAACGAAGGCTCAGATAAATGATTCAAAACACGTGTTCCCTGGCCGCCGCTTTACTGTCGACTGGCGTTTTTACCAAATATTTAAACTTAGACAGTAATATTATACAACGATATGGGAAGCAGTAGCTTGGGTGAATTTTGTTTATAAAATATTATATAATATATAAAATTAGACCAAGCAAAATATACAATGATATTTAATTTCGTGATTAAGTTTCACTTATAACAGAGGTCCTCAAACTTTTTTTATGCGTAACCTCCCTGCCTTCGTGATGTTGCATTTTTACCCATTACTTGCTGGTTTTATTAAACGTGTTTTTGGCAGCTGACGCAGAAGCTTCTCGTTTTTAAAGGGTTTACTGTACAGTGGAAAATTTCAAAGTACAAAAAAAAAAAAATGTAGTTTTAATTCAATCTACTATGACCACAAAGCGAATAGGTACCTGCTTACACAATTTACAAATTAATTTATACGTTTATTATAAGAAAGTATTATGTAAGCACACAGGTGCAGTCTGCGTCAGAACATTATGACATTTAATGCCTAAAATTTTGGTGGTGAGCTCTCGTGGACCCCATTTACATCTGATGCACCCCAATTTTGTTTTCGCTGACGTGGACCTCTCAAAGGTCGGAATCGACCCCTGGGAGTTGATATAAACCATTTTAACTATAAAGCGTCGTGCCACTCCACTTTTAACCACAAAGGGCTCGAATTTTGAGTACTTAAAAAAAATATATATAAATAAATAGCGCGTAGTCTTTTTTTGTAGCTAGAAACTATAATTTTCACCCCTCTACAAAATAAAGAATCCTCTGGCTGCTTCGGTCAATAATACTGTAGTAAATAGTAAATGACTGGAATAGTCAACTGTTGTTGAAAGTGATCGACTTCCGGTTTATGTTTTGCTCTGTAAAGTCACTTCCGCACAGTTTTTTTTTTTTTTTTTTTTTGTCGTCTTTTTCTGAATTTGGATTCTCCGCACTATAAAAACCGCAACGCGATAATAAAGATGTTTCACTTTGGTACACTCTGATGTTTATTTACGATTTTTTATTTTGTATTTGATTAATTTATTTTTGTAAGCAAAATGACGGGGCTCGCTGCACAATATTTGATTTATATAAATAAGTTATATTTTGCGAAAATTTAACATTTAACAATGTAACTGTGCATATTAATGCAGCGTCGTATTAAAAATATAAAAAATGTAATATTTCGAAAATTAATATTTTGAAAATTATTCAACTTTTTGATTGAATTATTTGATTGAAAATAATAAATAGTATATAGAATAAATAAATATCATTGTTTGTTTTTATTTAGTATAGACATCTATTGTCCAATAGCAAAAGTATTTTACAAACTGCCTAGACTGACTGCCATCTATTGTTGAATAGCTAAACTAAAATAGAATACTTTTTATAACTGCCATCTATGATCCGAAATGTGTTCTAATATATTAGGTTTTGTTACACTTTTTTTCCTTTGAGTTTATTGTTGTTTGTGTAATTATATATTCTTTGTTGCAGGTCGCTTTTGAAAAAGCGCTGGTCGCATGGCTTGAGATAACGCAGGAGGAAGAAAAGCAAAAATCAAAAAACCAACTCCAAACCAACGAAAAAAACACCCAACGAAGAAACAAGTGTTCAAATTAATACTATTTAATTAATCATAAAGAATATACGAAGCCCAACTATAACAAATTACAATGTGTTCATTTATAACATAAAAGATATATATAAAAGCATAGATAGACCCAAAATAATTAAAAGTAATATATTTAAATACAGCAAGATATCCGTCCGAAGATGCCAAACGCTATTTTCTACTAAAGCAAATAAAATAGGTTTTACACTTTTCTACCCAATAATCATAATTATACAAACGTTACGAGTTTCTTACATTTATACGAGTTTATACCGTGCATCGCGACACACTTTTCATTGGAGGTGTGATAAGTCAGTGCAGCGTGTGAAGTGTGCAGGCGGGAAGTGTGCGGGTCCGCAGTGGCGGGCTTGCATGTGGGGGGGGCCCTGGCGATGCCCTTTCTTGACGATGAGCTGCTCTGGTGCCCCGACGATGGAAGGATGGTGGACCTCTCCTCCTGCTTGCAGGTGAGTGCATGCTTGACCTGATTCTTTGATAAGACTTTTTATCGATTCCATACAGCAATTAAATAAGAATTTAGACATTTTCTAATCACATGCTGAAAACACACAAAGCCCTTCCCGTTCAAATAAAATAAATATTTTTCAACAATAATAATGTTCTGTTATTTTATTTACGCCTGTGTCTACTGAAAGTTGTGCAATATTAAATTTGAAATGGTTCCTTCACAGGATCCTGTGAACGGAGGGCAGCAAGCGGCATTGCAAGCATGCGAAGCAGGGCCGGAGGAGGGCGGCCTGGGCTGCGGAGGAGATGCTGAGGATCTGCTGCGCCAGCTGGGAGAAGCAGCATTCCTCGACACCTTCTTCACTGACCTGGCCCAGGCTGGAGGAAACTGTGCCGATGTTGAAATCAAGGTAATCATTCTTACTATATATTTGAAACTTGAATACTGCGAAAATCAGAATCCCATATATGTAGAGATGAGTTAGTGTTCAAAGACTTATAAAACGTGCTTGAAGAATCTTTTAAATAATTGTTACACTTATCTGATCTGATTAAAAGTAAACCATTAAAATCCAAGTGGGAAAATGAAGCCACTTCAAGTGCATAGCAGCGGACTACAAAATGTATTTATTTTAGAAGTTTCATACCACAGAAAATCGGTTTATTAAATACCACAATAACCTTTTCCAATGACAATATTAAAATAGAATAACAATATAAAACATGGTGCTGCAAATAATTTCATTTAAGTTGTGTTGACTTGTTCTGGTTTCTAATATTATTCATTTTCTGTTTTAAAACAAGCATTGTTTTTTAATGTTAATTTAACCTAGAAACTAAGACATGGTAGTTTAAAAGTAAATAAAAAGTTATTAGCTAAGCAATGAAAGATAGAAGCCTGATGTTGGCGTCATAGTTAAAGTACACTTCCCTCACCGCCTGCACGCTGCTGGTGCTATGCCAAAATATATTTACAGAAATTTTGCTCATTTTAAAGAAGTACTAAAATAAAATACTGTATAAACAGGTGTGAGGTAAACTTACAGCATATAATATTAGCGTTATTTTTTTCTGCTGTAGAGAGATTACGAGCATAGATGCCATAAATCTCCAATCAAATTGAGACTAGTAGAGTCGAAAGACTTCTAACCCTCAGGGCGAGTTAAAAGTATTGTTTTACACATCTGTAAGGCTAATACTATAATAAATGAGGCCCCCGGCCATTAAACTGAATTTAACAAACTGTTAAATACATAACATTGCATGAATTACTAATTAGTCATGAATAATGATAATGCTAAAAAATCTGCGTTATCTGCCAAATTATCATGTGTAACTCGGTTTTACTGAAAATAAAATTAACGCTTTTGATGTAAATAGTCGGTACGTGTCCATTATTTTATTTTAAATGCACAGTGAGACATGTGGATGATTTATTTTATTCTTGGCAACGATGGACAGAACGATATTTGATGCCAATCAAGATTGTTGGCAAATCGTTAAATTTTTTGAAACATTATTAACTTTTGGCAGAACTACAATTGTATGATCCACTATGTTGAGTAAAAAAAAACTTGTTTTTAGTTTGAATTATTCAAATCCGTATGCATTTGGATATAATTCTGTTTTTTTTGATAGCAAGACATGTGTCCTTGAAGAAGTAAATACTGCAAGGTAAACAAAGACTCACTTAAAGCATTAAATCTATCAAAGCCTACAAAACTAATATTATATGGTTTTATGAATTTTTTATTGTATACTCAGCTTGAGTGTATTTGAATAAAAATAAAAGGTTTAAATCAAGACATGTTGTCACTCGATATTTTTGGTGACAAATCAGTCTCAAATGGGAAATGGAGTTGAATTATTTAAATATTGAAAGGATAATGATCGATTTTTCCTCTTCAGTGTGATTTTCTGTTCTGCTGTTATACTTGACTTCGTCCCGTAGTGCTGCTTGCACTTTCAGGCATTTTGCTTCATCATATATTTAAATTAGCGATAAATAAAGTTTTGAGTTGAAAATATATTTTAAATTTAAAATTGTGAACTTATTATATAATGTGCTTTCATATAATGAAGTTTTAAATATAAATTTGAATTGAAATTGAAAGTTTTGAGTTGAGAATAAAATGCATTTACTAGTTTGTGTTTTCTTTTTTTACTGCCTCTTTCTGTAAAGGACATATTGCTTCATGACATCAGTTTTAAGTGAAAGTCTAGTTTTATAAGTCAGTATTGTGTGTCATTGAAAATAAAAGATACCAGTGCTTATAAGAAGGAAATTTGGCATTTTGGCAGATTATATAAGTAGTAAAGCAAGCAACGACGAGTCCAGAGCGAGGAGTCTGACTTATAAATCAACACAGATAGTGACAACATAATGATTGCTATACATCTTCTATTTGGCAGTGAAACTGCCAAGGTAAAGGAATGCAGCATTAAAACTGCATGATTAAACTTAACCATTTACCAGCAAGAACCTTAAAATCCATTCTTCATTTGTGTTTTCCTGACAGTCAATACTTAATTTGAGCGCAATCAACTTCTGAAAATTGCTTATATTACGTATAAGTGCCAACCCTAAAATGGTAGCCTGCTTGTTACTTAACAAAATGTAAAAGTAGTCTTATAGGTCAAACATTTTTAAGGTCAGATTTCGGACCTATCAGACAAAAACGTTTTGAAGTTACTATCGCAATTGTATGGGAGTAAATGTTGATAGTGTAATTTTTTTTTACAGCAGGAAGAAAATAACAATGTGCCGTCATCTCAACTCAACAGCGGCCAGAACACTATCATGCTCAACAACGTTCCGCAAATGCACCAGATGCAAAACAGCCAGCTGAACTGCCACCAGCGGCTGCAAAGCCTCCAGAGCACGGCCTCGGCCATCCTCCGCAACTCCTTCCAGTACCCTGGAAGCTGCCAGAACAACAACAGCAACTCGGCCAAGTATAACAACATCGCGTCTGCCAATCCGCTGCTGGCGGAGAAGCTGGCCGCGACGCCCAGCGGCATCAAGCAGGAGCCCCTGTCCAACGATTACAACGGCTCCGGTCTCGGGTACGAGCCGGGTCAGGTCATGCAGAGGATCGGAGACATCAATACATCCAAGCAGCACGATGGGGGCAGCGGAGGAAAAGGTAGGACTTTCATTCATTTAAAAATTTCATATCGTTACACGTGGTGCATCAATTACCAGCGTTGGCCGAAAGAAAACTGGAGTAAAAAAGGTTTTGTATGTTGAAATGAAATAAATAACAATATAATGCAATTCTTGTAATGTTGGTTATGAAGAGAATTTACTTAATTTAACATTATTCGCTATAATTAATCCCTATAACATCAAAATAAGCGCTCAATAAGTGGATATTGTTGAAATCATTTCAATATTTTGAATAAAAATACTTGAGTGATTTTCCACATTTTTGTTTTTATTAGTGACCGGTTTCGCCAACCTTTCACGTTGGCATTATCAAACAGAGTAAAAGAGATCAAAGAGAGTTTTGAAATCATTTCCACAAATATTTTTTTTTTTTAAATCAGTGAAGGGCGAAACGTCACATTAGTTTTAATAATAAATCATAGATGTCACTAAATAATAAGCAAATATATTTTTTTTATCGTTAATAAGTAATTAAAGACTATTGAACATATTATTTAAGTAACATAAAATAACGTTTTTTATTTGTGTGCTTTAAAGTGCTTTTGTGTTAAAAAATATATTTGTCAAATAATTTGTTTTAATACCGACATTTTCCAAGTCGCAAACCGTTTGAAGAATCATTGGTGCTAGTTCTAACGCTCGTCGCTAGATGACGGTAGCCGCGCAAATGCATTTTTCTATGCAAAATTCGCGAGAATGTTATTGCTTCATTCTTTTTTTTTTTAGAAACAAACGGAGAATTGCGTCAATGATTCTCTTGAAGGCCGTGTTTGTGTCCCAATACCTGCGGTTAGGGCAATTCCTAACAGAATCGCTCCTTATTTATTTCTTAGACTTATTTTTCTCGACGCACGTGATCCCCGGAGGTCCGCGCTGCATGGCGCGACTCTAAAAACAAAACTATTCAGTGTGTATTTTAGAATAAAAGGCTTTAATAAATTGTTTATTTTCGTTTTCACTGTGCTGGGACCGTATCATGAATTATTCAAATTAATCAAAATCACCGAAGATGGTCTCAGCGCGAGCACAGCACACTGTGCCCGATGACCCTTTTGACTGCCAAAAAATTGAAAAATTAAATTATAAATGTAGGTTTTAATATATTTGATATTTAAAGATAACGAATGAGTGCAAGTGTTTCCGTCCTCTTGAATGTTTTGCTCTCACACCAAAGACGGACATCGCAACCGCAACTCGACGGATAGTCCCGTGCCTTCAACTGCTTATTTTGAAAAGCAACCTACGCTATGTAATATTATAATTAAATAACATTATTTGAATTGTAAATAAGAGATATTTATATTATTAATTTTTGTGAAGACCGTCTCACAGGAAGTACAATTTAGCCTATACAGGTTTTATTGATTGATAATGTTAAAGTACATTATTTCAAAATGATTAAAGAAACTCTAAATAGATATTTCATTATTATATCTTTATCGAAAAGAGATATTTTTCTGAGAGTTTCTTTAATCACTTTTCAATATTTGAAATAATGTACTTGCTCATTATCAAGAGATATTTAATTATAGCGCTTCAATGAGACCCCGTAAATATATTCAATATTTTCAAAATTCCATTTTTCACTGAAGTAAAAAAATATTTTTGGGGATGTCCACACTTTTTATTAAATTTTTGCGACCAGTTTCGAACAATTTTTTCGTGTTGTTCTAGTCACAAAATAAAAACGTGGAACATCTCAAAAAAATTTTTTTTTGTTTTAATAAAAATACGGGTTGTAGAAATATTAAAAAAAATAAATAAACGGTGGTGTCGTGTGGCACGGGCCGCGGCTAGGCCTGCTCGTCTAACGCGGCGGTCGTCGCGCCCCTGCAGAGGTGACTCCCCGCGGCGGTCGCTAACCCCGCCCCCCCCCTCCCCTCCCCTCCCCACCTTCCTACTTAACCCTTGGCAGACCGGCAACACTAAATATACACATAACAGTGGTGACCAAAGCGTTGACCGTGGTCTACTGGTCGACCGCGTGACTATTCTACTAATTACACCGTTAGAAGAAATCATTATTTTAATAAAATAAATTCAAACTATAACAGGTCATTCGTAGTGGTCCAAAATGCTGCTATCTTCACATACTCTAAAAATTATAAAAAATACACACTTTTATTCTTGCACAAAACATTTAATACTGCGAGTCCACTTTTCGCGTATAAAAATATAACCAATCGAATCGGGGCTAGTTGACGTTTTTTTTTTTTTTTTATCAACACAGTATTATCCGAGCTCTGATGTCTATCACTCGTGGGAAGTCCACGGGAAAGATTGTTTTCTGCATGCAATTTTTTCTGCATCAAGTTTATTTAATTTCATATCATTACGCCGCCGAAAGTTGATTTCAGAAAATTTAATATTCTATTCTGATGATTTTGCAACAGAACGAGCAGTAATCAATTTGCTACGTGAAAAACGTTATCTTGCAATAAAAAAATTAGGCCTTGAGATGTTTATGTAAAAAAACTGCTTCTCAGCAGCAGCTGAAAGTACTCGCTGCTTCTACAAAGCAGAAACTAATAAAACTAGTTCCGATTTGTCTTCGAATCGCACGTTTGTTGCACGTGTGCGCGGCTCTATATATGTGGAAATCCGGACCCCCTTCAAGGCGAAAGGCCCGATTAGGTCCGCCGCAGTTCTGTCACGTCCTCACTGGATCTCTTCCAAGAGTAGGGATCGAGCTCTGCCGGTTTAAAAGGGCACTGTAACGTGCCAAGGGTGCGGCCAATCGACCAGGGGACTCCTGAAACTCGGAGACGACAGTCATCTGCAAATGTGCAAGAACAAGAAGGGATTTACAGAAGACAGAATACTTGCAGGGGAGGGGTATTGCAGACGTATAGTGCCAAATAGCTGATCACGTAAATAAACTATCAATATGACGTCTGATTCGCATGTTGGGATGGTATATACCACTGATTCCCAAAGTGGTCAATATCGACCCTCAGGGGTCAATTTCACCTTTCAAGGGGTCGACGGCGGCGAAAAATTAAATTGGGGGCCCACGAACTGCAAATGGGGGTCTACGATAGTGGATCCCATTTAAGCAGGTCATCACCAAAATTTAGGCATTCCGTAAATGTCACAATTGAGTTTTTCCATCTTCATACCACATACAAAAAAAAAATGAAATAGTTATTCAGTGTTTACATACCGACATAAAATATTGCGCATTTTGTATATCGGATGTCAAAAATATGTAAAAATTCAATAAATATTAGCAAGGCAGGGGTCTCCGAAAAACAGGAAAATTTGACAAAATAGTTTGGGAAGCTATGGTGTATATAGTAAATTACGGGTGGAGTGCGCAGCGGAAGAAAAGGGCGACGGAATATGTTAGGGGCACTGGGGCATATACTAGTAGGCTGGATATTTGCGCGCGTGCAATTTCAAGTCTTTCAAGGTCACGTGGCATTTGGTGTATTTTTTAAATATTTTTATTCGGGCGGGGGGGAGGGGTGTTGGGAATGCTCAGGGGGGCGGGACGGCCAAGCGGGTTTTCGCGATTGCGGGGGCGCGGGAGCTGATGCAGCGCGTGCGGGGGAGGAGGGGGGGCTTCCGCCCGGTGCAGTGGATGGGAATGCACAGGGGAGCAGGGGGAGCAGGGGGGAGCAGGGGGGAGCAGGGGGAGCAGGGGGGCACAGGGGGGCACAGGGGGGCGCGGGGCAGCTCGGAGGTCGGCGTGGTCGCGGGCTATGACCGGGCGAGGCCGCGGCAGGACATGCCAACCGGCGCTCGGCCAATCGACGCACCGACATTGCCCTTATTTCCTCGGCTGCTGGTCCGCACCAAGCGACGCCGAAAGCATCCGAAACTGCACATTAGACAGAGACGGAGAGCTTCTTCCGTGTTTTGCATGTCCCCAGCATTTGATAGTATTTGAGTTGAGTAGATTGTGCGTTGCGCGCGCCTGGCGGGGCGGAGGCGCGGGCTTCCATTGGCCGGCGGTTCGGGGCCAGGGCCGCGCGCTGATGATGTAACGCCGGCTTTCCTGCTTCTCGGCCTGACGTGCCGGCGAGTGTCGCAACCTAACCTAACCCAACCTGACATTATCTAGATACCGCCTTGCGTGCAAAGACACCTCGCGCGACCCAATATGACATTCTCTAGCTCCTAAAAATTATTCACCGCGCAATGAAACCGAACCTAACCTTTTTAACCTTCAACGCCCTTGAGTCCAACAGTTCTTATCTCAATCCAACCTCATTGTTTTTGCGTCCATTTTGAATTGCCATCGTCTCTGTGTCCAGGATACACAGATACCAATCCGGCTGCACTTCCGATGCCCCTTATTCTTCGATCCCTGATCCAGACCCAGTAAAAAAAATCGGAAGAACTGCGACGGACGTAAATTTTTGCCTTTGTATATTGATGGACCCCAAAAGTAAAGCGGACGCTACTGGCCGGTTGCGAGGTGCTGAGGGCTTGAGAGTATAAATTGTTTTATTGAAGTCAGTGGCGAGTGTCGGAAAAGCGCAGATGCCTGCGTCGGGCTCTGGAGGTCACGCGTTTGATTCTGTCGCAACCGAGTAGACCGTTCGAGTGAACCATAGGTTCCCAAACTATTTTGTCGAGTTTTCCTGTTTTTCGGAGACCCCCTGCCTTGCTAATATTGAATTTTACATATTTTTGACATCCGATATACAAAATGCGCCATATTTTATGTCGGTATGTAAATATTGAATAATTATTTCTTTTTTTTTTGTAAGAAGGTTGACAACCGCACTGAAACCCTTTTCCATGTGGTATGAAGATGGAAAAGCTCATTTGTGACATTTACGGAATGCCTAAATTTTGGTGATGACCTGCTTAAATGGGATCCACTCTCGTAGACCCCCATTTACAGTTCGTGGACCCCTAATTTAATTTTTCGCTGTCATAGACCCCTTGAAGAGCGAAATCGACCCCTGGGGGTCGATATTGACCACTTTGGGAACCAGTGGAGTAAATGGTCTGAGCGGAGTCTGAGGTTCGAGTTCGAGCCGAGCTACACACCTGTAGTTTACCTGGTCTCCGATAATTCACCTCTCTATTGGTTCCATTCCCGCTACTCCAGCGCGGACTTCGAAATGTTCATTATCTGCTAGGTCAAGGTCAAATCGAGCGCGCCAAGAAAAACAAAGCAGTCGGTATATCAATTTGTTTTATTAGATATCATATACTATTGCGTTCTAAATGCTGTTGTCTAGTAGGCTGAAAATTTGCGCGCGCAATTTCAAGTCTTTCAAGGTCATGTAGCATTCATTGCAAGAACGATATCGGTCTTATTTAACATCTTTTTTTATATTATAAATAAAATACTTGTGCCAACGTGAAAGGTTGGCGAAACCGGTCACCAATAAAAATCAACATGTGAAAAAATCACCCGAGTATTTTATTTAAAATATTAAAATGCAATTTCACCAAGTGCTGTTTAAACGTCAAAATGTTGTTGCTGCAAATATCTGACTTATCAGATCATTTAAAACTAAAGCGTGATTACCTGTTACATAATTTATTTACGACGATGTAAAAGTATTCACGCCGTTGATACGTTAGTAGTTATGTCTAAAATGATGTCGTCAGATAGGTCAGAAATTTCCGCGCGGAAATATAACTTATGTTGGGAATATCTCGGCCACCTGTCGCGCTTTATTGGCACGGGGGCGTTTATTTCGGTGCTCAGACGACGCCGGCTAGGGCAAGCAGTGCATGAGGCACGGGGAGGCAGTGCATGCGGCGCTTCCTGGCGCAGCGGCTCCGTGACGGCCACGGCTTGTTTGTGCTGCGAATCGGGGTCAACCCACACGAGTGCAGCGGCAGGGCGACATGTCCAAACTCATGTTAAATATACAGGGTGATTCAATATTCAGGATGATACTAAATTTTATATTAGATGCACAGAGCAACATACATTCAAATTCTTATCTTCTTCTTATTCTGTTGCCTCTCCTCGTATGAGGTTGGTGACCATTTCCTCGGACACGTTTTTATCCTAGGACAGTCTCGTCAATTCTGGCTGCACTTCCTTCTTCCAATGCCTTTTTTTTCCTTCAACAATCAGCTGGATATCGGATATATTCAGGATGTAACAAAATTTTATATTAAATATACAGAACAACATACATTCAAATTGTTGTCTTCTTCTTCTGTTGCCTCTCCTCATAGGTGGTTGGTGACCATTTGCTCGGACACGTCTCTATCCTGGGACAGTCTAACCAATTCTGGCTGCACTTTCTTCTTCCAATGCCTTTTTTTCCTTGAACAATCAGCTGGATATCGGATATACTGGTGATTTACAATAGTCTAGTGCAGTGGTCCCCAACCCAATGCCCGCCGACCGTTTTACGTGTGCCCGTCTCTGTGCGACAGCGATAAAAAAATATTTAAGTTTACTTATTTATTTATAAATTAAACAGAGAAGTATAAATGAAAATAATTATATCGTTATAATTTTCAAAATAATATTTTTTTGTACATTTCAAAGTTGCTATTAAAAATAATTATTCGTTGCATATTTGCCCCAGTTACCAGAATTTTTCTATTATTATTTATTTTACATAAAAGTATAAACAATTGTTGCTGCATTTTATAATTATATTTTTGGAATTAAATATTTTTTGTGCATTATATGTATTATTGACTATAAACTACCTTGAATAAATAAATGGTGCCCGCCGCCCGACCGAATGTGCTCTTGGGTGCAAAAAGGTTGGGGACCCCTGGTCTAGTGAATATATATAAAAAAATCTAAACTTCACAGGTAAAAATATTCTTCTTTCAATATAACACCACGAGGCTTATTTCGTCTTTGGGTGTTGTGCTGCGTTATGTATTGATCTTCCCGACTTTTCGGCCTCGATACTCAGACTGTCTTCAGATTCAGGATAATCCCTGGAGATGCCCCGATTACCCCCTCTGGATTCCGCTCGTCTCGACGCACCGGCTTCTGGGACTTCCGTGGCTGCTGATACTTAGCAAATTACCAATCGCTCGCACAGTTTGTCAAGTGCATTTTTTATCGTTTAAATCTTAACCCCGGACGCGTCACTTCACCCTTATTTTTTAAAACCTTACACTTTGCTAAGTACAACACGTGTTGGGTTAAAACTGAACGCAAAAAAAAACAACTCAAGTGGCTGCTCAGTCGGGAATGAGAATATCTGCAATAACGATGCCCAGATGGATGTAGTTAAATATAAAGTATGACTTGGATACTCGATAGATTATTTCATTCTTCGACGTCTTCGACTTTGGTATATTCTTAATGCCTCCTTTTTTAGGGATTTTTGATCAGCTGCAGTAAGCTTTTAAAAATATTTATACCTTACGCTTTTTTTACCATCGCCAGGAGTTGTCTTTCTTTCCGCATTATGTCAACCCATGGTATTTCAAGGATTCTTCTATAAAGACACAATTCTGCAGCCTCGATTATTTGCATTATAGCTGTCTTAAGTGTCTCAAGCCTCGACCCCACAGTGAAGAACTGAGACAACAGTTAATTTAGTGAATATACAGCGAGTTTACAATTTTATATCTCTAGCATACAATACTTGGAGGGTTGGAAAATAACTTGTAAAAATCTACTTTTTTTATTTTTTATAAATTTACTAAATGCGTCATTTCATTTATTCAATTATAATATAAATTATACTTGTCTGTTTTTTTTATTATTTAATTAACGTCCTTTTTCAAGGCAATAAAGTCTTGAAGCTGTTGAAAAACTGGATAAAATGACGAATTTTCAATTCAAATTTAAATGCTAGATCCGTCAGTCAAAATAATCTCAAAATGCCTTAACTTCAATCGGGAAAACACATATGTATTATATTATAAAAAAATAGTTTCTGTAGAAGAAAGAATGTATCTAACTTTTGGCGTTTATTTTTTTTTTATTGGTGCAGTAGTTTTTTGGCAAAATATTTTCTAAACTTATCAAAAAAAACTGTAAAATGTATCCATTCTTTCAGTGCTGTTTCTTAGTAGATAAATAATTATTTGCTGAGTATAAAACTATTTTTTAGGTTAGCTTAGGTTGTTTTTTGAGTTTAAATTTATAAATCGGAGTCATACCCGTGTTTGCTTGATATAGGTTGGCACATTTTACACTCGTTCCGCGGCGCCGCCTTGAAAACGAAAGCAGACCGCCGCGGCAAAAAGCCGGCTTCCCGCGAGGCTTTCCATATTTTCCCTTTTCTTCGGTGGGAAAACGACATCACCGCGAAATGAAAATTGCACGCGACGTCTAGCAGTTGGCGCCGTTGCTTACTACATGGTCGCACGAACATTCTGCGAACTTCGCCCCTTGAACCTCATTACTTAGAGACAGCCGCAGATGAAAGTCACTATGGAACATTGGGAATCCCCAATGAGACCATACGATCCGCCATTGCTCAGACACATCTCATAGATCCGCCATCTTTCATTCACCCGGCAAAAGGTGGCCATCTTCAATTCTAGGAGTCCCCTGTTTGATTTGCCACGAAGTATTGGCTTTTTTAACCAGCAAGGCTTGGAATAGATCAAGCGAAAACACGACAGTACTGCAGCGATCTTAATAGACTTTCCGCTTTAGAGGAGTCCTCTTTATTGTTTACAGGAATTCAATATTTTTGACAGAGAGTACTTGGAATTCCATTGTAATATTTTTGAATAAAATACTTGAGTGATTTTCCACATTTTTGTTTTATTAGTTTTTACTCTGTTTGATAGTGTGGAAAATTATTTTAAAAGTATTTTATTCAAAAATATTTATTGTTTACGATGTGTCTCGAAAAATATTTTTCGAGACACGCGCAGGAAACGAACTTAATTTTTGTTTTTTTTTTAATATACGATAAAAATAAAACACCTGCGTTATTATCCGTTTTATATTTATTTTTATTTCACTATAATTTATCTTCTTCTTCTGGTGCCTCTCCCCACAGGAGGTTGGTGAACATATTTCTACCTTGGGGCAGTCTCACCAATTCGGCTGCATTTCCGATCTCCAGCCGCTGGCGCGAATTCAGCATCCACGTTAACTTCCTCATTCGAATGCCCCTTTTTTCTTCGATTTTTCTTTGGAAAATCAGCTGGAGGATGTTATGTTTATTGTTGCGAAAAATGTGGCCAAAATAGAAGACCTTCCGCTCTTTTACCAACTCTTCTTTTGCGCATTCTGTGCAAGACTCTTGCCGCCTCGATACAATATACTCGAGTTTTTTTTTATCATTTTCTGGTCCGTTTTGCGAAAAAACGACTGCACCAATCAAAAAAATTTAAACGCAAAAAATTAGATACATCCCTTCTTCCGAACAGAATATATTTTTATTTCTTGTTAATTTACTTTTAATATGATAAACATGTGTATTTCCGATTGAAGTGTAGGAATTTGGGAATTCGTCATGTCCCTGTTCTAAGAGTCCTAAACATTTAAAAGTCTTTTTTTCAATTGGAATTTAAAAGAACAAATATAAACCCTGTGCGATATATTATTTTTAAAATTAAAAAAAAATCTTTAACAAACTTTGTTTTTGAAAAGTCGTCATTTTATCCAATTTTTCAACATCTTCAAGGTTTTATTTTACACTAAAAATGGACGTTAATTAAATAATAAAAAATATGTTAATATAATTCATAGTTTTTTAAATACTCTATAAAAAACTCAATTTTTGATATTGAAAAATAAAGTGACAATTAATTTAATTAAATGACGCGATTTCGCCAGGTAAAACGGTACTTTTTTTGTTGGCAGACGGGGCGGGATGGACACCAAGCAAGGTTAGGTTAGGTTAGGTTAGTCTGGGGCGTAGAGGCATGAGTGTGCTGCTGTGGCACACGACTGGCATCAGATCGTCACAGTCAAAGCCGATTTATAGAAATAACACAGCGAGGTTCGGAGGCGGCCGACAGAATCGATCAATTAACGCGCAAATATTTAAACATACACGAGAGCTCGAACTGATTGTTAGAGATGCAATTAACTTTCTCGGTAAACTGCGATAAACACCAGTTGCGGGCGACGCGCACTACGATTGGAAACGGTACAGCCCGGCGCGGGGAAAGTGATGGAAAATATCACTTTTTATCCTAGCATGCAAGAATTTTTCTCCGCAAACGGTGGCGAGAGACTCGCGAATTAGCATCTAGTCAAAAAAGCAGGAACAGTTTCAAAAAGCAGGCAAAAAAAAAACAGCACTTTCATAAAATCAAATGAAACTTATCACACCTAAGAACTAACACAAAAAAAATAATCAAAAAAAATTATAAGAAATACTACTCGTAAATAAGGAAAGGTAAAAATGAAAACAATAATTTTTTTTTGTGGTATACGTTTTGAACTACGGGGAGTAGTTTTATTTGCAATATTTTATAATTATATGGAATAATATTGGTAGTTATTTTTGAAACAGTCGTAGTCTCATAACCATTCGGCTATTCTAATAACAGAATTCAAGATAAGCGGTTTAAATACGACGAAAAATCTTTGAGATGCATGTGTGATTCTAAGAATATCTCGAAAATTTTAATCGTTACAAAATCGTTTAAAAATTAAATATTTGTTTATTTAATAAATAATACTATAATATTAGACATATTGCATGAACAATATATATATTTTTTCAATTTAAAATATATTCAATATCAAAATCCGTAAAATGGCGTCGCGGCCTACATGTGTTTTTTTTTTTTATGTATTACATATATTTACTACTGTTTAACCTCGAAAAAGATGAAGTCGACTTTTTTCATCCCCTAAGCCGACAAAGTCACCCCCCGGGACCTTTGCCCCGAGTCTCAAGCCGCTCGACCCCAAATCTCAGCCCTTATAAATCACTCCATAAAAAAATCCCTCCACCCTGTCGTTGAGAGTAAATATGCCGTATGAAGGATTTACAGCTGGAGTGTATTTTTTTTAAATTTTTTATTCAGTCAAAAATATCATTCGGGTTTATTGTGCTGATAATTTTTTAAGACAATCGTATAGAAATAAAAAAATCGTATCTGTAGAACAGTGCTTCTCAAAATGGTCCCCGCGGATCGATTTGGGGGTCCGCGCAAGGTTTAATACGGAAGTTAAAATAAATATTACGTCCTAAGTAAAATATAAATATCACACTGGGAACCGTGGATCTGACAGAGACAATGGCGTTGCTCTAAAAAAATTAGGTTTTTTTTTATTTTAACACTTCTACACAATAATAGTTCACGTACAGTTTAATATAAGGCACATTATCTTACCTAAAAAAATAAAGAAACGACACTTAAAGTCTATCGTCCACTTCACGTTTACTCAAATTATTTTTTATTTACTACCCACAATCTATGACAGCTCGGCTCTGGTTTTTATCGGCCGTTCACTGTTTTACCGACAGAGTAATTATCAAGAATATATTTTCTTTACATAAATATAGACAGGTGCGTAAAATACATGTAATAACAGGTATCGCTTTGAGTCACCAACTAGTCAAGTTTTGACTATGAAAGGGGGTCCGTGTGCCAGACGAGTTTGAGAGCCACTGCTGTAGAAGAAGGAATTTTCGCAGTAGATTTGATCGATCCGCGTGCGAGTCTTCGCGGCGCATCGCTGGCGTAAGCGACATTTCCCGGCCGGCGTGTCGCGTGTGGCGTGTCGCGTGTAGCGTGTCGCGTGTCGCGTGCCTTCGCAGCCGTGACCTGGTTCGTGTCGCCAGCGCCGCGCACTGCAGGCGGGGGCCTCAAGCGCGGCCCGCGATCTCTAACACCAGCAGCGAGCTAGTGGGCTAACCGCTGGAGCACGAGGAGAATACGACGGTTCTAGAGGCATCCTCGCCTATTTGGCGGGCAGTGTGCTAGCCGCCGGAGCCGGATTACAGTTGAACGCCCGCTCAACTCTCAAGGTCGCAGCATCACATCATCACCCGAGATAAGAAACTCAACTCGCATACTTATTTGTTTACATCGGGCGGAAAGGGAAAGCGATTACTCAAGTCTGAATAAATTCACTATTTATGATCTTTTATAATGCATTTTGTATTATATATTTTTTCTCGAAACGTGTATTATATTATTTACAGTATATATATATTTAAATATATAATTGATATACAGGCGCCAGGTGCCGTGTGTGACCTGATTTTGTATATATCTGGCGAGAATGGCGCCGCACACGTGGCGCGGATATCCGCTATATATATATATATATATATATATGTTGCAAGCTTGCGACAAGCTTGTCGACAAGGTGCTTACTGCTAGGCTCTCCGCATACGGATAAGTCCGTCAGTGTGTACGCAACGTCGTGCTACATAATATTCACAGTATGAGAACGCTTCAGTTGTGATGTGTCGCAACAAGGTAAAGGTAACACCCAATGGTGTCCTCGCGTTTCGCGTTGTTTACCCATGCTCGTTTCCCATTAAAAAAAACAGGATTGGTTAGTCGCAAATCGGTTAGTAGCGCGTGCAGTCGGATAGCGCCGAGCTGAAAACCGAAAGTACAGTAGATCGGGGATGTCTCCACTTCGGCCCCCCGTCCTGGCAGGCGAATCCCAAACTGATGTGTTGTACTCAGTTGAATCGGATTCGACGTGTACCGTAAGAACATAGTATAAAAAAAATTATTAGATAGTGATACAGCTAACGGGCAAACCGCGAACAGACATACGCGTATGTTTTTTTCTATGAAGAGAAGCGTGTGGTGAGAAGGTCGGCGCTTGCGGCCCGCGGCGCACGGCGCCTGGCTGCTGCCCCGCCCCCTCCCCCGGCTGCACTGCACTGCATCCGCGGCTAAATTGGTCGGCGACCTATTTTTTAAAAGCAAAAAGCAAACGACAACGAAACATCTGAGCGCCAAGACGCGCTCCATCCAATTCGGATCAATTTACTTTAATAAATATACATTTATTACAATAGAGTTTATTTACAAAAAAATAAATATATATATATATATATATATACACACACACGCATAAACTGGTTCTTGGGTGTTACGCCGCATCTCTCGTACAAAAGCACTACACTGACACGTGACACTAAAATAATCACACGCAGCCAATCCGTTTCATTACTTTTTAATTGATTATACGAGTATTTATAAATTGAGCTGCGTTCTCGTGTGTTTTTGTTTCAACTTTTCGACGTTTCGGTCTCGCTGCTGGGGCCATCCTTTATTATTTATCCCTGAAATACATGAAAACGACCTCAGCACCGGAAGGAAGCGTCGAAAATTTCAACAAGACGGAACAACAACCGATAATGCCCCAGTTCGCAAATATCGGGAAGTTTGCATGGATTTTATTATTTATATTATAAATTATATATAAATATATATATATATATATATATATATAAACTTCACTTAAACACCAGATGCACCCTCTGAAAAAGATGCATCCTTTTCAATGATTATTTTTCGGCTCGGAGTGCATTTGGAAAAGCAAGTGTTTGCCATTTGGTAAATGTTGTGAGTATAATAAATATATTTGGAATTCGGTCGGATGTCTTTCAGTACGTGCTGGGGTTAAAAATTCCTAACCTAACCTAACTTAACTTAACCTAACCTGACTACCCTTCACGAGACGCCCCTGGGGTGCAAAGACAAGTGGATTTTTTGGGTACAGTGGCTGCATCATGGCAGCTGCTGGAAACGTGTGGAGATGGTTTTTAACCATTTTTAATATTTATTCTTATAACGCAATACATGGTATTACGTCATGACTTTTTTTATTGTAAATATCATCTGGGATAGCCCAAGTAGGCAAGCATTCACAAACGATTGCGGCTGTATCAACTTAACGCATTCTTTGACCCATTCTCATGTCTACTGTATTCATTGAAAATACTTGGTGTTATTGTATTGCAATATATAATGGCTAGCGCTATTTATATTGGATATATGAAAAAAAAAAAAAAAAAAAAAAAAAAAAACTTAGCGTAATTCACCAGCCAATTGGCTATTCATATATATTTTTTTGGTCCAGTCCAGTAAAATATAATTACAAAAATAATGCGCCAAGACAAGTGAATGTATTAAGATTAAAATAACAAATTTAAATAAATAAATAAAAAAGATAATTATTAGAAACGGTAATTAAATTATAAACTGTGAAATGAAATATTTAAAAATAAAAAATAAGAATTATTGTGACAATATATTTTTTTTTTAATATATATATATATATATATTAGGAACTTTAAATGTCGCGTGTATTTTTGCACATCTTTAATTTATGGCTCGAAAATTCTTCCTTCTTCAATTTCACACTTAATTAAAAATATCTTTGAAATCTCCAATTATGTGTGACCCCGAGCTGGCGCCCTCCACAGGTCCTCAAACTGTCGTTTTTCTGCACCGGCCGCAACAAGTTACGTAGCGCAAAATCTCACATATGAATATAAGTGATTTTTTTTATTTCACAAAAATTACAGATGGATTAAAATCATTTCACTGTCTTTTATAACTTATCACAGCTATTCCTAGATTTTCTGATTTTATTTGCAATAATAAATACAAATAGCCAAGTGGTTATAAGATAACAGGCCATTCGCTTTTTCTCAAAATTGAGTAAAATAAAAATGGTGTCTTTGGTACTTGCGGGGACTAGCGGCAAGCGTTAAAATTATACATAAGGAAATTCATTTTTTGTACGCTAGGTAATCACGAACTCTGTGGTTTAACAGTACCGAGAAAACGCGGCATAATACCCCAGAACTCAGCACTCATTTTATACAATTGCAACTCATAGCTTATACAATCTTATCATATTCGAAATTAACACACAGTATTTAGGGAAATCCTTGGTAGACGTGGGATGTGGTTTCGAGTCTCACCGTGAAACAGGGAACATTACTGTACCCGAATAGCCGGTTTTGGTTAAGAGCACTGGTTCCCAAAGTGGTCAATATCGACCCCCAGGGGTCGATTTCGCCCTTCAAGGGGTCTATGACAGTGAAAAATTAAATTGGGGTCTACGAGAGTGGATTCCATTTAAACAGGTCATCACCAAAATTTAGGCATTCTACTTACATAATAATGCTGTTAATCCTACATTATGGACCATCGCAAAAAGATTTTTGATATCTTTTCCATCTTCATACCACACGGAGAAAGGTTTCAGTGCGGTTATCAACCTTCTTAAAAAAAAAAGAAATAGTTATTCAATGTTTACATACCGACATAAAATATGGCGCATTGTGTACATCAAATGTCAAAAATATGTTTGAAGTTGATGAATTTGTAAAAATTCAATATTAGCAAGGAGAAACAGGAAAACTCGACAGGGGGTCGACGGAACAAAATAGTTTGGGAGCATATGGTTTAGAGCAGTGGTCCCCAACTTTATGCCCGCGGGCACCATAGCGCCCGCCGACC
Source organism: Atopsyche davidsoni (assembly GCA_022113835.1). Lineage (NCBI taxonomy): Eukaryota > Metazoa > Arthropoda > Insecta > Trichoptera > Hydrobiosidae > Atopsyche > Atopsyche davidsoni. Next base: position 5,982,817 of record JAILWY010000020.1, on the reverse strand, counting down.
GTTTTACGTGTGCCCGCCGCTGTGCGACCACTATTAAAAAATATTTAAGTTTACAATAAAATGTTATGAATAAAAATAATATTTAGAAGTTAAACAGAGAAATATAAGCGAAAATAATTATATCGGCATTCTAATTTATTCTAAAATAATATTTCTTTTGAAAAAATAAACGGCGCCCTACCGGCATTCTAAAATTGTGCTCTTGGGTGCAAAAAGGTTGGGGACCCCTGGTGAAGAATTTCAGTAGCGCTGGCACATGTGCACCCTGAAGGGGTGTGACACCCGAGCCGATGGGGTTTTTTGTGCCCTCTGCAGAGATACAACCCTTAATGGATAGCAGCGGGTGGTAAGATTTTTTTTTACACTTTAAAAAAACGCTGAATTTTAAACATGCATATCTTTTACCGCATAATTATGAATTTTTGAAATTATTTTTTACAGTAAAATTATTTAAATTATTGATAATACCGAATCAACGTATTTTAGCCAATGAAATATGCTATATTTGTTTTTTATTAATTTTTAAATATTTTTTTCGTAATGTACAGGTGAAACAGGCGTGAGGCTAATTACGCCAGTTTCACCTGTCCGGGTGGGACTCGAACCGCAAACCTCACGATAAAAACCAACGTCCCAACATATTTTCATAATGATTATTTATTTAAATATTTTTTTTTTTGTCTTGTTGAGGGACAAGTCATTTGATTGGTGATGATCCATATTTTATTCTACTTTGTATTCTTTCTTCACTTTGAGTTAGTTATAGTTTTTGCATGATTAGTTTCGACTAACAGACTTGGTCATCAAGTGAAGAAAGAATACAAAGTTACCCTTATCATAAATAAAAAAAAATTAAAAATATATTTATAAATATAAAAATATGAATAATATACGTCAAAACAATTTTCCTAGTTACCTAAACTAATAACAATAATTGAAATAACATATCGATTTTCAAAGCTTCAAAGCATACACAGGCGAACCTCTTATAACGCGATTTATTCATACCGCGTAATATGGAAACCGCGCTATAAGAAACTCACAAATATAGACCAAGCTTAATTATTTAAATTAAATTTTAGAGTAAATAAAAATATTTAAAAAAATAAAATTATTTTTGGAGTGACGCGTTGTACGGATTCTGTCAGAATTTCGGCTCCGCGTTGTTTGGAAACCGCGTTGTACAAGTGCAGCGTTGTAGGGGGCCCGACTGTGCCCGCGGGGAGGTCATAGAGAATTGGAACATTGTCGATTTGTCTCTGGTCATTGTACCCGGTTCCGTTCTATTCTGTGGACGGCTGGGTCGACGGTCTTGGGTCCGATTTCAAGATCTCGTTTGCCTGTTTTGTCAATTCAATGAGAACATTATTATCAATTTGTTTTTACGCTCGCGGATACAAAAAATCCTCCGCTTGCCGATCGAGGCGTGACAGATTCTAATCGCACGAATTGAGATACATTAGATACCGTAATCGATACTCTTCATTTTAATCAATCAATCTAACCTAACCTAACCTAACCATGCTTGGTGTCCATCCCCCGTCTGCCACAAAAAAAGGACCGTTTTACCTGGCGAAATCGTGTTATTTGATTAATTTAATTGTCACTTTATTTTTCTATATCAAAAATTGATTTTTTTATAGAGTATTGAAAAGACTATAAATTATATTTACATATTTTTTATTATTTGAAAATGATCAAAAAAACTCGAGTATGGGACTTAGGCCCTTAAGATGTCTATGAGGTCTAGATTAAAAGATCTCTCCGTGTTTGCAACAAATACTTCCTATTGATTTAAAATTCCTTCTGTCTTCAAGCAAAGTAAATGTGTTCTAATAAAATATCATCATATACATCGTCACTTGACGATGACCGAGTTTTCGGTTCGAAACTAGTCGCGAATATATACACTCTAAAAATACTTAAAATCTTTAAAGAAGCGTGGTTTTTGATATTTATAATTTAGTAAGTGATTAGGCTCATTTATAGTCAGTAAATAAAACTGCTTACCAAATGTATTTCGACTTTTTTTTTAGTTTTTGAAACACTTAAACAATATGTGTATATTTTTTAATTGATGCGATGAATGCTATTTTTAAATATAAATAATAATAATAAAAAAAAAACGTAACGAAGCATTTTTACAAACAAGATGCTAAGTATGTTTTTTATTATTATTAAAGGTAGTGTTTATTAGAATCAAATGTTCAATAACCTCTTTTAGAAAGAGAACCAAGCATTTGGAGGTCCACGTACACTGCAACGAATTCTCAAAGTTTAAGAACCTATCAGATAATACAAATACCTCTGTTGTTGACCTCGTCAGGTGTAAAAGATGCAGGTATCGACATGCAGGTAGAGATGCTTCAAAAATAGAGAATTGCTTAGTGGGATATCTATTTGCAACATGTTTTTAAGTAATCGATTCTTGTGGGGTTAAAACCCGCACCTCCTGCTCCGATGCTGATGTGTTTCTTCTTCTTTTATGGGTGCCTCATCTCAGAGGAGGTTGGCTACCATTTCACTGAGCATATACTATACTTGATCTGAGTCAGTGTTCGTGGTTTTAGTCAGGGAGAATAGTGTAGTCCCCGCGTCCTTCAACACCGCGGTTTAATATTTGATTTTTGTGAAGACTTGATTGATTGATAATGATTAAGTACATTTTTTGAAATTTTGAAAAATGATTAAGGATGCACCGGCTATGTAAGCTTGGGGGTGTGGGTTCAAATCCCACACAAATCACGAATCAATAGTTTCTTTAATCAATTTTCAATATTTGAAAAAATGTACTTAATCATTATCAAGAATTATTATATTTTATATAATCCTGTAGAAGGCCCCAAGGACCCACTACACCAGGGGTCCCCAACCTTTTTGCACCCAAGAGCACATTCTATGCCGGTCGGGCGGCGGGCACCATTTATTTATTCAAGATGGACATAGTCATGCACAAAAAAATTCTGGTATGCATAAAAAAATCTGGTAATTGGGGCAAATTTGTAACGAATTATTATTTTTAATAGCAACTTGAAATATATAACGATATAATTATTTTAACTTACTTTTATGTTTAATTAATAAATATTATTTAACTTTAATTTTTATCGTGGCCGCACAGCGGCGGGCACACGTAGAACGGTCGGTGGGCGCCACGGTGCCCGTGGGCATTGGGTTGGGGACCACTGCACTACACTATATTTCCCTTAAAAAAACACTGGTTCAGCATGAGTATATGCTCAGTGAAATGGTCTTCTGAGGAGAGGCACATGACGAAGAAGATACTGACCCTTTGCACACGCTCAGGGTACAGAATGGCAGCCATGGACAAGGAAGCTGTGTTTCGATCATTTTTAATTGGATCTACTAAATCAAGATCACCAGATCGATATATGGCAATCCGATCAAGTAAAATAAATATAAATATATATATATATATATATATATATACACAGTTCTCACTCGGATGTCCTTGGTGAAGATGCGGCCAGGGTCGGTGGCCCAGCAGGACTAGGTCACGTCATGACAGGTCACCGCATCATCAGCAGGTCGATGCATCCGCCAGGCCGATGTACCAGCAGTTTTGACGAAAACTGACACCAGATGATCACTGTGCTTCGGAAAAACAATGCAAGCGTAGCTAAATCACTGATTAAATATACTTATTAACCACGATCGGGCTCTATTATTTTCAGTCCAAAAAACTGCTTGCCATATATTTTCCTTTTATATTCAATGGAGATTCACCGAATGTTATGTCGACTCAGTTATGTTTTATGGAGTCGAAGCTTAGACACTCAAGATTGCTACTATGCGAAGAATCGAGAGAAAAAATGAAAGAGTCTTGCGCGAAGAAAGGGAACTCTTGACGTTGATAAAAAAGCGAAAGGCCCCCTTTTTTGGCCACATTTTTATGTAACAATAAATATAGCATCCTCCAGCTGATTGCTCAAGGAAAAGAGGGAATTTGCACCAGTGGCTGGGGATCGAAAGTGATACTGGCACAAGATAGGGATATGTCCGAGGAAATGGACACCAACCTGTTGTAGGAGAAGCATCAGAAAAAGAAGAAAAATCCGCAAGGGAATTGACAAAGGGGCATAAAAACCTTCCCGCGAAAACCTTTTTGAATCAGGAGGCAGTTTCAAGCAATAGTCATTGGTTAGTTTTAGAATGTGTGATTCACCAGCTTGCAGTGTTATGCGGCACCTGCCACAGATCCATTTTAGAGCGTCACGGGGTCACGGCATGCGACACCGGTGAGCGGTAGACATCTGAGAAACCACTTCCCCTGCCATGTCAGGGATCTATATTTCTAATAATAAAAAAAAAGTATTCAAAAATCGTCAGTTACCACAATTTTTAAATGCGACATCTAAAGCCATTGCACCACAAAAAAATGCAAATAATCAATCATTGTTATTAAATATTGAATAGGTCCGCATTATTATCCGTACAGGTTTATTGTGTGCACAATGTGTTTTTAGGCTATCGATCTTTAAAAATGTATGCATTGAGATTTTAAGAAGAAGAAGAAGGCAGTATTTATAGAAAGTACAGCCTATTTAGAATTGGCATTTTAAAAATATTTTTGACACAATAATATAAAAATAAATAATGTGATAATTTCACCAAAAATACGCACTGACACCGGCGGCATATTTTTTAAAATTATTTTCAAGTAATTATAAATTACGGCAGCAATGTGTAGAGAAATTTTTTAGAAAAAAGAGTTGGTTCAACGGTAGTCTGCTTCAATATGTAATACTCCAAGTCCAAGTGACAGTCATGGGTGTTGCCACTTCTCGCCTTTCCGCGGTGCGCCCGTATGTCCGCGATCTCCTAGCCGCTCGGCTACTCGCCGCTGATGTCCCGCGGCGCGGACACGTAGCGCGGTGAGAGGCGCGGCTCGCAAGAGCGCCGCTGCACTCGGCCAAGGCCTCCGCTGCAGCGCGGCCCGTGAGCGTGAGCGGGCGTGAGCGGGCGTGAGCGGGCGTGACTGGGCGTGAACCCGCGTGAGGCCGCGTGAGGCGGCGGCACTTATCTCCACGGCTCCGCTACAAGTGCGGCGTCCAAATTCATTGCTCTAAACCACTGGTTCCCAAAGTGGTCAATATCGACCCCTCCCTGGGGTCGATTTTGCCCTGCAAGGGGTCGATGATAGCGAAAAATTAAATTGGGGGTCAAGTTTATACACAAGGAAATTCATTTTTTGTACGCTAGGTAATCACGAACTCTGTGGTTTTACGGTACCGGGAAAACGCGGCATAATATCCCAGAACTCAGCAGCACTCATCTTATACAATTGCAACTCATTGCTTATACAATCTTATCATATCCGAAAGAACCTGGCATGGTGGCGAAACTGGTCGCATAACATCACTAATATACAGTATTTAGGGAAATCCTTGGTAGACGTGGGGTGTGGTTTCGAGTCTCACCGTGAAACAGGGAACATTATTGTACCCGAATAGCCGGTTTTGGTTTAGAGCACCGGTTCCCAAAGTGGTCAATATCGACCCCCCAGGGGTCGATTTTGCCCTGCAAGGGGTCTATGACAGCGCAAAATGAAATTAGGGGTCCACGAACTGTAAATGGGGGTCTACGAGAGTGGATCCCATTTAACCAGGTCATCACTAAAATTTAGGCATTCCGTAAGTGTGATAATTGAACACAGATTGAACCTATGTACTTACATAATAATGCTGTTAATCCTGCATTATGGACCATCGCAAGAAGATTTTTTGATAGCTTTACCATCTTCATACCACGTGGAAAAGGGTTTCAGTGCAGTTGTCAACCTTTTTACAAAAAAAGAAATAGTTATTGAACGTTTACATACCGACATAAAATATGGCGCACCCTGTATATCAAATGTCAAAAATATGTTATAAAATATATAGGAAATCTCGACAAGGGGTCGACGGGACAAAATAGTTTGGGAACCTATGCTCTAAACTAATTGCATAGTCTGAACCATACACCCGCATTAACAAATATATATATAGTATTTATTTTAACTTTTTTTTTCTTTGTTACAGGTAAGCACATTTAACCACTCGATGCTCATTTTACATCAGAAATCATTCGGTAAGTGGACTTGTTGTAAATTTATTACCGATGATTAATCAATGTGATGGCAAATATGTAAGTTTGTTTATATCATACGCAACGAGCAATACACGAGAGATTTTTTTTTCACTTAATAATAAATTTATTCGTTTTATTTTATTTATATCGTACTGTCTGACACGGCCCGAAAACTTGTCACAGCCCTGTGATTTTTTAACCCTTACGACTGTGTCGAGTGCGACTTGATATTACATTTTCTACGCCAAGCTTGAGCTTGACTTATATTTTTACACTTGAATTAACTCTGATGAGTATATTGTAATAAAAAAATGTCTAATTAAATTATTAATCAGTTGTCACGTGTTCTATCATAAAATGCTTAACGTAAATATATATTTTTAATATCACTCAGCTGATTGTCGATTGTCAGTTGTGTCGCGTCGTGTGTAGAAGGCCCTCCTTCTGCGCACTTAATATGATATTTGATCGAAAAAGTGATTGACGGCAATTTGTTGTTGCGATCGGTGGGTCGGTTTTTCGGTTGTGGCTGCTTGAAGGCGCGCAGGTAATCGATTGCCAAAACGCCCGGTCCGACTGGCGCAACACTCCTTGTACGGCGTCCCAGATGCGGACACTCGGTACTATTCTAACGACATTGCTTTCAATACCGCTCGGTTTCTGAAACACCGATTAAACCTTGCTTGGTGTCCATCCCCCGTCTGCCACAAAAAAAGGACCGTTTTACCTAGCGAAATCGTGTCATTTGATTAATTTAATTGTCACTTTATTTTTATATATCGAAATTTATTATATATTGTTTAATTAACTTCCATTTTCAGGGTAAAATAAAACCATGAAGATGTTGAAAAATTGGATAAAATGACGACTTTTCAAAACCAAAGTTTGTTAAAGATTTTTTTTTTTTTAATTTTTAAAATAATATATCGCACAGGGTTTATATTTAATCTTTGAATTCCAATTGAAAAAAAGACTTAAATGTGTAGGACTCTTAGAACAGAGACATGACAAATATCCAAATTCCTACACTTCACATATTTATCATATTAAAAAAACACATATTTATCATATTAAAAGTAAATTTACAAAAAAAAAAAAATATTCTGTTCGCAAGAAAGGATGTATCTATCTTTTTGAATTTCATTTTTTTTTTATTGTTGCAGTCGATTTTTCGCAAAACGGACCAGAAAATGATCAAAAAAACTATAGTATGGGACTTAGGCCCTTAAGATGTCTATGAGGTCTAGATCAAAAGATCTCTCCGTGGCTGCAACAAATACTTTTTATTGCTTTAAAGTGGCTTCTACTCGTATAAGAAGATGTGACCTCAAGCAAAGTAAATGTGTCGTATACATACACTGACGATGACCGAGTTTTCGGGTCGAAACTGGTCGCAAATATATATATATATATATATATATATATATATATATATATATATATATATATATATATATATATATATATATACTTGGGTGAAGATTGACAATTGCGTTGCATGGGCCTTCCTCACAGTCTCGGCCGGTCGCGCGGGTATGGTCTCCTAGTTCGTCTCGGTTTGGACGTCTCCCGCTCGCGCCGCGGCACCGTTTCCGAAATTCGCGCTGTTTCGACACGCGCACACGGAGGGCTTGCGCAACGCGGATGCCGGGCGGCTCGGTTGCGACACACCTTTACTTTCGGTGGCAGGTGGTCGCCAACCATTCCCGCAGCTACTAAAAACTAAATTCGCTTATGTAGTCACCGAGAAGTTTCAATAGTTTTAACACTTTGCACTCGAGAGGTGCGTCTCAGTCACCACTTTATTTGGTGCACAAACTCTATCGATAAAACGATAAAAATATCGTCGTGACTTGTGTAGGATTCGAACCTACATCCCTAAAGCTTACATGGCTGGTGCACTAACCCTTGTGCTAACGAGTCACTCAATTAATCGAAATGTTTTAACAATCATAATCTACATACGAACCAATGTGCCCAGGCAAAAAAGGTAATTAAAACACACTTGATTGACGTTAAATCCACAAAGTAGATATAGGTAAGGACAGCGTATTCCTATAACCTGCAAATACACTTAATTTAACAGTCTAAGTCAGAGTTTAAATATCAGAACTTTATTTGTAGTTTCCGATATTTCGGCCTCGGTACGGAAACCATCATCCCAGGCAATCCCTGGAGGTGGTTTCAGAATCGAGACCGGAACTTAACACACTAAAGGCGAGGCGGGTACTAGTGCCCGTTTCGCGGACTGCTGTCTAAAAGCGGGGCGCGTATTAATACGTTTTTGAATGTGTTTACTCTAAAAGCGGCATAAGGTCATTTTATTCTTTAGGTTTACAGCTCGAAATGTTTGTTTAGGACTCGTCAATGTTACTTCTACCAATACTGTCCAGTGATTCTGAACAAAGTGGAGTGGTCAGAGAATGATAATCCTCCAATTATTGAACACTTTTTAGGATAAAGTGGTGTTGTTGTGATCCCAAGTAATCCGCAAAGTGTGTATGAAGTGGTTCAACTTTATATGGGAAACAATTTATTTGACTACTTGCAAATCAAAGAGTGTATAGACTAGATATCACACGTGCAATTTTACGCGAATTTTGCCCGCTACGCACATCAGTTTAGTCAATTTGGTACCCGCCCAAAGTGTGATAACTGTTTATGGTGATATCTTGTTTATGTTTATGTGATCTTGTTCTTTAAAGTTTGTTAAAAAAAATCTTATTACTACTGTTTTGGTGGAGTGTTTGGGGCTTAGGATAACTTACATTATATTACACAGTGGTTTTCGATGGTGCTTGATCCCCAAAAGTCGAACTGAGTTGATCGATGCCCTGCTGTTGAGTTAGACCACGTCGAAAATCATAATAAATCATCACACGAAAATTTTCTCGGGTTAAATCCATTGTGATAATGACACGCAAATTTTAAAATCGCGCCACACAATGAAAACAATTTATTGACTCATTGAAATAAACTCATTCTACAGCCAAAGAGTCCCATTTTCAAATGTAATAATTACTTTTTAAATATTATTTATTTAGTGGCCAGTTCCGGATACTTGCAGCCTATGTAAATGCACAGAAGTCCTCTCACTCGTGGAGTAAACACGAGGCATGAAAACATACTACGTAGACATCTTCTGTTGGTGAACGTTTCCTTTCCCAATATAGTCGTGTGTGTCAATAATTTGGATATCTTCGGGTGGACTATAAGAGTATTTTTTTTTGGATATAAGAACCGTGTCAATGGTCCGGCGATCGCTGGTTGCGCGCCCCAGCGACGCGGTATTTCGAGACAGGCCATGAACCGACTCTCCGTTCATTCATTTTTAGGTTACAATCTTTTTATAAACAATTTGTTTTTTTACCGTTCGCCGCTTAGTGTGGCAGATTGCGTGCGCCCGCGAGACCTGATGCTGCACTCCGAGAGGAACCTTCGACCGTCTTCTAGAGAGCTTCTTCCTATTCGTATCGTTGATTAGCGTGCAATAGTCCTCTGCGTGATTTGGATCTGACGTTGCGAAATTATCCACTCCTGGTTGAACTGTCGGGGAGATCTTCAGACATCTTCTTCGTTTTTCTAGTATTTGCTGTGCGAGGCTTACTGCGTGATTAACACAATTTTTTTCATTTTTTTTTGTATTGGATTTAGGTGGATAAATTACAATCTGATGATAAGAAATTTAATGCTGAAAAAATATTCACTCCAAGTAGAACCGAAAGGGGGTTTTTTTATTCCTCATTTTCATTTTATAATATATTTTTCTTGTCTTAAAACACATTCCAAGTAATCAATCCAGAGTGTCGAATATTAAATCGACTTTTCGATTGGGTTAAGTATTTTAAACATTGTTTTAAATTTGAAGTTGGGTTACGTTTTCGAAGTTATCGTTCAAGCGATTTTTGTTAGGTTAGCATAAGTTTAAAAATTAATGTATTTTTTAGTTTATGTTTTTTGTAAGTTTACTTAAATTTAATCCTCGATCCGGTTTGGTTGAGTATTTGATGGTTTGTTTTGCACTAATTCATCAATGGTATCGGATGATCGATATGGAATTTCGATTTAATTCAATCGCTCGGACTGTCGTCAAGTCGGCTCGGTCGTTTTCAAGTATGTTTGGAGTTAATTTATTTACAATGTCGGTCCGTCGATTTGGATTGATTCCGCGCGATCGCCGGCTCGGCGCGGGAGATGCGGGCGCTCGTCTAACGAGGGCGAGGTCGCGTGACGTCACGCTCACCTGTCGCGCTTGCCAGCCGGTCACGCGCGCCTCGGGAAGTGCAAGATCTGCCCCGTGTCTAGCGGCCCCTAGTTGCGTACAGAATGTATGAAACCGTGTCGGAAATCATGTGCTCTTAAGATCTGCCTCTTGGTTCTTCTGATGTGCCATCCGTAATACAGAGCGGCCCTTAGCTGCATACAAAACGTATGTAGAAATTTCGAAAATCATATGCTCTTAGGATCTGCCTTTTGGTTCTTCTGATGTGCCATCCTTAATAGAGCGGCCCTTAGTTGCATACAAAATGTATGAAACCGTGTCGAAAATTATATACTCTTAGGATCTGCCTTTTGGTTCTTCTGATATGCCATCCGTAATTAGCTGCATACAAAACGTATGTAGAAATTTCGAAAGTCATATGCTCTTAGGATCTGCCTCTTGTTTCTTCTGGTGTGCCATCCTCAATACAGAGCGGCCCTTAGCTGCATACATAACGTATGTAGAAATTTCGAAAATCATATGCTCTTAGGATCTGCCTTTTGGTTCTTCTGATGTGCCATCCTTAATAGAGCGGCCCTTAGCTACATACAAAATGTGTGAAACCGTGTCGGAAATCATATGCTCTTAGGATCTGCCTCTTGGTTCTTCTGATGTGCCATCCGTAATACAGAGCGGCCCTTAGCTGGATACAAAATGTATGAAATCGTGTCGAAAATCATATGCTCTTAAGATCTGCCTTTTAGTTTTTTTGACGTGCCAATCTTGATGGGCTCATATCTGTTCTTTTTACCTGTACCTGTAGTCAAAATATATGAAAATATATTGATTCATTAATAAACGACTCTTTGAAAAGTTCCAGTAAAAACACGATAGATCTGTGGTACTCTTTCATAAAAAAAAAAGCCAAGGCATGTCGAGCTTCTAAGGGCGTCCATATTAGCATGCAATGGCGCTTTATATATGGCAGTGGGGTCGGATCAATACAATGGGGATTTCGAGAAGTTTCTGGAAGCCGATAGGGGATGGGTGGTTTCCTGGAACCCTCCAGTAAAGCCTTCGCGACCCTCCAGGAAGTAACAGGTGGAGAGTTCAAAGGTCGACCGCAGCCTTCCGGGTGGCGGATCTCGCGTTCAACCGTTTCAGGCATATAAGATTTCAACTCACGACGAAACCAATCCGGCGGTCTCAACGGGCAACGTAAACCCCAGAGCAATAAGAAAAACTATAAAATTTTCAAACTCTATTCATATACAGCAAATTTTTTCTTGGATTATTCGGAATTCTGCATAACTTGGCACTTAAAGCCCAAATTTATGTTTATAACGAACTCCACTGAACCTTGAGGCACTATGTACAATTTAAATTTCGTTGTAACGAAAAGAGGCTGTACTGTCTAGATCAGGGAGGCGCCTCCCTCCCTTTTCTCTTCCCTAAGTGGCTCGAAACACAGGGCAGGCGCAAGAAAGCAGGGCTTATTATATTATATTCAATATATGATTGGTACGGTAGTGTGCCAACCTTTGAACCACGTGCTGTTTAGACAGTCATACTGTCTTACAAAACAAATTTATCTGTTCGATTCTAAACCACAATTTTAATTTTATAATTGGGTAATTCTAGATTTAAGTCTACACCTTCACAGCTATCTTAGCCCGGCGCTGAGTCCAATGAAACTACAGTGTCGCCGTAATTCGTAAAAAAAAATTTAATGCATCCGCATCGTTTTTATGTAATAATTGTCACGTAGCGAAAAATCATTTTTAACATTAATTTAATATTTATTCGTTTAATAAAATGTATATGGAACAAGCAGAAAAACAAAAAATACAAAAAAAATCTTCTTTTTTTTTTCTCAAGTAAACTTCCCAATCTCAAAATTGTGAAATTAAATATATTATGATATTAATATTTTATACTTAAAAATTAAGCAATGTTCGCTAGGCAATATAAGAATGTATTCTGTTTCTGATATTAAGGGGCATGAAACTGTCTATTTCGAGTTAGGGAAACATACCAAAATAACATTAGTTCTAAACTGTAAACTAAAACCAGTGGCGTGCTGTATAATACAAAATATATTTAAACATGTTTTTTTTTATAAATACATACTATACAAATATTTGTCATTCTTCTTCTTTTGATCCCTCTCCTCAATGGAGAGGTCTCCAGTCTCATCAATCATTCGACCTCACTTCCGACCTCCAGCCACTGGCGCGAATTCCGCATCCACGTAAACTTCCTCCTTCCGATTTTTTCATGCACAATCAGCTGGAGGATGCCTTACTTGCCACGAAAATTGTGGCCAAAATAGGAGACCTTTCGCTTTTACACCAATATCAAGAGTTCCTTGCGCTGCGATATAAGCTGTCTTGAGTCTCCAAGAACTGAGACGACACAACATTTAATAAATATCATGACACGTTTGGCTCATTCGATTTTGGACTCATCGCACGCCACTGACACAAATACAGATGTGTCCGAGGGCAGTCCGATAAGTACTACAAAAGAAAAACGAAAATTTTGGAAAAGTGGCGATTTATTTCTCAGTCTCCTTTTAGCTCGATACACTTGACCCAGCGATGCTCCAACTTCTTTAACCCATCTGAAAAATACGTTTTCTCGAGGTCTGCCTCCGTGGCGGCGATGACCTCCTCATTCGACTTAATTTTCTGCCCGGCGAGTGACTTTTTCAAGTTTGGAAACAAAAAAAAAAATCGCACGGGGTCAAATCTGGAGAATACAGTGGATGGAAGAGCAGTTCGTAGTGCTATTCGAGCAATTGGTGGAGGTGTGAGCTGGTGCGTTGTTATGGTGGAAGAGCACTTTTTTCTTCGCCAAATGGGACCGTTTTTTCTACAATTCGGCGTCGAATCGGCCCAATAATTTGGCATAGTAGAGCCCTGTGAGCGTTTTGCCCTTCTCCAGGCATTCAATGTAGATCACACCTTGTGAATCCCAGAAAACTTCTTCGCCTTCTTCGGAGCACGTTCGCCGGGTGAAGTCCACTGTTTCGACTGTTCCTTGGTGTGTACCAATGGATCCATGTTTCGTCGGCGGTCACGAAACGACGCAGAAACTCTTTCGGATTGCGCTTGAACACTGCTCCGAAGCGGTTGCGCTTGTTGTCCGGAGTGAGCAAATGCGGCACCCATCGCGCCGACAGCTTTCTCATGTCCAAAATGTCATGCAGGATATGACCCACGCGGTCTTTTGAGATGCCTACTGTTTCAGCTATCTCGCGCACCTTCAATCGGCGGTCTGCCAATACGAGATCGTGGATTTTTGTCACGTTATCCTCCGTGGTAGCCATTTTTGGGGCACCTGGGCGTGGCTCATCAAAAACCGACGTGCGACCACGTTGAAACTCGTTAAACCAATTTTTGACGGTCGCCATCGAAGGAGAAGAGTCACCGTCCACAGCATCCAAGCGCTCTTTGATTTTGCTGCGCGATTTCCCTTCCAAAAACAAGAATCGAATCACCGACCGATATTGCTCTTTTTCCATTTTTCTAAAATACGCGCACACGTCCGCTTCCACACGCAGTCAAAACAAAACTACGAGTCCGATTCGGCTGAAATTTCGACAGTAGCCGTCTACGAGAATGTACTACACGATAGTACGATACTAGCACCATCGGGCGGTGAGGCAAAGTGCTTATCGGACCGCCCTCGTGTATTTGCGTATTACATCTTTTTGAGTATGTCTCAGAATAAGTTGTATTTTTAGATCGATTAGTACGCGACAGTGATGATCGGGCTCGATCAGGTGTTTCGCCTGGTCCGGCGGCGCCAGAGGTGACCTCCTGGCGGGGCGGGCGACCCCAGCGTCTGCGCCCCCCGGGATCTCCGCCCCAATGTCACGCTCGGATTCTGGGGAAGAGCCCTGGAAGGCGCGCCCTTGGTCGCCTCTAGGTTACCGGGTCAACGGTCGCGAAAACACTCGCACACCCCCGACTATTGCGTACGGTGTTATTTGATTTCTCACATATGTACTACGAGTATTTCACAGTCTGCAAATCTTGTGTTTTTTTTTTTTTTTTTTTTTTTTAAATATAGGTTTGGTACTTTGCTTGTTATATACAAGGTTTGTCGTCACAATTTGGGGAAACTTTCCAAACTAGTCGATCGAATTGATCTATAAATGGGAGTGACTGATGCTACACCCCCTGGTTTATCTTTTTTATGGTTCCGATAACATGCTTCAAGAAGCCATCCAGTGACTTCATCAATTGTGGGTGTCTCGCCACTGACTTCTGGCCTTCCTGTTGGCATTGGCTCTCCAGTTGGTGTCTCTGAAGACCAAAGATGGGGCATGAACCCACAAGGTGGATCACTGTTTGTGGAGTAATATCATCACAAGGGCATGTGTCATCGCTCGTCAAGGGGAGCCTGCGGAGATAACTTCTCATCACTCCATGACCCGTTAGGAGCTGGGTTGATTCAAAGCTAATCCCGCAGGTATTCCTGTATACAGCGGCGTCCGTAACAGAATCAAAGAACATCTTTGTTACGTTTCCTTGCGGAGAGCTTGTGTACCTTTCGTTCCTTGTGTCCATTGTAATTTTCCTCTGGAGAATTTTGCGAAACTCAGAGGAAAGTCGGAAAATACATTATTCATTTTCTTTTTGGTGGCTTCTTTAGTCTTTTCGTCAGCTCTCTCGTTATCAACAAGACCAACAAATCTTGTGTTGCGAATATAATTTGTTCAATCACGTGATTTGTTTTTGTGACATTTGATTTAATGATTTGGCGAAATGTGACATTGAATTGGCGTTAAACGTATCCAACTCTCGCTCTGCTGCAGTTTTACGTTTTTGGTGCATTTTATTCTTTAAAACCAAGTGCCTCTCCTCAGAGGAGGTTGGCGATCATTTCACTGAGCATATACAGTGTTCATCAAGTCTCCGGGTCCTTCTACACCGCAGTTTTATATTGCTGCTGCCCTTACACAGCTTTGACGTTTAGATCTGATACTCCTTCTGCGGGAGCCCCCCCCACTTCGTCAAGGTACTTTCATAGCACATCCCTCCATATTCCAAGGCCACTTCTCCATGATCGATCCATAAGCAACAGAATGGGAAGAGCGGGAAGGAACCGAATATACTTCCCTAATTTCATTGAAGCGAAATATATCTCCGTCTTTCTTTGCTACTCCTCAGACGAGACCTCCTCCATAACCTTCTTCTTGTGCTTGTGATAATTGTGATGAATTATTGTAAACACAAAGAGCTTGTATATATAAGTGTAAATGCGAATTTATACTCACCGACGTGTCATAACGTCTATTGCGTTTCATCCCGCCTTGTTTGCAAGTGTTGGTCGAGACTGCAGACGCCTCCCCGGGGCGGGCCGGGGTGCATGACCAGAGCTTCCCAAAGGGAGGGGCGCGCAGCCGACACTGTCATTCGTGAAACCTTCCCCGCCCGTCGCCACACAGCCGACTAACAAATCGCAACAACGAATCGAATCAATTGCTATTGCCTCCTAAAACACCGATCGCTCTTAAAATATGACTGTAAATATACGTTTTGAAATAATGCTCTATTGTGGCGTATTATAATGCCTAGATCTTTTTTTTTTTCCCCCCCCATTAGGGGTCTGTCCGGGGGGCGCATTGTTGCCGGGGCGGGGGGGCGGGCTGGAGGGCGGCGCGCCCTTGTCGGCCGTCGCCCCAGACTGCCCGGGGGCGGAGGATCCAGATATCCCGGGACCTCAAATACTCCCCAAAAATACAATACACCTGCAAAACACGCAAATGGTTCAAATTGATCAGTCGTTGTCGATACACGATTCCCATCTGGTTGTTTGGGATTATCGCAAAAGCAAAATTTCGGAAGTGGTTTTTCGATTTTCCATCTGTGTCTCAAACACATCATGCGACACCCATTTTCCTTCCTTTTGATTTTTTTCTATGGCATTATCAATGGTATAACGTCTTCCGGAGTGCTCTTTGTCCTCAGTGTCGAAATCGCCATTTCTGAACCGTATAAACCAGTTTCCACAGGTAGCTTTCGATGGTGGAAGCCTCCTCAAGGAAGCGACGTTCTTCATAAAATCAAAGCTTCCCCCAAAAATGCTGTCTATTGGCACAAAACTCAATATTCCACTGCGTCGCGATACGTGTTGTTATTATGACCGACAAATAACAAGTTTAGATATGTATGTCGAATGCGCGTGTCGTTAACGCCATCTATGTGTGAAACTTAAATGCTTCGTTTTCATAATAAAGGGTGGGTTTTGCAACTCGACTATTAATCGAATTAAATATGTAATACGTTTTTTAGTATTTGGCAAAACGCCTCCAAGGGGGCCGGGGCACCTGCGGTTGGGGCGATTAGTTTGCCCCCGAAATGCACGCAGGTCCGACGGGGACCAGACGGGGGCGCCGCCCGCCCAAGGGCGCCCCGCCTCGGGTTCCTAACCTTCCGCAACGTACCCCTCCCCAAACTCCCCCCTCGCCAAAGTCCCCCCCACCCAAAATCCCCCCCAAAGTCTCCCCCCCCCCCAAACTCCCTCCCCCGGGAGGTGGGAGGGGGGGGCGCCGCGATTTTGTAACAGTGACTGTTATTTTTTGGAACCGTTACTGGGGTTATAAAAGAAATTCGACGTTGTATTTTTGGGCTCCGATTAATGGGTTCATATATTGTTTTCATTATATTCTCGTCGAGTCTTCACAGCGTCAGCGTATAAAGATATTTTTTCTATTATATAAATACAAGTTTATGTTACATTTGAATGCTGGAAAAAGGAAATGAATTAACAATTTATATGAATGAAAATACCGTCTTAAATTTGCATTATAATTTTTATGTTTAATACATATTTTACGTTCACACAGAACACGGTGATATAATCAAACATAAACAAGAAAATTACGAATATTTTTGTTTTGTACATTATGTCGTTTAAACCTGAAGTATTACAGTTTAATACCCGCTGTTGTCAATAGAAAAAAAAAATTGAAATTGAATACACAATCATTAATTTGAACGAATACGAAATTATAAAAAGGTGTAGGCGGAAATTACAGTAAACTGGAAAAGGACAAAATAATTAATATTTTATTGGTACCAATGAAAATCTATATGTGGAAAAATCACTGTAGTATTTTACTTTGAATTTTTAGACGGAATAGTTATTCAGAATTTTATTTTGTTTTCTATGTAAATCGTGGAAATATCTATAACAAATACGAAAAGTTAGGAAATTATTGACTGGAATGGTGGTTTTTGAATTAATTTAAAGTGTCTATCAAGGCACTCGTCTGGCATGACAGAAGCGGACGTGGACGCCCAGACGGGGGCGGGGGCGCAGATGGGGGCGGGGGCGGGGGCGGGGGCGGGGGCGGGGGCGGGGGCGGGGGGCAGGGGCGCCCCCGCGGGTGCATCGCCCCCGCCGGGCGCAGCAGGTGAGGCGTCAAGGTGATTCCATGATTACCAGAAAACCGCGCAGACGAGACCCTCGCAGGAGCTGTGACGAAGTGAACAAAAAATATACATATATTTGTATGTATATATATATATATGTATAGGTGAGGTGGTTATTCTGGGATCTCCCCGTGACGTTGTTGCCAGGCGCTGGAAGTCCCGGGGGGCGCAGTTTTCACATTGGGCGCCCCGGCGAGGGTCGACGCCCGCCCAAGGGCGCCGGGACGCCGGTCTGGGGCGCCCTCAAGTATTTTGGGCCATTTCCCTCTCCGGACGGTGAGCCTTCGGGGCTCAGCCCAGACTATCGGCTATAGCGTGGCGTGCCGCAACTCCAACGGCCATGCACTTTCCATTCGACATGAAGCAAAAGTTTTTTTGCCAAGTTTATAATACAACGCCCATGTGCCAAGTGGGTTATAAATATCATATACACCATTGGTTTCCAAATTATTTTGTCCCGTTGACCCCTGCCTTGCTAATATTGAATTTTTACAAATTCATCATCTTCAAACACATTTTTGACATCTGATATACAAAATGCGCCATATTTTATGTCGGTATGTAAACATTGAATAACTATATTTTTTTTACTCTTTTCCATGCGGTATGACGATGGAAAAGCTCAATTATGACATTTACGGAATGCTTAAATTTTGGTGATGACCTGCTCAAATGGGATCCACTCTCGTAGACCCCCATTTACAGTTCGTGAGCCCCCAATTTATCATAGTTTTGTCATAGACCCCTTTAAGGGCGAAATAGACCCCTGGGGGTCGATATTGACCACTTTGGGAACCAGTGCTCTAAACCAAAAGCTTTTCGGGTAAAATAATGCTCCCTGTTTCGCGGTGAGACTCGAACCCACACCCCTATATATTGAACGTATATTAGTGATGTTATGCGACTAGTTTCGCCACCATGCCAGGCTTTGGGAACCAGTGATATAAACAGTATTATTTGCGATAGAGTACAGATTCGAGCTCAAGACTAACATCAAAATATTTTCAACGCGCGCCGGCTTTTGAATCGCGATTAAAATTGATCACCGTTCACGTTGATCGCTCACCGAGAGCCCGGGCGAGGGTTTATTTGCGTATTGAATTTGAAAAAAAAAATGGCCGCCTCGTCTCCGGGGCTTCCTAGAGGTTGTTCGTACCGGGGGCGGTGCTATATCCGGCGGGGTGATTGTCCCGGCAAGGGTAGCAGGAACAACCCCCGTGACCGCTGCGCCAGACACCCCCCGCACCACCCGCCGGGGGAAGCCGCCGGGTAATAAAAGAACGTACTCCACTGGAAAATTGCGCATTTATTATATAAATAAAAAAAAAATGTCGCGGAAATACTTTATACGCCCGTCTAGGGAGCACTTGAGATCTCTTAATATCGTGGTTTGCTTTGTTATACTCTATTTCAAAAATATTATCGCTCAAGTGATATATTGATAGTATAATAACTCTACAATATTTATCTTGAATAAACGTCTTGTTGGCTCAGTGGTAAGACCGTGGACTATTAACCGAGAGATCTTTCTATGCCTGCGGGCACCATGGCGCCCGCCGACCGTTTTACGTGTGCCCGCCGCTGTGCGACCGCGATAAAAAATATTAATATTTATGTAGTTAAACAGAGAAATATAAGCGAAATTAATTATATCGTTATAATTTTCAGAATAATAATTCTTTCTAGAAATTCAACACAATATTTTCAGAATTATATTTATTTTTAAAAAAATAATGGTGCCCTCCGCCCTACCGGCATTATAAAATGTGCTCTTAGGTATTTAGGGTCACATCTGTTTCAAAATGGACAAAGACACACATAAATGATATACATATATTACTATGATTATAAGCTCGCTGTGTTTCCTGTATCACGTTTAGAGTTCATCCTGTATCAACGCAATACTGAAATTATATATAAATTATGCACCCGCATGGAAATATTGTTAGTCACCCTGTATAGCTATCAAGGGTTTTTTTTTCAGCAATACAGGTGCAACGTTTTTCAACGTTACAATAATAGTTATTTAAAAATATGTGTAATGAAAAAACTTGTTTATAAATTAATGTAGTTATATTAGTTAATAGTTCGCATGTATAGCTGATAAATATTTGCTCCGCGGATTGCTATCACGATATTTTAAAATATATTTTAGATTTAGAAACAGACCACGCTGTATAGTCAACAAAATGGTAGTACCGATGCTACAATTATTGTGTATTTTAAATTTAAAAAATATATATTTAGTATTGGTAAAAAAAAAACGTCCTGGATAATGAATGAACATTTCAATTATTGTTAATTTTAAATATAAAAATATTATTCAAGAAAGCCGGCGAACATTTCACTGAGCAAATATACTTATGCTGAGCCAGTGTTCATGGTTTTCTATGGGGAAAAAATATTGTAGTGAGTCTCAGGGACCTTCTATACCGCAGTTTTATATTGCTGCTGCCCAATAGCACTATTTATACAGGATGTCCCAAAATTAACGCAAGATTTGAATTAAATAGAAAACGCAGTTTTTAGTCTTGATTGTTATTTTCAATACAATAGGGTAACCCTGTCAAATTGTTTTTTTTTTTAAGTGTTCCCAAAACTTTACCGCAAAAATGGCGACCAATTCAAATCCTGCGTTAATTTTGGGACACCCTTATAAATTTTGGGACACCTTTCCTAATACTTTCCTTACAAAGCTCTAGCGTTAATCATTCCAAGTCCACTACTGCATTACAGCTTTTTAAAATTGAGAAGTGGTAAATAGTTCGTCGTGTATATCCGCTGTACAATGTCAACTATACAGGGTGACGAGTGTTGCAATATTTTTAAATAAAAAACTTGAGTGATTTTCCACATTTTTATTTTTATTAGTGACCGGTTTCGCCAACCTTTGGGTTGAAAGGTTGGCGAAACCGGTCACTAATAAAAATAAAAATATGGAAAATCACTCAAGTATTTTATTCAAAAATATTAAAATGGAATTCCACCAAGTACTCTCTGTCAAAAATGTTGAATTTCTTAAGAGTGTTTCAATAGTATTTAGTTTCATGTGTATAAATTATAGTAAGCTGCTTAGGTTACAAGTGGCAAATGGTTCACCTGTACGCGCCCAGTGGAGCGCCCCCTGATCTTGACCTACCCTCGGCGCTCTCGCTCTCGGCCGGGGCCGCCCCCCCCACCCCCTGGCCCCCCATAACCCCCACATATTCCCCCCATACCCCACGCCTTCTCGCTCGTTTGTTTATTTCTCTTTTCACTTTTCTCAATTTCTCTTTCGTTTATTTTTATTTTGATATTCTCGCTTTTGTATTTGTAACGTTGTTATGTGACATAAAAAAAAACGTATACTCACGTGAATTTTTCATTTAATTTTATCATTATCATGTAAAAAAATATTTTGATTTTTGTGAAGACCGTCTCTCAGGAAGTACGATTTTGACTATGCAGGTTTTATTTTATTTTTTTTTATATTTGCGTTATATTTATTATTGATGAATGATAATAATAAAACATCCATAAACATGGCCAGGTTTATGGTTGAAACTATTTTAACTCATGTGAAGTATATAAAAAGATACCGTTCATTTATTAATAATATGGATACCTCAACAATATATTATATTTATTAAAATATTATTTCGCATCTTGCGGTAAAATTAAATACGTTATATATTTATTATATATAAATTGACAAAACAAACACACACCTCAAATATTTTCCCATAAATCACCCCGCACGTTGTCATTAACTTATAAGTGACTATAAATGTATAGATAAATATTAATGAGTTGACTGAAGTCATTAAATAGTAAACAACTGATATACTTGTTGTTTAATGGCGTAGGACACTCACTAGCGCACGTACTTACTAAATTACAAACTAGTGATGGACCATGCCAATCGACTAAAATTTATTACATAATCGATAGGTTTTGTATTTGTTCTGGATATATTTATTATTGATGAAGAATCTACAAGGCTCAGGCATCGATTTTGCAGCCTCGTGGTCCGGTGGGTGGCACGCTTGCTCGCCAACCATTGCGTCGCAGATTAAAAATTTAATCACCGTATATATATATTGAGTATAATTAGATATGTTAGCTATTAGATAAACAATTATGCGTACATAATTTGATTTACAAATGATTGTGAATAAAAAAAAAAAATTATTCGCCGAAAAATATTTCACGGGGATTCTTCTATTTTGGTTTTGTTTTTCTGTTCATTGAAATGACGAAAAGCATTCCCGCTGATTCGCAGCCATTACGCCCCGCGACGCCATTATCCGCGACAGACGGCCGCCATCTTGGTCAAATAGACCTATTATATATATATATATTTAAAAAAAAATTTAAAAAAACATAATTGAGAAGCTAAATTATCTAATTTTCTACAGAAGGTTTCATCGACATTCGCTGACATTTGAATATATTAATATTCAATATTTTTGATATTAAGTACTTGGTGGAATTATCAAACTGAGTCAGTTTAATCATTCCAACGTGAAATGTTGACGAAACCGGTCACCAATAAAAAAATTAACACGCGTACCCTGCATCTTGAAATTTCAAATTTAGCTGTAAAAAAAAACGAAGCTTTAGGTATTTTGTATATATTTTTTATATCAAATACCTACACAGCTATTTTTATCACGAGCTATATAGCACACTGTATGTACGCAGAAACGTTAACGATTTTTGTTGTCAAGTTTTTGGTTATGTATTAGTGAAGCTGCTCGTATACTTGTTATCTGTGATAGTGATATCGCGAGCACCCTGTATATTGGCGAATAGCAGTTATAATTATTGTTACCGGGTGGGCCGTCCTCTGGAGGAGACAAGGTCGCGCCTGACCTGGGCCAACCCTGGGAGGGGGTGCTCTTCTTCTACCACCCTGTATAAACCTGTATCATCCCTGTATAGCCCAGTGGCGTGCGGACCACCCTAGCAACAGAGCACTGTTTGGCCTGAAACATATTTATAAGGAAATTATAACTAC
Source organism: Atopsyche davidsoni (assembly GCA_022113835.1). Taxonomy (NCBI): domain Eukaryota; kingdom Metazoa; phylum Arthropoda; class Insecta; order Trichoptera; family Hydrobiosidae; genus Atopsyche; species Atopsyche davidsoni. Next base: position 5,960,079 of record JAILWY010000020.1, on the reverse strand, counting down.
ACCTTGTATGTGTATATCTTGAAAATTTGCGATCCATTGGTTTAGAATATACAAAAAAAAAAATTATATAGTTTACTTAAAAAAATAATAATCGTTATTTATTTTTAAAAAATATATATTTTTTAGGCTTTGATTCCACCGTACGCCTCTGGAATTAATCCACGTTTATTTATTGATTCGGAAAAGTCTGTTCGCAGGTTTTGGCGGCCGTTGTTTTTTTTTTTTTTTTATCATTCAACGTTTCTGTCTCGGTACTAGGGACATTTTGATCTCTGAGATTCTATGAAAATTCTCTTTTAAATTTTCTTCTCTTTTATTTGTAAATAACACTCACGATTTGGATTATTTTTTTTTTTTAAACAATAACTTTTTTTTTGGTTTCAGGTAAGTATATGAACTATACAGGTACATTATAACTGCACGTGATAGAGTTTTTTTTTCGATTTTTCAGTTGTTTGTTCATACAACACGAAAAGAACAAGCCTTGAGAAGTGCCCAGTGTGGCTCACCATACTTTTTCAAAGAAATAATACCTCCAACTATGTCCGATTCTCATCAAATATGTTTATACAAAGTATAATTGAATATGATTCTTGTATATAAATAATAAAAAAAACACATACGTGCAGATAAATATTTACGGTTTTATTTTATTTATTTAAAATCTAAAAATCTATGCATAATTTGTATGATAATAATAATTTTATTATACAGCGCAAAACTCATTCCCCCTTTCCACCATCAGTTTATTTTTTCGTTACATCAGTGTATTATTTTATTTGTTGGAAACATATTTGAAATGTTGTTTTTATCTCCTTGTTTATGTAATAAATAAATTAGATTGTTTTATGTAACCTGATTTAAAATTCGCTCTTACTCGTTTTATACTCAATTGATTGTATTTCGCATTTTTAGTATCCACACAAGAGACATAATTTTAGAATATGAATTCAGGAAAAAGCCTGTTGTCAAGCAATTGAAAGCGTTCAAAACCAATTGCGGTGTGCACGTCTCCGAGGTTATTCATAGAAAAGTGAATTGTTTGTCTTTTCTTGGTGTTAAAAACACTTTGTAGTATTTACACAATTAAAATATCTTCTTCTTTAACTGTCTCTCCTCTCATGTTGGTCCAGCCTTAGACTTATATTTCCAACGCCTTTATTTCCTTTTCCTGGACAATCAGTTGCACTAGGTCATACTTATAATAAAAAATTAAACATTTTAAATTTTAAAAAAATTTTGGTGACCGATTGAGAATAAAATTAAAATAACAAAAGTATTTTATTTAAAATATGATTCTACCGAGTATTCTATATCAAAAATATTGAATAAATATTTAAACATTAAATGTATTGATACATATTTGTATTATTGATCCATCCCGAGAGAATAGAATAGAATTTATTCACAGTAAATATAAACAGTTACATTTGTTAGGAATGTCAAAAGAAAACATGAGTGTACAATAGAAATTTAAATGGGTATCTTTCCCGAACCTTTTACCTACTGTCGGCAACATATGGTTACGCAGGTGTTCCTTAATGCAATAAAATTATAAGACTTAAGACGGTCAGTATGAACTTGACTTGAATTATGAACAAGCAGGGGAAATATTTATATATTTGGATTCAAACCCCACTCCCAATATGCAGGCGGATGGGATAAAAATATTTGAATATTGTTTATCACGTAATGCATAAAACCGCGTCGTTTTGGTGTGACAACCTCGCGCGATTGTGGCGGTTGTGGCGGTTGCATAATTAATAGTTTTGAAATGGTTCAAGATGAAAAATAGCCCCTCGAGGGGTGGGCGAGGGGAGGGCGAGGGCGAGGGCGAGGGCGACGGGGCAGGTCGGGCTGACCTTGACCCCGGGGGCGGCCCTTGCCCTGTGACCTGGTGAACGTCTCGGCGTCCTTGTCTGCCGCTCCCGCCGTCTGGGCCGCCGCTTTCCTCGGTCTTCCTCCAACAACCTCAAACCCCCAGCACCTATATACACCTCCGCGAATATACTCATACGCAATATACCACATCAAACACCCGCACAATGCAATTCAGCGATTGTGTATGCGGTGGCTTCGCAGGCTTCGTTTTCATTAAAAACCTGTCGGATCGATCCAACGTGGAGGCGCACATAACGCAATAATACGAGGGCGGTCCGATAAGTAATTAGACTACAAAAAAAATCAAAAATTTATTTATCAAAATAATCTCCTTTTAGCTCGATGCACTTGACCCAGCGATGCTCCAACTTCTTCAACCCATCTGAAAAAATACGTTTTCTCGAGGTGTGCAAAGTAGGCCTCCGTGGCGGCGATGACCTCCTCATTCGACTTAAATTTCTGCCCGGCGAGTGACTTTTTCAAGTTTGGAAACACGCACGCACGGGGCTAAATCTGGAGAATACGGTGGATGGGGGAGCAGTTCGTCGTGCAATTCGACCAATTAGTGGAGGTGTGAGCTGGTGCGTTGTCATGGTGGAAGACCACGATTTTCTTCGCCAAATGGGGCCGTTTTTTCTGCAATTCGGCATAGTAGAGCCCTGTGAGCGTTTTGCCCTTCTTTAGGTAGTCAATGTAGATCACACCTTGTGAATCCCAGAAAACCCGGTGGCTATCACCTTTCCGGCCGATAGGACAGTCTTCGCCTTCTTCGGAGCACGTTCGCCGGGTGAAGTCCACTGAAGATCCACATCAAGCACCCGCACCCGATTGTGTATGCGGTGGCTTCGCAGGCTTCGTTTTCATAAAAACCTGTCGGATAGATCCAACGTGGAGGCGCACATAACGCAATAATACATCCACTCCTGTTTTTGTTTGAGTCGCTTACCTTAACATACTAAAGGCGGGGCGGGTACTAGTACCCGTTTCGCGGACTGCTGTCTATTACTACTTTTTTAATGTGTTTACTCTAAAAGCGGCAGAAGGTCATTTTACTCTTTAGGTTTACAGCTCGTAATGTTTGTTTAGGACTCGTCAACGTTGCTTCTACCAATACTGTCCAGTGATTCTGAACAAAGTGGAGTGTCAGAGAATGATAATCCTCCAATTATTGAACAATTTTTAGGACAAAGTGATGTTGTTGTGATGCCAAGTAATCCGAAAAGTGTGTATGAAGTAGTTCAACTGTTTATAGGAAACGATTTATCTGACTACACGTGTATAGACTAGATTTCGCACGCGAATTTTGCCCGCAGTTTAGTCAATTTGTTCACCCGCTTAAAGTGTGTTAGTAATAATATATTTTTTTATTAAAATGTCTACCGCTGAGCCATCCCGTCATAATAGTTCAATCGTTAACTTAGCACGTACTTCTTGGGGGCACAGTAAAGCGCTCGGAGTGATTGCCGGCGAGGGCTTCGTGGGGGTTGATGGGGGGTGCTAGGGGGTGCTAGGGGGTGCTTGGGGGTGCTTGGGGGTGGGGTGGTGCACCCAGGGTGAGCGCCCCGGCGCCCTCCAGACAGGGTACAATGCACCCCCGCAGAGGACGTCCCCGGCGTCTGCTCCACCCCCGTCCCGAGCCGCCCCGCCGTGAATACCGTCTGCGAATTCAAACACTCGCCAGTACAAAATACTAAACAAATCCCTTATATAAAGCTCAAAAACAATATCTCATATATCCGTTGACAATAGTCAATTTAATAATTTAAAAAAATACGCTAATTATGTATACATGACTTATGATTTCTTGGCTGTTTGCATTTTTGAGTTTTTTCTTTTTTGTTAATTTTGATAATTTTTTCGCGTAAAATCTACTGCATAAATAAAAAAAAAATTATAACAAAAAGTTAGATACATTTCTTCTTCTACGGTTATAATTTTTTTTATTTATTGTAAATTTATTTTTAATATGATAAATATGTGTCTTTCCGATTATTTTTTCGTATTAAATTGTATGGTTTACAAAATCAATGTTGTTTTCGGGTTCCATTTACTTTGTGTTCAGAGGAGAGGGATTCATTTATTTAAACTATTTAAAGGCAATGATTTTAAATAGTTTTATGAGTCTTCGCATTAATTATTATTATATTGAGATGTTTTAAAATAAATAAATGTTTTTAAAAAACTACCAGCAAAAAATCTCAGCTCCCTTAAATAAAGTATTAATTATTTCTAAACAAATATATTGGGGTGTTTTTTTTTTGTTTCATTAAATTCTTTCGTAGCATTTTTTTATGTATAAGAGGGCTAATATTAAATAAATTATTTATGCATTAATGTAACAATGCAGAACGGTTGTACATTCATTGTACAATTGTGAAGTCGTTGTACATTCTTTAAGCATTTTTGACACATCATTGGTTTGTATGTTGGTTTAATCTAAAATCAATCACCAATTTTCCAATTTCGTGCGATATTAACGAGTATGATAATCATTTGCACAGTTGTTAGTTTTTATTTTTAAATAATGGATGAAGTCAGTATCTCCCAAATATAAACATCCAAAATAAAGAGATACCATATATGTGTATTTTTTAAGTCGTACGTAGTTCTTATTGTTACTAGCGAAAAATAAATAAAATCAATAACACACTGAAAGGTATAATTTTTTTTGATGTTTTAACCCTTTTTTTGGGAGAAATTCTAAAACACTGTCCAATAATAAGACGAAAACAAGTGGAGATTATTTTATTACCATGTTTGCAACAAATCACTGTCTTACTAAAAATATACAATTTTTTTGTATAATTATTACAAAATATATGATTATTTGCATGCACAAATTTAATCAGATTTAGTTGGGAATTTTTATGAAGATTTTATTTTTGTAGCAATGTATTACACAATAAGACTTTTAATTTTAAAAGTATTGTACAAGATCTTTTTTTTATTTCACTAAAATAATATAGTGTTATATTTATATTTTATATTTAACATTTACACATTTATTTAGTATCTTTCATGTATTACATACAATTGTAACATTATTTATTTTAGAGGGCAAATATCAAATAAAACCTAATTTGATAACCTTCTTAGCAGAATCGATAATCTCTTTACTGGGGGATATATTTTTGTTCCCTAGCTCCGTATATACAGGGTGGGTCATCCCTTGTATTTTTTCAATAGGGTTCTTCGTAACAAATCGCTATTTTCCGTGCCGATTACGCAAACGGCAAAGTCAATATTTAAAAACTACCCCTAACGAAGCTTCCCCCTTTGTAAACGACGCAGTTTTTTTATATTATACATAGAGCTTTATTAAAAAAAATTAGTCAATATTAAATACCTTATAAATAACCACTTCAAATTTTTTTAATGCTATCGATAAAATGCTTTATTCATTCAGTGGTGTATTTAGCCGAGAAATGTGTGAGTTCAAATTCCACAAAATTAAATATTTTACTCACCCTTTCACGTTGGAAAATAATATATTCGTGATAAATAAAAAGTTTTTTTTGTTTTTTTTTGTTTCTGTTTATTTTATGGTGTCTCTGAGTTCAAAGGGAAGGAAAACACTTCATGGAAACACCCTCTTTGGAATAACTGTAATTTTCAACTATACAACAAGGTTTTTGTCACTAGATGACCCCACATCTGCAATAATATTCAAACACTCACAACTGCTTGCCCACCTGCCAGTTTGATACTACCTTTACTAAATAGTGTGGTTCCAGACTCCTCGATCTATGTTTAACTGACCTTGTAGGAATTCTGATATTTTAATTATATCGCATGTATTTTTGTGGTGGAATTTCTAAGCAAACCTCATTTTTCTCCCCATCAGCGTAATCCTGATAAAATGTCCACATCCGGTGTTACTGCCTGAAAACTGAAATAACAAACCTACGATTTTTTTCCACGCTCTCTTAAGGGGTTTGCTTCCACTGCATTCCAATATAATACAGCCTCGAGCTTTTATATTATTATTGTTCAGTGTTTTAAAATATAAACATAACATATAATGCAATATAAAATATTGTACTTTTAATTTAAAAAAAATAATTTTATCTTTTTAAATGTATGTAAGTTGAGTAATTTGTGGAATTTAAAATAAAATAATTTTGTAATTTTTCCACATGTTTAATTTTATTAATGATCAGTTTGGAATATGTGGAAAAATCACAAAAGTATTACTTTTTAAATATTATTTGTTCAAATAGACTCTTGTTATTTCAAAATAGAATTAATTAAAAATAATATAATTAAATGAAAAAATGTGTTTTTATACGTTTTTAATAATAACTTGAGCGTGATCATTTTTTTGTGTATTTAAGATTATTTTACCCAGTTTTTGGCGCTATAAAATTTTATTTAAGAAATCAATCAATTTATAAAGATAATTTGAGTTTTATGTTTTTTTTTTTAATTATAAATATTTAAAAAATATGTAGATACGTCGAACAGCATACCTTAATATTTAGTATTACAAATTGCATATGTCTATTTTGTGGATTGAACGTCAATCAAGTGCGTATTTATTTACCTATACAGGTATATATTAATATTAATATGATTAGGTACAGTTTTTCACACATCGAAATTGATTTCACTAGTTACTCTCTTTTAAAAGTCACTAAATACTGATTGGCCTGGGTACATTGGTTCATATGTAGATTATGATTGTTAAAAATTCTCGCTAAGCTGCAGTGGCTCGTTAGCATAATGGATAATGCACCGGCCATGTATGCTTGGAGATGTGAGTTCGAATCTCACAGAAAGTCAAGATGATATTTTACTGAGCGTTTCTTTAATCCTTTTCGATGTGTGAAAAATGTGTTTGATCATATTGGTATTACAAATTATCATTTATTACTTATATACTCTCTTATCACTATGTTACTTAGAGTCATTTGTTATAGGTGTACAAAGCAGCTTGCCTTGATTTTGGACTTACTTCACGCCACCATATATATATTTACCTCGTGGAAAAGGGTTTCAGTGCGGTTGTCATTCGTCTTACAAAAAAAAGAAATAGATTGGAAATCACTGGGCGAGGAGATTTGAGGTTAAATCTGACTTATTTCAAGCCAAATATTGAAAATTTTCTATCAAATCATCAGATCCATCTCTCCCATTAAAAGCATTGATTTTTTTAGTGTATTTTTTCTGTGTATTTATTTATAAAGGTATACAGTAAAACCTCGATATAACGGACCCCTGTAAATTTAAAAATTCAATATTAGCAAGGCAGGGGTCTACGAAAAACAGGAAAACTCGACAAGGGGTTGACGAGACAAAATAGTTTGGAAATCTATGGTTTAGATCACTGGTTCCCAAAGTTGCCAAAATCGACCCACAGGGGTCGATTTCGCCCTTCAAGGGGTCGACGACAGGGAAAAATTAAATTGGGGGCCCACGAACTGTATATGGGGTCTATAAGAGTGGATCCCATTGGCCTTGGTGGCCACGGTATATTCGACGATATGCACGTTGAGTTAACACAACTGAACGACTATTTTCAATGTACAGCGTCACTATTTCGGCGCGTTGTTTCAGTGTAAAAAATGGTTAAAATTGTACTGAATTAATGTTTCAAAACATGTTTACTTAAATCAATCGGTTTATAAATGTCAAAGATATTTAATATTTACATACCGACATAAAATATGGCGCACCCGTATATCACATGTCAAAAATATGTTTGAAGTTGACCAATTTTATAAAAATTCAATATAAGCAAGGGGTCTACGAAAAATAGAAAATCTCGGCAAGGGGTTGACGGGACAAAATAGTTTGGGAACCTATGGTTTAGAGACTCTGGGATCATTTAGGGGGTCTTTAGAAAATTAAAATCGATTTGGGGGTTCCTGAACAACGTCAGGGGATCCGCGCAAGGTATTATTAGCAATGAATATATTATTAGCGATTTTTACGTCCTAAGTAAAATATAAATATAGACAGGCGCATAAAACACAAGTAATAAGAGTCGATACTAGCACCAACTAGTCTATAATATGAGTTTATGTAGTTTTTCACCCAGGGGCCGTGGGCAAGTTTGGACTACGAAAAAAGGGTCCGTGGGCCAAAAGAGTTTGAGAGCCACTGGTTTCGAGGGATCACCCCCTCGTGGAGTCCCCCGGCGCCGCCCCTGACCTTGCCGGCGCTGTTGCTGTAGGTCGTGCTATCGATCCGCCCGGAGCGGAGCTGTTCCGGCTTTGGCGCCGAGCCAGCTCCCCGCGTGGGTACGTGCCCGGCTCCACTTATAGGTCAGTACCGGGAAACCAACCGACACTAAAAGACTGCCTTTAATTCATGGAAACACCCTGCAATGAGAAATTATACGGTGTAGGGTGCTATGGGCGGAAACTCCCCGCGCGCAGTTGCTCAGTCTCGCTTATAGGTCAGTACGCTGCAAAAAGGTTGATGAGCTTAAAAATATATATAAAGTCGTTGTACGAAACGTCGGCGGTTATTGTAACCAACTTCATGTATAATAAACGTCAGATTTAGGTCGAAAACGTTTTTGAGTGAACACCTCCCTTCCCGCGACGTATCTCTCGTGAGATACTAGCACAGATCACTCAAATATACCCAAGCCTATCAAATAATACAGTCTTTGTGCGAGGAGTCTCGTACAGTCGCCTTGGTGCAACTTTGTTAGCAACCTGAAACGTTGCACCAAATCGTAATAGCACCCTGCAAAAGTGTTGGTGATTTCGAAACTACTTTGAAATCGTACAAAACGTTTGCCCTGTTGTAACTTCGTTTGCACGATGGACGATCCGTACAATAAAGAACTAAAACATAAAAGTCATGGTACACCCTGCAATACGGATGGTGTAAAAACAAAAAAAAAGAGATTCAATCCTCCCGGTATTAACTTTTTATTTTGCAATGGTAATATTTTATTCTCTACTTTTATCGCCGAGCTGTTTTTTGCCATTTTGCACAAGACTGCTTGAATATCTATTAGTACTTTTTTAAAAAAATATCATCTGTATTTTTTAAAAATATATAAAGTCATGAGTGGTATTGATAAAGGCGGTATATTTATAAATAAAAGTTTATTGATTAACAAAACAATGTTTTAGTATTGATTTTGCATTGCTTATCATATATTTTAAGACATGATTGTTATATTATTATTAACGAACTTTGAGGACGTGTTTAACTACAGCAAGATATCATAATAAATAAACCATTTATACTTTTTATCACTACCATTATTACTTTAATCACTTAAATAGTTCGCATGGTGTTTAATAAACCCTTTCTCTGGTACAAGTCTAATATCATTCCCTTGTATCCGCTATAGTAAATGCTCTTAGAGACGTATCTAATCTAATATAGCCGCAACTGCCCCTGAATGCTTTCTTCTCTCGCAGGCTAGTGGGCTTAAGGCAGTTGCTTCCAGCCTTTTAATTACCTCTGGTGTCCAACTGGAAACCTGGCGAAATCGTGTCATTTAATTAATTTAATTGTCACTTTATTTTTCTATGTTGAAAGTTGATTTTTTTAAAATAATATTGAAAAAATTATAAATTATATTGACATATTTTTTATTATTTAATTAACGTCCATTTTCAGGGTAAAATAAAATCTTGAAAATGTTGAAAAATTTGATAAAATGACGACTTTTCAAAACCAAAGTTTGTTAAAGATTTTTTTTTTTTAATTTGTAAAATAATAAATCGCACAGAGTTTATATTTAATCTTTTAATTCCAATTGAAAAAAAAGACTTTTAAATGTTTAGGACTCTTAGAACAGGGACACGACGAATCTCCAAATTCCTACACTTCAATCGGAAAAACACATATTTATCATATTAATAGTAAATTTATAAGAAATAAAAATTTATTCTGTTCGGAAGAAGGGATGTATCAAACTTTTTGCATTTAAATATTTTTGATTCCCTCTTTCTTAACCTCCTCTGAGGAGAGGTACCTGAAGAGGGGTGTGTGCTTGTTGATAAATTACAATAAGTAGATTGTTATTTCATTGTGTATAGTTTGAAATTGAATACGCGAGAAGTGGCGGCTTTCGTGGAAGGGCGGCGGAAGCAGGCACGCCGTTACACAACCGGCGCGGCGGGCGGGGGGACCTTCCCGGAAGCGGGTAGGCGGAAGGGCGCTGGGGCAAGGTCACGGGCTGGGGCGGGGGCAGGGGGCAGGGGCGGGGGCAGGGGTGGGGCGGGGGCGGGTCTGCGCTGTTGCCAGCCGCCCCCGCCTCCGCCCCGCCCGCCCCGTCTGCCCCCGTCGCAGCCCCTCCGAAATGTATAAATAAATATGGTTTGAGCACACCCTGTTGTCAGGGGACTCAGCGCGTATTTAAAAACGCATCTATACATGAACAAAATATTTAAAAAATATATATATACGAGGGTGGTCTGATAAGTACTAAGCCTCACCGCCCGATAGTGCTAGTATCGCAAGACAGATTTACTAACGTGTAGTCCATTCTCGTAGACGGCTACTGTCGAAATTTCAGCCGAATCGGAATCGTAGTTTTGTTTTGACCGCGTGTGAAAGCGGACATGTGCGCGTATTTTAAAAAAAATTGAAAAAGAGCAATATCGATCGGTGATTTGATTCTTGTTCTTGGAAGGGAAATCGCGCTGTGAAATCAAAGAGTGTTGGATGCTGTGCACGGTGACTCTTCTCCGTCAAAAATTGGTTTAACGAGTGCCACGCCCAGGTGCCCCGAAAATGGCTACCACGAAGGATAACGTGACAAAAATCCACGATCTCGTATTGGCAGACCTCCGATTGAAGGTGCGCGAGATAGCTGTAATAGTAGGCATCTCAAAAGACCGCGTGAGTCATATCCTGCATGAAATTTTGGGCATGAGAAAGCTGTCGGCGGGATGGGTGCCGCGTTTGCTCACTCCGGACGACAAACGCAACCGTGAGACCACTTCGGAGCAGTGTTTGACGCAATCGTTTCGTGACCATCGACGAAACATGGATCCACTGGTACACACCAGAGATCGAGGAACAGTCGATACTAGCACCATCGGGCGGTGAGGCTAAGTACTTATCGGACCGCCCTCGTATATATATATATATATATATATATATATATATATATATATATATATGTTTCAATCATGGCACTCTGACGTTTCGGTCTTACTGCCGGGATCAACTTCAGAGATTTTGTTTGTGTGTCCTCTCTCGCTCTTCACCTGCATGTGTATATAGCGAGCATACTCAATACGGAAAACACATATATATTTTATATATCCTACATGTTTTAGATTAACGTCAAAATAAAAAAAGAATACACTTGAATAATACATGTTTTTTTTTTTTTTTTTGTAAAAAACCACATCGTGTTTAATTTATTCGCAAGTACTCGGCTGATAAAATAATCTGTTTTAAAATTTTTCTCATTTACTTTGTGTGCTATGAGATATTCAAGTTGGAAACAAATTTCTCTCCTAATAAAGCAATTATCAATAATTCACACCGTAATCCACAACACTTAATTCTAAGGGCCTGAAGAACCTTGGAATAATATACTTTTATGCAAAAGTTTGTACATTAAAGTTTATCCAAAAAAAAATGATTTAAATTATACCTGTATAACTATGCGCCAGAATGTTTTATTCAGATTATTTGACAATGTATGTGTCCATAGCCACACTATTCTGTGAGAGTAGGAGAAGGTCTGCGAGTAGTAGCAAAGAAATAGCGATTGTGAACGTTTCCACGAATATTTGTCTTGTGGTTTATATGAAATTTATTAAAACCTACTTTTAGTGTTATTGCTAGAATAATTTTCCATTTTTGTTATATTACGTATTTGTCCTTATTTAATATCCAGTGGCGTGCTTAGAACTTTTTCCAGCTGGGGCAGCCTTCAGTTTGCCATCTTTTCCGTTTCGATCAAAATCACCAAATTCGAGACCTGCGCGTATTTTTTATTTGTCTTGTATACAAAAAAAAAGTACTTTTATATAATATTTCTATTTTGTGGATTGAACGTCAATCAAGTGCGTTTTAATTACCTTTACGGGCTTATATTACTTACTAATATGATTCAATGAAACTTACATGGTACGTTAGTACAAGGGTCAGTACACCGGCCATGTAAGCTTGGAGATGTAGGTTCGAATCCTACACAAGTTACGATGATATTTTTCCGAGAGTTTCTTTGAATCATTTTCAATATGTGACAAAATATGCCTAATCATATTAGTAACGTTTATATAATTCAGACAAATTTTCAAAAAGCTAGTGCGCTACACTTTATATCAGTGGTCCCAAATCCAATGCCCGCGGGCACCATGGCGCCCGCCGACCGTTTTACGTGTGCCCGCCGACCACGATAAAAAAATATTAATATTTAGCAGTTAAACAGAGAAATATAAGCGAAAATAATTTTCAGAATAATAATTCTCTCTAGAAATTTAACACAATATTTTCAAAGTGCCCGCCGACCGACAGGCATTATAAAATGTGCTCTGGGGTGCAAAAAATTCGTAATATCGTAAGCTTTTTTTTAATGTTTCAGATAGTGCATTGCATTGCGAAAGCATAATTAGGCAGCGTTGTAGCTTTACGGGGCGCGGTATTGCGAATACGCCTACCATACCGTGCCAGGGCGTGGACCGCGCGTGCGTTGCTGCGGCCGCGTGGGCGGCCCCCTGGGGCGGCAGGTGGGGGGGGTTCCCGGGTGGCGGGTGGTTGGGGGGCCCGGGGGGTGGTTAGGTTAGGTTAGGGGAGGGTCTCGCCCCCCGGCGACAGAGCTTCCGCCCCCCCCTCCCGAACTCCGGCCTTGCCCTTGCCGCCACTTTCCCGCGGCATCTGTTTATCTCCGTCGGGCTTTTTTGCGGACGGCCTCTCTGGGGGAAAACAAAGCAAATGTATTCCCCTCTAAACTTCGTAATTTCTTACATTTATTTGGACGCGAATGTAATGTTTATTTTTCGACTCGAGCGAGTCGGATTATGAGGACGTTAGTCATGTTGAATTAAATGGTTTACGAGACTCGCTTAAAGAAACACACACACAAGCGAAGGTGGTAATAAATATCAATATCTTCTTCTTCTCGCATGAGGTTGGTGACCATTTCATTGAAACCTGGGCTAGTTTCAGTAATTCAGTAAATTCCACACCACCGTAAGTTCCGTCTTTCCAATGACCCTTTATCCTTGGATAATTAATTATGGGATGCTATATTTGTTGTTTCGAAAAATATTACCAGAACAGGATTACAGGTATTTTTAAGATTCTATAGGGTGTCCAAAAAGAGTATTTGTTTTAGTGACCGCTATTGCGATATGCTGCGAAAAGTTATATAGAACAACTCACTTTCATAGGGTTTACTGTACAGTAGGTTTAAAAAGGAAAAAGTTAAAATACATATAAAGTTAATTATACCTTTATTAATTAAAAACACACAAAATGCAAATTTAGTAACATGCAAAAAATCAATATTTTTGACAGAGAATACTTGGTGGAATTCCATTTTAATATCTTAAATAGTATAAAATACATTAATTAAAAACATACAAAATACTTGTACGCTTCAGGGCATTATGACATTTACGAAATGTCTAAATTTTGGTGATGACCTGCTTAAATGGGATCCACTCTCGTAGACCCCCATTTACAGTTCATGGACCCCCAATTTTATTTTTCGCTGTCATCGACCCCTTGCAGGGCGAAATCGACCCCTGGGGGTCAATATTGACCACTTTGGGAATCTCTGCCATGGGGCTCAATTTTTCGTGAATATCCAGAGAGTTTTCAATGTTGTCTCTTGCACATAATACTTTTATCAAGTTGTTGGATGCGCTGCGGGCTGTCTCGATTCTCACTTTGATTCGTTGGTCAGGGGTCCTGTTCTCCTTTAGCCAGAATTACTACAAGTGCATGGTATTCTGCGAATGCCAGGGACGTGTCCGGCGAGTACGATAGAGAAACTGCCTAACGAGGCACTGCCGAGGCACGTGCAGGTGCCTGGTCGCCACTTCCTGGAGCCCCCAAGGCCATGGCAGAGCCTGGGTGCTGAGAAATGTCCAGCGGCGTGTGTGAGACTGGAGCCAGCTTGCAAAAACGCACTAAGCAACAAATACACGTCGTGCGTTAAAAACGATTTCAAATTTATTTTAAGATAACAACTTATCATTTCAAGGAATTTATTCTAGAAACCTAACCTAAATTTTAATTAAATTTGGTTTAGAATTCTAAATGTTCATACCGAGAAATAAACATGAGCTAATTTAATAAACGTATTTCAAACATATATATACATAATATGGTTTTTATCTTTTGGATTAATTAAATACAAGACCTACCTGAATACCTTCATTTAGTTTATAGATTATAATATTAACATTGTGCGGTAAAATATCTGCTTAATATATTATACTGGTATAGAAATTAATCGAGCAAATTAAAAAAAAATGATAAGTCTGTTTGATATCATTGTTAGAAAACTATAATATTACTAATATGATTAGGCACATTAGTTCATATATAGAAGATGATTTAAAGAAATATCATCGTGATTTGTGTGGGATTTGAACCCACACTCTCTGGTTTACATGACCGGTGTACTAACCCTTGTACTAACGAATCGTATGGGTAATAAATACGCATCTGATTGACGTTTAATAAAAGTTTAATTAAAAGTTTAAAAAAAGTGAGTTCTAGTTTTGTTGCTCTTCTTCTTCTTCATCGAGTGCCTTTCCTCGGAAGGGGTTTGCGATCGTTCAATGAGCATATACTCATGCTAAGTCAGTGTTAATGATTTTCTAAGGGGGAAATAGGGTGTGCTGTAGTGGGTCCCCGGGTCCTTCCCACCTTAACATAGAACTTTCAGAATTTTGACCCGTCTCACTGACTACTTATATTTATATTTTATTTTATATATATATATATATATATATAAATATAGATAGACATAGTGAGCCATGCATGAGGCTGGGTGGCCCACTTGCTGCGCTAGCCCGGCCAGGCCTTGCGCGGCTGTGCCACTTTTCACTGTCAAGTAATTGCAGCTCTCAGTGCAAGTGCATTAGAAAAACTGCATCCAAGCAGGGCTGCCGCATCTCGCACTCTGCATTTATTGTACTTTATATATCTTTTTAAAATAAAAATTCTATCAAGGTCAGGACGAGTCATCTCCGCGCAGACTAAGTCAGACGAAAACGCAATTGTGTCAGTTTGTGATTCGCCGGTGATCGAAATAACCATACAAAATTAAGTTAGAAATTATAGCTGACGCTTCAACTGGTTACCTTTTTGTTAAGGGTCTAATGCAAAATGTTAGATACATGCCTTCTTCCGAACACGATATATTTTTATTTCTTGTAAATTTACTTTTAATATGAAAAATATGCGTTTTTCCGATTGATGTGTAGGAATTTGGAGATTCGGCGTGTCCCTGTTCTAAGAGTCCTAAACATTTCAAAGTCTTTTTTTCAATTGGAATTAAAAGGATAAATGTATACCCTGTGCGATTTATTATTTTACATTAAAAAAAAAAAAAATCTTGTACAAACTTTGGTTTTGGAAAGTCGTCATTTTATCAAATTTTTCAACATATTAAAGATATTATTTTACCCTGAAAATGGACGTTAATTAAATAATAAAAAATAGGTAAATATAATTTATAGTTTTTTCAATACTCTGTAAAAAAAATCAGGGGGATGGACACCATGCAAGGTTAGGTAGCAAGACCCTTAAGGATTCTCCTATACAGCCACATTTCTGGTGCCTCAATTCTTCGCATAGTAGCTGTCTTGTGTGTCCGAGCTCGACGCCGTAACGTCACAGGGTTAGGTTAGGTTACGGACATATTTATAGTTATGAGGAAGGTTTTGATGAAAGTTGCAAGGGTGCTGTTCTGCTGCTGCAGCAGCCCTGGCTGGCGGCTGCAGGAAGAAAGTGCATCTGCATGGCGTGCGTCGGCAGGGAAACGTGCCAGAAATGGAAAAGCGCCGCAAAAAACCGAAGAAAGTGACTATCCGAGTGCGTGTCTGCGCCACGCAGCGCTCACCTGTGCACGCCACCGCCACCGCCACCGCCACCGCCACCGCCGAGCGGGCGCATGTAGGTCGCGATCAGCCTGCCTCGTGCTCCGGCAGCTAGCACGCTGGCTCGCGACGTCCCCCCCAGTCAAGCAATGTGTAATTTATATTTTCACCTGCTGGTCTAGTGATAAGCACTCTAGCTTGTCGATACTAATATTCTTCTTCATACATCGAGTGCCTCTTCTCATTTCATTGAGCATATGTAGAGTCATAGAGTCACATACAGTGGGTCCAAAAACAAGTTATCCATTTCAAAGTTTAGATCTGATACTCCTTTCGCAGTAAGTCACATCCCTCCAAGATCGTTCCAAGTCCACTACTCCATTACCGATCCTTTACACTGATATATCAGGTTCTAATCCCAGTTGAGCAATGAACCTGTCAAGTAATCGGATTTGTTTTGTATCGCATTATTATTTTGACCAATAGCTTGTGCAGCAGGGCTAGGGTGTTTTAAAGATGACGCCATATAACACAGCCGCAATTTACGCTGAACGCTTGCCAGTGCATGTTGCCTGCTGTTTCATTGCGACCTTTTATCTAGCTGAGTGGTGTGAATGTCTTTTTTAGATTATCTGATCTTGAATGAAAAACAAACAAATTTTACATAAACTTTTTTTAATTCACGCGACAATATATATTTTTTTAAAAACACAACCATTACTGACTTCGTTTTATTTGTTATTATCTATTTATCCGCTACAGGCGAGTTAAAATTTTAATACCCTATATTTAAAGAAACAAATATAAATAGCCAAATAGCTGCGATACTACGAATACTTGTTTCTATGCTTCTTCACTTATTAATGGCTTTTCCAGACTCATTCCGAAGTCAAAGTGTCTGAAAAAAAAGTGAAGACAGGCCAAAAGCGCTCGCAATCTTCTAGCCACTAGGCCAGTGGTCCCCAACCCTATGCCCGCGGCACCATGGCGCCCGCCGACCGTTTTACGTGTGCCCGCTGCTGTGCGACCGCAATAAAAAAATATTAATATTTAGTAGTTAAACAGAGAAATATAAGCGAAAATATTTATATCGTTACAATTAAAAAGGTTGGGGACCCCTGCACTAGGCTATACATATTTGTCGATAGATCTGTGCACTCTTCGAAGAGATATATTATAAATAGCAATATTTTTTATGTTCGAGGAAATAATACCCAGTCTCCCCTCGGCGGGGGGCCCGCGAGTTGCGGGGCACCCTGTATGTGGTCACGTGTGCGCTCTCCCGCGGAGGCCCCACAGGAGTTGCGGCTCCACTCTTGTTTCTTTCTTTTCTTGCCCAGCACTGCGTCGCACGTGTGCCGGGGCAGCGCCGAAAACCTGCACAGGGCGATCGTCAATTACCGAGTGACGCTACTGTTTTGGATTCATTTCAATTGGTTTGAATGATTAGATAAAAAAAATGTTTTATACTAACCGATTCTAATGAGTGCTTTTGTAAATAAACGCTTTATGTTCGTATAAAACAAATAATAAACAACATCGCAAAAAATGGTTGATACAGTTGAAGTTGGCCCATGGAATGTCTTTGTAGGAATCTTCAGAGAATATCAAACATCGCATTTGCGGCCTTCTACGTGATCCATTTGAGTAGAGCAGTGCTTCTCAAAGTGGTCCCTGGGATCACCTTTACTATAGTCAGACTTTCATGACAGCTGAGTACAATTTTTTTTTTGTTAAAATAATACTTGTGCTTAATAAAGGTTTTTTTTATAAATGTAACTATAGTTATGATTGAAGCCAGTGGCAGAGGAACGCCTCGTCTTGCGTCTCGGCTGGGGTGGAGGGGGCAGGGGGGCAGGGCAGGGGGGCACAGGGCAGGGGGGCAGGGCAGGGCAGGGCAGGGCAGGGGGGCGCAGGCCAGCGAACGCCTTGAAGGCCGCGCCCGCCACGGTGTGTGCGAAGTCCGGGAACTCGCACCTACTGCACATATGCACTTTCAACGTGCAGTTCTAACACAGGTCAAGCATGAGGCGTGGCAAGTCAGACACAACCGCAAAACGAATCAAAATAAACACACAATATTTAAGCAATCGATTCACATGTGAATACGTAATAATAATGCACGACTATCGCGATCTGGTGCTCCATCCAATCGAGTTTCTATTGACAGAGAACTTATAAACTTGACGACGGAGTGCGTCCCTCAGTCTTGAATATATTTGTAAAAATATTATATATATATATATATATATATATATATAACAGACGCGTCAGTGACTTTCTGGTGCGCCTGTACTCTTGGCGAGTTACAAAAGGAGAAGTGCAGCATCTCCCGGCGCTCGTGCTGCATTCTGCCGCGTCCGCCCGCGGGACGGCTTCTGTTCGTGCCCCCGCCCCGGGGCGGAGCGCCCGTTATGACCGGCCACAGTCCTGGCATGCCCTCGCTGGATCTATTCACAACCGAATAGATTTATTGCTTTGGACCTAGCCAACGAGCGTGCTAACCACTGGGGCACGGGGCGGTGTCGCTGGTGCACGCTGCAGCCGAAACAAGCACTTTCTTAGGAGATTGCATTCTCTATTCTCCAAGCCGGAAGTGCATAAGCGGCAGGTGCGAACATGTGGCGCCCAAAACGTGGCTCGCGCGCATCTTGGACAGTACAAAACCCTCAACAGGTTACCTTTTCGATTTTCTGGTCCGTTATGCGAAAAATGGACTGCACCAATCAAAAAAATTTAAATGCAAAAAGTTAGATACATCCTTTCTTCCGAACAGAATATTTTTTTATTTCTTGTTAGTTTACTTTTAATATGATAAATATGTGTTTTTCCGATTGATGTGTAGGAATTTGGAGATTCGTCGTGTCCCTGTTCTAAGAGTCCTAAACATTTCAAAGTATTTTTTTCAATTGGAATTAATAGATTAAATAAAAACTCTGTGCGATTTATTATTTTAAAATTAAAAAAAAAAAAAAAATCTTTAACAAACTTTGGTTTTGAAGAGTCGTTATTTAATCCAATTTTTCAATATCTTCATGGTTTTATTTTACTCTGAAAATGGACGTTAATTATATAATAAAAAATATGTAAATATAATTTATAGTTTTTTCAATACTGTATAAAAAAATCAATTTTCGACATAGGAAAATAAAGTGACAATTAAATTAATTAAATGACACGATTTCGCCAGGTAAAAGGTCCTTTTTTTGTGGCAGACCAAGCAAGGTTAGGTAGCAACCTTTAACGGCTCATACGCTTCGATAGGTTAGGTTATATTAGACAATAATTAGATATCGCTATTATGTGAAGAAAGAAGTCTTTCCGTGTCGGAGGGGGGCGAGTAGTTTCCCAGCTTTCTACAGTTTTCACTGACGCTGCGTTTCGTCGCTCGTGTCTGGTTGCATTTTCTAACTGCATAGCTGCAGGCGCTCCGGCCGTCTCGCTCGCGATGCGGATGACCTTGACTTGCTTTTGGAGGGCAACAACAAACCAACGACAAGGAGATGCACTGAACACCACTCTATTGAATATACGAGGGTTGTATTTAATGTATTCAATGACCTTGGGCTTTCGCACCCGATGCAGCTTCATTACGCTTGTCTGCAAACTGAGATTTATAGTTACTACTTCGTTCGCGATTCAAATGACCTTGGCCGCTTTTGAAGACACCAATTAATTATAAAAAAAAGTATCAGTTTTGAGGAAAACGTATATTTAACTTCTTCGAGTAATTCTAATATGAATATTTACTATACCAACAATATTACTTATCCTGTTTTGTCAAAAACGATACAACTTCGTATGCGATGCAGATGACCTTGGATATTTATGGAAGATGGTAGTAATCTGTTGTTTTTTTTTATAGAGTCATGTTTTTATGTATAGTAATGTAGAAGTATGAATTGTTTGTTGTTGTGTCTGTGGCGAGGCTCCCCTGACCCACTGTGGCCGGAGACTCGGAGGTACCTGATGATGTACCTCCTCCAGCCACTTTCTTCGTCATTCGAACCAGCGTGTATCGTCACGCTCTTTTCGCTGCATAGATTCTGCCACTCGAACCTTGATATGTTTTTATTTAGTCAAGTTTAAAATATAATCGACCGCCGTTGTCCTGCATCTGAGCGAGATCCAACAGGTACATGGTAAAACTGTGGTGAACCTTTATAGGCTCTTCGTGTTGAGGGTTAGGTTAGTTTGCGTGGTCGGAAAGTCTACACCAGAGGCTCCCAGACTATTTTGTCCCGTCGACCCTTGTCGAGTTTTCCTGTTTTTCGCCTTGCTAATATTGAATTTTTACAAATTCATCAACTTCAAACATATTTTTGACATCTGATATACAGGATGCGCCATATTTTATGTCGGTATGTAAGCATTGAATAACTATTTTTTTTTTTTGTAAGAAGGTTGCCAACTGCACTGAAACCCTTTTCCATGTGGTATGAAGATGGAAAAGCTATCAAAAACCTTCTTGAGATAGTCCATAATGCAGGATTAACAGCATTATTATGTTAGTACATAGGTTCAATCTGTGTTCAATTATGACATTTACGTAGACCCCCATTTATAGTTCGTGGACCCCCAATTTTATTTTTCGCTGTCATCGACCCCTTGCAGGGCGAAATCGACCCCTGGGGGTCGTAATTGACCTCTTTGGGAACCTCTGGTCTACACGTACAGATCTTCTTCATCTTCGTTAATCATTCATCCCTTATTGACAAGAACGCTATGCCACACCGATCACATTCATTTTCCTTGTAAATATTCTCCCTTGAAACCGTATCTTTTGATCTTTTAAGGCTTTTCGCGTTGGGGGTTAGGTTAGGTTAGGTTGTTTCGCCGATAATTGATCCCTCGTTACACTTGCCTGCAATGGAACTGGTTGCCCAGGTAGGCGACAGGAAGCTGGTCGTGACGGAGACGCCGGCAGCTCGTCTAATCACTTTTCTCCTTTTCACTCTCGCGCCGGCACGCAGTCCCATGCAGAGCATGCGCAGCCGACGCGTTGACACCGATACCTAAAAAAAGTATTCACGACTGCGTGCTTAGCTCATAATATCAACAAAAAAAAAACACGTGCCCGAAGATACATATAAAGATTTGCACTCATTGTAGCTTGCGCTCCATATACTCATAAATATATTTACTACCTTAAGTATACCTACAACACCTTTTTTTAATTTTATTATACGAACAGGTGTGAAATCAGTACAACTGGGAGCCTCGTATTCAATTCAATTTTATATTTTTCGGTGTGTTTTCAGTTCTTGACTTGGTGGCATTCAAAGAGTGATTTTCAATCAAAGGTTTGCTGCGCTAACCACTGGGCCAAGAGGTGGTCATTTAAATGTGTTTAGGTGTTTTGTATTGTATGGATCGATAGCTTTCATTACCAAATTGTATGAAATTTCTATATTTAATTATGTGCTAGTGAATTTGGTTCACCGACTGCGGTTTTGCTAATAAGCTAACATTTTTTATTAGAGAAACAAAATATATATATATCTTATTATCGCGCGGTTATTGTGTTTTGATTATTGATTATTAATCCGTTTATTTCCTCTTCCGCAGGTTGGTTTCGAGTAACTTACCCGAAATTGTCCCCAAAACAAGAATACGACACAGACAGTAAGTCAAAACGAAAAACAAATAATTAAAACTCGACTAAAAGCAACACCGTTGGTTTTTAGATACAGTCTTATTTATAAAGTTTAGATTATTTATATAGTAGCTGCTTCTTTTGAATCATCGAAACGGTTTATTTTTGTATGTTTTAATTTGATTAAAATAAAGCCGAAAATCAATGCAAGATTCCAAAAAAAAACCTGCTGTTAAATTATTATTTTTAGTAGTTTAAAGTAACTGCTACTCAATGTTACTTTAGTTAAATTATTTTTTTAAAACTCCCGCAGCTAAATTTCAGTATGTAATATTATATTTGGCACTGATTTTTGATACCAACTTCCGATTATTACATTTCACATTAATAGGAGTTCTTTCTCCCTGCAAGGGCATTATGAAACTTGAATGTTATATAAGTTTGGCAAGGTTTTTGTGCAGTGAAAAAGTTCTCATTGATCGTGAAATAAGCCAGTCTCTAAAAACCATTTGCTTGACATAAATTATACAATCGAGTGATAAATACTTAATATATGTGCAATTAATTTATATATATGTATACACGAATTTTTAAAAAAAAATTAAGACTATAAAGGGAAAAATTAATTTATTTTTGCATAATTAAATTTGTATACCCAATTTAAAATTAAGTAGCATAAAATGTAGGGTTTTAAATTATCTATAAACACTTTGTTCAATAATATTTCATTTATGTATAAATATATATATTTCTTAAATCGTTTAAATGCATGGTATGTCGTACTTTTTTTAATAAATAATAATAAAACGAAATTTTTAAACAGACTACTATGCTTCTGTTGGACGAAAGAGCTCTTGAAATTTAATCTCACACGACCTCCTAGCACAGTATGAGTGATGGTTTTTTTTTTTTTTTTATATATTTTGGATAATTCATTAAAGGGTATCAAATATGTGGGTGTGCTTTTGGGCTCTATTCGCCCAGGTCTAGCAAGTTATGCTATTGCAGATATATTTTATTTATTTAATACGGCTGGTCTATCGGGCTCAATTCGCCCAGGAGCGGCTCGGAAAAAATTCTGATCTGCACACCGCAGATGCTGTATAATTATTCAAATGAATATTTGATTTATTAATTGATATAATCGCATATGCTGTATTCGCTCAAAAGTCCGCCTCGAGGTCAGTAACCTCGCATTGCACAAGCTACAAGTACGCGGTCTCGCAGATCAGAGATCACAGCATTTCCTTTATCAAGGTCTTATCTAACGATCAACATTCGGCATGTTGTTGTTACACGCTACTTGCTGGTGGAAATGAACTCGTCCATCATCATTCTAAGAGCTATGGTATTAGGTAGATCTTGGTTTATCCAGGACCTATTTTATCTTCTGTCTATGCCGTTGGGTAGATCTTGGCTTACTAGCGTCTGATCCCTGATATCATCTTACACTAGTATTTTATCTAATGTCTCATGTTGTTGTTACACGCTACTTGCTGATGGAAATGAACTCTTCATTAGCATTCTAAGAGGCATTGGGTAGATCTTGGTTTATACAGGACCTCTTTTATCTTCTGTCTATGGCGTTGGGTAGATCTTGGCTTCTCACTAGCGTCTGATCCCTGATCTTCCACTAGTATTCTATCTAATGTCTCCACTCCGCCATCTCACCATCATTTTCTCTCTGATGTCGTCTTATCATCGTTCTCAGAGCTATGTGGATTTTTGCTTCCCCAAGAAATATCGTTTTATCGTCGTCCTTACAGAACCTTGGCCTCTCCAAGACCTCTCAGTGTCTTCTTTCTGGCAACGTCTCCTCATTATCGTCAGGTGGTTCTACTCTTGACTTCTTATTACAAGCATTGAGATAACAGTTAATGTGACCGGTCTCAACAGGATTATATAAACGCAAAAGGATATATACGAACTCTAGTTAGAGTCATGTTAATTCCAACTGTGCTCTTACTGAGTTCTACCTTGATTTTCGGACACATATGTGTAGATTTAGTTTTTTGTGTGTTGAGCTGCTTGAAGATTTTGGTCCCCGTGTTGGGACCATCTTAGCAAGGAGACCGAAAAGCAAATTATGCTATTGCTAGTATAATGCAATTTATTGAAATATACATAACAAACTGTACCCACTAGCCCAGTTTATTAATGTGTTATTTGTAAAGCACACATCGTCAGTGGATTGATTCTGATGTGTAGTCACTTTGTGTGCGTTGCGAAATATTAAAATGTGCCATCATCTAGAGTCGATGAACCCGAGGTGTTGTGATATATCTGGGATCGCTGTGTTGATATTATTAATAAAACGACTTTAAAAACATTATTTAAACGAGAAAAAAATAATATATACATAGCAACAAATCGCGCCATCGACTTGCAGATAACCAATGGCGTCCCTTTATTTTGAGTGTTTTTTTCATGGTTTTGTATACAAAACCTAGAATATTTTTCTTATAAGATTCTATTAGTATTATGTATCTACGATTTTTAACACTTCTACTTAATTATTTCAAACATTTATCGTTTGAAATAAATAAGTTTAACGACATTTTTAAAATTGTGAGTGGCTCTCTGTTACCGTCAGGATAACAATTTTATTTTTTTATACAAAATAATCTGATATTGAGTAAGGTTTTACTTTTATGAAATAATATTTTTATTATGGCTTAATATATTTTTGTGGAAAAACATTTTGCACCGACGTGACGCAGATTAGATAGTGGTTGAGTTAGGTCAATTTTTAATTTTAATCAGAATAATATGACGCGTCATAGTGAGATAAGTGCGTGCATGACGTATTTATAACTGCACGATGCATGTATGAACCATTCAAGATAGCCACGACCGATTTATTGCTGTTACCTCCGAGCGTACCGGGGCCGAAACGTAGGAACTCAAATTCAACAACCAAAGAAACTAACAGTATAAATATTGAGTTTTATATAAAGTATGAATAAATAATACTTGTTTATTAAAAAAATGTTTTATATATAATTTCTGATTTAAATTTAAAAAAAAATTTATGTGAATTGTATCGAAATTCTCGTATAGTAGTAAAAACGTTGATTTATTAATCTATTTTTTATTAATTGAAAGAGGTTAATGTATTTTTCGCGTACGTATATTCTGTGATCCATTTTATCTTAAAATAATTTTTTTTCTGTATTATTAGTCATGAAAATGATTAGTCGGTCTTTTGATTGGGTTAGGTTAGGTTCATAATTGTGAATTATAAAATATATTTTTATAGGATTTACATTTGACATTTCGAGTGCCCGATGCAAAATAATCAAAGCATATAGCCGCATATTAATTAAAAAATATCCGCTCAGTATCGTTAGGCGAGCGAAAATATTCAATCGGTTTTTCGCACTATCGCATATTCGATCATTTTCACGAACTTTTTATTTGTATTCGATTGACAAAGCGAACTACTTCTAATTAATTAAATATTGATATTTTTCATAAACGACTTGTTAAATACCTTTTACCTTTACTATGGGTGGTAATCGAAGCATACAGATAAATCGTATTCCGATTAAAAATCTTTATTCGACTTTTCGATTATGCACAGAAGATCGGTTTGCCTACACCGTTTTTAATGATGAATACTTTAGTCATAGAATACGTAGCAATCTATTCATATAGGTAAAATTAATCGATGTCGATTTTTTTATTGAACGTCAATCAGATGCGTATTTATTACCCGTTACGTGTTTATTATATTATTACTAATATGATTAGGCACATTAGTTCATATGTAGAGTATGAAACGGAAGTGATTCGTTAGTACAAGGGTTAGTACACCGGCCATGAGGGCCAGGGGATGTGGGTTCAAATTTGAGAGTTTCTTTAAATCATCTTCTATATATGAGCTAATGTGCCAAATCATATGAGTAATAAAATTGGTACTTGTTTTTTATTCGACCACCAAATTTTTTTAATGTACATGTACTCGCAGAGATAATAATCTATCATATGACGATGAGTCCCGCTGTGGCGTTTATTTCGTTCCTTTGCAGTTTTTCATGACCGCTCGATTCGTTGGGTTAGGTTAGGTACAAATTTTTTGGTGGTCGGAAAATTAATCTAATTAAAAAATCGAAGCATGCAGGGGCATACTCATACGGTGCCATAGTTTAGTCGTGCATATATAGCGTGTCCTGCAATTCATCGATTCATTTTTGTTTTTGTATCGAAGAGCGCTGAAATCGAAAATGAATTTTCAATTTTGCGTATTCTAGCGTGCCTTGTTAATAATCGGTTTGTTTTGAGTGTGATTCGAAGCATATACAATGTTGTCGTTTTGAAATAAGAACACGCGTGAAGCGTGACGCGTGACGCGTGACACGTGACGCATAGTGTCGAGGCGTCCGCACGCGGTGACGCGCGGCGACCGACTGAAGGCGAGGCGAGGCGTCCGCGTCAGCCTCTAGCGCCGACTAAAAACGAAAGCACCGGAGACGCCCGAGCGCTCCCGAGCGCGCCCGAGCCGGCTCGGCCGACAACGCATCGCGAAATATAGGACAGGCGAGCGGATTCAGTTTTTCCCATGCGTCCGCCCCAGACGCACGCCAGCCGGAGCCGCGACACGCGCGACAGGCCCGAGAAAAAAACAACACGACGGGGAAAAGGAGCAGATTTTCGCGCACACCGGCCGCAGCCGCCAGTATCGCCCGGGACGCGGCTCGAGCGGCATCTCCGCGCCACCGCAGCCCCGCAGCCCCGCAGCCCCGCAGCGCCGCAGCCCCGCAGCCCCGCAGCCCCGCACCAGCGCCGGCTTGTTTACGTCGCCGGTGCATCCCGCGCAGTGCTCGCGGCAATATCGCTAGACATATCGGACATATCCGTACGAGTACAAAGAAACAGTGCAAATATCGTGGTTATCGTTGAATTTTTTTTATTAACATTGAGAGTATTTATTGTTGTGACGGTGGGATTTTGAAAATGCGTGCAAATCTGTCGGGGTGAATCGGAATTCTCGATGCAGGGCCTGCGCGATTGCACCGTGATGATTCTGCAGCGGCATCCTCCGGGGCCGGAGGGGATTCCCGGATTCTCTCCCCGGCGAGGGTCTCCCCCGTCCTCCCCGGCGTCCCCGACGCGGAGGGCCTCCCTCGACGGGCGCACCTCTCCGAGGATGGTGCGCAGCCACAGCGCCGAGGACGTGGACGCTGACCGGCACTACCCCGAGAGGAACGTCAGATCGGCCGATATCGTGTCGGTTTCCGCGATCCGCCTCGAGCCCGCGACCCTCACGGCGGCGGGGAGGAAGATGTACCCGCAGAGTGGACGCGACTCCCCGGACGCCGGAGAGGAGAGGCACCGCGTCTTCCGGGACCCCGCGAAGACATCCAGGGGGGTCTACAAGCAGGACTACCGGAGGCGATCCACCAGCGAGAGCGACCGCGACGACGTCATGGAGGTGGAGGAGATCCGCAAGGCGGAGAGCGGAGAAGAATCGGACGCCGAGACGCCGCTGGACCTCAGCGTCAGCGCCGCGGCCCGCGAGGAGAAGGTGTTCCGGCACCCGCGCGAGATCTCGGTGCGGGACTTCGCCAGGGAGCCTCCCGGCAGAGACGAGCCCATGCCCGAGGCCAGGGGGGCTGGTCGCGACTTCGCCTACGCGCGCGACTACCTGGTGCGAGACCCGCGCGACTTCGTGGCCCGGGACCCGCGCGACTTCGCGGGGCTGCCCGGGGAGTTCCGGGATCCGCGCGAGTTCGTCCGCCAGCCCAGCGACTCGGGCACGGAGTCCGACGACTCGGGGGGCCGCCTGAGCCCCTCGGACGACCCCCAGAAGGCCGGCAAGGCCTACAAGAAGAGCCTCATGAAGCGATACTGTAAGTGTCTCACGCATTTTAGTCTTCCCCCCATGAGCTACCATAAACTACCCCCACTTCGCCGAACCTTGTCTGCGATACGAAACATCATGTTTTTTTTTAACAGCAATTTCTCCACATCGCGTTTATTATTTTAACGACACATTTTAAGATATCGACTCGCAAATCAAACTATTGAATTGAATATTTTAACCTAGTTTAACGTGGCGTGCTGTTTTTATAATGCAGTATTTGAACATGCATTTTTTTTTCACGTAAAAAAATATGTCAGCAAGGTGTTAAAAAATACACTATTGTTGTTATTCCAATAAAATGTTTATAAATGATTGTTCTTTGTTGAACTCAAAGTACGACACAGACGGAGAGGTTACCGGTAATGACAATAGCTAAAAATGGAAGCCGAATTACGGATATATTATCATAAATTGTCGGAAGATTGTATTTTAAGCTGCCTACACCCGCAGCCGAACGTATCCATTCAACGGCGTCTTTTTTTTTAGTCGTTTGGCTGGAATGAGAAGTCGCTATCGGTTAATAAAGTGTAGGCGGCTTATACTACCGAAAAGTCGATCCGAGACCATTTTCATCTTCAGGGGCGGAAAAGCGAAAACCTTTTGACTTGTCTAATTAATAATAATGGCGCTGCACCTGCCATTTGACCCCAATCAGCCAGTAATCTATGCACGCGTTTCAGATTTATGCATTGCGTAACGCACTTATTAATAATGACACGTGAATTAACTGTTTCGATGACTTCCTAGATAATATATACACGCTCAAATGGAGATGTGAAATGTATCCCAAGGTTGTTTGAAACGGTTTGAATAATTTTGAAATGCCTGTTAAAAATCTCGCATTTGTAAGGCCCGGTGGATGCACAAATAATACACCGTAGCAACTTTGGTTTGACCTCAATCGCACTGCACACGAGATTCACTTCCCAGCTCTCTGGACCGCGCTGGCGTGCAAATCATTTATAAGCACGCAGTGCTATTCGGTTGTTGGCGATTTTTCTCCTAGAATCAGTTTACACACTGTAAAAAGTACATATCATTTTGTCGATGACTTTACAATTCGAAAGAGCTCTCATAAAGCTACTATCCTGCTGATGAAAGATTTTTTTTGCTACCAATATAAAAAAATAAAACTGTAACACATTATAACCCAATTTTTCTGCTAAGTGAAAAAAAGAAAATAGCACCGGAAACGTTGCCAATTGCAACTTCCTTCTGCTGCCGCGCTGAGTATCAATTCCGTTTCGAATTCAAATAAAGTTTTATAATTAATATTAACAAATCGTTGCGGGGAAAAACACTTCGTTTCCTGCCCTGAAATTCGGCCCGACGGATGTGTCAGGGACTTCGCAACGCCGGAAACTCAAAAACTGCGACCCATCTCGCGGTGCATATAGTAAAATCCCTCTATATACTAAAAACACTTCGAAAAGTGTAACCATCTCGCGGTGCACATATTAGTATTCTCCGAATCAAATATATTGTATATATGTAATATATAAATGCTGAAAACGTAACAAGCCAGACACAGCCCAGTACAACTGGTTTTAACGATCGTGTCCTTTCCGGTACTACTGTGTTCCTTCCTTAGTAACAACGTTTTATTTAATTTTTATCTATAAATATTACAAAAACATTCGGTTATAAATAGAGCACTGCTCCCGTGTCTGCGGTCACTAGGCATAACATCCAATAGAAAAACAACCACAATCATACAGAATTTTATATATATATATATATGTGTGTGTGTGTGTGAGAATTGATTCCCTTTATTTCATATAAAATTTATGCATTGCGTATATTAACTTCTTCTTAAGAAGAAAGCACATTCAAAACTATTTCAAGGTCAACGAATCTGTCCTTGACGATAGTATATATATATATATATATTTTTTTTTACTATTTTTAATTTGAGTAGAATTTCTCCGGCGCGGGACTCGCGCGTCCTTTTACCCCTTTTTTGTGGAGAAATTTCTACCTGCCGAAGCGGCGGCAAAAAATTGAAATAAAAAAAATATATATTATATATATATATATATGCGATAATTTATTCAAACGGCTGGTCGGGACGCGCCGTCCCTGTCTGGCGCGGCGTCTGCGCGTGAGTGCGAGAGGGACGGCGCGCGTCTGGGCGCCTAATTATCATCATATTCTACATTTCCCCAAAACATTCGCGATGCCAAAACATAAAACACTTCCAGATCCTCCATAAAATCGTCCTTTGGGCATGTTTCATTCATTGGTTCGGCTGCACTCGTATTCCGCATCCACGTCGCTTTCTCTCTTCCAATGCCTTTTTTCCTTCCATTTTTTCTACATATATACATATATGGTATATGGCCTAAATCACTGGTTCCCAAACTATTTTGTCCCGTCGACCCCTTGTCGATTTTTACTGTTGCTAACAATAATTAATTGAATTTTTACAAATTCATCCACTTCGAACATATTTTTGACATCTGATATACAGGGTGCGCCATATTTTATGTCGGTATATAAACATTGAATAACTTTGACACTTATCAGCCGATTGATTTGAGTAAACACGTTTTGAAACGTTAATTCAATACAATTTTAACAACGTGCCGCAATAGTGACGTTGTACATTGAAAATAGTCGTTCAGTTGTGTCGAAAATATCAACGGAAGGTTGACAACCGCACTGGAATACTTTTCCATGTGGTATGAAGATGGAAAACCTCGATTATGACATTTACGGAATGCCTAAATTTTGGTGATGACCTGCTCAAATGGGATCCACTCTCGTGGACCCCCATTTACAGTTCGTGGACCCCTAATTTAATTTTTCGCTGTCATCGACCCCTTGCAGGGCGAAATCGACCCCTGGGGCTCGATATTGACCACTCTGGGAACCTATGGCCTAAATGATATTTTTCTAATTAGTGACGCGTTCTCCTCAATGGAGGAGTGCACAAGAACCAGGATGCAGAGATAAATAGGTTGAATACGTTGGGTTCCCCTATAGAGCCTAATTTCTATCCCCTGATTTTCGCAACGTAGCGTATACTTGTTATTTTAATTTCCTGTTATACCGAGTCTGCGTTATAATTCTAATAGCGCACCGAGCCTCTTGATATTATACAAAAAAAAAAAAAATTGATAGTCGTCTGCAGTGGCGGTCCTAACCTATCCCACTCCCCCCCGCGGTGAGATAGCACGCCAGAGCGAGACGGAAACACCCGAACGTGTTTTTTTTTTTTATCTCATCTTTGTTATTCCTCGACACGCTTCCGGCATTCGATAAGCCGAAGTGAACTCCGTGTTTTTTTTTTTGAACGCTATTTATTAAATAACACTTTTGAGCAGACCTAACCTAGCCCAACGCGACTCCCCCCGAGCAATCGATTCGACCGTGAAACGACGGTGATAATCGCGGAATTATTATTATTATTATTTTTTTGTATTATCTAGTGTAGTGAGAATAGTGGTTAATTTGCACAGTTGGTTGTCGCCGTCAGGCTGGTAGAGTTATAGCAGTGCTGTAATAGACTGCTCGCTTTCGGATTGTCTGAGCTTGGATGTCTCACGCTTGTGGAATGGGAGTAAAAATTAAACAATACGCGGTACTTCGGCGGTTTATTTGAGCAGCTGGTATCTGCGACAGCTTCGTCGAGTAAGAGAATTTTCACTTGCGGTGTAGTGCGGTAATAGACTCTTCGTTTTCAGGTTGTCTGGGCTTGCATGTCTCACGCTCGTGGAGCGAGGAGAGGCCTGGCCGAGGGAGAGAGCCCCAGAGCGCTTGCATAGAAAGTGCACGCTCTCCGTTAATTGCAGAATTGCATTCATTTTTAGAAAACTCCCCCTCCACGCGCGCCGCTGACGAGGCGTTGACAAGCGCTTCAAACTGCCTCATGGTCCAGTGAAGCGCCTCTAAATTGCCCCTTTTCTATTAACTGCCTTGTAGTTTTTAAATTCACCTTTGAATTGCCTTATATGCATAGTAGCACACCATACACCAGGGGTCCCCAACCTTTTTGCACCCAAGAGCACATTTTAAAATAACGGCGGGCACCATTAATTGTGTTGAATATCTAGAGAGAATAATTATTCTGAAAATTTTAACGATATTATTATTTTCGCTTATATTTCTCTGTTTAACTTCTAAATATTAATATTTTTTATCGCAGTCGCACAGCGGCGGGCACATAAAACGGTCGGCGGGCGCCATGGTGCCCGCGGGCATAGGGTTGGAAACCACTGCCATACACCTTTAAACTGCCTCAATTCTAGTAATGCATTCACTTTGTGAAATATCATTATAGCATTGTCAATTTCAAAGACAGTATTTTTTTTTTTTTTAACATATCGCCACAAATTTAATTTATAACATTTCTATTTAAGACAGTTGCTCCCAGTCTATTACCTGGCGAAATCGTGTCATTTAATTAATTTAATTGTCACTTTTTTTTCTATATCGTAAGTTCATTTTTTTACAGAGTATTGAAAAAACTATAAATTATATTTAGATATTTTTTATTATTTAATTAACGTCCATTTTCAGGGTAAAATAAAACCACGAAGATGTTGAAAAATTGGATTAAATGACGACTTTTCAAAACCAAAGTTTGTTAAAAAAAAAATTTTTTTTTAATTTTTAAAATAATATATCGAACAGTGTGTATATTTAATCTTTTAATTCCAATTTAAAAGAAGACTTTTAAATGTTTAGGATCCTTGGAAAATGTACCGGACGAATCTCCAAATTCCTACACATCAATCGGAAAAACACATATTTATCATATTAATAGTAAATTTATAAGAAATAAAAATATATTGTGTTCGGAAGAAGCGATGTATTAAACTTTTTGCATTTAAATATTTTTGATTGGTGCGGTCGATTTTTCGCAAAACGGACTAGAAAATGATCAAAAAAACTCGATTATGGGACCTAGACCCTTAATTAGTAAAGCGATAAGGTGATTTGTATGAGTGTATTATATCCGGATGAGAGTTGAATGCGTATTTATGAGGGAAGGGAGGAAAGGTGCGTCTGGTGACCTACATATGGAGATGTTCCCCGAGTTGTGTATTCTGGATAAATATCCTGGATTGGGGTAGAAAGGTGGGCGTAGAGAAAAAATCTGACAAAAAACACATTCACCGTTAAGGCGGCACACCGGAGAGATTCGGGTAACCCTAAAAAAAACACCTTCCTGCTGAGAAACCAGTGACGTGGAAAAAAACCTTTCAGGTGTATTAATTTATCGGTGAATGAAAAATTGCCATTAAAAACCATCGGCGTGCGGTACACACATGCAAACACACATTACTTGCCATTAAAAATGTTGAAATATACCATGTTAAGCGTCTTGAGACTTTTCGAGGTTCCAATAATCCCAAAAAAAATTATAATTTATTTAACTCGTGTATATTGAATTCACCGCTCGCTGTTGTTAAAAATTCCAGAAAAATAGCAAAGAGACATCTTTTTATTTCATTTAAAAAATCTTGTTATTGTATATTTCTGTTAATTTAAAATTCCACTGAATACATCATGGAAAGTATTGTTTTTAACTTTTTTTTTTTAGGAAGTCTGTTACCTGTTGTTAGATCCCTTCCCACGCCACTGATATTATTTATTATGTATTATTTAAAATAGAAATACGAAACTTTCTTTCGGGTTAACCAGGCAAGCCCACACTGACTAGAATAAACAACCGACCACGTGAGAATTCAACCTCAAAAATACTTTAAAGCACTCTGATTTAAAGCGTGGTGCAGTGGCATTATTATAAATTGTACCTTGTTTTATAGCGAAATAAATTTTATTTTATTTTATTTGTAATCCTCCGTGTATACAACAAGCTTCATTTAAAACGTATTTATGGATTTGCATGTCAATGCTTGCCCAATAGCTTATTCTTGCATGCCGTATACTCTTCAGATTATCTGAGTTCGGATGTCATTTACTTGTTGAAAAGATAAATAAATGTAGACGTATTTAATAAGAGTACGAGCTCTGAGTATTTTTTAGTAAAAATAAACATTTAGATTCCGGATTCAGGAAAGTACTCGAACTTGTTTCAGAACAGATTAATATAATTCTCACTCTATTAACTCCACAAGTTGCTTGTTATAAATATGTATCAAGCAATACGTAAATACATCGATTCTGCACTTGCATATAACGATTCAAATTCTCGCTCAGTAGTAAGAGGTCTAGGTTCAAATCCCACTTGTGCCTAAAAAAAAAACATATCGCCCGTGTAAACATGAAACCACTTGCGCAGTTTTTTTGCACGGATTACAAAATAACAACAAAGCGCCAGCGTCCTTTCAAAACGCACCCCAATAAAATAAACAGCCTTCAGAATTGCACAACTCAGCAGGTAGCCGCGGCCCGGGGCACACAATGGGAAGTCTTTGCGAATCCAGACATCGACATAACATAACGGGACACACAGTTTTACTAAAATATCGGTAATAACTGTACCGTGTGTCCGTCCCCTCGGTTTATGGTGCTCTCGAGAATAAGGAAGTTTTCACAGTATCCGCTTGTCTATTGTTTGGGCGTTTTTGTCTCGATTTAAATGAATATACAAATTTGAACGCCCTGACTTTCTACGCTTACTAGGAATTGCTTCTGAAAAAAACGTGCAACTGTAATAAAGGATTCTTGTGGATGGCAGGGTGTAGACGTGGTGCACTGGATCTCGATAAATATGGACCTTGGGTGTTGAGCTGGAACCATGTGGAGTCCCAGCACAAATTTTTTCACAGTACGCCGCTGGTGTATGCTTTATGGCAGGAGTCCCCAATATTTTTGCTCCCAAGAGCACATTCTAGAATGCCGGTCGGGCGGTGGGCACCATTTATTTTTCAAAGTGTATTTATAGTTGGACATAGTCAATAAAATAAATCATGGTCGCACAGCGGCGGGCACACGTAAAACGGTCGGCGGACGCCATGGTGCCCGCGGGCGTAGGGTTGGGGACCACTGCTTTATGGTGTGGTCGATCCCGCCGATGGAGCTCGGCAGCAGCAAGTGCCGGGGCTGATGAAACTCCGGCCTCGGGCACAGGCGTGCAGGCGGCTGGCACGGCCCGCTTGCCCAACGCGACGTTTCGCCACGGAGACCGCTCGCATCCGCAAGTCGCGCGCCCGCGGGGTCGTGTCGCCATGAGGCCGTTTCGACACCCTCGCGGCTCGGCGGGCGTGTGTGGAGCCTCCATGATAACCTCGTGCGTCAGCTCTGCGCTGACGATCGATCGATTCGAATAATCGATTTTATTCGAAACTCGAACGGTCGCCTTTCAGACTCAGTACGGCCATGCGTGGAGCACCGTGCTTCACGATTGTTCAAAATCAATCAATTCGAAACGATCAATTTCACTCGAATTATTAGTTCATAATGTCGATATGTCGTTTTGATTAGGAAGCAACAAATTGCTAACCTAACCTAACCTAATTCGAAGAGTCGCCTTTCAAGGGTTCCCTCAGACTCTGTAACGCAAAAGCGCTCACAGCACTATGGCCATGCGTGGAGCACCGTGCTAACCTCACGATCGATTCGGATAATCAATTACACTCGAATTATTAAGAAATTCAATATTTTGACAGAGAGTACTTGGTGGAATTTCATTTTAATATTTTTGATTAAAATACTTAAGTGAACATGTTTATTTTTTATTACTTTTTTTTTTATTTTTTTTATTTGACTCTGATAATGCCAACTTGAAAGGTTGGCGAAACCGGTCACAAATAAAAACGAACATGTGGAAAATCACTCAAGCGTTTTACTCAAAAATATTCGAATTATTAGTTCATAAAGATCGAATAATCGATTTCGATCAAATAGTCGCCTTGCAAGTGCTTTTTCAGACTGACGGGCAAATGACTCCTACTATCACGTGTGGAGGCAGCGAATTCCACTTATAGTAAATCGCATAATCGATTGCATGTGTATGTACGAAATTGCAATTTTATTTAATTTGCTCCTCCCAATACTGCTAAAAAAAAATTCGTGATCTCCTAGCCGTATTTGTTATCCAACGCCATAATTGTATAAACGTTGAAATATTGCTGTACAGTTTGGTCTTAAATTGTATTTATGTAACACAACAGTGCAAACTGGGTTAGACGCGGGGTGGGGAGGAGGGAGGGGGGCGGGGGGGGGGTCGCCGCCCCCTTTACCCCCTCCCCCCCCCCTCTCCCCCCCGCCCCGTTACGTAGGACCTTCGCTTTCACTCTGGGGCGCTCTCAATGTCAGGGCCACCCCCTTTATCGAGCGCGCCCCCCCGAACAGCTGACTGCTGTTGCCGCCGCCTGTCTACCCTTACACACACACATCCGTTTCCGCTATCTTTACTGTACTCACACCTATATTATACGCACTAAACCTGCGTTTACTTACGTATATTTTTACATCGTTTGCACGCTGACAGCTAATGCGTGATATGCTTCAAAATCGCCCATGTATGATTAGAGACAGATCGAGTACAGAATGCAGTAATGTGACTATAGTTTTGCATGTAAACTTGGCCGGTGTTGGAGACTGTCACCTGCGGGCTGGACTGGATTCTCAGCGAGTACCAGGACAGAGGAATACGGCTGCGCCTCCTCGGCGATGGCCCCACCGCGGTGTCGCAAGTCGTCCCTGACGAGGCGACGCTCTCTCGCGAATTTTCGCAAAACCCTCGTCGTTGGGCAACCGCCGTCTCGATGCGTGATTAATGCGTGTTTTTTTTTTTTTCCCGTCTCTGAATTTGGGTAAATTAATCACACGGAAGCACTTTGCACACACCCGGGTTATGGCAACCGGTCATGGTATATTCAGTATCTCATTGAATACCTTTGTTATAATAGGATAACATATAATCTGGAGTTGATTGATACG
Source organism: Atopsyche davidsoni (assembly GCA_022113835.1). Taxonomy (NCBI): domain Eukaryota; kingdom Metazoa; phylum Arthropoda; class Insecta; order Trichoptera; family Hydrobiosidae; genus Atopsyche; species Atopsyche davidsoni. Next base: position 5,923,892 of record JAILWY010000020.1, on the reverse strand, counting down.
AGTAAATATATGCCGGCTCTGGGTTGCCATGTCAGACGTCCGGGGTTTCCCCCCCCCCACTTTCCGGAAGCAGCCACCCGGACGTGACGTCACCCAGACGCTCCCATCGATCGTGGGGGGGGGCGTCAGCTGACTTGCCCGGCAACACACCCTGAGCACGTCTGGGCGACGAGGTGGATGTTTCTCTATGTGACGGCCAATTCAAACTTCAATTGCAATTGAACGCCGTGCCGTTCGAATTGCATAGAATTTTCGGTTTATTGTTTGTTGTAGCAGGTACTGCTCCCTCCCCGCAGCAGTCTAGAACTGCTAATAGCAGGATGTGACATTGAATTCCAGCGGTCAGGGGGCGGGACGAGGTGATACCGCACATTCTCGAGCCACCCTCTGACTAATAACAAACAGTTACGCCCGGTCTAAGAGAGGCGGCTCGCTGGATGTTCAAACAAGATAACAAAGCAAAATGCTTCTTAGGCTATGATTAATAGATATTTGTATGTCTGCGTATTTATTACCCATTACGGGTTTATTATATTATTACTAATATGATTGGGCACATTGGTTCATATGAAGAGTATGATTGTTAAAAATTCTCGATAAACGGAAGTGATACGTTAGTACAAGGGTTAGTACACCGGCCATGTAAGCCAGGGGATGTGGGTTCAAATTTGAGAGTTTCTTTAAATCATCTTCTATATATATATATATATATATATATATATATATATATATATATATATATATATATATATATATATATATATATATATATATATATATATATATATATATATATATATATATATATATATATATATATATATATATATATATATATATATGTCGATGTTTGATCTGTTCGCATGTGCAGATATTTTCCACGCAATGAAGTGTATGTGTTTAATGTGCCGAGGGTACATAAGCGCGTGTTTGCGGGCGCTGTTTGCCCAGGCGCGACCTTCAGCGGTGAGCACAACTGCAGGCCGTTTCGGCGTTTCCATAATTGCCGTAAATATTTGACGCCGCTAATAAGGTTGCGAGTGATCTGGTCTGCTGGCGATGCAGGGCGGAGGTGGGATCGCCCCGTGCCCCGGTGGTTAGCACGCTCGCCTGCCAACTGCGAGGTCTTTGGGTAGAGCTATCAGTTTATTCAAAATTATATTCATATCCAGGTTTTAAGGGAAAAAAACCTTTTTTGGATCAACGTTGTTTGTGATTACTCTTTTTGGCTGCTTCGCTATCGTAAACTGCACTGGGTATGCACTGAACTGACATAACTTATAGCACAGTGGTTTATCGTCTGTTAATGACAATACGAACTGCCTAACCTAACCTAACCTAACCTAACCTAACCCAACTGAAACCGGCGTGAACCCAATCCTAGAACCGGATAACCCTCGGTTAAGAAACTGTGCTCTTACCAAGTAAGTTATTCAAATTTAAAAACGGTAGTATCGATACTGATCTGTATAAAAAAATTGTACATATTATTTTTTTTCTATATCGCAGTGTGTATCGTCTTTTAATTTAACGCAAAATAATTCTAGTAATTTCATATAAATGGCTTTTATTTTAATCTAAAATTCGATCGGATCGAACCGATTGTTGAAATCGATCGGCTTTTCAAGTCACCAATCGGCACAATAAGTATCGATTAATTTTTGTAATTATATGTGTTTACTAATCCTCGTTGGTTTGCGTTTAGAATTTAGCATTTAATGTATTTTATTGGTTAGGCTATTTGTTCATTTGCTAAGGTTAACATTCCATCTGATTCCATTCATCGTTGTTTGAGTAACCTGGATTAATATGCGATATCAATCAAATTTGTACAATTTCGATCTTTAATAGTAATTACTGTTGTTATAGCAATATAAACACTTTTATAATTCGCTTCGTATTGATTTAAGTGTTACAGAATGACAGGCCATCCGAAGCGAATACACATAACCTTAATATATACATTTGGCTTACTGATTGGATGATCGAAAAACCTCCAATAAACTTAAGGCAGTTGCTTCCAGCCTTTTAATTGATTTAACAGTCCATTACCTGACGAAATCATGTCATTTAAATCATTTAATTGTCACTTTATTTTTCTATGTCGAAAGTTGATTTTTTTACAGAATATTTATAAAACTATAAATTATATTAATCTATTTTTTATTATTGAATTAACGTCCATTTTCAGGGTAAAATAAAACCATGAAGATGTTGAAAAATTGGATAAAATGACGACTTTTCAAAACCAAAGTTTGTTAAAAAAAAAATTTTTTTTTAATTTTTAAAATAATATATCGAACAGTGTGTATATTTAATCTTTTAATTCCAATTTAAAAGAAGACTTTTAAATGTTTAGGATCCTTGGAAAATGTACCGGACGAATCTCCAAATTCCTACACTTCAATCGGAAAAACACATATAGTAAATTTATAAGAAATAAAAAAATATTCTGTTTGAAAAAAAGGGTGTATCTATCTTTTTGCATTTAAATTTTTTTGATTAGTGCAGTAGATTTTTCGCAAAACGGACTAGAAAATGATGGGACCCAGACTTATAAAAAATAGTTACTTTTCATGGTATTTTTGATCGTTTGCGTGATTTATAAGGCTCGTTTTATAAAATCGCTCGCGTTGATTCCGGACTCGCGGCACGCCACGCTCGCCAAAACACAATAACAAACCCAGCGCTGGCTCGCTTTACAATACAGCGGCGCAAACTTACCCAACTTATCTGACCCAGTTTCGGTCTAACCTTCGCGGGAGGAAAACTCGCCGGACAGAAATGCATAACCGCATTCCCGTGCAGGCTGCCCCCCTGCTGCCCCCTGCTGCCCCCTGCTGCCCCCTGCTGCCCCCTGCTGCCCCCTGCTGCCCCCCCTCCTGATAAGGCAGAGGTCGTTACACCGCCAGTGTGCTTTATCGCCTCTGAAATAAATAAAGAGCACCACACCGCGAAGCCTTATCGACGCCCGAAAACGACGAGTCAAGCTGCTTTGAATAATCACTTGCTGTCGCTCCAAAAACAGTACTCAAAAGTTGCAGCGCGTGTAGTGTGCTCGTGTTGCGAAACTGCCGACTCTGGCAACATTGACTCCTTTCCCGAGCCTTTGGTTGGGCAACACCGGCAGAGCGAGCGTTTTCCTGAAACAGGTGACGGCTCCAAGCTCACAGTGGTTCTTGAGAAATATCGCATGCATATTTCCTTCTAACCAACCTTTTCTTGGTGACCGGGAGATGAAGTGTGCAAATCCAAAAAGCGTTTATTTCGACAGTGAATTTGCGCCGCCGCTGTATGATAGGTCAGAAATTTTCGCTCGACATCTGACCTATCAGATCGCGCGAATTAATCATGTCAAGAATTACTAAACTACCGGTGTAAACTTCAGAGGCAATAAATAACGCTGGTGTTTAGATTATTTGTGCAATTCGTTTCAAAGCCGTTTGGGTATTCTTGAAACGACTTACATATTTATTAAAAAACCGGTATTCTAATATTGTTATGAAAATCTACAGAGCTCAAAATGATATTCAAATTTATACTGTTTGCATATCTGTAGAATGTTGAATAGAATTTTCAAGTAGAGCATCCGAGTTTGCGCGTCTCCCGCTCGCGGAGCGCCGCCGGCTGAGTTTTGCGCCATACAGACACGCGCTCTTCCACGTTCACTGACCACCGGTTTGTTGCGACACACACTTCCTTTAGAAAGATTCTCTAACTCGTCTTATATTATATATAAATCTATATACCTTTGAAGCCTTCCCGCGAACTGATTATCTATGCCGTATTGTTTTACGAGCAAACCACAGACCGGCGCGTTTGACTTTTAGTTTATACTGTTCAAGTTCGCCCGTCGCAGAGTGCACTCGACCAAAGTGCATGCACTGCTTGCCAGCGTCTAAAGGCTTACGTCCCAGCATAACTTTACTTGAGATGCAGTTAAACAGGCTCGTATAAGCAAAGTCGGGAAGAGCATTGCTCGCCAACAAGTAAGGGCCTTCCTTCCTAGCAGCTGATACAATAATACATTATGTATATTAAAAAAAAATATTTACTTAATAATTAGATCCCATAATGCATATTTAGGAGTATCAGATCTAAACGCCAGAGTTTTGTAAGGAAAATATTATATAATAATACCAGTTTTCCCTTAGAAAACCTTGAACACTAATTCGGCATACATTTATGCCCAGCGAGATGGTCGCCAACCTCCTCCGAGGAGAGGCACCCGGCAGACGAAGAAGAATGCATATCTAGTCGTCAAAAAGCTGGGACACTTTTAAGTGCGCGTATCTCGTCGTGTTAAGTAGTCGCGGAGTGCAGTCGGCCGCGGCATGCAGTGCGCGGTTATACAACGCCAGCTGAGAGAAGTGATTTCCCTTGACCTGGATGTGGCAAGTGCGGCGAGAGGCGCGCGTCACCGGCCGTCACGCGCGGCTCGGCGCGGCGCCCAACTTGACCTCATCTTGCCAACATCGCTGTATCCCAACTCAGGCTCGTACTCTATAGCATCTATGTTAGTTGTGTTTCTACCGTAGCTGATATTATTATATATCCCAACTCAATCTCATATTCTAATAGTATGTCCTCACATAATGACCAGTCTCTACCGTCGCCAACATTGTTATATCCCAACTCAGTCTCGTATTCTATATCATTGCTAATGTTATGTTTCTACCGTAGCCAACATTGTTATATCCCAACTCAGTCTCGTATTTTATATCATCGCTAATGTTTTGTTTCTACCGTAGCCAATATTGTAATATCCCAACTCAGTCTCATATTCTATATCATTGATAATGTTATGTTTCTACCGTAGCCAATATTATTATACATCCCAACTCTCATATCCTATATCATCGTCAATGGTATATCCTCACATATTGACTAGTCACTACCGTCGCTAATATTATTATATATCCCAACTCAATCTCATATTCTATATCAACGGTAATGTTATATCCTCACATAATGGCATGTTTATATCCCAACTCAATCGACGCTTATGATATATTTTTACAATTACTCTTTTTGTTTTTTAATATATCCCAACTCAATCCAATATTTTAAATCGTGTTACATCTAATCTATAACTCTTAATTTTTACTGTAACCAAAATGATTTAATATTCGATATCATCGCTATTGTTATATCCCAACTCAATTGTATATTGTAAATCACCTCTAATGTTATGTTGTATCTTATCTTTGTATACTATTATATATCCTTACTCAATCTAATACTTTACGCCGTCTTTTTTATCGCAGCCAATACTCAACATAACCCAATATTATATATATATATATATTTTTTTTTTAATAGAATACTCGAGTAATTTTCCACATTTTTATTTTTATTAGTGAACGGTTTCGCCAACCTTTCACGTTGGCATTATCAAACAGAGAAACCGGTCACTAATAAAAATAAAAATGTTCACTCAAGTATTTTATTCAAAAATATTAAAATGGAATTCCACCAAGTACTTACTCTCTGTCAAAAATATTGAATATATATATATCTGATTCTTCTGGTTACTTTCCTCATAGGAGGTTGGTGACCATTTCATCGAATATATAGCTCTATTCTGGGCCAGACTCACTAATTCGGCCGTACCTCCAACGTTCAGCGCAAATTCGTTCCAATGCTCATTTTTCCTTTGATGTTGCCTTGGACAATCAGCGGCAGGACGGTATATTTATTGTTTCAAAAAACGTGGCCAAAATATGAGACTGAGTTGCACTCATGAGTTGCACTCATGAGTTGCACTCGTGAGTTGCAGCTCAGCGCATCCTCGCGCAGTCCGCCCCGCCGCCCCGCCCCTCCGCCCCGCTTCCTTTCCCTTTCGCGCCGTCTAAAGTTAAAAGTGACAGCGGTTTTGGCGGGCCGAGCTGCGGCAGGAGTGAACAAACCCGCAAGGTCTCGCGCCGGCTCGAAATCCCAATCGTAAACAAGCTGGCCGCTTGCGCAAGCCACGGTGAAGTAACTGCCTCCCGGGAGGCTCTCGGCTCTGCGCACCTGTGCAGCATCACAACCGACCCCGCGCCAGTTCCTAGCGCAAATATCCCTGTATATATCGAGACGAATTCCGGATGCGCGTCAATTGCGTGTGGAGTGCTTTTTGCTGCTGGCGCGGCCGTCTCGCGCCGGTCTGGGCTGAGGCTTTTCTGAAGTTCGAATTTGGAACGGCGGCTTGAGTTTCCCGGCGCGTGGGAGCGTCGCCTCGGGCCACGGAGCGCGGGCGTTTCGCAAGGACCGAGATAATCGCGGCCCACGGCCCGAATTGTAATGGCGCCCCCCTCGCCTCAAGCCTCGCCTCCATGAAACTCGGGCCGACCCTCAAACTGCCAGAAACTCGATCGCAATACGAATATCCCCATAATTACGGCAACCGGATTATTTGTTCAAAAACTCGACGTTTTAAAATAAACCCGGGTTTTTTGCGCCTACCCTGTATTTTGAGACCCCTGAAGCGACTGAATATCGCGGGGGAGGAAAAGACGCCTTTTTGTTGTTACAACGAAATTTCATGTGCATAGCATTATGCTGTAGTTATAATCCAAGAAAACACTATAAATACCCATTCCTCGATCGTGACTCCAGAACCGTGAGTATAAGAAACACGGCTTTGATGGTTTCGGTATAAGTTAAAATCGTATATGCCTGAAACGTTTTGTAGCGAACAGGTGGACGCGAGATCCGCTTCCCGGAAGGCTGCGGTCGACCTTTAAACTCTCCACCTGTTGCTTCCTGGAGGTTCGCGAAGGCTCTGTCCGAGGGTTTCGGGAAATCACCCATCCCTCGTCGGCTTTCAGGAACTTCTCAAAAAGTCTCACTGTATTGATCCATCTCAAGCCTAAATGGTTTGACGTACCTAGAAGCCCGGCATGGATATTTTTTTATAAATAGATAAACGTGGATCCAATAACCCTATCTTCTCCTCTACATAGAGAACATATAAAGGCTTTTCACTGTTATTTCGTGTTTTCATTGGATCTTTCTGAATAGTCAGTGGTCGAAGTTTTCCCACGTCGAACAGGGGTGTCGATAATTCATTCCCGAGTTCCGGTTAGGAGATGGTAAAACTGCGGCAGATATTTCGTCTCGGAGGGGTCCAAATATAACGCCGCCTCCTGCGGGAAGTCGCCGGCCCAGTTAGCTCCCGCGGATATCTTGGCAAGGAACCCGCTCCACTAACCATTTGATTCTGTTGGAATTGGACCAAATTCTTCGGATAGCGCTGCACTGCCGATACAAACTTACTATCAAATACTGCAAGATCTATTTATTATTGAGCTCTAATTATCGAGTGTGTTCTTACCCTACGTTTGACATTAGGTGTCTTAACCCCACTCTACTGGCACTAACACCTGTGTGTCTAATTGAAGATCTGTTCTTCTATGATATTGTTTAGAATTTTTAATTCCGCAGACAACTAGTAAATATTGCATTATTGGCATTCCTATAATGTTATTTATTATTAAACGCGTATTGTCTCCTGTGGTGTATTAACTTTATATTGAACATTTCGACACCAACCCTTTTATGTCTAATTAAAGACGGTGGGTCCTATAATGCTTACTGTCATAATGCAGATCACAAGTACCTATCATCCTTATAGAAGCTATAGTAACTAATCATTTCGGCACTAACACCTGCATGTCTAAGTAAAGACGGTGCGCCCTATAATGTCTACTATAGTACAGAATGAAAGTTTATCGATTTTTTTATGTGTATGTATAATATGTGTGATAATGCAGATCGCCAGTGCTTATCATTCTTATAGTAACATTTCAGCACAAACACTTGCTTGTCTACGTAAAGCCGGTGCGTCCCATAGTGTCTGCTGTCATTATTATAGTAACTAAACATATCGGAACCAACACCTTTATATCTAAGTAAAGACGGTGCGCCCTGTAATGTCTACTACATTATGATAATGCAGATCGCCAGTGCTTATCATTCTTATAGTAACATTTCGGCACAAACACTTTCTTGTCTACGTAAAACCGGTGCGTCCTATAGTGTGTGCTGTCATTACTATAATAACTAAATATATCAGCACCAACACCTTTATGTATAAGTAAAGACGGTGCGCCCTGTAATGTCTACTATATTATGATAATGCAGATCACCAGTGCTTATCATTGCAGTGCTTGTCTACGTAAAACCGGTGCGTCCCATAGTGTCTGCTGTCATTATTATAGTAACTAAACATATCGGAACCAACACCTTTATATATAAGTAAAGACGGTGCGCCCTATAATGTCTACTACATTATGATAATGCAGATCGCCAGTGCCTATCATTCGTATAGTAACTAAACACCTGCGTGTGTACGTAGTGCCGGTGCGTCCCATAGTGTCTGCTGTCATAATGCAGATCGCCAGTTCCCAGCGTCCTTGCGGCTGGCAGAGCGGTGGCGGTGGCGGTGGCGGTGGCGGTGGCGGTGGCGGTGGCGGTGGCGGTGGCGGTGGTTGCCCAACCGTCCTGTGCGGGTTCAGCACTCGGCCGTGGCAGAGTTTCTCGCTCGAGCAGCGCACGTACTCCGAGTTGGCACTGGCGGCAGGGGTGGCCAACGCGCATCTCTGTCGCCCGTCCCGCATAAAGTTTTAAAATAACTTGATATTGAATATCACTTAACGCATACAATATCGCCCGTAGTGATCAAAAGTTTTGCTACCTCTGATAAATAATATAAATCTACTCAACTCGATTGAGAACATATTAATTTTTATACTTTATTTTTACTTCGAAATCACAACCGAGGAGCCTGGTCGCGTTCTGTGTCAGTTCGCTGAGGTATTAAGAGCGGTGCTTGCTAAATTTGTCATTTATTCGTACAAATTCGTTGTGTTGACTTTTTTTTTTCATATACATTTTGATTAAATACATATTTGTACTTCTGCATCGCAACACAAGGAGTTCAGTGAATCCTCAATTGATCCGCGCCGGGTTTATTGAGTGTACAATTTCTTTTATTTTTCGTTTGACTATAACCATATTCGCACTCCTGCAATATGCTGTCGTTTTATACAATGTGTACTGAATAAACTCGAAGGGTACTCTGCCCGTCGGCCTTAACATTGCTAGTAGATATTTCTACCGAAATAGATGTCCTATAAGAGGTCAAAGATGAACAAACTTTACAATATCATTGGCAGGCAAGAGTCGTTATGCATAGCTCGACAGCTCGGCTTGATGTTTCTTCACCCGGTCGTCTCGGGATGCGCCGGATATTCGAGAGACGCGAGGTCCCTGAAGGTCCCAGAACAGCTGTTGTACTCTCAATGCCTCCAAAAGCGTTCAATTATCAAAACATGATTGCGTTACCGGCGCATTGAGGCTTCCAAGACGCTACTGGATAGTATGAATCTGTTTGTAACGATGGGCGGGCAAGAACCGCGGATTCGTTTGGCGGCTCCAGCTCACGCTTTCGACTGAGGCTGCGACCTTTCCGCCGCCGGAGGAGATGTTCATCACCGCTGGAGACGTCGCAGATATCACAGACATCGGCTTGATGTTTCACCCGGTCGTCTCGGGATGCGCCGGATATTCGAGAGACGTGAGGTCCCTGAAGGTTTCTGCCGTTGGCAGACCAGCTGTTGTACTTTCAATGCCTCCAAAAGCGCATTGAGGCTTCTAAGACGCTATTGGCTATCTGCAAGTTGGCGCACGCTGTATATCACAATACATAGTATAGTATGATACTGTTTGTAACTATGGTCGGGCAAGAACCGCGGATTCGTTTGGCGGTCCCAGTTCTCGCTGCGACCTTTCCGCCGCCGGAGGAGATGTCCATCACCGCCGGAGACGTCACACACATCATAGACACGGCGTCTCTGCGAGCCGAGTCCCGTTTGCAAGCGACCGGTGCGTGCCTCGGCCCGTCCACAGCTCGTGTCGCGTGGCCGCGTGTCGCAAGCTGCACTTAACCCACTCCGGCGGTGATTTCGGCCGGTGTCGCAATGACTCCGCGTGGTTGCGCCATCGCGCCCATTCCGCGCGAATCCGCGCTCGCTCTTGCCGGCGCGGATCCGCGAGCTGGTTTAGTTTTTTTTTTTTTTTTTTGCCTCGGTGTTGCCATACGGCCCGCGCCTTTCGGACAGCCGCCATTTTTCGGTATCCCCGACGGACTGAGCTGAATGGCCGACCGGTTATAGGAGAGTGTGTACAGATGTGTGAGTGCTTTCGCCTTATCGGTCCTGTGAAAAGCGAAAGACGTTCGCAACCTGCTTTTGAATTGGCCGTCGATTTTTATGACGGCAATTAAGAGAAGCATAAAATAATGATCTTTCATGATACGTCTATTATCCGATATTTTCTTTGTGAATTGATCTATTTCATAGGTTCGCAAACTTTTTGTCCCGTCGACCCCTTGTCGAGTTTTCCTGTTTTTCTTGCTAATATTGAATTTTTACATTTGATTTTTGTCCGCTATATCCGAAATCCGTTAAACCTTTATAAATAAAAACACACAAAATGCAAATATAGTAACATTCACTAAAAAAATAAATACTCTTAATGGGAGGGATGGGTCTGATGCTTTGATAGCAAATTTTCAATATTTGGCTTAAATCTCCTCGCCCAGTGATTTCCAATCTATTTTTTTTTTAAAGAATGGCAACCGCACTGATACCCATTTCCACGAGGAATGAAGATGGAAAAGCTATCAAAAGCCTTCTTGCGATAGTCCATAGTGCAGGATAAATAGCAGGTATGTCTCTCTGAAGCCAAAATTGCTTTTATCCTTTTCTAAACTGCACCTTCAGTTCTTCATTAGTGCTTATTCCGATCAGTTTTTCAATGTAACCGTATGGATTGATAATCCACTGTAGTATTTAGGTGATGACCTGCTTAAATAGGATTCACTTTCGTAGACCCCCATTTACAGTTCATGGACCCTCAATTTAATTTTTCGCTGTCATCGACCCCTTGCAGGACGGATATTGACCACTTTGGGAACCTCTGCCCTATACTATGGGGCTTTCAATGTTGTGTCTCTTGCACATAATACTTTTATCAAGTTCTCACTTTGATTCGTTGGTCAGGGGTCCAGTATACGTTTAGCCAGAATTACTACAAGTGCATGGTATTCTGCGAATGTACGACAGAGAAACTGCCTAACGAGGCACTGCTTATATTGAACACTTTGGGAACCTATGATCTGATTGAGGAACTGATTAGAATCGAGGAACACTGTGAGCAGTATAGAATGCATACTTGCGAGCTTCCAACATGACAATACGCTTTTAGGCCTTGTCGTCTTTAGATATATTCAGATCATTTTCTAGCATGAGCTAGTCGTGTTGGAGGCGCCATTTTGATTATGCCTCATTTTGCAATCGAGTATAATGACCGCCGGCTCTCTGGGAAAGCTCCATCGCGTAAACAAAGGTTGACCTCGCGGGGCGCCGCTTCCCGGAAGAGCCCTGCGCGGGGGCGTCTAGACTCATCGACCGGGGGCAGAATCCCCGCCCCGCCCCGCCCCTGCACTCTCGGGTCTGTTGCACCCGCGCCCTTTTATTTCTGTCTGCCCGGCTGGGGCGGAATACACGAGGAGGCGCCATTTACGCCCCCCTCGGGGCTGTCTTCCAAATGAACGCGCTCTTAGAAAAAAAAATTTAATTAAAAAAAAAAAAAACTTCGTTTCACAGTGGCATGTGAAAAATCGCCAAAACCGGTTACCAATTATATTCAATATACAAGATTTGAATTTGCCGCCATTTTTGCAGTAAGTTTTGGGAACACTTAAGAGCGTTACACGATAAAATAGCGTGTCTTCGTTATTGAACAATATTTCAAAAATAATGAAAGCTTGGCAGCCGCAGTTCGGAAATTTCATACAAAATATGGTCGGAATAGTGTTTTGACTACAACCTAACCTAACCTTAACCCAAAACATTACTGCAAAAATGGCGACAAATTCAAGTCTTGCGTTAATTTTGGGACAACCTTTATATACACAATAAAAAAATCAATTGACGGAGAGCACTTGGTGGAATTCCATTTTAATATTTTTGAGTAAAATACTTGATGCGTCCGTTTGATTGGCGAAACCGGTCACAAATAAAAACGAACATGTTGAAAATCACTCAAAAATATATATATACAATACAAAATTATTTTATTTAAAAGTTTTTATGCGTGGCCGAAATCAAAGCGAGCAGTTTTGCTCACTGATTATAAGTAAACCGTACAAATCAGGAAAATTATATTATATATATTCATATCATACATTTTTCAAGACTTATATAAGAGCAAAAGCGCTTCTACCCATTAAGCTGTTGGTTGTTAAAATGTGGAAAATCGCAAATTGAACCTGTACGTAGTGGATGTTTTGAATATTTTTGCGGCATATTCCGGACGTGATTCTGAAGTAAATGAGAAGTGGCCGTTCTGTGGGAAACCGGTCAATGCTGTCCTCGCCGGAAGTGGTTTTCCGGAAGTGGTTTTTCCGGAAGTCGGGCCGGCGTCTGGCGAAATTGATTTTCAAAACCTTGACTTCGTCTCCGCGCACTTCGGGTGTGTCGCATCCTAAATAGTAGATGTGGCTTCAATGCGTCGAGCATTCCATGTCTGATCTACTTTTTTTTGTGTTGAATATTTAATATATCCGCATTTTTCAACCACGCCGGCTATGTAACGGCTAAAACCTCTTTTATAGCTGAATGTATGGGAAATAATAAAATATTTTTGCTTGTGAGAGCTTACATCTTCAAGAACTTCTTAGCATCTGAGAACTGCATTCCGCATCTGTACATAACGCTTTGAATTATCGCTCGTCTAGGGGTCCGTTATGGGTGAATTGGATGCAACTTCCTGTCGTAAAAAACGCTTCGGTGATTTCTCGTCTTTTCACGTGCGAATCCATTATTTTAATTGTATAAAACAAAGTCAAGCTATGACGTCAACAAATACCACTTAGCGAATATGTGCTCGCAGTTTTGTTGTAATTTGTTATTATAAATACTCGATTCTTGGGTGTCATGCCGCGTTTCGTCTTTAGTCCCTGACGGTGGCTCCAGTACCGGAACCGAAACGTCTAAATTTTTTTAAAAAATAGTCACGGCTTGAGACCCAAGAACCGAGCGATTTTTTGTGGTGCCTCGAGGAGCCGCCCCCCGCCCTGCCCCCACTTATCCGATCTCGTCCTGTTGCAGTAGACACGGTGCTGCCGCTGTCGCAGAAGGGCGCGCTTCCCAAGGCGCTGCTGCACGGCCTGCTGAGCGCGCCTCACGCCGGACACGCCGCGCACGCCGGACACGCCGGACACGCCGGACACGCCGGACACGGCCCGCACGCGCCGCACGCGCACGCGCTCCTCACCCAGCACCGCACCCAGGCCTACACCACGGGCTCCAACGGTGAGTGCAGCCACGCCCGTCACCCCTGCTCCTGCCCTTCTTCACACCAAAACCACCCCTCTGCTCTTGCCCTTTTCCACACGAAAACCACCCCTCTGCTCCTGCCCTTCTCCACACCAAAATCACCCCTCTGCTCTTGCTCTTCTCCACACCAAAACCACCCCTATGCTCTTGCTCTTCTCAACATCAGAATTACCTCTCTGCTTCTGCTCTTCATCACACCAAAACCACCACTCTGCTCCTGCCTTACATCACAACAGAACCACCCCTCTGCTCTTGCTTTTCTCCACACCAAAACCATGCCCTTCTCCACGCCAAAACCACCCCTCTGCTCCTGCCTTTCATCACACCAAAACTACCCTTCTGCTTCTGCTTTTCATCACACCAAAACCACCCCTCTACTCTTGCTTTCTCCACACCAAAACCACCCTTTTGCTCCTGCTCTTCTCCACACCAAAACCACCCCTCTCCTCCTGCTTTTCATCACACCAAAACTACCCCTCTGCTCTTGCCCTTCTCCACACCAAAACCACTCCTCTGCTCTTGCTCTTAATCACATCAGAACCATCATTCTGCTTTTACTCTTCAAGCACCACGCAGGGCATGGACTATATCCCGTGGTGCTGTCTTGTAGTAGACTCATTACGCTGCACCATACACACACAATACAATCCTAACCTTTGATTATGTTATATTATATTATTATTTTATATTCTCACATGTACTATACGCTTACTAAAGATCCACCCTAAATATCTAATTCTTTAAGTTAATATAAATATTGATTAGTTGTTCTGCTCTTCAAGCACCATAAAATCACATAGCCATACTCTATGGGCCTGTCCTCTAGTAGACTACAAGCTATATTTCTCGCATATTAACATTTAATTTAACACCATTGTAGTCTTGTCGTCCATCGTCTTCCAATATGATTGCATTCTTATTGGCACAGAATCATCTTTTTGCTATTACTTTTCAACGCAGAAATGCCATGCAAATATTCTAAAACTTCAACAATTATACAACCAAAGTATTACCGTATCACATTTTAATTATTGAAATTTTAATATTGACACAAAGTAAAGTGTTTTGATTTTGTAAATGTATTGATAACTATTTTTTTTTTAAAACCAAACGGTACAGCCTCGCGGCCACGCTCTCGCGACGCGTACTCTGCCCAACGGATTTCTTTAGAATTCCCCGAGATGATGGATGACCACAGGCCGAGGAGCCGAGGCCGTCTGGAGACAGAACGGGTAGACCCTGGCCAGGGAGGGGTGGACCCCAATAGGGGTGGCTTCTCAGCCAATTAATTTGAATGAATTACATTCGCGTTTTTCAATTCTGTAACCGACATTTAAAACGGCCACGCGATCAATGAAATCAAGATACACTATCACAAGTAAAACAAAGAAGTTTTTTTTTAAATTTTTTTATAAGTGGGAATGTCGCTAATTTTTATTTATCCGAAAAAACCGTTGAGTGAGCATAACGTTCACAAAAATATATATATATATATATCTGTTTGGTTGTAAACCTAGAAAAAGACATTCACACGCAGAATCTCATCTCACCCTTCCGTTGCGTTGATAGAACCAATTAAAATGCACACAATGAAGGATTATTTGAATATAAAAGTGCAGTTTATGCAGAATCTCCCTTTGGGGGCTCGAACCCCGCCTCGGCCCGAGTTCTCACATTCCCTAAGTGACCGCCGCCGGACGTTGACAAAGCCGCGCCTTAATGCTGTTTTTTTTATTAATATGCAATGCCGAAATGCGTTTAATCCCAGCCGGCTGACTGCATGCATAAAATTACTTACGTGTATATATTTTAATAAATCCGCATTAATTACCCACACAGGTTTTTTTGTGCATAGTATAAAAAGATAATTGGGGCACTCGGATAAAACTACGAACGCTTCGGTCCCCGTGTCGGTACCGTCTTCACGTTTCTAGCGGCTAGTTGAAGCATGATAGGGATTTGTTCGTCAACCTCGGAAAAAGATGATTAGCCAAATGGTTAGGTGATCACGAGAATGTCGCGGGCGCTTGACCCCGGCAGGGCTATCGCTTTAACGCCCGTTCGCCGACAAAAGGTTGCCGACCACCCCAGGGGAGGGGTCGTGTGAACCGCGACCTGTTTGACAACTGACCGCTGCACATGTGCATTGTCCCAACTTTAAATATGCATTGCCCTTCCTACCCCGTAGATCCTAGCAACGGCTGCAATTCAATTCATTAAAATATCCGCACCCGGGACAACTGAGCGGTGAATCCAAAACACCCACTCGATTAGAAGAGCTCGAAGAACTGGTATGCTGAGTACGAAATTCACGCGAGCATTTGAGACAGCGCGAAGTATATTTAACAACCTATCAAAAGTATTATATATCTAGACCAGTGGCTCTCAAACTATTTTGGCCCACGGACCCCTTTAAGTGTTAACCTACCTGACTCACCTAGGACGTAAAAATCGTTAATAATGTATTCATTGTTATTAATTTTAGCTTTCATATTAATAAAAATGTGCGGACCCCCTGACGTTGTTCAGGGACCCCCAAATCGATTTTAATTTTCACAAAAAATATCACCGGAAGGAGGAGATTAACATGGATGCGGAATGCGAAATTTACGCGGAGTACAGCCGAACTGGTAAGGCTCAGGACAAACGCATGTTCAGGGAAATTGTCACCAACCTTTTGCTGAGTGCTATTTAATATAATAAATATTATGTTTTATTAAATTTTAAGCATTCATTTTTAATATTAATTTTTATACAGATACAATGTAATAAAACTAGTTTTATGTATTTTGCTTTTATCTTTTTTAATTTTTCCTTACCCAAATAGGCAACGTTTGCTCTTGGAGTAAATGTTTTTTTAAGCTCTACATAAAAGAATAGAAAAGCATTATATTTGAGCAAATATTAAAATATTCAATCTTTTTAATTTTAATGAAATAAATTACGTCAAGATGTATATTTATTAGCTAAAATTTATTTTGAAATATAGATATGCTTTATTGCGCAATATAATCTTGTATTTGGGACGATTGCGACATTTCCGCGTTGATATTGAAATATCGGTGCCAAATTTTACGGTTTTTTTTTTTTAATATTCAATATTAATATGTATAATTTTTACGCTGAACTTGACAGCAATCATTCAAATTTTTATATTAATATTGATATTTGATTAAATTTCCTGTTTTAGAAAGTAGAACGAAAAATTTTCAATGTCGTTGAATGTTTACAAATAACTGTTTAATATTCAGTGGACCCACATTAAACACGCATACCGAATATTTTTTTTAAAACTGCGTATCAATTATATTTTTAATGCTTCACAGCTTCTAAATAGATTTTTTTTAAGTTTTAACTAAAATTAAAAATTTTAATTTGAAGGCACACTACAAATATTATTGTAATCTCCTAGCTATTTAGCTTACTATACATAAAAAAATTGCGTATTCATAAAAACAGGTATATTTTCAGGACAAAGGTAGAGTTCGAACCTTCACATTTATTTTGAGCATCGTAACCCTGTAACTCGGCGAGAATTTTAACTGTTATATGCATGTATACGAAAAGTTATTAATGCGGATCATTTGAATATTAAATTGTTGTTTAATAATTCAGTTAAAATAATATCACCGAACAAAAGGCATTGTTTATATTCAATATTTTTGACAGTAAGTTCTTGATGGAACTCCGTTTTTATTTTTATTTTTGCGACTAGTTTCGCACTGCTTTTTAAAAGAAATGTAGAAAATCACAAAATTATCTGATAAAGGGGAGATATCTGAAGAAGGGCAAGCTTTGGGAAGCGTTCACAACTAAAGTGAGGAAATCATAGAAAACCATGACGTATATTGTGTATGGTTTGATGTATTGTTTATATTAAATATTTTTTGACAGTAAGTTCTTGATTGAGTCCCATTTTTGCGACTAGTTTCGCACTGCTTTTTATTGATTTTATTTTTAAAAATATCGCACTGTACCTTCTTGATTAAATTATATTATTGATTTTTGTGAAGACCGTCTCAATAATATATTTAACAAGTGCGTGTATTGGCTTAATTAAATAGACTTTAAAAATAGTAATATCCAGATCGGATTTAAATGCTTCACTCAGTGCTTTGCGTTAAAAGTCTAGTATTGCAAGTACGTTGTTTCATTTATAGGATATGATTGTTAAATTTTTTAACTTAGTACCAGTGATTCGTTAGTATAATTGGTAATGCACCTGCCATGTAAATGATATTTTTCAGAAAGTTTATTTAATCAATTTTCAATTTTGAAACATTGTACTTAATCATTATCAAGATTAAATTAATTTTATAAATATTTTTAGTCGAGTCCGCCACTGCGCGCGCTGGACCACGCAGCGGTTTCGGCTTCATTGTTTCTCACCGGCTCGGGTTCGATCCCGCTTCAGTCGCTTTTCCACGGGCTATGGGCGTCCCCTCGGCCCCCCATGGGTTCCCACAGGGACAATGGGCCGGCCACGCAGCGCCAACCGAAATCCTACCATTCACCCGCCGGCGGTCGAGTGTCGCACCCCTTGCCCCTTGCCCTTGCAGAAGCCAAAAATAAGCGGCACCCAAGCCACAAGCGAATAAAAAAGCAAATTCCGGAGACGTATCAAATCAAAACTGCCTTCTGCTCTTATACAAAAATATAACAATCTTCTTCATCAAAGCGCTTCGCCTCAAAAAAGGTTGGCGACCATTTCACTGTGCGTGCTGAGTTTTCATAGTTTAGGGGAAATATGTGTAGTCCTTCTATAATGCAGTTTTATATTTAAAAAAATTATCTTTATGTAAATAAAACATCGTACACTTTAAATTAAGTGAAATTCGGGTATATCAGGGTTTACGAATCATTTGAAACAATCACTTTGTGCAATATTACATGTTATTTTTACTGAAAAAATACATGTATTGTATTTTGGGTAGCGTTCTTGTAAAATACGTTAATAACACCCTGTGGTGATTCCACCCCCTGCCTAAGCTAAGAATTCTAAATATAATAAACCTAATTAAATTAGACGTGAACGTTATAAAATTCCTAGTAATAATTTTCCTGAAAACTTTTAAAACAAAAATTAACTTAAAACTAGTGGTTCAGAATTGTTTGATTGAGGTAAATCTTTTTTCGCGATATTGGCCACCTTTGAGAACTGCAGCTCTCATTTCCATCCCCAAGTTCAGGTATCTTCAAGTGCTTCGTATTGTGTCAACACGTACAAGCACCCAAGATAGTGACTGCCAACCCGACGCTCCCTAGTTTTTTTCGACAATCTAATTCCGCGTACTCTTTATGACAAAAGGTGAGTCCTATGAGTCCAACATTTACAGGATAACGAAAACGAATCTACTCTGAATTCAACCAATCAAATCTGAACGAGAGTCAAGGAAACGAAATCCGTCAATACAAAAACATCTTCTGCTGCAATTTTGTTAGGACTTGCAATCCGTCTCGAACTGAAGAGAACTCCTTGTGTTTATGTTTAAAGTTGCGGGCCGCCAAAGGCAGGACACCGGATGATCTGGAACGTTGGGCGACGGTGTCGCCGAGTAATTTATATGTTCTGGAACAAGGGAAATTAGCCCTTTCTGCGTAGTTAGAGATATGACGAGATCGTTTCTGTATTGTAGACTCAATTCCTCAGCCCTCAATGCAACTAATTTACTCTCTACGGTTAGTACAAAATTTGGTACGGTCGACTCGGACGCTCACGTTTTCTCCGAAGATCAATTATTGTTCCACAACGGCCGTTAGAACCCTATACACCCTAATCTGAACTGGAGGCTTTCACTCCGATTGTCGCCTGATATCAGGTTCACTCAGTGATTGTGAGTTTCAGATCAACGTCACAGGATGACGGCCGTTCCAGTAGAACGCGATCTAGCGGCTTAATTCGAATTCGGCGGAACCCGCGAATGTCCAAATTGTGGTAATATTATGTGTCAGGAGATTATTTGAGCGGCTACGCTCTAATACATACAGGGTACTAAATTCAATACTAAACACAACATAATACTAGAGGTGATAAAACTCTTATAGCTAGTTCAAACTACTAAACACGGTAGAAAATTCCCCTTCGGCAATCCTAGAATCGAAGACATATTAACTAGTTTCTTAAAATTATTACATATAAAAATATCATTGATAATACACGCTCCCTAACTTGGCCAATCTAAAATAAACCGCACGCTCTCTTTCGTTCAACGCGCGAACAGACGCTAGCGTTAATGTCGGTAAGTACCGCCTCAATACTCAAAATAAAATACGCTTAAATATCTAACATATAAAATATTCCTTAATACCAATAGACGCCCGATAATAATCCGAAACCCAAGTCCGCCGCAACCGTATAGCGTGAGTATAAAATCCTTTAAACGCTTCCGTACGCAGGTCCCCTCCCCCCGGCTAGAAGAAACGTAAGCCACTCGGTTACACGATCGCGTATTTGTTTCCAGATAAAATACAGAGCATATAAAATAATATAAGGGTATTTGAATGATGTCAGGTGGTCCGTGAATAGTGATTGAAAGCCCCTAAAGAGATTTGCTGTAAGAAAAATACATTCTGAACCTTTAAAATTAACGTAAACTCAAATTAACTATACCATAAAATTACCCAATACGATCTAACTTAGACGCTTATTATATGACCATATAATTAAATAATAATAACGTAAATTATAAACCTATCCTAGATTTAGACGCCGCGGACGAACTCAATAAAATTAAAATTAACCTAGAACCTTACTTAACAATTATCAGTATCAATTATTAACAATTATTATATAACATTAATCGAATACGAAGCTGGAAGAAATAACACATAATAACACGCACGTCGGCCCCTTCGCGTTCATAATAATCAGCGTATAAAATAAATTGAAACTCATCCGTCTGCTTCGATGTTCCAGCTCTCCGATCGGCAGCATCCCTTGACCACTGAATCTACATTTAACTAAAGATTCGAAATAATATCTAATTATTTGGTATTTAAAAGAGACGCGTTCATCCGGGACGTGACTGCTCGCCTTTGTCTTCTGCACCAGAAGGACCCGTCTGCTCCGGCGATGACGATTGAATGCCCCTTTTTGCGCGTCGGACGCTCTCGAGCCGCTCTCACTACCTGCGGCCCCTACATTCCAGAAATAATGTCAACCATGTGTTGCACACTTGAGATGCCCTCCGTCCTACGAAAGCGACCCAAGCCGTATCTTCAGCCCGCGAAGTTTGAAATAGCGTCCCGCAAGATAAATTTAAATAATTACATAGTTCATTATTTGCGACGCTTCGAATTCACGAATCGTCACAGCCCAAACGCTGTTTTTTTTTATTATTAAGAGAAGACAACGTTTACATTATGTACATACACATTCTTAAAATAAGAAATTCGCGTAATGCGAGGCATTTTAACGCGTTATTTCGAAATTCGCGTTACAGTGAAACCGCGCATAACGGGATAGCGTAAATCGGGGTATTACTGTATAATGAAATAATTATTGTTGAATATGTAATCGGTGGATGGTTGGCGAGCCCGGTCGGCATATGAACCCTTCACTCGGCGCACAAAGAGGCGCGGAGTAGATTTGCGCCGCTGCGCACAATGGCGCACAATGGCGCCCGCGCCCTAACCGGAAAGTCCGGCCGCGGGTCAGCCCGCCTAACTGTTTTTTTTGTGTCCGGATATTCGGTCGTTTGTCTCCGTTGTCGCGGGGTCACGGGTCTCCCTGACGGGTCTATCGTTCCCCGGGTGTTGAGCCGCGTCGATCCACCCTGATTTTGAGAAAATCATACTAGTCTGTCAATGCCCAGCGCTGATTCCTTTGTCGCGTGAAATCTTGTCTGTGCACTCTTTGATTTGCGTGTAGTCAAGTAAATCGTTTCCTATAAACAGTTGAACCGCTTCATGCACACTTTTCATCACAACAATACCATTTTGTTTCTAAAAGTTGTTCAATAATTGGAGGATCATCATTCTCTGACCACTCCACTTTGTTCAGAATCACTGGACAGTATTGGTAGAAGTAACATTGACGAGTCCTAAACAAACATTACGAGCTGTAAATCTAATGAATAAAATGACCTTCTGCCGCTTTTAGAGTAAACACATTCGAAAAGGTACTAATACGCGCCCAGCTTTAAGACAGCAGTCCGCGAAACGGGCACTAGTACCCGCCCTGTCTTTAGACATTTCTCGTCGTTGTCGAGTATGAATCAAATGAATTATGTTAATTATTTTTTGGCTCGCACGCCAATGGTGCATGACGAAGCAGACGGACCTTGAGGAGTGCGTGTGAATCAGGAACGAATGCATCAGTTGTGATACTTCTGCATTGTGATACTTCCCGAATGACCGGTGAGTGACCGCTGCACCGTGGCGCAGCTGGACTTAACCCTTCCGCGTGCGACCGGTTATGCAAGGGTTAAGCCTGTGACATCCCTTAAATGCATCTCTCTATTCATCGGAACATAGGCTCGGAATAATCTTACTGTGACCTCACTAACCTAGTGAGTTATTTTCTGGTAATGCTTCATCAATAGTATCTGACTCTTCGTTGGTTTATAACCACTTCTCTGCATCACACGAGACGTGTTCCACTCTCAATAGTCTTGTCTTCCAATTGGTGGTCGTATCTCATTTATCTCACCTGCAAATATTATACCTTTCACAAATGGATATACCATCAATGGATAAGTATACAAACAGCCATTGCTTTAGATCTAGGAATCCCGTGTTAACTTTCACGCACACCCTTGTCACAAAATTAAGGCTTTCATAAACCGGCAGAGATTGATAACTTACCCTAACCTCAATGGGTCTATTGCATTACATAATCATACGTTTATTTAAAAAAATAATAAATACTTTGTTTTATACACTAGAAACTTCTACTCGAGAATCCAAGTAATCGAATAAACTTCTCATATTCAGAATAACCAAGCTATTCCCGGAATATATATGTATAAGGTGTCCAAACACGGCATCGGGTATTTGTTAGTCCAGTAAAACAAAAACTACTAGTAATCAAGTATTTTTTTTATTGTTGATTATAAGAATACAAAATGGAAAATTATTTCTAAAAGATGATGTTATCTAAGTGATGACCGTTACGCGCTTCTGGCACTCTTCTAATCTGAAACGAAGATTTCTGATAACACGCTGACCACATAGTTCTCGATATTGCTGTCATTTCTGACCTGATGTTTTGTTTCAATTCTGTTATGTTCATCTGATTATTCTCATAAACCCTACTTTTAAGGTATCCCCATATGAAATAGTCAAGAGGGCAAAGGTCGGGGCTTCTGGGAGGCCAGTTGATGTTACCTCCACGTGAAATGACCTTATTAGGGAATAATTTGTTAACAGCTTCGATTCATTGATTGGATGTATGGCAAGTATTGAAACCACGTTCTTGAGTAGAAACCATGAAACTCCTGCAACTCTGGACCCAAAAATTTTCGCAGCATATCGCAATAACTGTCACTATTCACACTCACCCGATACTCTTTTTGGACACCCTGTATGTAACAATTACATCAAATGTTACATGATTTAAGTAAACTCGGTTTCGCATTGTATTCGCAACCCTTGCGGGGTGCTAAGCAACTGCAAGTCACCCTGTATACGCGGACGACAACAATACCATCAGTTTGTACACCTTGCCACAGCTCGGGACAAAGGAAAACGAAAGTGTTGCGTTTTTTTTTTGCAGTTTTGCCTGCAATTTGGACACACATGACTGAAAAGTGTGCCAAACACGACGTTTGCAGCTGTATAAAAGCATCTGCCTTAATAATAGATCTCTCGTGTTGCGTCGTGTTTATAATATATACGCAAATACCCATTGATCTTAATATATAATAATAAAAACAATCGGTTTTAATTATTGCGCAAGATATGATACATGAGTGTTATGGTTGTTAATATTAACACGTAGCCATAGGGGAACGCGTTGCTCGTTTCCGAAAATCGTTTTAGATCTGTTTATAATAGATTTTACATAACACTGAGTACGTCGTTTAGGAAGAAAAAAAAAAAAAAAAAAAAAAAAAAAAAAACTTCGATTGTGTATATATTTAAAAAAAATAAATTTGATTAAAAATTTACTCGGTCTATAAAAAATCAATCGCATTGAAACGCAATAAAGATTCATTTAATAACTTTCATATTGAATGAAATTATTCAAATATCCCTTGCGGGCTTATACACTTGCGATTTGGCTTTCAGTGTCGTAAATATTTTAAAAGTACCTAAATCAGCATTATAAGTGTTTTTTTTTTACAAAAAAGAGTGTTATCAAACTTGTATACAGAATTCAATACGTTTAGTTCTGTATCTGATGATGACCAAGTCTGTTGGTCGAAACTAGTCATGCAAATAAACTATAATATACTCAAAGTGATGAAAGAATACAATACCTTATCATTAATAAAAAATGGATCTTCACCAATCAAATTATGGCAGATTTTTTGTGATTAAAAGTGTTTACTTGCAGAATAAATATAAAAAATAAATCAATGTATTTTAAAAACAGTTTATTTAACTGATAATCGAGTTTTTTTTAATCATTTTCTAGTCCGTTTTGCGAAAAAACCAACCCAAAAATAAAAAAAAATTGAATGCAAAAAGTTATATACATCCCTTCTTCCGAACAGAATATATTTTTATTTCTTACAAATTTACTATTAATATGTGTTTTTCCGATTGAAATGTAGGAATTTGGAGATCCGTCATGTCCCTTTTCCAAGAGACCCAAACATTTAAAAGTCTTTTTTTCAATTGGAATTAAAAGATTAAATATAAACACTGTGCGATATATTATTTATAAAATTTAAAAAAAAAAAATCATCAACAAACTTTGATTTTGAAAAGTCGTCATTTTATCCAATTTTTCAACATCTTCATGGTTTTATTTTACCCTGAAAATGGACGTTAATTAAATAATAAAAAATATATAAATATAATTCATAGTTTTTTCAATGCTCTGTAAAAAAAATAATTTTCCACATAGAAAAATAAAGTGACATTTAAATTAATTAAATGACACGATTTTGACAGGTAATCAAAAGGCTGGAAGCAACTGCTTTAATACTGTCGTCGCATGAAAATCAGCAGATGCATTTGCACACGGGCCGCAAGCAGATAATAATGGCTGTCGATATTCAAATTCCAATCATGCAACGAGCACCTTGAGGCTTGCTTACCTGGTTTTTTCCATGAGCTACCCCTGGTGCATTGTGCAAACAACAATGCACCCCTTTTCTGCCCGCAAGGTGCACCCACGCGGTCGGCAATGTTTACTTCATAGGATGCAAAATGCATCTGCCCTTATTTTATTTTATTATTTCACACACGTAAATTCTTCTTCTTCTTATGCCCTCTCCTCATAAGATGTTGGTGAACCCTTTTTAGAACATATTTCTATCATAGGGCAGTGTCACTGATTTTGACCTCAGATTTTTCCATCACGAGAAATGTGGTTAAAATAGTGGACCTTTCGCTTTTTTGTGACGCGATCAACAACCCATTGTATTTTAAGGATTATAGCTGTTTTGAATATCCAAGATTCAACTTCATAAAGTAGAACTGAGACGGCTTAACACTTGATGAATCTCCAGCGAGATTTCAGGGTAATATCTCTTGGGCATAGTACTTTTGCTCTCTCAACTTTTGCATCATTTACTAAGACTAATCGATAAAAGAAATGCTTAAAATAAAGTCTATATTTTTGACAGAGAGTACTTGGTGGAATTCCATGTTATATCTCTTGAGTATAGTGATTAAACGCACTGCGTGAAGATTCCAATAAATCATTAAATTTAAACAGACTGATCTGCTTGCGTAGATTTTTAAACCGTTAAAACTATTGCATTCTTGGTTGTTAAGCCGCGTATTGACGTACGCCTCATCTCACTTTAATATTTGATAAATATATACAAGCACTTCGAAGCAACAAGAGGCGTGACAAAAAATAAATGCTTCTGAAAAAAAAATTTTTAAACGTGATTTGGACGATTCGGTCCCGAAATCAAGGACATCTTCAGGGATATGCATTTTTTTAATCAGATCAAAATAAAAATATACGTCTTTCCCGTGAAAGCCACTGAAAAAATAGACCCAAGTCCTTATGGAGCCAAAGCTAAACACTCGAAAGGATTGGGTCACATTTTGTGTTGCGTTTATTTGCAATGGCGTCGAGGATTGACAGATTTTAAAATAACAATAACATTTGAATTCGCTTTGAAATATCTTTAAATTTCGCTTGTTTTCGAGTTGTTTCCAGCATGCGCTTCGCCGGCGCTTGTCGTGCTATTTGCAGTTTATTATTTGTATTTCAAGTTTATTTCTAGTCTTATAATTTTAGACCTCGCGTTATGTTAATTTCTAAGCATTTTTTGTCGTGCAAATATTTTCTTAAATTTAATTTAATTATTAAAGAAGCTCTTTTTCTTTCTTTCTCTTTCTCTTTCATATTGACTACCTTTGAAAATCGATATAATCGAGCTCTTATTATATCGATTTTCAAAGGTAGTTAATATGTAATTCAGAAAATGTATTTACTATATAATAATCAGCAACTCTTGATCGACATACAAAATGGCGCTCCACCCCCAGTCTAGATGAAATGATCGATGGTCGAAGCGATGGGAATGGTTGTTTTTTCAGCCAATAGGCTCGAGGGTTGCAAAACACATCTGTTCTCCGCAGCATCTGTCGAAAGAGGAACCTCCCCTAGCTAAAGGGGATGATTGCAAACAAGCGCAACGAACATTCAAAAACACGCTTTTAACATCATTTACTGTATCGTTCGGCGGCCATTTTTGCAAGAAACTTTTAATGTATAGTTCATCTTATTTATCTAAAGCTGTCTACACACGTCGCGGCACAATAGCGTCCTCTTATTTTTGACTTGGTGTCCATCCCCCGTCTGCCACAAAAAAAGACCGTTTTACACGGCGAAATCGTGTTATTTAATTAATTAAATTGTCACTTTATTTTGTCTGTGTAGAAAGTTGATTTTTTTAATAGAGTATTGAAAAAACTATTAAGTATATTTGTATATTTTTTATTATTTAATTAACGTCCATTTTCAGGGTAAAATAAAACCATGAAGATGTTGAAAAATTCGATAAAATGACGACTTTTCAAAACCAAAATTTGTTTAGGACTCTTGGAACAGGGACATGACGAATCTCCAAATTCCTACACTTCAATCGGAAAAACACATATCTATCATATTAAAAGTAAATTTACAAGAAATAAAAAAAATACTCTGTTCGGAAGAAGGGATGTATCTAACTTTTTGCGTTTAATTTTTTTTGATTTGTGCTGTCGATTTTTCGCAAAACGGACCTGAAAATGATCAAAAAAACTCGAGTATGGGACTTAGACCCTCATATAGGCGGTGACCATTTCCTCCAGCGTATTCTGGGCCAGCTGGGCGAACTGTGGAATATGCGACAAAACTGCCAATCGAATGATGATGAGTCAATAATAGCGTCCTCTTATTTTTACAGTTGGAGGTACAAATCGGTTGGCAGTTGTGTTGCTACGTGTGCAGGCTGCAAACTGATATATACGAGTATCTTTGTATCCATATTCTGGGCCAGCTGGGCGAATCGGTTGGGAATTGTGGAATATGCGACAGAACTGCCAATCGAACGGTGATGAGTCAATAATAGCGTCCTCTTATTTTTTAATAATGTTGCTTAAATACACGTAATAGTTGGAGGTACAAATCGGTTGGCAGTTGTGTTGCTGCGTGTGCAGGCTGCAAGCTGATATATACGAGTAATTTTGTGACCATTTCCTCTTGGTTGGGAATTGTGGAATTTCCGACAGAACTGCCAATCGAATGGTGATGAGTGAATAATAGAGTTGTCTTTGCATGGCAGGGTCGCTGCCGCCGAGCCCCGCAGACAGTGGCGTATCGGACGTGGACTCCAGCAGCTCTGGGCACGCCTCTGCCGAGGAGTTGGCAGGCAGGGCGGCTCGTCTCCACCTGCTGCCGCCCTTCTACCACGCCCCCGCGCCGCCACTGCGCGCGCCGCCCCCGCCCGTGCCGCTTGCCCACCACCTGCTGCAGCACCACGGCTTCTCGCAAGCGCGCAGCGCCGGTGAGTACCCCTTCCAATCACCACCTTCCAACCTGCTTTTCGCCCTTTACCCCCGTGCCCATATCTACTTCCATCAGACTCTGTTTCTGTTTTCTCCGGGGTGTTGCCGGAAGCCGGGGGACTTTTCTCTCGGCGGCGCGACGGAAATAGATCGCGGCGGGCTATTCCCGACCGCGGACTTCCGGCCCGGCTTGCCAAGAGCCGGGCTCCTGGCGCGCTCCGGGGATTCCTCGGCTCCTCCGCCCCGAGTGGCACTGCAAAGTGGCGACTCCACTCCGGGACCTTCCGATAATCTTCAACATGGCTAATAATAACCTACCTTCAGGAGAACTTGACCTTTGTCATCGCCAGTGAATCTACCTGGCAGTTAGATTTAGCTTTACACGCTTGTTTTCTGTCTATTCTATTCAGTGCAGTCCGCTTCCAATAATCTCGAACACATCCTCCTCTATATCGTCTGACATAAACTTGACCTTCGCCATCGTAAACGAACGTACCTTTTAATATCACACACCTTTTAAACTAGCAAACTCATCATCCGCACTAAGAAAGTCATTCAACTGTGGTGGGCCCCAACGGGCGCTTCGTGTACGTCATTAAAAAATATGTTTCTTTTCATATATATACGAAACAGTGGAAGTTTCACGTGATTTACAATTTAGACGAATGAAAAGTATTTTTTTTTTATTATTATTTATAGAAGCACTGGGAATGTATTTTTCGCAAATGTGTTGGGCTTTTGTTGATATATATATTTGATATAAAGCGTGAAAGGTGTGTTTGCAAATGCAAACAATGGATGCGGCTCAACAATATGCACACACTGTTTACATTAGAACTTCTGGCATTTTCCCAATAGTTCCATTTTTAAAATAATTCAAAAAAAAAAACATGTTCTTATTTCAAATTCAAATATAGAATGAAATTGCACCCGCGGCGATCAAACACGCGACACGCCGATAATGCATTACGTCATGCAGTCCATGCGGCGCGGTCCTTTGTCTGGGGAAAAAAAAAAAAAAAAACAAGCGAAAGGAGAAATGGAAAAAAACAAAAGATTCCGACAAGAAAAACAGCTGTGGACGGATATCGGTTTTGCGAATGCTTTATCAGTGTGCATTAGAAAATGCAATGCCACGTCGACCGCGTGCATCCACAGCGTGTCCTACAATGCCTTTTCTTTTTTGAATTCTACAGGCATCGCTGAATCATTTTAACAATAAAAAAATATGTATAAAGAGTTTTTCTTGCATGTTTTTAATGGAATCACAAAGAAAGCAGTCGCTTTCAATATTTCACGGAACATTGCGACTGCGTAAATCAAAACGTATTTAATTAGTGTTGATAATTGATTGCAAGCATGACGCGGTGTATATTATATATTTTTTTATTAATAATTTAATTTTTTTTTTTTGTGCAACGTGAAAACTCGATGATGCAACAATGAATTGCTATTGGGTGATGTATGAGCTATTGAAGTATAATATAATAAAAAAATATATATATACAGTGTGTCCAAACAGAGTATCGGGTATTTGTTAGTTCATTAAAATAAAAACTACTAGTAATTAAGTATTTTTTTTTATTGTTGATTATAAGAATACAAAATGGAGAATACAAAAAAAGATGATGTTATCCAAATGATGACTTTTACGCACTGCTGGGACTCTTCTAATCTGAAACGAAGATTGCTGATGACGAATATAATTACATGAATTTAAGAATAAAAAGGGTTTCATGTAGTTTTAATAATCAATTCGATATGTAAAGTATACTATATAAATAAAATACTAGTTTTGAATAATTCTATTTTAAACAGCGTGTCGTTAACCCGTGGTACTCGCTGGGCAGGTAGCGTGTTTGCGCCGGTTCCTAGCGCAAAAAGCGTCCAAAAAATACCCGGCATGCATTAAAAATAGGCAAAAAAAAAAAAATGGCATGCGATGCATAGCCGCGCCGAGGTCTACAGACCCGCAACCTTCCCGCGACCTGCGCCGGCCGCCGAGTGCCAACTACGAAAATAATACCCACCTGCAGAAAAAACACTCTGATCTCATGCACTCGATCGAGGAGGGCATGCAGTGCTGTTTTATAATATACTCTTCTTCCGTGCTTCTTCTTCATCGGGTGTGCCTCTCCTCCGGCGTTTAGATCTGATACTCCTTCTGCAGTAAACAATACTTTCCAAGTCCACTACTCTATTACCGATAATGTACAGTGACCATGGCGCCCGCTGACCGTTTTACGTGTGCCCGCCGCTGTGCGACCGTTATTTATTTTATTTTATATTTATAATTATATTCTTAGACTATACTATATATAACTATGTCCTACTATAAATAAACCTTGAAAAAATAAATGGTGCTCGCCGCCCGACCCGCATTCTAGAATGTGCTCTTGGGTGAAAAAAGGTTGGGGACTCCAGCCGTGTTAAAACTATGTAAATTTACAATATTTCTTATGGGTAAGGTTATAAAATAATGCATGGCTTGTAATGTATATATATATATATATATATATATATATATATATATATACATTATTGTGTAAGGCAGAGAAAATAAGTGAAAAAACTCTTTTTCTGCATGAGTTTTAGTATACATTAAATAAACAACTAAGAACTAGATAACATAGATATAAATTTATAACGCCTAATCACGCCTAGGTATGTTTATTTACTTAAAACTGTAGCATGCTATATTTATTGTTTCTAAAAGTGTTTTCATGTCCGAAATACCCAAAGACCTTAACGCTTTTTTTACCATTCCGGTTAATAAGAAATAAATAAAATGGCGGAGACAGAATCGATTCTAAAATAGACTTCGAAACTCATTTGACGACAACCTTGAAGAGTGCTTCCACAGAAGCCTCTTTACCAGTAATCGTATATATATATATATATATATATATATATATATATATATATATATATATATATATATATATATATATATATATATATATATATATATCCCCAGCAAAATGGAATCGATTGACTCGATCAAATACTCGAATCAATCGAAATTTCGCCGTCGTGTCCGCAGCCGACCTTGTCCAAACAGTCTCGCGTTTCCCGGACTGCGCCACCTGTGCATGTATTTACCTCCGGTGATTTATCCCGCCATGACAGCCCGCCATGACAGCCCGCCAGGTGCTCGCGACTCGGTAAACACTCCGCCGCGATGCACGAGGGCTCGAACCCCGCCCGTGCCCGATTCGCACGCGGCACTTCTTTCCGACCGCTCGGCTACCTGCTCGCTTCTCGTGGTTGTAGTCTGCTCGTTAATATTATCTGATCTCGCGTGTCTCCCGCTTGTGGAGTATATATTAAAAAAAAAAAAAAAAAAAAAACGAGTAGAAAGCGCTTCAGACTATTTTCGTAAAATTCTTAGTCATGTGTAAAAATGGAATATTACAAATTAATTTTTGTCACGTGTTTGCGCTGCGAACAAACAACAGCACACTCACCCATCAAACAAGTATATTATTACTATTAATTACCCAAAAAAAAATATTGTTGGGTCTCAAAGTGACAGGTTTAATTTTTAATACTCAATAGTTGAAGTAAAAATATGAAAAACCGAACGGATAAAAAACTAAGACATTTTTTTTATAGTGAGCCTTATTTTCTTTGGAGTCTGATGAAGCCCTTGAAAGGCGACAAAATCGTCGTAATCTCCTAGCACTTTGGTTATTATAATACATATATTGTTTACAGTTAAATTAGTTTTACCCATAAAATAATTTGAAGTGATTGTTTTACACTATGAATAAAATTAATACAGATCATTAAATTTCATACATTTTTTTTTTTATGTCGTTGCAATTTAATTCTCCGTCTA
The DNA here is from genome assembly GCA_022113835.1 of Atopsyche davidsoni. Lineage (NCBI taxonomy): Eukaryota > Metazoa > Arthropoda > Insecta > Trichoptera > Hydrobiosidae > Atopsyche > Atopsyche davidsoni. The sequence continues at coordinate 5,892,542 of JAILWY010000020.1, read as the reverse complement.
TTGTTTTATTTGCTAAATATTATTAAAATTCAATGCACATAAGAGTTGCCAACATTTTTGTTGAACAAGACATGTTATTCCAACTGCGAAAACAACACACACAGGATGTGTGCAAGTTATTTCGTCAACACATTAATGTAGAGTAGTTTTAAAATCAATTTTACTTTTCTTTTTTTTTTTTCATTAATTATAGAAGTTGACCGTTTTCCTTTCAGGGACATTTTCCACCCTTCCATTGGATTCAAGCAAATAAGTACAGAAATTTTATTTGCTTTAGCATAAGGATTAATAAAATTGGTCATTTGATAGGTTAAATAGTATATGGCACACAATTAAATATACTTAAATAAAATCAATGTAGTTTTTCAAAAGTATTTAGCTATTTACGTGTTCCTACAATCGTCTTAAAATTTGTCACATTACAAATAATTGCATAAATAAATATATTTTATATTAATATGATATCCAAATTATGAGCAAATATCTTTTTATGGTTTAAGTCAGCATTGTAATATATATGTTTATGTATATTAAAAAATCTTGATTTTCTGTATAATATATTTTATAAAAATTTAATTTATATGACACATAAGGATAAGCTTTACAAACTAAAATAAATAATATCAATTCCACTATCCGCAACTATTTATTTTAACTTATTTAGGTCTATCAATATTAAACAAATGGAAAACTAAATATAAATATTTTTAGCCTATCCAATACAAATTAATTTAAAATATATCTTGCAATCAATAATACATATTTAAATAGCACACTTTTTTTTATTATTCACAATTATTTTTCCCGTTTCCAATGCGCGAATGCCAATAGACAAATTACAAAAACCAGCTATTCAGATATTGTCTATGGTTAATTATATTAAAATACTTTTTTTTTTCTTACAAGTATAATAAATAAATAAATATATTATATTTTAATAGCAAAGTTTTAATTGCACAAAATTATTTTTCCCGTTTCCAATAATCCGTATTTTGACAGCTGCGCGAGTGCCGATAGACAAACTACAAAAAGCAGCTATTCGGATAATGTCTATGGTCAATTGTATTTTTTTTTAAATATATGTATTGTGTTATTGTAATCGTTTTAATTTAATGCTTTTAGAGTCCATTATATATTTATTATAAAATATATGTGTATTTAAATAGCGCAGTTTTTGATTATACGCAATTATTTTCCCGTTTCCAAATAAGGCGTCTCACTTTCGCTTGACAGCTGCGTCAATAGACAAACTGCAAAAGCAGCTATCCGGATAGTGTCTATGGTCTATTATATTTTTAAAAATATATATATATATATTGTCTTATTGCCCAAAAAAATTATATGCTTTTATTTTACCTTTTTAATATCACTATTGCTTGACAGTTGCGTGAGTCCAATATATATTCAAAATTTTTATTTTTTGTAATATATATGTATTTAAATAGCGCAGTGTTTGATTATACGTAATTATTTTCCCGTTTCCAATGAGGCATCTCACTTTCGCTTGACAGCTGCGTCAATAGACAAACTACAAAAGCCGCTATCCAGATAGTGTCTATGGTCAATTATATTAAAATATATATATATATATATATATATATATATATATATATATATATATATATATATATATATATATTGTCTTATTGCCAATATGTATATATATGCTTTTATTTTCCCTTTTTAATATCACTATTGCTTGACAGTTGCGTGAGTCCAATATATATTCAATTTTTTTATTTTTTGTAATATATATATATAAGTGTGTGTGTATTTAAGGCGTCTCACTTTCGTTTGACAGCTGCGTCAATAGACAAACTACAAAAGCCGCTATTCGTATAGTGTCTATGGTCAATTATATTAAAATATATTGTCTTATTGCAAAAAAGAATTATATGCTTTTATTATCCCTTTTTAATATCACTATTTCTTGACAGTTGCGCGAGTCCATTATATATTCAAAATTTATATTTATTACAATATATATATATATATATATATATATATATATATATATATATATATATATATATATATATATATATATATATATATATATATATATATATATATATATATTTATACGATTACTGTATTTAAGGCGTCTCACTTTCGCTTGACAGCTGCGTCAATAGACAAACTACAAAAGCCGCTATCCGGATAGTGTCTATGGTCTATTATATTAAAAAAAAAAACTCGCCGGGAGCGCGCGCCGCCCACGGGCGAAAAAACGACTCCGCTACGATCCCGACCTTCCGCAATGTCAAACGTCTTGCGGCGAAAATACACGCCGCTCATAGAGAAAAACTAACGAAGCGGCCGAGGCGCGGCGAGCGAACGAAGCCGGGAAGCGCGCCGTGACGTCACGCGGGCCGCAGCGCTCTAGCGACGGCCCTGCCCGGACCATCAATTCACTAGGAATTTTTTTTTTTTTAGGGGATGTTCACATATGCAATTCGGATTATATCAATGAATTTCAGGGCGTATAAAAAATATTTAAATTTTTTTTTTTTTTCCGATCAATCAATCGTGCGATATTATATATTTACTCTGAAACGTCGGGTGTACATCCAATAAGGACTTTTTAAAGAAAAGCACACAGCAGTCTCTTAACACGCTAAAGGCGGGGCGGGTACTAGTGCCCGTTTCGCGGACTGCTGTCTGAAGGCGGGGCGCGTATATATATATATATATGTTTAATTAATAGTGTGACTTATATATTTACTCCGTGAAAATGGTTCATCCAATACTAGTGTCAAGACAACACCTTTCACCTTTCTAGGACTTTTAATATACGCGACGTGTTATGTACGTTTGAAACAAAAACTGTGCGTAGCCACTTGGCGAGGAGATTACGAATAAGTTCGCTATCTCTTATTTATTATTTCAAAGTGTGTGTGTACAATCAACAGGCGCAGCAACAGGTGTGTGTGTGTGTGTGTATAGAATAAAAGGAGAATATTGTTGCGTGTTCGGCGCCACAACACCGCGATGTCTACTAAGCGACTGTCCGGGATAAAGCACCGGCCCGTATCGATTTGGCGGCGGCTCTCCGCTATTTCTGTAGCGCTTGTATTTTTCAAAACTTGGCTCCACTCGCATTGTCACTATTACATTATATTTTCTAAATATTTTTGGATAATACACACACTCAGCATTCCTCCGTTCGGACATGCGACCAGCAACGGCTGGACAGCGGGTTAGAATCACTTCTGACCAGTCCCTCGGCAGGTGCAGGTGACCTGTTAATTCCTGAAGCTCGCGCGGGTCTCACTGGGCTCTATTCGCCCAGCTCGATTTACGCTCACTCTGACCGTATCCTACCTGCAAAAAATTTTTGTGTTGGCATGTAGTCGAGTAAAATTTAATACACACATATTTGGTCTACGAAAAATGCTTGTATATATATAGTAAAATATATATTTTTATTTCCGTGTTTTAAAAATAGTCGCATCCGGTCGGATGTAATGCGACAAAATTCACAGTCCAGCGTGACCTCGCCCGTGCGTTTGCCCGGCCGGTGCAGAGGCGCGGAATGAGATTCGCGAGTCCAGATGCGCCGCCGCCAGCCGCCGCGATAAGCCGGCCCCGGCACTCGCGGCCCAAGCAAGGTTGCCACAAGCGGACGCGCAGCTCGTCCCCCCCCCTCCTCCCAACTCCACCTCTTAGCGAAAATCCCGTTAGATTAGAGATAGAATAACAGATTTCTGTATATATGCCGATTGCTGTCTTATCAACAGTTCGCGAAGCAGGTATCTGTACATTTTTTAATGTGTTTAGCCGATTGGCTAGGAGATCGCAGATATTTTATGATGCCGCTGGGTTTTGAGCTTTGGTTCACGGTTGTTGTGGGTCCAACGGCGGCTTCAGAAGCCCGGGCTTGCGGGCAGCCCTGCGCGGAATCAGGACGCGGCGCGCCTGTGTGCGCTGGCATGCACTGCACTCACACTGCAGCCGCGTGGCCTTGGGACGGTCCGTAAACCCTACCGGCCAGGGCTCGCCAACCAGCCCTGCAGACTTCCCACTCTAAGACCATTAACCGTTTGACGACGCTATCGCGCTCTCGTTTCAGTGCGAATCTGTATCTCTGCGCGTGAGCAAATTTTTTGCCGCTCTAGCGTTTCCGTAACGAAAGTGTGTCTTTTAATGCATAAATTGCGTTTTATTTTTTTACGTATTGAAAATACCTGATCATGTTGAGTGATGATAATATTTCGGACACTGAATAAAGGTCAAGTTTCACGTCAGAGGACGAAGATAAAAAATCAAAGCCGCATCCACTAATTCTAATTTCCTCCGATGCAAATTCTAATAGTGTAACAAAAAAAGGGCTCGTTCGAATATACATTACTCGATTCGTAGTACTCGATGTTCGTCAAGGTCAAACTCACCGGCACTCTCAACTACCTTTCTTTTCAACTACGATAAGCCAGTTTAATTAAAACTTGTAACACTCCATATTTACGTTCTGAACGTGAATAGGCTTTCGCCTTTCAGAGGACTCGAAGAGCCGAAAGGCTAGGCGATTGCGGATTCTCTGGAGGGGTTGGCGGCCCCTGGCGCGGGCTACTGGCCCATCCTCGGCGCCGGCGACTGCGTCCCGCCATCTTGCCACTCAATAATCGCATTCGAACGTAATAATATTGCACTATAAGCTTTCTGCAAAAACTGTTAATACACTATATACCATTTTAATAGACTTGGCCATTAAACGTGCATACCATCACACATTGTCAGCATTCAAGTGCTAACAAATCGATTATTTTCAAATTTTATTATTATATAATTTTGTAAGGAACATATTATATAATAATGCTATTGGGCAGCAGCAATATAAAACATATAAAACCATGAATACTGGCTCAGCGTGAGTACAGTGAAATGGTCGCCAGCCTCATCTGAGAGAAGGCACGCAATGAAGAAAAAAAAAATTGTTGTTTGTATTTAGTTGATACAAATATCTTCTTATATATTTAGTTTTCTATAAAGGTAGTTTTATGACACGCCAGTAAGATTATTCGTTCTTTCGGAGATGCTAGCACTGACCCCCTTACTGCTTGCGCAAGCACCCGGCTTGGCAAGAGTTGCCTCACTGCCATCGTGCCAACCACTACTCGATCGCAAACAAAAATGTCCGTAGTCTCCTAGTCGTTTGGCTATTCACGTTTGTCAAATAAGTATCAAATCGAATGTGATCAAAGCGAATACGGCAATCTTACAGTAAAAAAAAAAAAAAAACTTGCTGTGCCTTCAGACGTTTCGGTCCCGGTGCCGGCACCACCGTCACGAAACCGTCTTGTGGCCGGTCTCAATTACATCTTCGAACGCTTAAAAATGGCGGACGCGCCTCCGGCGAGTATTGTTGCAACGCGCCGCGGTAGCTGCCCCCAATAATGCAATCTTCAGTTGAAAACACATCGCGCGTGTTGAAACGTCCTGATTTCAGTTTTGAAACATCCTGACCTATGTTTTCCGCGACTCTCTGCTGTGCCAATCCGCCGCCATTACTCCGAGCACAACACCGCAAATTCTTCTTCTCCGGGTGCCTCTCCTCTCCTTGGACAGTTGGGACGATCTGATCTGAGTCCACTTCTCCATAACCAATAATCAAACTACAGTGCCATTGAGTATCTTAACTGAAAAAAATATGTAGATGCATATTATGAATACTGTTTTTTTTATTATTTTTTTAATATATAATTGCATTCGCAGGGCGTAGAACTTACATTATCGCAAAGCAAACCTTGCTTTTTACTTATTTTTAATATTTGTTTTATATTTTTATATTTATCATCGTTTATCTTTACATAACGAGTCACGCTTTTATTTCAGCCAACATTATCTAAAGACTGTTATTTTTTGCAACTTCACTGCCCAGAACGCATACCATAATAATTATTGTTTTAACAGCGTGTAGGTTTATGGCTCTCAGTAAGGATGTGCAACGTTCGTTTATCCGAACTCGCTGTCGGAGATGCGATTTCGTTACTATATTCAAACGTATGTGCAGGAGGCCGCGATGCATCGGCTTGGGTAGGAAGCCGCGTGTTTCCCGACCGGTTGTTGTGGCGCGTGTTGTGGGAACACGCGGCCTGTTTGCGAGGAAGTCCGTCGCCAAACAAGGAATGCTGCCCGCGCGACTCCCAGAATACCCCAGTGGCGTGCGGTGCAGACTCTTAACACACTAAAGGCGGGGCGGGTACTAGTACCCGTTTCGCAGACTGCTGTCTAAAAGCGGGGCGCGTATTAATACGTTTTTGAATGTGTTTACTCTAAAAGCGGCAGAAGGACATTTTATTCTTTAGGTTTACAGCTCGTAATGTTTGTTTGGGACTCGTCAACGTTGCTTCTACCAATACTGTCCAGTGATTCTGAACAAAGTGGAGTGGTCAGAGAATGATAATCCTCCAATGATTGAACAATTTTTAGGACAAAAAGGATGCCAAGTAATCCGCAAAGTGTGTATGAAGTGGTTCAACTTTTTTATAGGAAACGATTTATTTGACTACACGCACATCAAAGAGTGTATAGACTAGATATCACATCACATCTGTTTAGTCAATTTGGTTACGTGTAAAGTGTGTTAGCAAGTAATTTGAACGGTTTATAAGACCTGTTTTTAATCAGTCGGCAAAACTGCTCACTCCGATTGTGCACTCACCGCACGCCGCTGTGTGCATGTGTATGTTTAGTTTATATATATATGTAATATATTTTTGCTAGTATGTCGGCTGTGTACAGCACAAATTCATCAATATATCTGCGAGCGGCGGAGCTGCAGCCGGGAATGCGGCCAGAGCGAGACGGCGCGCGCGGCCATCTCGCTCGCACGTCATTTCCCTTTCGGCCAGACGGCGACTCGCGCTGGACCTGCCCCAAAGCCGCGGAGCGACTCCTCATCTCAGAGAGCACCCGATTATATTTATTAACTCCCCACGCGAGCATTATTCTTCTTCGTCGAGTGCCTCTCCTCAGAGGAGGTTGGCGATTATTCACATGCTGAGCCTGCGATCGCGGTTTTCTAAGGCGAAAATAGTGTAGTGTAATCATTACCTTGCAAAGCTTTGGCGTTTAGATCTGATACAGAAGCAATACCGCCTTGACAAGTAAGTCCAAAGTATGCAAGCATTATTCTTCTGTTGCATCTCAGTGACTTCCGATCTCCAGCCACTGGCGAAAAATGCGGCAAGACTGTTCGCACCGTGACGCGGTCAACCCATGGTGTTTCAAGGGCACTCCTATACTCCTCGCCATAAATGAGTTCAGCAGACTCCGAGCTCACTCTCCCTTTCGCCCGCCGGGACGCGCGCAGTTTTTTAGTTTGTTGTTTATTTCTGCTAGCAACACTGGGGCGGAGTGAGCGGCGCGCCCGATCCTCCCTCTCGCTCGCTCTCTCGCTCGCAGAGCAATTGCCGGCGCAACAGGAAATGCTACCCGTTCTCGGGAGTTTATCTGCATTTTTCCTGTTGCACTCCTCGGCCTTGGCGGCGCCGCGTCCCGGCAATCGCGTCGGGAAATATGCAAAAAATATTAAATAATAATATTATTTTTCGATTGATAATGATTAAGTACGTTGCTTCCAGCCTTTTAATTGCATTTGGTGTCCAATCGGACACCAGAGGCAATCCATTACCTGGCGAAATCGTGTCATTTAATTAATTTAATTGTCACTTTATTTTGTCTATGTAGAAAGTTGATTTTTTTTATAGAGTATTGAAAAACTTAAAATTATAATTATTTATATAACGTCCATTTTTAGGGTAAAATAAAATCTTGAAGATGTTGAAAAATTGGATAAAATGACGACTTTTCAAAAACAAAGTTTTGTTTAAGATTTTTTTTTTTTTTTAAATAATATATCGCACAGGGTTTATATTTAATCTTTTGATTCAAATTGAAAAAAAGACTTTTAAATGTTTGGGACTCTTGGAAAAGGGACATGACGAATCTCCAAATTCCTACACTTCAATCGGAAAAACACATTTGTATCATATTAATAGTAAATTTATAAGAAATAATATTTTTGCATTTAATTTTTTTTGATTGATGCAAAACGGACTAGAAAATGGCTGGTGCATTACCAATTATACAAACGAATCACTTGTACTAAGCAAGACTTTTTAACAATCATATCCTATAAGTGAAACAACGTACTTATTATGCTAATTAAATATTGTGTGACTTGCAATACTAGACTTTTAACTCAAAGTACTGAGTGAAGCATTTAAATCCGATCTGGATATTATAATTATATTGATATATTGAATAGGCAAAATCGTACTTCCTGTGAGACGGTCTTCACATAAATCAATAATATTTTTCATTATGTAAATTTACAGTAGTGCTTCTTATGGCTAATGTTATGTTATGGTGTATTTCTGATTCGGGTTCCTCGAGTGCATGGCTTACCTGGGAACTCTCCGGTGCCGAAAATTGCGAGAATTCTCCGATATAATACCGGTTTGAGAGAACGCCGTTACACAATTTTCGATTTAATCATTATCTTATAGACAATTACAAACACTAACGTTGTTTAAATGCGATTTCACACAAACATGATTTGGGAAATTACTGCATAGACCACAATGAAAACAAAGCATGTGTATATATATTTTTTCTTTGGGTGCTTCTCTTCAGAGGAAATTTGCGACCATTATGCTGAGGCAGTGGTTTTCTTATGGAAAATAGTGTAGTGCTTTGCTGCTGCTCAATAGTATAATTATATTTTATATAATCCTGTAGAAGGCCCCAAGGACCCACTACACTATTTTTCCCTTAGAAAACACTGGCTCAGCATGAGTATATGCTCAGTGAAATGTTCGTCAACCTCCTCTGAGGAGAGGCACTTGTCGAAGATGATATACTCCTTCTTTTAGAAAGCTCTGGTAGTTAGATCTGGCACTCCGTTTTATATATATATATATAATTTTATTTGTTTACTTTGAATTTATGACATTGACACGACAGAACATATAGCACGTGTTATACGAGCCAATGTCAATAACCTCAATAGTAAAATATTGTTTTTTTTTACATATTGATCACGATGTCGCAATAAATACAAGAATTAAAAGGTCCGCCACAGATTTGCGTATGTATTGGAGTCGAAACGAATGCAGAAATTACGCAATTAAAAAGTCTAGGAGAAAAATTATAAATACAATTATGCAAATATCGAAATAGCCTGCCTCTCTTTCTAACAACCGGTTTCTGAAATACTGATAAACGAATAAAAAAAATTAACATCTTGTAAAAATGCACCGCGCGGGTGTATATTGCTAAATGTTACTATATTTTTGAATAAAATACTTGAGTGATTTTCCACATTTTTATTTTTATTAGTGACCAGTAAATCTAATACTAATAAAAATAAAAATGTGGAAAATCACTCAAGTATTTTATTCAAAAATATTAAAATGGAATTCCACCAAGTACTCTCTGTCAAAAATATTGAATTTCTTAAATGTTACTATGTTTAAAAAAAAAAATTTAAATCGTAAATCACATTTGCCTTGACACGCGCCCGCGCCGGTTTCCAAGAGACCGATCATCGTAAATGCAAACATTAACGGCGCACTTGTTGAGCAAACGAATCCAAGTGAGGCCCGAGTGACCCTCCCGCGATTGCATTTGTTTTCGTCAGCTTGCATTTGTTATTTCTGATAACACTGCCGCCGTCTCCCTCCCTCGCCCCCCGCCCCTCGCGCCGAGATTATTTGCCCCTGAATTGTACAGAGAGATAACGCGTCCGCCGCCATTAGCCGACCAAACGCCATATTTATATACGAGTATATACTTTTGACTTTCACACACTCGAGTGTCGCTTGGAATTCTTCTTTTTAGCGTGCCTCTCCGCTAGGTTGGCGTGCATTTCACTGAGCCAGTGTTCCCCAGCCCTATGCCCGCGGGCACCATGGCGCCCGCTGACCGTTTTGCGTGTGCCCGCCGCTGTGCGACCGCGATAAAAAATATATTTAAGTTATAGAAAACCTGTTGAGATAAATAGCACGGGGGCTTCTCACTTTGATAGGACCATTTCTGAGTTTTTTTAAAAAATATTTTGCGCAAAATCTATTGCATCAATAGAAAAAATAACATTACTGTATATAAGTGTCTTAAAGAAGCTCTAGCGTTTAGATACTACTACACAATCATTCGATTACCGATCCTTTACGCAAGCAACAGAATGGAGAGCAGCGATATGAGATGTCTTCCGATGCGGCTGCGGCTCGGCTCGGTATCTGATTACCCGATTTCGGGTGTCTGCCGGCCGCGGAGTTCGCTAGACGAGCCGCCGTCACCGCGGGCGGGGTCGGGCCGGTGACGTAGCCGCGTGCAGTTTTCGGAAGTGGCCCCCCTGCCCCTTCCTGCCCCCTGCCCCCCTGCCCCCCTGGCCACTGCCCCCCTGCCCCCCCTGCCCCGCGGTCAATGACTCCGCCGACATTGCAGCGAGACGAAGGTCACCCGCGCCGCCTGCGCCCCCGCCGCGCCGGAGTTTCCGCCTTTGGGCGCCGCCCGCTCGCGCCGCCCCCCGTGCCCCCCGCACCTCAACCAGTGCCAACAACCATTCATGCAATGACGTGCATAGAGACTTTTTTTTTTTTTTTTTTTAATATTTGTTCAACGTTTTCATTTTTCTATTTCGCGACATTCGCAAACGCAAACGGCGAAAAAGAAACCTGCGTGAATCTTTTGTCATGCTAGAATAATACGAGCGGTATCGCTGTCAGTTGTTAAAAATATTAAATAGAATATCGTGTTTATACAAATAAACAAAAACACGTCTGCTATCTAACGCGCGTGTTATTTTTAAATCGGCCGAATTTATAAAGACCGAAATACACAAGGCGGTAAATAACGCACGGGAAGTTCCATCTGATGCGTCAATATGTGCGAGAATAAAAACAACGTGTTATTTATTATCTGTTGCTCGAAAAAATTTGTTCATAGCACGTAAGATCGCTTGCAACAAAATGGCAGATCCACCGCTTGCGACTATTTCGGACGTGGTCTATAAATATTTTGCACGGTGATACGAATGCGAACACGGAGTAAAACGATACGCCGCGGTCTCTGCTTCTTCTCCTTCGGGTGGCTCTTCTCAGAGGAGGTCGGTGACTATCCGATTTAACGCATTTATCCTAAGTGATTCGGTTGCCCTATCGACTCCAATTCCGCATCCATGTTAGCCTCCTTTTTCTTGGATTTTTCGCTGGACCTCTGTGCAAGACTTTCTCGTCTGTGACGGACAACCCGTGGTATTTTATGGATTCTCATGTAAAGCCACACTTCAAACGCCTCGAATTTGTAAATATTTAACAGTGCATATAATATATTAATATAAAGTAAATATATACAAAATTTTATGTATAATAGAAGTACAGACATATTTTTTTTAAATCTCAATTGTGTGCAACTTCTCTCTCCAAAGCCGGCTACACGCGCTGCGACACAACTGACAACCGAACGGTAACTAGCAAGTAGCATGCAGTTGTTAGACTACTAAATCATAAAAACCCAAATAAAGGGACGCTATGGATTAGTTGCAGATCGGTTGGCTGCACACTTCCCGCGCCTCTCACATATACCGTGATGTTATTTTATTGCTATTTTCATGCTATCTCGGTGCCTAATGCATTGCATGTCAATATCTGTCCCCAACTGGCACCGGATAACCTCTCGGAGTACCAGTAGCGAACCAGATAGTTTCTCGGTGTGTGTGTGTTTTTTTTTTATCTCTCGGCCCAGCCGCCAATGTCACTTTCACTGGACGTATTAAAACTGCAATCTCTTCTCTATCGACATCATCGGCATGACCTCCGATAAGCGCCACTTCCAGATTGAACACATCCAAACCGCATCAAGGCCACGCCTGCAGAAGACCAGCGTGCTCCAAAACACAAATCAAATCAAAATTTAATCAGTCGCTTAGAGCTCGGGCGTTACACCTCTTCGTGGAGTAGATCAGTATTTCAGAACTCTGCGGAGCGTGCGCCAATACTTTATACTTAAAACCGAGGTTTAGCGTCGCTCGGCGCTAGGTGAGGTTAGGTTAGGTTAGGCTGCAGAGACGCGCGCTATCTCCGACCGATTTATCGCCGAGAAAAATACGAAAAAAAGCGGCGAAAAATACCGCCGCGATAGCAATGTCACTGCCAAGGACGCGCGTGTGCCGCACACCGCGCTGCGCACACTGTGGCGAACGTTCGCCGCACGGCTCGCGCTTCCTTGTCGCCGACTCGGGCTGTTGTCAGTTGCGTCGCAGCGCGTGTAGGCATCTCAACCTACCGGCAGACACCGACAGCCGGACAATAAACAAGCCGTTGTATTGTAACAATAAATAAACATTGTATTTTGGCTATTGAGACTGGCCCAGGATAGATGTGTATTCGGTGAAATGGTCACCGATCTCCTACGAGGAAGGACAGGAACACGAAGATGATTTTCCGGGTCGATTATTGCAAGTTTCAGAAGATTTTGACCTAAGAACCTAAAATAACTTTAAAATATTATTGTACCGACTCCTACATAATTTTCTAGTATAAAATCGATTCGGTGTGTTGATTGCGAATCTCGCCTGCTTGTGTTGCTAAGTAATCGATTTCGACCGTTGCTAAGGAATCGAGGCAGTGGGTTGACTTGACTCGTCTCGACTCGTCTCGACTGCACTCCGGCAGTGCATGCCGGCCTGGCGTGTGAGGCACGAGCCGGCACTGCCTGCAGTCCAAATCGGCTGACTAGGATCGACTGTGCACTTCCAGCTATCTGTTATGCCAGATGAGAAAATCTCGCTTAGAAAACTTGATGAATCGACTGAAACTCAGATATAATTCATAATATTATCGAGACGCTGTGACCGCCTCGTGGTCCAGTGGGTAGCACGCTCGCTTGCCGCCTTAAACCCTTAAAATAATAAAAATTCTGTGGTGAAAGTTTACGGCGTAATCAAATCACCATAAATGCTTATCGATTCTAACACAACAGCAACCGCTTGCCCTTTTGCTCATTGTTGTGGTTTTATGCCTTTTCATTCAGCTTATCTGGCTCTGTAAATTGTAAAACCACTGAAAACTCCCTGTAACCAATTAAGCCACGCGGGGCTCCCTGTTACACATTTCTTATGCAAAAGCACGTGATTTTCAAGGTCATCAAACCCTTATATTTGTTTAGGTCTCAAAATGTAAACATTGCGCGGTGCAAATATATACCCGTAGATTAATTATTATTTATCTCGTGTAAATAAAAAACTAGGCGTGCGTGTAGGGTGACCACAAATTTGAAAAGCTACGAAGACTTGTATTGTGTGCATAATACTACACACTCGTGACTACTTGTATGCTTCCAGTGGTCCCCAACTGTATGCCCGCGGGCACCATGACCGTTTTACGTGTACCCGCCGCTGTTCGACCGCGATAAAAGCGAATAGAATTTTATCGTTATTATTTTCAAAATAATAATCCTTCCCAGAAATTGATATTTATTCAACACAATATTTTCAAAATGGTGCCCGCCGCCCGACCGGCATTCTAGAAAGTGCTCTTGGGTGCAAAAAGGTGCGAGAGGCTTATACTATAGTTGAAAATTGTATCTAAAACATTTGTTGGTTTCTGAGGATGGCACGAGGGTGCACAATCGCTGCATTAATGCCGTGTGATAAGTGTTGCCAAACGAAGCGGCCGCTTATTCTAGGGGGTCACAATTTAGCGGAATTGACTCGCTTTGTGATTTAATGCATTTTTTATGCCCCCCCTGTGTTGCCAACTTCTTGCCCGCCGCTGCAAATAGAGAAGCATCATCAGGGGCCGCAGTCCTCGGATTCCAATTCCTCACGACCAGACAGTCCACCGAACGGCCTCAATGGCGGCAAATTCTTCCCGCAATATCCATATTACTAAAACTGCAGTTTTGTGATGGATCTTTAGCGCTTCAAGTAAAATCCCGCCGGCTTGGGCGCACATTGTTGTCTATGGCGTGCCCTATTCCGAATATCGGAAGCCGGCCCGAGGCGCACAATCACCGGAAGTGCAGACGTGATGCATTTTTTTAAATTGACGCTCAGCCGTCTGCGGTCTGTGGGTCGCTATATATAAACCCGCGCAGGGGGAGTCCGAGCAAAGTCAAGTTTTCGACGCCATTTTGCAGCAGCAGCATCGCGGCACGCTCGGGGAAGCGCCCGCACCGTCTCGAGAAATGCAATGCATTAAAAAGCACGCCGTGTCCTTAAAAAAAATTAAGGTTCGCATGAATTGTAAATAAAAACGATAGTACGAATAAATATAATTTAATGTGCAGTGCAAGTTATATAGACAATTATTTACAACGCTATTGCGCGTTCATCAGATCACAGCGGTATATATATACATTTGCATCTTAGCACACTAAAGGCGGGGCGGGTACTAGTGCCCGTTTCGCGGACTGCTGTCTGAAGGCGGGGCGCATATTAATACGTTTTTAAATGTGGGTTTATTCTAAAAGCGGCAGAAAGTCATTTTATTCTTTAGGTTTACAGCTCGTAATGTTTATTATGAACTCGTCAACGTTACTTCTACCAATACTGTCCAGTGATTCTGAACAAAGTGGAGTGGTCAATTGGAACAATTTTTAGGACAAATTGGTGTTGTTGTGATGCCAAGTAATCCGCAAAGTGTGTATGAAGTGGTTCAACTTTTTATAGGAAACGATTTATTTGACTACACGCAAATCAAAGAGTGTATAGACTAGATTTCGCACGTGCAATTTTACGCGAATTTCGTGCTTCGAACATCAGTTTAGTCAATTTGGTACCAGCTTAAAGTGTGTTTATATCAAAAGTGTCGCGTCTCGTATCCCACCCGCTGGAATTGTCTATGAAAAAAAAAAAAAAAAAAGCGCTGCAAGAGGTTGAACAGCCATAAAGAAGTTGCTGCATTAATTAATTTAAATCTGGAATGACAGGAGCCCCGCATCCAGCCAGAGCGAGAGGGCGCGACGCCGGCGGCGTCTGCGAGAGCGGGACGAGGCGCAGACGCCGCGAGAGGGACGCGAATAGCGGCGGGCGCGAGTGCGAGGGAGACGGCCGGGAATGGCGGCTATAGGAAATGCAACGAGCATTGACCAGGAAATGACAATGTACCTCTTGACCTTCAAACCGAGTGAGCGCACGCACACACACGCGCGCACACCGACGCGCGCGTCCCGCCGGACGGGTCCTCCGCCCGAATGGCGTCCTTCTGCGCTGTTACTTGCACTAAACCACAAAACGTACTAAACAACACAACTTGCAATCAGTCAATAGCGTCCCCTTATTTTTGCAGGACTCGACCATTCGCGTCGACCTGTCAAATTTAAAACGTAACCGACGTAAATAAAAATCGCACATATTTGCTACACACTAATTGATATAGTTTATAAATATTTTAGAAGTATAGAAATGTTTTAAAATTATCATACGAATGATTCTGTTTTAAACCGCAAAACGTACTAACACAACTTGCAGTCAGTCAATACCGTCCCGTTATTTTGGGAGGACTTTCCATTCGCGTCGACCTGTCAGATTAAAGTCTAACCGACGTAAATAAAAATCGCCTATATTTTCTACACACTACTTGATATAGTTTATAAATATTTTAGAAGTATAGGAATGTTTTAAAATTAACGTACGAGTGATTCGGTTAGTGTGATTTTTGTTTTGGCGTCGCGGCAAAGCGCATTTCCTCCCCCCGCGGCGGCCATTTTAAACGGATGCGTTTGAAATTGGAAGGCTCCTGGAATGCCGCGCGCGGATTTAAACTCGCCCAGGATGGACCGAAGGCAGCTTAGCTTAGCGAGGATTCAAGTACATACTACACGCGTTTTATTTTTTACTTATTTTCATCTATACATAGCGCTAAAATGCTGCTGGCCTGATTGAAAATGCCACATGGGAAATTGTAACGTATTTTTAACAGATTAAACATGTCGATAATTATGAATAATAATTTTGAAACCGTTTCAAGCAAACCGGCCCCTCTATCGTGACATTCATATTATTTGCCGGAAAATTAAATATATTTATTTATAAACATACCTAATAATACAACCTGACTTATTTCATAATGGGATGAATCAATCTTGCATATGTTGAAAACAGCCCTAGGGTTTTTGAAGATACTTTCTATGGCTGCATTTGCTTTCCCTCGAGCTCCCGATTCTGAGAAAAGTGAACGCGGAATGAAATATTGTATAAGAAATATGCTATTCCTAATTTAACCATTAACGGAGACAAATGTTATTCTACGTTGACCCAATTGATAAAAGATAAACATATTTATTATCTTCAAGTTACGCAAAAGATTACGGCAGCGCTTACCAAATGGAACTTACTTTGAAATAAACTATGTATAACTGTTTGCGTAGAATTCTTTATCTTCTTATAGCAACTTCATAGTTTAAACATGGTTTTTGTATTAAAATATTGTTGATGTTATTATTTGTTGAATGTCCCCATAAAATTCGCCGCAGTTCTGTAGCGGCTCGGTGAAGGGCTCTCCAGGTCCCTGCACAACCGTCCAGACTTTCGGATTATGCAAACGTTATGTTAGATTAGTCGGTGTGTTGGGTTTTACCGATATGATGGATAGTCGTCATGGTGGGTTATGTGGCTGTGTCGGGTTGCAGAGCGCCCCTGCCCCGGAATGGTGTCAGCCGCCGCGCGCACCAGCGTCTGAGAATGCACTCGCGGCCTTGAGACCGTCCTCTTATAGCCGCCTGCACCCGCCGCTGACCATAGACAGCGAGCGCAGTGTCTGTGGCAGCCCTGCTGCTTTTTATTTATGGTACAAATCTATAAAAAAAATCTAAGTTTTATAGCAATTTACTTGATTATTACGATTGCTCAAATATACCTATTTTTTTTACTTTACCAGAGTAGCGCAAGGCATTTAGAAGCGATTGCAGCTGTGTTGTGATTTTTACTCCTTGGGGGGTAAATCGCGAAAAGCTGCATCGAGACTTTTCTCTGTTCTTTGTCCCGATCACGGGACCGGTTGTGGTGTCTGCTGTTCGGCATTTCTCAGTGTTTATTCGCGGGGAAGCGGCCGGTGGCGTCCATTCTGCACTTATCACAATTACGAGGAATCGGCTTGACATTTGCACCGAGTGCTGAACACTCGCCTGCGCCTCCCTCCGCTTGATACATTTTTCTAAAAATAAATAATAATTGCGCTAACGTCACTTGAAAGACAACAACCGAGCAGTCGGGTGTTGAGTAGAGAGTGTCGGTATATGCGTCCCTTTGGAAAAAAGATAATTATATATTGCACACTGGCAGCACTCGGGTTGCACATTGAAGATCTAAATGGCGCTCTCGCCGTGCCGGCCACATCTCCCCGCAACTAATTAATAATCAAAAATATCTTTCAAAAATCTTGTAAATATAACTAACTTCAGTAGATTGTATCCTAATTCATAGATAAAATATTCGCGTGCTAATAATTGCAACCAATAGTTTGTCAGTTATTTGCGCGCGCAAATTGCTGACTCGTACATTTTTAATAATTACTTCCAAATAACATCGAAATAAGTTTTTTTTTTCTACTTACTCAAATAATATTGAATTAAAAATTTATCTGTTAATTTTAATTTTATATGGAAATTTTAAATCAGTTGTATAAACTACAAGTTACAGAGCGATATTATTATAATATATTAAATGACAGTATTATTTTATAATATTGTATTGAATTGAATTATATTATTGAAATACATATATATTGTCACCCGGTGACCAAAGTCAGTTTAAAATTGTTACTAGTATAATTACATTTTTCAATACTATCGAAGGGCAAAGTAAAAGTTTTAAAATGTTAACTTTAGTTAAAGCAAGTTTAATGAGTCTGTTCTTTGTCGACATCGTGGGTTGCTTACTATTCTATGGTTTTACACCATTCAGGCTAAGACAACCGCAAACGATAAAAGCAAAAGAGTCTTTGACGTCGATAAACCAATCTGCATATAATTGTTTTTCAAGGGATTTAAAATGTTATTATTTGTAATATATAATTATTCTGATATTGTCTGTGGCTCTTGTAAATAAATTAAATATTCCAGAAGCGTCTCTTTAGACAGTTGTTGCAGGAAAGGTGGAGATGTATATCTTCTTTATTTCTATTAAAACATACATCCGTTTGAAAAATAGCCTTTCACGTCCGACAATGCAAGCAATATGCGAGGCTCTCGGCCGGTGATGGCCATAATCGAATATTCCAATTTCTGAATTAATCAATATAATCGAAAAGCAGGATATTTGATAATATACTTTATTCGCAATTATAATTTTTTTGAAAATCCGCCTTATACATAGATTTTTGCAATTAACATAACATGTCTTTTGAGGCTTGTCTTAAACCATAAACTAGTCGCTTATTCAATCGAATGATTCAGATCCAGTCGGTTGACCGAATAATTCGCTCGGGCCATCTCTAGTTTCAGTTTCACGTCACGCTTCTCGGACTGTCTGAGGTGATTAATTATGCGATCGAGCGATTCGAGCAAGTCGGCTGACCCGAAGCGCCGCGCATTCCCAGAAAAGCCTTCGCGCTGGCTTCCTCCGGGCCTTCCCGGAAGGGGCTGGCGGCGTCCCCTTCCCCTTCCCCTTCCGCTTCCGCTTCCGCCGCGCTCCCGGAAGTCCCCCGGGAGAGGCGCGAGGCGGGAGGGCTGCGTAATCTAAAATCAACGGCCGTAATTGTTTCTAAGAAAGAATTGATATCCGTTTTGAGAATTGGCAACAATAAGCATTCGAGCCGGCCCTGAGAACTGTTTACGCAAAATGGCCGTCTCGGTCCTAGAGCCTTAAATGGGAATTTTAAATTTAAGGAATTTTTTTCAAACAAAACAAAATCGATATACAACCCTTTCGTTTGTCGACTTCTCCGAGTGATTTGTGTAATTATTTTTCTTTTAAAATTTCACATACTGCACTGACATCTGTCGATGGCTTGTGAAATTAAATCAACAAATATAAAGAGACATCTACTCGTATCTTTTATCATTAAATTTATTATTGTCACATGAGCAGAATGACAATGAACTGGAACAATTTTGTTTGTTTTTTTAGTCTCACTCTCCCACCGGCCGCAGTCGCTCCACATTAGTAACCGGTGAAGGCGAAAAGAGCCCCCGAGACCTACCATACTTATCGGTGTCCTCGATGGATCATTTAGAATAGATGGAAGACGCAATGAAACATAATTATTGCAGAGCTGGTGTGACTCGTATTATAAGATCAGAGGCAAACGGAATGTATATTTTCGAGATTGTTTTGTAGATTCTGTTTGTTGTAGATATTTAGTAATGGAGTGTTGTTTGTTTGTTTCAGTGGGCAGTGATGCGTACGGGGGTTACCTGAATTACAACGCCCCGGGAGGGTACGGGGCGCACCACTTCACGGCGCCCCCCGCCCCCGCGCCGCCTCCGCAGGCGCAGCCGCTGCAGGACGAGCTGTCCTACATGCTGGACCTCAACTACCACAACCGGCAGCAGGCCCACAAGCTCAAGAAGCCCAAGAAGCTGAAGAACCCCGACGCGCCCGCGGGCGTGAAGCGAAAGTCCCGCGAGGGCTCCACCACCTACCTCTGGGAGTTCCTCCTGAAGCTGCTGCAGGACCGCGAGTACTGCCCGCGCTACATCAAGTGGACCAACAGGGAGAAGGGGGTGTTCAAGCTCGTGGACTCCAAGGCCGTCTCCAGGCTGTGGGGCCTGCACAAGAACAAGCCCGACATGAACTACGAGACGATGGGGCGGGCCCTGCGCTACTACTACCAGCGAGGCATCCTCGCCAAGGTCGACGGCCAGCGACTCGTCTACCAGTTTGTGGATGTACCGAAAGACATCGTCGAGATCGATTGCTCTTTGGCGTGATTTCGTTTCGCAGGCGTTTTTGGAAATTTTTGGATCTCTGTTAGTCTAAGCGTGTATTTAATGACGTTTGAATGTTGAAATATATACTATATATATAGAATTTATGTGTCCAGATTTACACTTAACAGTCAATATTGAAGTTGTCCTCACAGCGGTGACGTTTGGGGTCTCGATGTCTGTATTCTAAGAATTAGCGGAAGAGCATCTTTCGCAGTTTGTGTTTTTAGATTTTAATAGTATATTGTAAATTTAAAAAAAAATCAAATCAGCAAGTGTACGAGGAGAAACTGACAAAACTATTGCTCAAAAACTTTTTTTAAACATGCAATCTATCTCCGAATATAAAGAAGTAATACGTGTTGTAATGTTGTTGTAACTGTCGACCGTTGAAGGCAACGCCTATGAAAGTAGCATTTAATTATAAAATATGTCAAACAGACAAGTCCCGCTGAACCATCGCAGAGCGGCTTTTTTCATATACACACAATATTTGTTCTACAACAGATTTTTATACATGTAGTTATTATTACCAGAGTTTTTGGATATTTTTTCCTAGGGTTGTTACAATGCACATTATCTTGCCTTAAATTTTTATATTGATAAACAGATCTTTGTTAAAATGTTCACGTGCAGCCTGGCAGTGAGTTACGTGCGATTTATCTCAGTAGGTAATTCTACTGGTAATCTATCATAAGACAAATTATCGTAAACAAATGGAGAAAGTAGATTATAATATTAAATGTATTTGAAAGTTTTTACCGTATGTTAGAGCTATGATAAAAATTCATCGTACAATTGAACAGGCTGTTTTTATATCGACCCTTTCTTAATAGTAGTTCACGTGTAGGATCAAATACGACATTTGTAAAATGAGATAAACTTTTTGTACGGTGAAAGTAAGAATGAAATATTATAAGTAGTGTGGCTGTAGTGTAGAGCAGAGTATACTTTTAGTAATATGTGTGTAAGCTGTGACGCGTGGTGTGTGGCCTGGCCACGCGACAACTTCATGCCGCCCGATCTGCCCCTGCCTCTAACCGCAATATCTGCTTGTATATAAATTCTATCACATTGTTTCTGATATACCTTTCAACTGATCGCATAACTATCAGATAGCTATATATTGTTATTATAGATATTATAATGACAAAGTTTATAATAGTTACAGCACATTTACGTTATACCTTACAATTGATCGTGTGATTGTTTTGGTAATATGTTATTGAGAATTTATAAAAATAAATTTCAGTTGATTAAAAGTATACTTAAATGATGAAAATATAAAATATAATAAATATAAAAACAGCAATATAATATAGTGCATTTGTATTAAATCTTTTAATTGATCATACAACTGCTCATAAATAAATATCATAGATTATTAATGAAAAAACAAGATATCAGTATTGATTTATTGAAGTTACTAGTAAAAATTTAGAGGTATGACTGCCAGTGTAAAATTTTATATGAAACCATCTTTTACTACGACATTAACAATGATTTTTATTGCATTTATATACCTATATATCTTTCAGATGATCATGGCCTAAAAATGGTCATAAAATATATCTGTTATTGATTAAAAACATGCGTTAACCTGTTGAACATACAATTGATTATTGATACTGTAGAAATATAATATAAATGCCGTTTTAACAGCTTAGTCGTGAGAGGAGGCGGCAGGTAGAAGGGGTGGCGATGTATTCTGCAGCACAAACGTAGTCTAAATGTTAACTGTGAATTTGATCATCAATGTGAAATAACACGGTAGCTGTTAAAGTATTTTATACATTGAATAACTCGTCGCGTTGTGTTTTATGTACATATACTTTAAAATTATATTAAAAATGAACTCAGAGGTGTGAGGCGACGGCGCGACAAGCTCTCTCCGAGGGAAACGCTCGTAGTGACATTACAATATGAAAACGATTGGTGCTCTGGTATCTTGGTATAAAGAGTAGAGAATGAAATATTTGCAGATAAATATTAATCCCTTGTTTCACTGTTAATGTAATATTATAAATATATAATAATGTTAGAGGTAAATACATTTATACATTACAGAATTTCATTTAAGAGTTTCACAAAGGTAGGTACGTCATGCGCGTGCGTGTACATTTTATCACGTCACTTTTTGTTAAATTAACCGATTGGCGAAGAACCTTTATCAAAATTCTTTCCTTTTCATTTTATGCGCGATTTCAGTAATGTGAAATTGACGAATTGCGAACGGAAGAAGAAAGAGGAAGGTGCGACGTGCAAACTTTGTGAACAACCCCTGAAGCGTTACCTGATTCATATTACTCGAGGTCCAATCTTTAGTGTTAATATACCTTTATTGTAAGAATACAGAGAAAAGTTTTATGTAAACGGTTTTATTGGAAAAATGTCGGCGGAAAAATGGCTACTTCGACAACTGCGCAGTGCGCCTCCCGGCAGCTCAAGCACCGACACTGCTGAATACCCAACCTACCTACGACAAGAGACAACATTCGACAGTATGACCAAACTTTTGGCAGCTCGTCTCTGGCGTCATGAACCACGACGGCATTGCCGTTCAGGACTGTCAATTTTCCGCTAGCAAAAAATACATCTATGTGCAAAATAAAATAGATAATAAATAAAGAAAATATTTGATATTTTGAGATGTCTTAAATATATAATTATAATATATAATTTACCGAGAAGCGGCTACTCGGCCAGAAGTTCGCTGGCAGCACTTGTAGGCAGTCTTCCTTATTTATTTTTCTTTGATGTTGCTTTTGAGGCACGGTGGTAGTTTCCCGCTCAAAGTTCGCCTGGAGCTCAGCCCGCCAGGGTTTGTATTCCTTTAATGTAATATATCAAATCATTAAAAAATTTAAAGTATTTCAAATGTTAAGATCAAGCTCTGGAGTGGGTCACGATTTTTTCTGAAAATAAGGTACAAAGACTAGGATATTTTACAAAAATGAATGTAACGTTTCTGTGATGATTTTTTCCTTTTGTTTTAAATGATTGATTTGGGTCGAGTCTTGATGAGAGGAGAACACAATAAGGCTGATCGTATTGTTGGTGCCTGGGCTTGTTTTTCCATTTGCTTAGTTTTTATATTCTAGGAAATTTGTAAATAATTACGGCGCCACCAAGCACGCAGCAGCATTTCCAGCGCTCAACTTTTGGGGACGATGTTTGAAATTGTGTTTCTTTAAAGTGTTATCATATATATTTGTTATTTTGTGGAAGGTCAGGTGAAATTACCATTATTTGTAGGTTATATATCGTATTGAATATCAAACGTTATAAGAAAGTGCGTCCATTGATTGTGATAAGTCGTAGGCATTCGAATTCCTATAAACAAAAATAATACAATTCATATAGTTTTTCCTACTGACAAAATATTGAATAGATTAATTAAAATATTTTTACATACCTTGTTTATATGGAGGGGTAGGGAGGGACAACTCTATTGTTATGTTCCTCATCAGTTACTTACAAAAATATAACTTTGTTATACACAAGTGTCTCATTCCTTCAGATCAGGCTTGCGCGGCGATGGCTTCTCGTCAGAGCACAAATTGAACAGTCGCGGGGCTGAAGCGGCTCTCGGTGTGTCTCGGGCTTAGCCCGTCGAGCAATCCCTGGCTGGGAGTTAATATTTATTTCTAAATAGCGAAAATTTAAAACACTACAATCATGAGTAATTAATTTATCTGTTTTCACACTTTTCCATAATATTTAAGGATTGTATTTTGACGAGAAGCAGTCGCAAGCGAGCAAGGGATGAATTATTTTGTATAAAGCAGAAGACGCAAGATCTTCAGTGTAAATATGTATAAGCTAATTAATTTTACAGAAGAGATTAAGTTTTATATTAATTTAATGGTATATGTAGTTAACAGTTAAGCATCTATGTTAATCTGTACTATTTTTTTAAATTTAAGTTTACTTTGATTTTATTGTCGAACGGTAGTGAAATAGACTTAGTTCTGTGTAAAGATAGTTGTAACTGTATAAATGAAAAATGTACCGTAAAATGACGTATATAATGTAACATGTTATTAAAAATGTCTATTCTACAAATATTATCGTCTACTTCATTTTACCCATTCCTTCCATTATTTTCCCGACAACCTTACCTTAGAAGAAAAAATAACGAACACAATCAAACTGATAATTAACACAAACTATTTCTACAATAAGATGTTAAGAAAATAATAAAAAATGCGAACTAACAAAGCTGCATAGATTATAAATGCGAATCAATCAAATATTTGGTAATTTTAATATTTGACATAAAATACTTTTGTGATTTTTCCACATCTTTAATTTTATCGGTGACCTATTTCGTCAACCTTTCACGTTGGGATTATCAAACGAAAAATCACAAAAGTATTTTATTTAAAATATTAAAATGGAATTCCACCGAGTACTTTATACAAACGCATTTATCATTAGATTATTAAAATAATGGGTAAAGTCACCTTGAGCCTAATGAACTATCTTCACTTCCTCACACTGGCGTTGAGTGTTTCAGATGTAATCCATGGCATAATAAAAATAATTTAAAATAACAAACTCAACGATGTCGACGGCGACCGCGATATAATATATTTTGTAAAATTTTCATCGCGTTATTGGGATTATAATATAGAATTCATTATGTCGAGTGGCAATTATTTAAAGCGCCGTGGCAGCAGCCGCCGTGAGCTCAGTCGCTCGTAGCGGCAGTCTACAGCCACGCCGCGACTGCATGGCCCGCGTGCTCGAGGACGGAAGCAAATATAATACACATCTGTCAAATCACTAAAGAAGCGTCTGCCGAGAATGGACGTTCAGGTGAAGCAGGAAGTCCCCGACCCTGATGACGGGGACGCTCTCCACGAGGCGCTCTCCGTGAAGCGCGAGGCGTCCTTCCCCGGCCCGCAGCACGGCGAGGTCCACGTAGAAGAGCTCGACGTCAGGAGGTCTCTACCGGAACACGAGAGAGCTGCCTCTTTACCCAAAAGAATGTCGTTTGAGCAGTGCTACGTACCACTGAATGATATCCCTGAGAGTTGCCTTAAACTGAACGCTCATGTCAAGCAGGAAGTCTCTGACCTTGAAGACGGCGGCGAGTCAGCCATTGGCGAGATATTCTCCGTGAAGCGAGAGGACGCGCTAGCCGAGGCGTCCTTCTCCAACGCCCCGCCGTATATCGAGGTCAAAGTAGAAGAATTCGCCATCGAGAGAGATTTGCTGGAACACAGCGGAAGAGCTGTCTCTTTACCCAACAGAATGTCGCAGTGCTACGTATTACTGCATGATATCTCCAAGAGTCACCTTAAAGCGGATCCTCATGTGAAGCAGGACATCCCTGCTCATAAAGACGGCGGCGAGTCAGCCATTAGCGAGATATTCTTCGTGAAGCGTGAGGACGCGCCAGCAGAAGCGTCCTTCCCCGACCCCCTGGCGTATGACGAGGTCAAAGTAGAAGAATTCGACGTCGAGATAGCTTTGCTGGAACACAGCGGAAGATCTGCCTCCTCGGATCCTGGGCTGCATGATATCAAAATTGAAGAATTCAATTTTAAAAGAACATTGCTGGAGCATGAAAGGGAGCTCTCCCAAGCAGCTGTCGGGTGTGAGCAGGTAATATGACAATCTCTGTACTTTACTGCACGGGCTGAGGCCGGCCCTGAGCATTCGAGGTGTTCAACAGCACACTCCACCCACAAGTTGTCAGTTTAAATAAATGGCATAAATACTCAACAGCTACCTACAAAGGTTCGGTCGTGGCACTTCTTCTTACTTGTGTTCCGTGGTATGTAAATGACTTCTTGGTTGCTCTTCTTAGCTTATCATCTGAGCAATTCCAACATCTTCTATATTTAGTACTGCCATAATCTCTACTATGTCATGAGTCGTTCTTTATCTCGTAAATATTTTATTCCGTTCCTTTAATGAAATGTATTATTATACATTAAATTATGATTTAAAACATGTCATAATTCGAATTTTATGAAAAGATGACTCAGTTTGATAATGCTAACGTGAAAGGTTGGTGTAATCGGTCACCAATAAAAATTAACATGTGGAAAAATCACATAAGTATTGTATTTAAAATATTAAAATGGAATTCCACTATGTACTCAAAATATGTATAAAATACAAAAATATTGATTACTTAGAAAGATGATTATTAAATAAGCACAGGAATTCATAAATTTCAATGCATTTCAACTCATAGTTTTATTGAACACAGTGGATATAATGTGTCATTGTGCTAAGTAATATAAGTGACTATAGCTGTAAAACAAGGATTAACAATACTTTTGTTTGTTTCAGGAGCAACTGCAATCATGTGATGCAGATTTGGAGGATAACGCCCTTCAAATTCATACTGGTGAGGTGCTCTTTAGACAGAAAAGTCTCCTGGTAAAGCACAAGGTTATACATACTGGGATGAAGCTATTTACTTGCGATCATTGCTCGTATTCATGTAAACGAAAGAATGATTTAAACGTACACATACTTAAACATACTGGCAAGAAGCAATTTGCTTGTGATCAATGCTCATATTCATGTTATCAGAAGGCAAGTTTAAAAAAACACAAATTCACACATACCAGTGAGAAGCCATTCGCTTGTGATCAATGCTCATATTCTTGTAGTCGGATGACACAATTAAAACAACACAAATTCATACATACCGGCGAAAAGCCATTTGCCTGTGAACAATGCTCATATTCATGTTATAATAAGGCAAATTTAAAACAACACAAACTTGCACATACTGGCGAGAAGCTATTTGCTTGTGATCAATGCTCATATTCATGTTACCAGAAGGGAAAGTTAAAACAACACAAACTCATACATACCGGCGAGAAGCCATTTGCTTGTGATCAATGCTCATATTCTTGTAATTGGCAGTTTAGTTTGAAACAACACAAACTTAAACATACCGACAAAAGGCTATTTGCTTGTGATCAATGCTCATATTCTTGTAATTGGCAGTTTAGTTTGAAACAACACAAACTTAAACATACCGACAAAAAGCTATTTGCTTGTGATCAATGCTCATGTTCATATAATTGGAAGACGCTTTTAAAACGACACAAACTCATACATACCGGCGAGAAGCCATATGCTTGTGATCAATGCTCATATTCATGTGTTCAGAAGGCATCATTAAAAGTACACAAATTAAAACATACCGGCGAGAAGCCATTCGCTTGTGATCAATGCTCATATTCTTGTAATAGAAATCATAGTTTAAAACAACACAAACTCATACATTCCAACGAAAAGTCATTTGCTTGTGATCAATGCTCATATTCATGTTATAGGAAGGCAAGTTTAAAAAAACACAAACTCATGCATACCGGTGAGAAGCCATTCGCTTGTGATCAATGCTCATATTCTTCTAATCAGAAGACACAATTAAAACGACACAAATTCATACATACCGGCGAAAAAAAATTTGACTGTGACCAATGCTCATATTCAAGTAAATTCAAGTGTTCTCTAATAAGACACATACATCAACATGCTTAGATGTAATTTCAAATAAAAATTGTTTTCATTTCCATATTTTGGTTTATGTCAATTTTATTTTACATTGATTCTCACTTACATTGTTATTTCCTAAAATTTAATAAAACACTTATAAATCAAATCTCAAAGGTTTCTATGTACTCTACATCCATTTGCTGGTTCTTTGTTCTTCCACAAGCACACCAGCTTAGTTAACTGTTGTGAAGATCTCTCTTCAGCTGCGAGTGGTGGCTAAGCGCCTTTACAATGACAGAGAACCCGGTCTGGATGGAATTTCGAATAAAGCCTTTGCCATTTTGAACTTGTCGCGTTGTGTTTTATGTACATATACTTTAAAATTATATCAAAAATGAACTCAGAGGTGTGAGGCGACGGCGCGACAAGCTCTCTCCGAGGGAAACGCTCGTAGTGACAGTACAATATGAAAACGATTGGTGCTCTGGTATCTTGATATAAAGAGTAGAGAATTAAATATTTGCAGATAAATATTCATCCCTTGTTAATGTAATAATATTAACATATAATAATGTTAGAGGTAAATACATTTATACATTACAGAATTTCATTTAACCTCCTCAGACCCTGTGCACATTGTAATGTACATCAACTTCAGACCTTTTGTTAAAGAACTTATTTCGACTTATTTACATTAGAAACTTTTGTACATCGTTATGTGCATTATATTAATTCATTTTGTTTTGCAAATGTCCTCATCTATCGAGTAATATTATCTGTTTGATAATGCCAACGTGAAAGGTTGGCGAAACCGGTCACTAATAAAAACAAAAACGTGGAAAATCACTCAAGTATTTTTATTCAAAATATTGTATTATATGTCATTCTTGCAAGATGTCACAGGTCTGGCGCGTTGTATGATATAAGGAAGACTGCTTTTGTTGGTTTGAATCAAAATTTCATTGTAAACTGAAGTGTATCATACCATAACTTGACATCGAATGTAAAAAAAATAAAATCCATATAAAAATTAAAAATATATATTTTTTGTTATACCTTTTCTATGTTTTAGCAGATATTAAAAAAAAAAAAAATTTCCACCAAAAATAAAAAGTCAGGTCTGAGGGGTTAAGAGTCACAAAGGTAGGTACGTCATGTGCGTGCATGTATATTTTATCACGTCACTATTTGTTAAATTAACCGATTTGTGAAGAACCTTTATCAGAATTCTTTCCTTTTCATTTCATGTGCGATTTCAGTAATGTGAAATTGACAAATTGCAAACAGAAGAAGAAAGACGAAGAAGCGTTACCTGATTCATATTACTCGAGGTCCAATCTTAAGTGTTAATATGCCTTTATTGTAAGAATACAGAGAAAAGTTTTATGTAAAATGAGGTACAAAGACCAGGATATTTTACAAAAATGAATGTAACGTTTTTGTGATGATTTTTTCCTTTTGTTTTAAACGATTGATTTGGGTCGAGTCTTGATGAGAGGAAAACACAATGAGGCTGATCGTATTGTTGGTGCCTGGGCTTGTTTTTCCATTTGCTTAGTTTTTATATTCTAGGAAATTTGTAAATAATTACGGCGCCACCGAGCACGCAGCAGGTTTTCCAGCGCTCAACTTTATCCAGCGGGATAATGTTTGAAATTGTGTTTCTTTAAATTGTTTATCTTTCACGTTGGAATTATCAAAAAATCACAACTTTATTTAAAATATTAAAATGGAATTCCACCGAGTACTAACAAAGCAATGACATTTAGGCATTTATCATTACTTTATTAAAATAATGTAAGGTCTTTATTTCAAGGGGTAAAGTCACACTATTGAGCCTAATGAACTATTTTCACCTCCGCACACTGGCGTTGAGTGTTTTAGATGTAATCCATGGCATAATAAAAATAATTTAAAATAAACTCAACGATGTCGACGGCGACCGCGATAAGAAATATTTTGTGAAATTTTCATTAGGTTTTTGAGTTAATAAATATGGATTCTTTATTATCGAGTGGCAATTATCCGGAGCGCCGTGGCAGCAGCCGCCGTGAGCTCAGTGCTCGCAGCGACAGTCTACAGCCACGCCGCGACTGAAGGTCTCGCTTGCTCAAGGACGGGAGCAAATATAATACTGACACACCTGTCAAATCACCGAAGAAACGTCTGCCGCGAATGGCCGCTCAGGTGAAGCAGGAAGTCCCCGACCCTGAGGACGGGGACGCTCTCCGCGAGGCGTCCTTCCCCGGCCCGCAGCACGGCGAGGTCCACGCAGAAGAGCTCGACGTCAGGAGGTCTCTACTGGAACACCCGAGAGCTGCCTCTTTACCCAAAAGTATGCTGTTTGAGCAGTGCTACGAATCACTAAATGATATCCCTGAGAGTTGCCTTAAACTGAACGCTCATGTCAAGCAGGAAATCTCTGACCTTGAAGACGGCGGCGAGTCAGCCATTGGCGAGATATTCTCCGTGAAGCGAGAGGACGCGCCGGCCGAGGCGTCCTTCTCCAACGCCCCGCCGTATATCGAGGTCAAAGTAGAAGAATTCGTCATCGAGAGAGATTTGCTGGAACACAGCGGAAAAGCTGCCTCTTTACCCAACAGAATGTCGCAGTGCTACGTATTACTGCATGATATCTCCAAGAGTCACCTTAAAGCGGACCCTCGTGTAAAGCAGGACATCCCTGCTCTTGAAGACGGCGGTGAGTCATCCATTGGCTTGATATTCTCCGTGAAGAGTGAGGACGCGCCAGCAGGAGCGTCCTTCCCCGACCCCCTGGCGTATGACGAGGTCAAAGTAGAAGAATTCGACATCGAGATAGCTTTGCTTGAACACAGCCGAAGAGCTGCTTCCTCGGATCCTGGGCTGCATGATATCAAAATTGATGAATTCGATTTTGAAAAAACATTGCTGGAGCATGAAAGGGAGCTCTCCCAATCAGCTGTCGGGTGTGAGCAGGTAATATGACAATCTCTGTACCTCACTGCACCGGCTGAGGCCGACCCTGGGCATTTGAGGTGTTCAACAGCACACGCCACCCACAAGTTGTCAGTTTAAATTAATGGCATTAAAACTCAACAGCTACCTGCAAAGGTTCGGTTTTGGCACCTCTACTTACTTGTGTTCCGTGGTATGTAAATGATTTCTTGGGTGTTCTTCTCAGCTTATCATCTGAGCAATTCCAACATCTTCCATATTTAGTACTGCCATAACCTCTACTCTACTCGTTCTTTATCTGGTACATGTTTTATTCCCTTCCTTTAATGAAATGTATTATTATGATTTACAACATGTCATAATTCGAATTTTATGAAAAGTTGACTCAGTTTGATAATACTGTAACGCGCCGGGTCTCCAATAATTAAAACATGATTTATTTGCACTATTTATATTTAACTTATATTATACAGAGTCTTCACAACTATTTATATTAACACATATTTATATCAACGACACCCGAGGACTGTCTCGCGCTCACGGCTCCCGAGAACTGTCTATCGAGCACTACTCCCGAGCACTCTCTACCGAGCACTCCTTCCGAGGACTCTCTGTCAAGCACTGGCCCGGTCGCCTTGTCGCTCGTTCTCCAAGACCGCGTATTGTCGCCCCTAAACGACGGTCGCTTGATCATTACAGATGTTTCTGGACTATGGACTAGAAGTAGACTCTGGAGTAGAATCGCTTCGATCGATTCTACCGCTAACCCGTTACAATACTATCGTGAAAGGTTGGTGAAATCGGTCTCCAATTAAAATTAACATGTGGAAAAATCACATAAGTATTGTATTTAAAATATTCAAATGGAATTCCGCCATGTACTCTACTTCAAAAATATTGATTACTTAGAAAGTTGATTATTAAATAAGCACAGGAATTCATAAATTTTAATGCGTTTAAACTCATAGTTTTATTAAACACAGTGGATATAATGTGTCATTGTGCTGGGAGCTCGTTTCAAATACTTTATCTTTAACGTAATGTTGTGTTCATGGGTCATTCATTAAAATGGTTTTCGCTTTACAAGAAACCGACTTGTCGAGGAGTCCTGCGTGTGCTACAATTTTGCATTGTCTATACAGTAACTATCATAAGTGACTAATGCTGTAAAACAAAGATTAACAAAACTTTTGTTTGTTTCAGGAGCAATTGCAATCAAGCTTTGCAGATTTGAAGGATAAAGCCCTTCAAATTCATACTGGCGAGGTGCTCTTTAGACAGAAAAGTCTCCTGGTAAAGCACAAGATTATACATACAGGGATGAAGCTATTTTCTTGCGATCATTGCTCATATTCATGTAAACGAAAGAAAGATTTAAACATACACATACTTAAACATTCTGGCAAGAAGCAATTTGCTTGTGATCAATGCTCATATTGTTGTAGTCGGAGTTCAAAATTAAAACAACACAAAGTCATACATACCGGCGAAAAGCCATTTGCTTGTGATCAATGCTCATATTCTTGTAATTGGAAGTATAGTTTGAAACAACACAAACTTAAACATACCGACGAAAAGTCATTTGCCTGTGATCAATGCTCATATTCTTGTAATTGGCAGCATAGTTTGAAACAACACAAACTTAAACATACTGACAAAAAGCTATTTTCTTGTGATCAATGCTCATATTCTTGTAATTTTCAGCTTAGTTTGAAACAACACAAACTTAAACATACTGACAAAAAGCTATTTTCTTGTGATCAATGCTCATATTCATGTAATTGGAAGTTAAGTTTTAAACAACACAAACTTAAACACACCGACAAAAAGCTATTTGCTTGTGATCAATGCTCATGTTCATATAATTGGAAGACCCTTTTAAAACGACACAAACTCATACATACAGGCGAGAAGCCATATGCTTGTGATCAATGCTCATATTCATGTGTTCAGAAGTCATCATTAAAAATACACAAAATAATACATACCGGCGAAAAGTCATTTTCTTGTGATCAATGCTCATATTCATGTTATCAGAAGTCATCATTAAAAATACACAAAATAATACATACCGGCGAAAAGTCATTTTCTTGTGATCAATGCTCATATTCATGTTATCAGAAGGCAACTTTAAAAAAACACAAACTCATACATACCGGTGAGAAGCCATTCGCTTGTGATCAATGCTCATTTTCTTCCTATCAGAAGACACAATTAAAACGACACATACTCATACATATCGTCGAGAAGCCATTTGCTTGTGATCAATGCTCATATTCTTGTACTAGGAAGTTTAGTTTGAAACAACACAAACTTAAACATACCGACAAAAAGCTATTTCACTGTGACCAATGCTCATATACAAGTAAATACAAGCGTTCTCTAATAAGACACAAACATCAACATACTTAGATGTAAATTCAAATAAAAATTGTTTTGATTTTTCCAAATTTAGGTTTATGTCAATTTTATTTCACATTGATTCTCACTTACATTGTAATTTCTTAAAATTTAATATAACACTTCAAAACAATAAAATGTCAATGGTTTCCGTGCACTCTACATCCATTTGCTGGTTCTTTGTTCTTCCACAAGTACACCAGCTTAGTTAACTGTTGTAAAGATCTCAGACCCGAGTCAGGCCCTTTGTGAAGTTCAAGGCTTGAAGTCATGTTCAGAGTGGATTCTGTCTCTGGCAACCCTCACATCTAAGCCTTAAAATGTTGCAAATTTTGTATCAAAGTTATACCTATGATAAATTCTGGCTCTTTGTTTTACAGAGAAAAGTTTTATGTAAACGGTTTTTTGGAGAAATGGCTATTTCGACAACTGCGCAGTGCGTCTCCCGGCAGCTCAAGCACCGCACTGCTGAATACCCATCTTACCTGCGACAAGAGACAACATTCGACAGTATGACCAAACTTTTGGCAGCTCGTCTCTGGCGTTAGGAACCACGACGGCATTGCCGTTCAGTACTGTCAATTTTCCGCTAGCAAAAAATACATCTATGCGCAAAATAAAATAGATAATAAATAAAGAAAATATTTGATATTTTGAGATGTCTTAAATATAATATATATAAATTACCGAGAAGCGGTTATTCGGCCTGAAGTTCGCTGGGAGCACTTGTAGGCAGTCTTCCTTTTTTTTTTTCTTTGATGTTGCTTTTGAGGCACGGTGGTAGTTTCCCGCTCAATGTTTGCCTGGAGCTCAGCCCGCCAGGGTTTGTATTCCTTTAATGTAATATATCAAATTTTTAAAGTATTTCAATTGTTAAGATCAAGTTCTGGAGTGGGTCACGATTTTTTCTGAAAATAAGGTACAAATACTAGCATATTTTACAAAAATGAATGTAACGTTTTTGTGATGATTTTTTCCTTTTGTTTTAAACGATTGATTGGGTCGAGTCTTAATGAGAGGAGAACACAATAAGGCTGATCGTATTGTTGGTGCCTGGGTTTGTTTTTCCATTTGCTTAGTTTTTATATCCTAGGAAATTTGTAAATAATTACGGCGCCACGCAGCAGTATTTCCAGCGCTCAACTTTTGGGGACGATGTTTGAAAATGTGTTTCTTTAAAGTGTTTACCTTCACGTTGGCATTATCAAACAAAAGATCACAACTTTATTTAAAATTTAA
Source organism: Atopsyche davidsoni (assembly GCA_022113835.1). Classification (NCBI taxonomy): domain Eukaryota; kingdom Metazoa; phylum Arthropoda; class Insecta; order Trichoptera; family Hydrobiosidae; genus Atopsyche; species Atopsyche davidsoni. The sequence goes on along the minus strand of JAILWY010000020.1, from coordinate 5,858,621 downwards.
AAAAGCTTTAGCTAAAATGGAATTCCAACGAGTACTTTCTACAAACGAAGCAATGACATTTTAGCATTTATCATACCCTTTGCGCTCTTTGATTTTTTTTATTTTTCCGTTTACCACCTCTGAGGTAATTGTGAGATTTTTGTTAATAATTTAGATGTTATTGTTACACAATAGCTTATAATCATAAAACAAATTAATAACATATTTTTATGATTGTTTAGTTGTAAGGTAATAAAAAAAGAGATAAGAGTCTATCAATTATTTATTTTGCATATAATTTAAAATTTATTTTGGTGTGGTATTTTTTTAAAGATTCTCCTGGATGGATGCCTGGCTTCCTTTCACAGGTCTCACAACAGAATGTAGTTTCTCTTCTTCCTCCATGAACATTCCTATTGGAACACACCATGCAATCTTTATGTTTTTTCTAAGAATTAGAAAATATAAAATGATTTTTTCCATCTAAGCGCTGAACAGTGTCACCTGTGGATAATCGCCCTGATTTTGATATCGGAGCACGAAAGTCTTCTATGAACTCCAGTAATAACTTTTCTCTAAATGCTTTATAGCTTATTGGATTTGCATTATTATTGCATTCTTTATACAATATATATGCATTTTCTATGGAGGTTTCTACATCCTAGAAAAACAGTTTTCTCCACCATTTTAATGTTTTTCGGATAAAAAAATAGGATGTTGCGTATTGGTCTGCGACAACCACCTCGCCCATATTTATATTATCTGATTAACTAACTGTTCATAAATAACAAACATACTCGGTACCTGTTATTGTTTGCAGGGTCTTGCTACCTGACTCTTTATGGCGGCAACCTCCCGCCTCCGTCGATTGACAAATCGTAAAAAGTGCTATATTCTCGTAAATATTTAGCTAATAATACTTTTGAATAACTTACCAAAATATCACGAAATTACTAATGTATGTCTTTCACAATACATACAAAAAAGATTTGATAAAATAATCGTAATAACAATAATAATAAATATACTTTTGCCAAACACTGTAGAATCTCGAGCCCAGCTCGACATAGGACTGCAAAAAGTTAAAATAAAGTAAGATCTTTATTTCAAAGGGTACAGTCACACTATTGAGCCTAATGAACTATCTTCACCTCCTGACACTGGCGTTGAGTGTTTTAGGTGTAATCTATGGCATAATAAAAATAATTTAAAATAACAAACTCAACGATGTTGACGGCGACCGCGATAAGATATATTTTGTGAAATTTTCATCGGGTTTTTGAATTAGTAAATATGGATTCTTTTTTATCCAGTGGCAATTATCCGGAGTGCCGTGGCAGCAGCCGCGGTGAGCTCAGTGCTCGCAGCGGCAGTCTACAGCCACGCCGCGACTGAAGGTCGGGAGCAAATATAAAACTGACACATCTTTCAAATCACCAAAGAAACGTCTGCCGAGAATGGACGTTCAGGTGAAGCAGGAAGTCCCCGACCCTGAGGACGAGGACGCTCTCCGCGAGGCGCTGTCCGTGAAGCGCGAGGCGTCCTTCCCCGGCCCGCAGCACGGCGAGGTCCACGCAGAAGAGCTCGACGTCAGGAGGTCTCTACCGGAACACCAGAGAGCTGCCTCTTTACCCAAAAGAATGTCGTTTGAGCAGTACTACGTACCACTGAATGATATCCCTGAGAGTTGCCTTAAACTGAACGCTCATGTCAAGCAGGAAATCTCTGACCTTGAAGACGGCGGCGAGTCTGTCATTAGTGAGATATTCTCCGTGAAGCGAGAGGACGCGCCGGCCGAGGCGTCCTTCTCCAACGCCCCGCCGTATATCGAGGTCAAAGTAGAAGAATTCGTCATCGAGAGAGATTTGCTGGAACACAGCGGAAAAGCTGCCTCTTTACCCAACAGAATGTCGCAGTGCTACGTATTACTGCATGATATCTCCAAGAGTCGCCTTAAAGCGGACCCTCATGTGAAGCAGGACATCCCTGCTCATAAAGACGGCGGCGAGTCAGCCATTAGCGAGATATTCTTCGTGAAGCACGAGGACGCGCCGGCCGAGGCGTCCTCCCCAGACCCCCTGGCGTATGATGAGGTCAAAGTAGAAGAATTCAACGTCGAGATAGCTTTGGTGGAACACAGTGGAAGAGCTGCCTCCTCGGATCCTGGGCTGCATGATATCAAAATTGAAGAATTCGATTTTGAAAGAACATTGCTGGAGCATGAAAGGGAGCTCTCCCAAGCAGCTGTCGGGTGTGAGCAGGTAATATAACAATCTCTGTACCTCACTGCACCGGCAGAGGCCGACTCTGGGCATTTGAGGTGTTCAACAGCACACGCCACCCACAAGTAGCCAGTTTAAATTAATGGCATAAATACTCAACAGCTACCTACAAAGGTTCGGTTGTGGCACTTCTTCTTACTTGTGTTCCGTGGTATGTAAATGACTTCTTGGGTGTTCTTCTCAGCTTATCATCTGAGCAATTTTAACATCTTCCATTTTAAGTACTGCCATAACCTCTACTATGTCATGAGTCGTTCTTTATCTCGTAAATATTTTATTCCGTTCCTTTAATGAAATGTATTATTATACATTAAATTATGATTTAAAACATGTCATAATTCGAATTTTATGAAAAGATGACTCAGTTTGATAATGCTAACGTGAAAGGTTGGTGTAATCAGACACCAATTAAAATTAACATGTGGAAAAATCACATAATTATTATATTTAAAATATTAAAATAGAATTCCACCATGTACACTACTTCAAAAATATTGATTTCTTAGAAAGGTGATTATTAAATAAGCACAGGAATTCATAAATTTCAATGCGCTTTAGTTAATGCTCATAGTTTTATTAAACACAGTGGATTTAATGTGTCATTGTGCTGGGAGCACGTTTTAAATACTTTATCCTTAACATTATGTTGTGTTCATGGGTAATTAGTATCATTCATAAAAATGGTTTTCGCTTTACAAAAAACGGCTTGTCAGAAAGTCCTGCGTGTGTTACAATTTTGCATTGTTTATACAGTAACTATCATAAGTGACAAATGCTGTAAAACAAAGATTAACAAAACTTTTGTTTGTTTCAGGAGCAATTGCAATCAAGTTATGCAGATTTGAAGGATAAAGCCCTTCAAATTCATACTGGCGAGGTGCTCTTTAGACAGAAAAGTCTCCTGGTAAAGCACAAGGTTATACATACTGGGATGAAGCTATTTTCTTGCGATCATTGCTCATATTCATGTAAACGAAAGACAGATTTAAACGTACACATACTTAAACATTCTGGCAAGAAGCAATTTGCTTGTGATCAATGCTCATATTGTTGTAGTCGGAGTACAAAATTAAAACAACACAAAGTCATACATACCGGCAAAAAGCCATTTGCTTGTGATCAATGCTCATATTCTTGTAATTGGAAGTATAGTTTGAAACAACACAAACTTAAACATACCGACGAAAAGTCATTTGCTTGTGATCAATGCTCATATTCATGTTACCACAAGGGAAAGTTAAAACAACACAAACTCATACATACCGGCGAGAAGCCATTTGCTTGTGATCAATGCTCATATTCTAGTAATTGGCAGCTTAGTTTGAAACAACACAAACTTAAACATTCTGACAAAAAGCTATTTGCTTGTGATCAATGCTCATATTCATGTAATTGGAAGTTTAGTTTAAAACAACACAAACTTAAACACACCGACAAAAAGCTATTTGCTTGTGATCAATGCTCATGTTCATATAATTGGAAGACCCTTTTAAAACGACACAAACTCATACATACCGGCGAGAAGCCATATGCTTGTGATCAATGCTCATATTCATGTGTTCAGAAGGCAACATTAAAAATACACAAATTTACACATACCGGCGAAAAGCCATTCACTTGTGATCAATGTTCATATTCTTGTAATAGAAAGCAAAGTATAAAACAACACAAAATCATACATACTGACGAAAAGTCGTTTGCTTGTGATCAATGCTCATATTCATGTTATAGGAAGGCAAATTTAAAAAAACACAAACTCATACATACCGATGAGAAGCCATTCGCTTGTGATCAATGCTCATATTCTTGTAAACAGAAGACTCTATTAAAACGACACAAATTCATACATACCGGAAAAAAGCTATTTCACTGTGATCAATGCTCATATTCAAGTAAATACAAGTGTTCTCTAATAAGACACACACGTCAACATACTTAGATGTATTTTCTAATAAAAATTGTTTCGATTTTTCCATATTTGGTTTATGTCAATTTTATTTCACATTGATTCTCACTTACATTGTTATTTTCTAAAATTTAATAAAACACTTATATATCAAATGTCAATGGTTTCTATGTTCTCTTCATCCATTTGCTGGTTCTTTGTTCTTCCACAAGCACACCAGCTTTGTTTACTGTTGTAAAGATCTCAGACCCGAGTCAGGCCCTTTGTAAGGTTCATGGCTTGAAGTCATGTTTAGAGTGGATTCTGTCTCTGGCAACCCTCACATCTAAGCCTTAAAATGTTGCAAATTTTGTATCAAAGTTATACCTATGATAAATTCTGGCTCTTTGTTGATTTCAATATTTATCACTAATTAGGCTAATGAGATCCTCAAAAATCGACATTTTCTCTTCTCTCTATTTTAAGTGTCCGGTCATGACCAACCCTGCTCTTGACACTACTGCAGAGGTCGTCCAACCCTTCAGCTGCGAGTGGTGGCTAAGTGCCTTTACAATACAAGAGAACCCGGTCTGGATGGAATTTCGAATAAACCATCGTCATTTCGAACTCGTCGCGTTGTGTTTTATGTATATATACTTTAAAATTATATCAAAAATGAACTCAGAGGTGAGGCGACGGCACGACAAGCTCTCTCCGAGGGAAACGCTTGTAATGATGTTACAATATGAAAACGATTGGTGCTCTGGTATCTTGGTATAAAGAGTAGAGAATGAAATATTTGCAGATAAATATTATTCCTTGTTTATGTAATGTTATTAATATATAATAATGTTAGAGGTAAATACATTTATACATTACAGAATTTCATTTAAGAATCACAAAGGTAGGTACGTCATGTGCGTGTGTGTGTATATTTTATCACGTCACTTTTTGTTAAATTAACCGATTGGTGAAGAACCTTTATCAGAATTCTTTCCTTTTCATTTCATGTGCGATTTCAGTAATGTGAAATTGACAAATTGCAAACGGAAGAAGAAAGAGGAAGGTGCGACGTGCAAACTTTGTGATCAACCCCTAAAGCGTTACCTGATTCATATTACTCGAGGTCCAATCTTAAGTGTTAATATACCTTTATTGTAAGAATACAGAGAAAAGTTTTATGTAATATGACTATTTCGACAACTGCGCAGTGCGTCTCCCGGCAGTTCAAGCACCGACACTGCTGAATACCCATCTTACCTGCAACAAGAGACAACATTCGACAGTATGACCAAACTTTTGGCAGCTCGTCTCTGGCGTTATGTATCACGACGGCCTTGCCGTTCAGGACTGTCAATTTTCCGCTAGCAAAAAATACATCTATGTGCAAAATAAAATAGGTAATAAATAAGGAAAATATCTGATATTTTGAGATGTCTTAAATATAATATATATACTTTACCGAGAAGCGGCTACTCGGCCAGATGTTCGCTGGCAGCACTTGTAGGCAGTCTTCCTTATTTATTTTTCATTGATGTTACTTTTGAGGCACGGTGGTAGTTTCCCGCTCAATGTTCGCCTGGAGCTCAGCCCGCCAGGGTTTGTATTCCTTTAATGTAATATATCAAATCTTTAAAGTATTTCAAATGTTAAGATCAAGCTCTGGAGTGGGTCACGATTTTTTCTGAAAATAAGGTACAAAGACTAGGATATCTTACAAACATGAATGTAATGTTTCTATGATGATTTTTTCCTTTTGTTTTAAACGATTGATTTGGGTCGAGTCTTGATGAGAGGAAAACACAATAAGGCTGATCGTATTGTTGGTGCCTGGGCTTGTTTTTCCATTTGCTTAGTTTTAATATTCTATTAAATTTGTAGATAATGACGGCGCCACTGAGCACGCAGCAGCTTTTACAGCGCTCAACTTTTGGGGAAGATGTTTGAAATTGTGTTTCTTTAAACCTTTCATCAAATAAAAAATTAAAACTTTATTTAAAATATTAAAATGGAATCCCACCGAGTACTTTATACAAACGAAACAATGACATTTTAGCATTTATCATTACTTTATTAAAATAAAGTAAGATCTCTATTTCAAGGGGTACAATCACACTATTGAGCCTAATGAACTATCTTTACCTCCTAACACTGGCGTCAAGAGTTTTAGGTGAACTCCATGGCAAATTCAAATTAATTTAAAATAACAAACTCAACCGCGATAAGATATATTTTGTGAAATTTTCATCGGGTTTTTGAGTTAGTATGTTTGAAATTTTTTTTATCGAGTGGCAATTATCCGGAGCGCCGTGGCAGCAGCCGCCGTGATCTCAGTGCTCGCTGCGGCAGTCTACAGTCACGCCGCGACTGCATGGCCTGCGTGCTCGAGGACAGGAGCAAATATAATACTGACACACCTGTCAAATCACCAAAGAAACGTCTGCCGCGAATGGCCGCTCAGGTGAAGCAGGAAGTCCCCGACCCTGAGGACGGGGACGCTCTCCGCGAGGAGTCCTTCCCCGGCCCGCAGCACGGCGAGGTCCACGCAGAAGAGCTCGGCGTTAGGAGATCTCTGCTGGAACACGAGAGAGCTGCCTCTTCACCCAACAGAATGTCGTTTGAGCAGTGCTGCGTATCACTGAATGATATCTCTGAGAGTTGCCTCAATCTTAACGCTCACGTCAAGCAGGAAATCTCTGACGGCAGCGAGTCTGTCATTAGTGAGATATTCTCCGTGAAGCGAGAGGACGCGCCGGCCGAGGCGTCCTTCTTCAACGCCCCGCCGTATATCGAGGTCAAAGTAGAAGAATTCGCCATCGAGAGAGGTTTGCTAGAACACAGCGGAAGAGCTGCCTCTTTACTCAACAGAATGTCGCAGTGCTACGTATTTCTGCATGATATCTCTAAGAGTCACCTTAAAGCAGACCCTCGTGTAAAGCAGGACATCCCTGCTCATGAAGACGGTGGCGAGTCAGCCATTAGCGAGATATTCTCCGTGAAGCGCGAGGACGCGCCAGCAGAAGCGTCCTTCCCCGACCCCCTGGCGTATGACGAGATCAAAGTAGAAGAATTCGACATCGAGATAGCTTTGCTGGAACACAGTGTAAGAGCTGCCTCCTCGGATACTGGGCTGCATGATATCAAAATTGAAGAATTCGATTTTGAAAGAACATTGCTGGAGCATGAAAGGGATCTCTCCCAAGCAGCTGTCGGGTGTGAGCAGGTAATATGACAATCTCTGTACTTCACTGCACGGGCTGAGGCCGTCTCTAGGCATTTGAGGTGTTCAACAGCACACGCCACCCACAAGTAGTCAGATTAAATTAATTCCATAAATACTCAACAGCTACCTGCAAAGGTTCGGTTTTGCCACTTCTTTTTACTTGTGTTCCGTGGTATGTAAATGACTTCTTGGTTGTTCTTCTTAGCTTATCATCTGAGCAATTCCAACATCTTCCATATTTAGTACTGCTATAATCTCTACTATGTCATGAGTCGTTCTTTATCTCGTAAATATTTTATTCCGTTCCTTTAATGAAATGTTTTATTATACATTAAATTATGATTTAAAACATGTCATAATTCGAATTTTATGAAAAGATGACTCAGTTTGATAATGCTAACGTGAAAGGTTGGTGTAATCAGTCACCAATAGAAATTAACATGTGGAAAAATCACATAAGTATTGTATTTAAAATATTAAAATGGAATTCCACTATGTACTCAAAATATGTATAAAATACAAAAATATTGATTCCTTAGAAAGATGATTATTAAATAAGCACTGGAATTCATAAATTTCAATGCATTTCAACTCGTAGTTTTATTGAACATAGTGGATATAATGTGTCATTGTGCTAAGTAATATCACATTGTGATCGGGAGACGCATAAATGCGTTCCTCGCTGCCTGGCGGTAGAGGACGGGAGACGCATTTATGCGTTCTGCATAGACTGGCGGTGGTGTACGGGAAACGGATGAACGCTCGCTTTACCCGAGCAGTTACCGGTGCCGTATCTTTTGCCAGCTGTTGACAAACATTAGACACAAACAAATATCGAAGTATTTGAAACCATGGTCATAAAAAATAACGTTAAACTATACCAACAGAACACAATAGTTATTACTGCAAACTAAATAAACAGAGACTCTCTCCCTTATTTCAGTGACACTGTGATACTATTTTCGTCATACTATCATACGTTGACGCATTATTAGGTTGTTTTGTTTCTGATTAGATCTAATAAAAATTTACAAAAAGTATTGTGATTTTTTATAACAATGTAATTTTGATCGTAAAAGTGTGTTTTTCACTTTCCATTTCATTTATTGTATAGTAATTTTGTGTACAAAGCATGTATGTATAATAAATAAATAAAGCAATTATTTTAGATTAAGACACTAAAAGTTTTTTTGAAAAATACCCAATAGTTCGAAAGATATGGCTATTTTACAGAAACTGTAATTTGAGACGTATATATACAAAAAACCACAATGTGATATAAGTGACTAAAGCTGTAAAACAAGGATTAACAATACTTTTGTTTGTTTCAGGAGCAACTGCAATCATGTGATGCAGATTTGGAGGATAACACCCTTCAAATTCATACTGGCGAGGTGCTCTTTAGACAGAAAAGTCTCCTGGTAAAGCACAAGGTTATACATACTGGGATGAAGCTATTTCCTTGCGATCATTGCTCGTATTCATGTAAACGAAAGGAAGATTTAAAAGTACACATATTTAAACATACTGGCAAGAAGCAATTTGCATGTGATCAATGCTCATATTCTTGTAATAGGAAGTTTAGTTTGAAACTACATAAACATACCGACGAAAAGCTATTTGCTTGTGATCAATGCTCATATTCATGTTACCAGAAGGGAAACTTAAAACAACACAAATTTATACATACCGGCGAGAAGCCATTTGCTTGTGATCAATGCTCATATTCTTGTAATTGGCAATTTAGGTTGAAACAACACAAACTTAAACATACTGACAAAAAGCCATTCACTTGTGATCAATGCTCATATTCTTGTAATAGAAAACATAGTTTAAAACTACACAAACTCATACATACCGACGAAAAGTCATTCGCTTGTGATCAATGCTCATATTCGTGTTATATTAAGGCAAGTTTAAAAAAACACAAACTCATACATACCGGTGAGAAGCCATTCGCTTGACACAAACTTAAACATACCGACAAAAGGCTATTTGCTTGTGATCAATGCTCATATTCTTCTAATCAGAAGACACAGTTAAAACAACACAAATTCATACATACCGGCGAAAAGCTATTTCACTGTGATCAATGCTCATATTCATGTAAATACAAGCGTTCTCTAATAAAACACATATATTAACATACTTAGATGTATTTTAAAATTAAAATTGTTTTGATTTTCCATATTTTGGTTTATGTCAATTTTATTTTACATTGATTCTCACTTACATTGTTATTTCCTAAAATTTAATAAAACACTTATATATCAAATGTCAATTGAAAAAATCAATTTAATAAAACACTTATATGTTCTCTACATCCATTTGCCGGTTCTTTGTTCTTCCACAAGCACATCAGCTTATATAACTGTTGTGAAGATCTCAGACCCGAGTCAGGCCCTTTGTAAGGTTCATGGCGTGAAGTCATGTTTAGAGTGGATTCTGTCTCTGGCAACCCTCACATCTAATCCTTTAAATGTTGCAAATTTTGTATCAAAGTTATGATAAATACCTATATATGATAAATACCTATGATAAATTCTGGCTTTTTGTTGATTTCAATATTTTTCACTAATTAGGCTAGTGAGATCGACAAAAATCGACATTTTCTCTTCTCTCTATTTTAAGTGTCCGGTCACGACCAACCCTGCTCTTGACACTACCGCAGAGGTCGTCCAACCCTTCAGCTACGAGTGGTGGCTAAGCGCCTTTACAATAGCAGAGATCCCGGTCTGGATGGGATTTCGAATAAAGCCCTCGCCATTTCGAACTCTTCACGTTGTGTTTTATAATTTAAAATTATATCAAAAATGAACTGAGGTGTGAGGCGACGGCGCGACAAGCTCTCTCCGAGGGAAACGCTCGTAGTGAAATTACAATATGAAAAATGAATATGATATATGATATGGTGAACAACCTTTTTTATCAACGGGCCAATTTAAATTTTGTTTGGCGGGCCGCACATAAAGTTACACTTATTAATAATTCACAAAACTTTATTTATAATAAACATTAGAATATAAAAATATAAAATTTATAAAAAAGTAAAGATTTTATATACAAATTTTAATGCAAAATAAAAACAAACAAAACAAGAACAGAAAAACGAATTTACTTGAAATTTTTAATGAGAACTTTGGCACTGTTTTTTCGATACAAGCTGATCAATATGAAAAAGTTTCCAACACTGACTGTAGTTCATCGTACAAGTCTTTGCCGGTTGTAGTCCCTTGCATTGGAATCAGTGAACACAATTCTTCGGTAATATTAAATTTGGTGTCAATACCACGTAAAAATATAGCCAGTTGTGCTGTATCGCTGATATCGGAACTCTCATCAAGTGCCAAAGAACAGTATTCGAATTTGGCAATGCGTTCACGAAGCGTTGTTGCTATGTTCTCGGACAAGTCTTCAATTCTCCTTGCAATGGTGAATCTTGATAAAGTAATGTTTGAAATAATATTTATTTTATCAGGAAATGCTACTTCTGAACAGCAGTCAGACATTCTTTTATCATCTCTCCATCCGCAAAGGGTTTCATTTTTATCCAGTTTTTGACTGACAATAAAACTAGCCTTTACTGCCGTATTTGATAAAATAGATTGATTTTTAAAAATCGTCTTTTGTTTTCCCAAGTACTTCTCCATTTGATTAAACTTATCTATCCGGAGTTGTCCTGTTAAGTTTTTATATTGTTGTTCATGTTTTGTATCGTAATGCCTTTTTATGTTATATTCTTTTAATGTCGACACAGCATAGAAAAAAAATTAAATTTTTTAAATTTCAAAATTCTTTTATTTTTCATCAAGTTTATTACAAAAGATCTTATAACGAATGTTTTGGTGGAGTGTTTGTCTATCCCCGTCCTGCGCGCAGGTTTCGGGGCTCTCGATGTGTGACTTAGGTGGTAGCGTACATGATTAACTGTGGTTGTGATATTGTGTTAGGCAGGGAAAATGAGTGGGAAAAACCCTTTATTCGAATGTGTTTATGTGTAATAAATATCTACGAATTAAATAACAAAGATAAAAATTTATAACAATAATAGGTAGGGCAGGAGGATGCAATGTTCACTACTGGGTATGTTTTTGGGGAACTTGGCGCTCCTTCTTGCATAGGGTGCCCCGGGAGCCGTCGGAGAATGTTATATTTTCACCGAGTAGGATGTGGTGGGTAATTTCAAATAAAAATTGTTTTGATTTTTCCAAATTTAGGTTTATGTCAATTTTATTTCACATTGATTCTCACTTACATTGTAATTTCTTAAAATTTAATATAACACTTCAAAACAATAAAATGTCAATGGTTTCCGTGCACTCTACATCCATTTGCTGGTTCTTTGTTCTTCCACAAGTACACCAGCTTAGTTAACTGTTGTAAAGATCTCAGACCCGAGTCAGGCCCTTTGTGAAGTTCAAGGCTTGAAGTCATGTTCAGAGTGGATTCTGTCTCTGGCAACCCTCACATCTAAGCCTTAAAATGTTGCAAATTTTGTATCAAAGTTATACCTATGATAAATTCTGGCTCTTTGTTTTACAGAGAAAAGTTTTATGTAAACGGTTTTTTGGAGAAATGGCTATTTCGACAACTGCGCAGTGCGTCTCCCGGCAGCTCAAGCACCGCACTGCTGAATACCCATCTTACCTGCGACAAGAGACAACATTCGACAGTATGACCAAACTTTTGGCAGCTCGTCTCTGGCGTTAGGAACCACGACGGCATTGCCGTTCAGTACTGTCAATTTTCCGCTAGCAAAAAATACATCTATGCGCAAAATAAAATAGATAATAAATAAAGAAAATATTTGATATTTTGAGATGTCTTAAATATAATATATATAAATTACCGAGAAGCGGTTATTCGGCCTGAAGTTCGCTGGGAGCACTTGTAGGCAGTCTTCCTTTTTTTTTTTCTTTGATGTTGCTTTTGAGGCACGGTGGTAGTTTCCCGCTCAATGTTTGCCTGGAGCTCAGCCCGCCAGGGTTTGTATTCCTTTAATGTAATATATCAAATTTTTAAAGTATTTCAATTGTTAAGATCAAGTTCTGGAGTGGGTCACGATTTTTTCTGAAAATAAGGTACAAATACTAGCATATTTTACAAAAATGAATGTAACGTTTTTGTGATGATTTTTTCCTTTTGTTTTAAACGATTGATTTGGGTCGAGTCTTGATGAGAGGAGAACACAATAAGGCTGATTGTATTGTTGGTGCCTGGGCTTGTTTTTCCATTTGCTTAGTTTTTATATCCTAGGAAATTTGTAAATAATTACGGCGCCACCGAGCACGCAGCAGTATTTCCAGCACTCAACTTTTGGGGACGATGTTTGAAAATGTATTTCTTTAAAGTGTTTACCTTCACATTGGCATTATCAAACAAAAAATCACAACTTTATTTAAAATATTAAAATGGAATTCCAACGAGTACTTTCTACAAACGAAGCAATGACATTTTAGCATTTATCATACCCTTTGCACTCTTTGATTTTTTTTATTTTTCCGTTTACCACCTCTGAGGTAATTGTGAGATTTTTTGTTAATAATTTAGATGTTATTGTTACACAATAGCTTATAATCATAAAACAAATTAATAACATATTTTTATGATTGTTTAGTTGTAAGGTAATAAAAAAAGAGATAAGAGTCTATGTGATTAAGCACATTTTTTCATACATTGAAAACAATTAAAGAAAACTCTCAGAAAATATCAACGTGACTTGTGAGGGATTCGAACCCACATCCCCAAGCTTTCATGGCCGGTGCATTTATCCAACTATGCTAACGAGCCACTGCAATTTAGTGAGAATTTTTAATAATCATATTCTACATATGAACTAATATGCTCGGGCTAATCAATATTTAATGATTTGCAAACACTGGACTTTTTAATTAAAGTAACAAGTGAAGCATTTTAATATCCAAATCTGGTTTATTATTATTTTTAAAATCTATTGATGTTTAGCCGAGACGCGCACCATTCAATTATATTAATTTAGATTAATGTCAATCAGAATGCGTTTTTATTTACCCATGCAGGTATTAGTATGTTTATGTGATTAAGCACATTTTTTCATACATTGAAAACAATTAAAGAAAACTCTCAGAAAATATCATCGTGACTTGTGAGGGATTCGAACCCACATCCCCAAGCTTTCATGGCCGGTGCATTTATCCAACTATGCTAACGAGCATTTAGTTATTAGTTATTAGTTCATTTAGTTATTAGTTCTATATATGCATTTAATCAACTATGCTAACGAGCATTTAGTTTAGTTATTAGTTCATATGTAGAATATGATTATTAAAAATTCTCACTAAATTGCAGTGGCTCGTTAGCATAGTTGGATAAATGCACCGGCCATGAAAGCTTGGGGATGTGGGTTCGAATCCCTCACAAGTCACGATGATATTTTCTGAGAGTTTTCTTTAATTGTTTTCAATGTATGAAAAAATGTGCTTAATCACATAAACATACTAATACCTGCATGGGTAAATAAAAACGCATTCTGATTGACATTAATCTAAATTAATATAGATAAGAGTCTATCAATTATTTATTTTGCATATAATTTAAAATTTATTTTGGTGTGGTATTTTTTTAAAGATTCTCCTGGATGGATGCCTGGCTTCCTTTCACAGGTCTCACAACAGAATGTAGTTTCTCTTCTTCCTCCATGAACATTCCTATTGGAACACACCATGCAATCTTTATGTTTTTTCTAAGAATTAGAAAATATAAAATGCTTTTTTCCATCTAAGCGCTGAACAGTATCACCTGTGGATAATCGCCCTGATTTTGATATCGGAGCACGAAAGTCTATGAACTCCAGTAATAACTTTTCTCTAAATGCTTTATAGCTTATTGGATTTGCATTATTATTGCATTCTTTATACAATATATATGCATTTTCTATGGAGGTTTCTACACCCTAGAAAAACAGTTTTCTCCACCATTTTAATGTTTTTCGCATAAGAAAATAGGATGTTGCGTATTGGTCTGCGACAACCACCTTACCCATATTTATATTATCTGATTAACTAACTGTTAATAAATAACAAACATACTCGGTACCTGTTATTGTTTGCAGGGTCTTGCTACCTGACTCTTTATGGCGGCAACCTCCCGCCTCCGTCGAGTGACAAATCGTAAAAAGTGCTACATTCTCGTAAATATTTAGCTAATAATACTTTTGAATAACTTACCAAAATATCACGAAATTACTAATGTATGTCTTTCACAATACATACAAAAAAGATTTGATAAAATAATAGTAATAACAATAATAATAAATATACTTTTGCCAAACACTGTACAATCTCGAGCCCAGCTCGACATAGGACTACAAAAAGTTAAAATAAAGTAAGATCTTTATTTCAAAGGGTACAGTCACACTATTGAGCCTAATGAACTATCTTCACCTCCTGACACTGGCGTTGAGTGTTTTAGGTGTAATCTATGGCATAATAAAAATAATTTAAAATAACAAACTCAACGATGTTGACGGCGACCGCGATAAGATATATTTTGTGAAATTTTCATCGGGTTTTTGAATTAGTAAATATGGATTCTTTTTTATCCAGTGGCAATTATCCGGAGTGCCGTGGCAGCAGCCGCGGTGAGCTCAGTGCTCGCAGCGGCAGTCTACAGCCACGCCGCGACTGAAGGTCGGGAGCAAATATAAAACTGACACATCTTTCAAATCACCAAAGAAACGTCTGCCGAGAATGGACGTTCAGGTGAAGCAGGAAGTCCCCGACCCTGAGGACGAGGACGCTCTCCGCGAGGCGCTGTCCGTGAAGCGCGAGGCGTCCTTCCCCGGCCCGCAGCACGGCGAGGTCCACGCAGAAGAGCTCGACGTCAGGAGGTCTCTACCGGAACACCAGAGAGCTGCCTCTTTACCCAAAAGAATGTCGTTTGAGCAGTGCTACGTACCACTGAATGATATCCCTGAGAGTTGCCTTAAACTGAACGCTCATGTCAAGCAGGAAATCTCTGACCTTGAAGACGGCGGCGAGTCTGTCATTAGTGAGATATTCTCCGTGAAGCGAGAGGACGCGCCGGCCGAGGCGTCCTTCTCCAACGCCCCGCCGTATATCGAGGTCAAAGTAGAAGAATTCGTCATCGAGAGAGATTTGCTGGAACACAGCGGAAAAGCTGCCTCTTTACCCAACAGAATGTCGCAGTGCTACGTATTACTGCATGATATCTCCAAGAGTCACCTTAAAGCGGACCCTCATGTGAAGCAGGACATCCCTGCTCATAAAGACGGCGGCGAGTCAGCCATTAGCGAGATATTCTTCGTGAAGCACGAGGACGCGCCGGCCGAGGCATCCTCCCCAGACCCCCTGGCGTATGATGAGGTCAAAGTAGAAGAATTCAACGTCGAGATAGCTTTGGTGGAACACAGTGGAAGAGCTGCCTCCTCGGATCCTGGGCTGCATGATATCAAAATTGAAGAATTCGATTTTGAAAGAACATTGCTGGAGCATGAAAGGGAGCTCTCCCAAGCAGCTGTCGGGTGTGAGCAGGTAATATAACAATCTCTGTACCTCACTGCACCGGCAGAGGCCGACTCTGGGCATTTGAGGTGTTCAACAGCACACGCCACCCACAAGTAGCCAGTTTAAATTAATGGCATAAATACTCAACAGCTACCTACAAAGGTTCGGTTGTGGCACTTCTTCTTACTTGTGTTCCGTGGTATGTAAATGACTTCTTGGGTGTTCTTCTCAGCTTATCATCTGAGCAATTTTAACATCTTCCATTTTAAGTACTGCCATAACCTCTACTATGTCATGAGTCGTTCTTTATCTCGTAAATATTTTATTCCGTTCCTTTAATGAAATGTATTATTATACATTAAATTATGATTTAAAACATGTCATAATTCGAATTTTATGAAAAGATGACTCAGTTTGATAATGCTAACGTGAAAGGTTGGTGTAATCAGACACCAATTAAAATTAACATGTGGAAAAATCACATAATTATTATATTTAAAATATTAAAATAGAATTCCACCATGTACACTACTTCAAAAATATTGATTTCTTAGAAAGGTGATTATTAAATAAGCACAGGAATTCATAAATTTCAATGCGCTTTAGTTAATGCTCATAGTTTTATTAAACACAGTGGATTTAATGTGTCATTGTACTGGGAGCACGTTTCAAATACTTTATCCTTAACATTATGTTGTGTTCATGGGTAATTAGTATCATTCATAAAAATGGTTTTCGCTTTACAAAAAACGGCTTGTCAGAAAGTCCTGCGTGTGTTACAATTTTGCATTGTTTATACAGTAACTATCATAAGTGACAAATGCTGTAAAACAAAGATTAACAAAACTTTTGTTTGTTTCAGGAGCAATTGCAATCAAGTTATGCAGATTTGAAGGATAAAGCCCTTCAAATTCATACTGGCGAGGTGCTCTTTAGACAGAAAAGTCTCCTGGTAAAGCACAAGGTTATACATACTGGGATGAAGCTATTTTCTTGCGATCATTGCTCATATTCATGTAAACGAAAGACAGATTTAAACGTACACATACTTAAACATTCTGGCAAGAAGCAATTTGCTTGTGATCAATGCTCATATTGTTGTAGTCGGAGTACAAAATTAAAACAACACAAAGTCATACATACCGGCAAAAAGCCATTTGCTTGTGATCAATGCTCATATTCTAGTAATTGGCAGCTTAGTTTGAAACAACACAAACTTAAACATTCTGACAAAAAGCTATTTGCTTGTGATCAATGCTCATGTTCATATAATTTGAAGACCCTTTTAAAACGACACAAACTCATACATACCGGCGAGAAGCCATATGCTTGTGATCAATGCTCATATTCATGTGTTCAGAAGGCAACATTAAAAATACACAAATTTATACATACCGGCGAAAAGCCATTCACTTGTGATCAATGTTCATATTCTTGTAATAGAAAGCAAAGTATAAAACAACACAAAATCATACATACTGACGAAAAGTCGTTTGCTTGTGATCAATGCTCATGTTCATATAATTTGAAGACCCTTTTAAAACGACACAAACTCATACATACCGGCGAGAAGCCATATGCTTGTGATCAATGCTCATATTCATGTGTTCAGAAGGCAACATTAAAAATACACAAATTTACACATACCGGCGAAAAGCCATTCACTTGTGATCAATGTTCATATTCTTGTAATAGAAAGCAAAGTATAAAACAACACAAAATCATACATACTGACGAAAAGTCGTTTGCTTGTGATCAATGCTCATGTTCATATAATTTGAAGACCCTTTTAAAACGACACAAACTCATACATACCGGCGAGAAGCCATATGCTTGTGATCAATGCTCATATTCATGTGTTCAGAAGGCAACATTAAAAATACACAAATTTACACATACCGGCGAAAAGCCATTCACTTGTGATCAATGTTCATATTCTTGTAATAGAAAGCAAAGTATAAAACAACACAAAATCATACATACTGACGAAAAGTCGTTTGCTTGTGATCAATGCTCATATTCATGTTATAGGAAGGCAAATTTAAAAATACACAAACTCATACATACCGATGAGAAGCCATTCGCTTGTGATCAATGCTCATTTTCTTGTAAACAGAAGACTCTATTAAAACGACACAAATTCATACATACCGGCAAAAAGCTATTTCACTGTGATCAATGCTCATATTCAAGTAAATACAAGTGTTCTCTAATAAGACACACACGTCAACATACTTAGATGTATTTTCTAATAAAAATTGTTTTGATTTTTCCATATTTGGTTTATGTCAATTTTATTTCACATTGATTCTCACTTACATTGTTATTTTCTAAAATTTAATAAAACACTTATATATCAAATGTCAATGGTTTCTATGTTCTCTTCATCCATTTGCTGGTTCTTTGTTCTTCCACAAGCACACCAGCTTAGTTTACTGTTGTAAAGATCTCAGACCCGAGTCAGGCCCTTTGTAAGGTTCAAGGCTTGAAGTCATGTTTAGTGTGGATTCTGTCTCTGGCAACCCTCACATTGAATCCTTTAAATGTTGCAAATTTTGTATCAAAGTTATACCTATGATAAATTCTGGCTTTTTGTTTATTTCAATATTTTTCACTAATTAGGCTAATGAGATCCACAAAAATCGACATTTTCTCTTCTCTCTATTTTAAGTGTCCGGTCACGACCAACCCTGCTCTTGACACTACCGCAGAGGTCGTCCAACCCTTCAGCTACGAGTGGTGGCTAAGCGCCTTTACAATAGCAGAGATCCCGGTCTGGATGGGATTTCGAATAAAGCCCTCGCCATTTCGAACTCTTCACGTTGTGTTTTATAATTTAAAATTATATAAAAAATGAACTGAGGTGTGAGGCGACGGCGCGACAAGCTCTCTCCGAGGGAAACGCTCGTAGTGAAATTACAATATGAAAAATGAATATGATATATGATATGGTGAACAACCTTTTTTATCAACGGGCCAATTTAAATTTTGTTTGGCGGGCCGCACATAAAGTTACACTTATTAATAATTCACAAAACTTTATTTATAATAAACATTAGAATATAAAAATATAAAATTTATAAAAAAGTAAAGATTTTATATACAAATTTTAATGCAAAATAAAAACAAACAAAACAAGAACAGAAAAACGAATTTACTTGAAATTTTTAATGAGAACTTTGGCACTGTTTTTTCGATACAAGCTGATCAATATGAAAAAGTTTCCAACACTGACTGTAGTTCATCGTACAAGTCTTTGCCGGTTGTAGTCCCTTGCATTGGAATCAGTGAACACAATTCTTCGGTAATATTAAATTTGGTGTCAATACCACGTAAAAATATAGCCAGTTGTGCTGTATCGCTGATATCGGAACTCTCATCAAGTGCCAAAGAACAGTATTCGAATTTGGCAATGCGTTCACGAAGCGTTGTTGCTATGTTCTCGGACAAGTCTTCAATTCTCCTTGCAATGGTGAATCTTGATAAAGTAATGTTTGAAATAATATTTATTTTATCAGGAAATGCTACTTCTGAACAGCAGTCAGACATTCTTTTATCATCTCTCCATCCGCAAAGGGTTTCATTTTTATCCAGTTTTTGACTGACAATAAAACTAGCCTTTACTGCCGTATTTGATAAAATAGATTGATTTTTAAAAATCGTCTGTTGTTTTCCCAAGTTCTTCTCCATTTGATTAAACTTATCTATCCGGAGTTGTCCTGTTAAGTTTTTATATTGTTGTTCATGTTTTGTATCGTAATGCCTTTTTATGTTATATTCTTTTAATGTCGACACAGCATAGAAAAAAAAATTAAATTTTTTAAATTTCAAAATTCTTTTATTTTTCATCAAGATTATTACAAAAGATCTTATAACTAATGTTTTGGTGGAGTGTTTGGCTAGCCCCGTCCTGCGCGCAGGTTTCGGGGCTCTCGATGTGTGACTTAGGTGGTAGCGTACATGATTAACTGTGGTTGTGATATTGTGTTAGGCAGGGAAAATGAGTGGGAAAAACCCTTTATTCGAATGTGTTTATGTGTAATAAATATCTACGAATTAAATAACAAAGATAAAAATTTATAACAATAATAGGTAGGGCAGGAGGATGCAATGTTCACTACTGGGTATGTTTTTGGGGAACTTGGCGCTCCTTCTTATATAGGGTGCCCCGGGAGCCGTCGGAGAATGTTATATTTTCACCGAGTAGGATGTGGTGGGGGAATTTGTATCTATAGTGGAAAGGAAGTGAGTCTGGGGTATCGTCTCCGATCCCTTTGAGGAGGGGGTTTTTTGAATTCCTTATGGACTAGTATAGTCTTTCGGTAACGTGAAGCATCTGAGTTGCGATCGGTGGGATTTTGGTCTGGGCACAGAGGGTGGTGGTCGAGGTACGGTAGTAGGCACCTAGGATTAGGCATAGGCAGGAGTTCTGGGCGGCCTGGATACTCGCGATGAAGTGTTGGCTGACGTTTGACCAGACAGATTCGGCGTACATCATGTACGGCCTGATGGAGGTGTAGAGCCTGAGCTTGGACTCGAGGGGGAGGGGGCTTCTAGCGCACAGCAGTGGGTAGAGGCTGTTTTTGCCTGTGTGGCCTTTTATTCGGGCGGCTGTGATGTGGGGATGCCATGCGAGGCTCCGATCCAGATGGACTCCGAGATGTTTCACCTTTTTGCTCCATTGGATCGGGTTGCCGCCAGCTCGTAGGGGGTCGGTGCGATCGTTGCCAGGGTGTTTCCAGGTGAAGATGATTGCCTCAGTCTTCCCCTGATTTACTTTGATTCTCCATTTTTTGTAGAAGGCACTGATTGAGTCGAATCCGTTCTGAAGTCTTTTTACAATGGTGTCAGTGCGATTTGAGGTGGAGTAGCAGGCAGTGTCGTCTGCGTAGAGCGCTAGATCGCATCCCTTGGGCGTGGGCAGGTCACTCATGAAGTGGGAAAATAGGAGTGGGGCTAGGACTGAGCCCTGGGGGACCCCCGCCGGGACCGGTCTCCGGCTGGAGGAGGCTCCCGGGAGTGAGACGGCAAATTGTCTGTCACTCAGGAAAGATGCGAGAACATCGATAATGTAGAGAGGGACTCCCGACACGAACAACTTGTGCAGCAGACCGTGTCGAAGGCTTTCTCTATGTCCATGAAGACCATGGCGGTCTTCTTGTGCATATTGAAGCCTTTCGTCACGTGGTCTGTCAGTCGGATGAGCTGCTTAGAGGTCGAGTGGTCTGCCCTGAAGCCAAACTGTTGGTCCTGGATGGCCTTCTGGTTGAAAGGAAGGTATCTCTTGAGAATTATTCTCTCGAGTATTTTGCTTAAGCCGCAAAGGAGACTTATTGGCCTGTAACTCACCGGAAGGACTTTGTCCTTTCCGGGCTTGTGGATGGGGATCACGTTGGGACATTTCCACTGTGTGGGGAAGTAGCCTTGCAGAAGGCAGGCGTTGAAAATTTTGGTCAGCATGACTATAGCCTTCATCGGTAGGTGCCTGAGTAGGGTGTTTGAGATGTCGTCGGGCCCTGGGGCCTTGCGGAGAGGGAGCTTGGAGATTATGTGCGCCAGTTCGGCTGGGCGCACGAGGGTCACGCTTTGGGTCGGGCGATCGCCGGCAGCGATGGCTGTCAGTGAGTCTCGTACGAGAGCCTCGGTGTGTTCATCGCGCATGTCTAGGGTGAGGGAGTGCGATTTCTCGAAGCCGTCAGCAAGGGCGCTGGACTTGTCTGTTGTGGAGTAGACTATGTCGCCCGCGTGCTTCAGGGGGGGGACCTGACTGCGTTTGCAGTGCAGGGCCTTCGCCATACGCCACAGGGTACCGTCAGGGAATTCTAGCGAGGCTAGTTTTCTCTGCCAGGCAAAGGCCGCCTCGATTTTGGCTTCGCGGGCGATGTAGTTGGAGAGGGATTTCACCATGGATTTGGTGGATCTGTCGCGAGTTTTTTGGCATTCGCGTCGCAGTATGTTGCGTTCTTTGATCATGTCGATGACACTTTCGAGGAGCTCGAATTGGTGTTTACGAGGCGGGGGCTCGGGTGGGATGGCGAGGTTTTTAGCCTCGTTTATGAGTCCTGTGAGATAGGTGACTGAGTCTTCGATAGCCTCAGTCAATGCGAGTATGGCGGAGCTCAGAGAGATGTTTAGGTGAGACTTGTACTTGGGCTTGTAGCGGTCAGTGCAAATACACCGCTACATTATTTGACTAGTGAAGCTCCGCCCCTGCCCCGAGCAGGTAGACTTTCTAATTTTACAACCCAGAACCCTCAGCGATAACGCAACACAGAGAGACGCAGGACTCGACCTAGTAACCACGTATAATTCTGTCTTGTACATTATACAATAAAAGAATACGCAAACTTTTGATAAACATTTACATTCGTAACCAACATACAACAACGGCGAAAGGCCAGTCAGCCCGTCTTATGTCGGATCTCGGCGTCCTGGTCTCTTTCTCCGGCTCGAAAACACTTGGAGGTGGTCCGAAGAGAGCTCATGGAGCGTTTTAAGGCCGGACACGATGTCGGCATCCTTTGCAAGTACAATGCCGAGGAAGGATAGGGATCGTTTGTGTACAGTGGGGTAGTCTGGTGTGTGGATTTCTGGAGTGTGTGGAGTTGGCTGGACTCTAGTTCGATTAGGGTCCTGCCATTTAAATTTGTCCCAGGCGTGTGAAGCCTGGGGTGTCTGCCGTTGAAGTCCCCGATAGCCACGACGTGGCTGCCGGCTCTCATGACGGTGGCGAAATCTTTTTGGAGGTTGTGGGATTGTTTGGGGCAGTAGTCATAGTAAGCATAGAGCTATAAATATAAATACAGTCGACAAAATAAATTCAATTTTAAAAATGCTTGGCGGGCCGCATAAACATATGTAAACGATTGATTTGGGTGGAGTCTTGATGAGAGGAGAACACAATAAGCCTGATCGTATTGTTGGTCCCTGGGCTTGTTTTTCCATTTGCTTAGTTTTTATATTCTAGGAAATTTGTAAATAATTACGGCGCCACCGAGCACGCAGCAGCTTTTACAGCGCTCAACTTTTGGGGACGATGTTTGAAATTGTGTTTCTTTAAACCTTTCACGTTGGAATTATCAAATAAAAATCACAACTTTATTTAAAATATTAAAATGGAATTCCGCCGAGTATTTTATACAAACGAAGCAATGACATTTTAGCATTTATCATTACTTTATTAAAATAAAATAAGATCATTATTTCAAAGGGTACAGTCACACTATTGAGCCTAATGAACTATCTTCACCTCCTGACACTGGCGTTGAGTGTTTTAGGTGTGATCCATGGCATTTTAAAAATAATTTAAAATAACAAACTCAACGATGTCGACGGCGACCGCGATAAGATATATTTTGTGAAATTTTCATCGGGTTTTCAGGTTAGTAAATATGGATTCTTTATTATCGAGTGGCAATTATCCGGAGCGCCGTGGCAGCAGCCGCCGTGAGCTCAGTGCTCGCAGCGGCAGTCTACAGCCACGCCGCGACTGAAGGACGGGAGCAAATATAAAACTGACAAATCTTTCAAATCACCAAAGAAACGTCTGCCGCGAATGGACGCTCAGGTGAAGCAGGAAGTCCCCGACCCTGAGGACGGGGACGTTCTCCGCGAGGCGTCCTTCCCCGGCCCGCAGCACGGCGAGGTCCACGCAGAAGAGCTCAACGTCAAGAGGTCTCTACCGGAAGACCAGAGAGCTGCCTCTTTACCCAAAAGAATGTCGTTTGAGCAGTGCTACGTACCACTGAATGATATCCCTGAGAGTTGCCTTAAACTAAACGCTCATGTCAAGCAGGAAGTCTCTGACCTTGAAGACGGCGGCGAGTCAGCCATTGGCGAGATATTCTCCGTGAAGCGAGAGGACGCGCTAGCCGAGGCGTCCTTTTCCAACGCCCCGCCGTATATCGAGGACAAAGTAGAAGAATTCGTCATCGAGAGAGATTTGCTGGAACACAGCGGAAAAGCTGCCTATTTAACCAACAGAATGTCGCAGTGCTACGTATTACTGCATGATATCTCTATGAGTCACCTTAAAGCGGATCCTCATGTGAAGCAGGACATCCCTGCTCATAATGACGGCGGCGAGTCAGCCATTAGCGAGATATTCTTCGTGAAGCGTGAGGACGCGCCAGCAGAAGCGTCCTTCCCCGACCCCCTGGCGTATGACGAGGTCAAAGTAGAAGAATTCGCCATCGAGAGAGGTTTGCTAGAACACAGCGGAAGAGCTGCCTCTTTACTCAACAGAATGTCGCAGTGCTACGTATTACTGCATGATATCCCTAAGAGTCACCTTAAAGCAGACCCTCGTGTAAAGCAGGACATCCCTGCTCATGAAGACGGCGGCGAGTCGTCCATTAGCAAGATATTCTCCGTGAAGCGCGAGGAAGCGCCAGCAGAAGCGTCCTTCCCCAACCTCCTGGCGTATGACGAGATCAAAGTAGAAGAAGTCGACATCGAGATAGCATTGCTAGAACACAGCCTAAGAGCTGCCTCCTCGGATCCTGGCCTGCATGATATCAAAATTGAAGAATTCGATTTTGAAAGAACATTGCTGGAGCATGAAAGGGAGCTCTCCCAAGCAGCTGTCGGGTGTGAGCAGGTAATATGACAATCTATGTATTCTCACTGCACCGGCTGAGGCCGACCCTCGGCATTCGAGGTGTTCAACAGCACACGCCACCCACAAGTAGTCAGTTTAAATTAATGGCATAAATACTCAACAGCTACCTGCAAAGGTTCGGTTTTGGCACCTCTACTTACTTGTGTTCCGTGGTATGTAAATGATTTCTCGGGTGTTCTTCTTAGCTTATCATCTGAGCAATCCCAACATCTTCCATATTTAGTACTGCCATAACCTCTACTATGTCATGAGTCGTTCTTTATCTGGTGAATATTTTATTCCGTTCCTTTAAAGAAATGTATTGTTATACATTAAAGTATGATTTAAAACATGTCATAATTCGAATTTTATGAAAAGATGACTCAGTTTGATAATGCTAACGAGAAAGGTTGGTGTAATCGGTCACCAATAAAAATTAACATGTGGAAAAATCACATCAGTATTGTATTTAAAATATTAAAATGGAATTCCACCATGTACTCTACTTCAAAAATATTGATTACTTAGAAAGATGATTGCTAAATAAACACAGGAATTCATAAATTTTAATGCGTTTAAACTCGTAGTTTTATTAAACACAGTGGATATAACGTGTCATTATGCTGGGAACTTGTTTCAAATACTTTATCCTTATCATTATGTTGTGTTCATGGGTCATTCATTAAAATGGTTTTCGCTTTACAAGAAACCGACTTGTCGAGGAGTCCTGAGTGTGTTACAATTTTGCATTGTTTATACAGTAACTATCATAAGTGACTAATGCTGTAAAACAAAAATTAACAAAACTTTTGTTTGTTTCAGGAGCAACTGCAATCATGCGATGCAGATTTGCAGGATAAAGCCCTTCAAATTCATACTGGCGAGGTGCTCTTTAGTCAGAAAAGTCTCCTGGTAAAGCACAAGATTATACATACTGGGATGAAGCTATTTTCTTGCGATCATTGCTCATATTCATGTAAACGAAAGAAAGATTTAAACGTACACATACTTAAACATTCTGGCATGAAGCAATTTGCTTGTGATCAATGCTCATATTGTTGTAGTCGGAGTTCAAAATTAAAACAACACAAAGTCAAACATACCGGCGATAAGCCATTTGCTTGTGATAAATGCTCATATTCTTGTAATTGGAAGTATAGATTGAAACAACACAAACTTAAACATACCGACGAAAAGTCATTTGCTTGTGATCAATGCTCATATTCTTGTAATTGGCAGCATAGTTTGAAACAACACAAACTTAAACATACTGACAAAAAGCTATTTTCTTGTGATCAATGCTCATATTCTTGTAATTGGAAGTATAGTTTGAAACAACACAAACTTAAACATACCGACGAAAAGTCATTTGCCTGTGATCAATGCTCATATTCTTGTAATTGGCAGCATAGTTTGAAACAACACAAACTTAAACATACTGACAAAAAGCTATTTTCTTGTGATCAATGCTCATATTCTTGTAATTGGAAGACCCTTTTAAAACGACACAAACTCATACATACCGGCGAGAAGCCATATGCTTGTGATCAATGCTCATATTCATGTGTTCAGAAGTCATCATTAAAAATACACAAAATAATACATACCGGCGAAAAGTCATTTTCTTGTGATCAATGCTCATATTCATGTTATCAGAAGACATCATTAAAAATACACAAAATAATACATACCGGCGAAAAGTCATTTTCTTGTGATCAATGCTCATATTCATGTTATCAGAAAGCAACTTTAAAAAAACACAAACTCATACATACCGGCGAAAAGTCATTTTCTTGTGATCAATGCTCATATTCATGTTATCAGAAGGCAACTTTAAAAAATCACAAACTCATACATATCGCCGAGAAGCCATTTGCTTGTGATCAATGCTCATATTCTTGTACTAAGAAGTTTAGTTTGAAACAACACAAACTTAAACATACCGACAAAAAGCTATTTGTTTGTGATCAATGCTCATATTCTTGTAGTCAGAGGACACAATTAAAACAACACAAATTCATACATACCAACAAAAAGCTATTTGCTTGTGATCAATGCTCATATTCTTGTAATAGGAAGTTTAGTTTGAAACAACACAAACTTAAACATACCGACTAAAAGCCATTCGCTTGTGATCAATGCTCATATTCTTGTTACCAGAAGGGAAAGTTAAAAAACACAAACCCATACATACCCGCCAAAGCTGCTAGACAATCGTTTGCATTCGCTATCAAGGCAGCCAAAGAGAAGTGCTGGAAGGACCTATGCCTACAAGTCGATAACGACCCTTGGGGCAGGGTGTATAGACTTGTGAGGAAGAAATTCAGAATTCCGGAGGCAATTCCAGGGATAACTCTGCCAAGGATGTTGGAAACGATCCTTGACGCCCTATTCCCTTCTCGCCCTCCTATGATGAACCCCATACCTGACGCTGCCACAGAGAGTTGCCCACCCTTTCAACATGGCTGAACTACGGGAGGCGGCCAAACGACTTCCATACGGTAAAGCACCCGGCCCAGATGGCATCTCGAACGAGGCCATCAGACTGGCCGTGCATAAAATCCCTCAGCGCTCCTGGCTATATACAACCAGTGGCTTGCCGAACGCACATTTCCGAGGTGCTGGAAAACAGCCCGCCTAGTGTTGGCACGCAAGGGAGGCAAGCCGGCAGGCCTGCCCTCGTCCTACAGACCACTACGCATGTTGGACGGACTGGGAATGCTGCTCGAGCGAATGCTGAAGGTCAGACTTGAAATAGAAATTGATGAAAACGGCGGACTATTCGACGTTCAATGCGGGTTCCGCAGGGGCAGATTGACCGCAGACGCGATTAGCAGAGTCCACCGGAGGATGAAGGAAGCTAACGCTGGGACGCGGTGCAAGCGCGAGTACTGCCTCCTCGTCACCCTCGATGTTCGAAACGCCTTCAACAGTGCCTCATGGGACATCATCCTCGGAGCATTAGAAAAGAAGGGCATCTCTGCTTACCTCCGCCGGACCATCGCCAGCTACTTCGAGGACCGTGTCATTTGCTACTCCACAGCAGGTGCCCCCCCAGCCGCGAGACACCTCACGTGCGGAGTCCCACAAGGTTCTGTCCTCGGACCATTGCTGTGGAATGTGATTTACGATGCGGTACTAAACACGGAGCTGCCGGAGGGAACGGAGGAGATAGGATTCGCTGATGACATTGGCGTTGTCGTCTCAAGAAAAATGATTAACGAACTGGAGGCAAGAACAAATGAAGCCCTCAGGAGAATCTCCCACAGCCTTGCGGAGAATAGGCTAGAGCTCATCTGCCACAAGACGGAAGCGGTGATGCTCTGTGGGTGGGGCACAAATAGCCCCTAAGAGGTCCGCCTGATATCTGGGCGTGTACTTCGACACCTCGTTCAAGTACACGGACTTCTCGGAAGGCTGCCGGAACCACTGAGGCAGTAGCAAGAATGCTGCCCAACGTGAGAGGACCGATGTAATGTAAACAGAAACTGCTGGCCAGCGTGATGATGTCACAGATCCTGTACGGTGCAAACTCATCCAGTCGTGGGCAAACTCAATGGAGATCTCCCACTACAGGATCCGCCCGTGAATCTCGCGACGCCACGGCCAGGTCACCTACAGGCTGACCCAACTCCTCTCGGGGCACGGCTGCTTCGGTAGCTACCTCGGGAGGATTGGCCGACCTGTCGATGTAAACTGCCCACTGTGCGACGACTACAGCGACGACGCAAAGCATGCCCTCTTCAACTGCGGAGAACCCATTCGCTTGTGATCAATGCTCATATTCTTGTAATCAAAAGACACAATTAAAACGACACAAATTCATACACACCAGCTAAAAGCTATTTCACTGTGACCAATGCTCATATACAAGTAAATACAAGCGTTCTCTAATAAGACACAAACATCAACATACTTAGATGTAATTTCAAATAAAAATTGTTTTGATTTTTCCAAATTTAGGTTTATGTCAATTTTATTTCACATTGATTCTCACTTACATTGTAATTTCTTAAAATTTAATATAACACTTCAAAACAATCAAATGTCAATGGTTTCTGTGCACTCTACATCCATTTGCTGGTTCTTTGTTCTTCCACAAGTACACCAGCTTAGTTAACTGTTGTAAAGATCTCAGACCCGAGTCAGGCCCTTTGTAAGGTTCAAGGCTTGAAGTCATGTTTAGAGTGGATTCTGTCTCTGGCAACCCTCACATCTAAGCCTTAAAATGTTTCAAATTTCGTACCTATGATAAATTCTGGCTTTTTGTTTTACAGAGAAAAGTTTTATGTAAACGGTTTTTTGGAAAAATGGCTATTTCGACAACTGCGCAGTGCGTCTCCCGGCAGCTCAAGCACCGACACTGCTGAATACCCATCTTACCTGCGACAAGAGACAACATTCGACAGTATGACCAAACTTTTGGCAGCTCGTCTCTGGCGTTATGAACCACGACGGCATTGCCGCTCAGAACTGTCTTAAATATATAATTATAATATATAATTTACCGAGAAGCGGCTACTCGGCCAGAAGTTCGCTGGCAGCACTTGTAAGCAGTCTTCCTTATTTATTTTTCATTGATGTTGCTTTTGAGGCACGGTGGTAGTTTCCCGCTCAAAGTTCGCCTGGAGCTCAGCCCGCCAGGGTTTGTATTCCTTTAATGTAATATATCAAATCTTTAAAGTATTTCAAATGTTAACACATTGTGATCGGGTAATTTTTTTGTCACCTAGGGGCTGAGATCGGGGGTTTTTTGGATATATGCGTCTCAAATTACAGTTTCTGTAAAATAGCCATATCTTTCGAACTATTTGGTATTTTTCAAAAAAACTTTTAGTGTCTTAATCTAAAATAATTGCTTTATTTATTTATTATACATACATGCTTTGTACACAAAATTACTATACAATAAATGAAATGGAAAGCGAAAAACACACTTTTACGATCAAAATTACATTGTTATAAAAAATCACAATACTTTTTGAAAATTTTTATTAGATCTAATCAGAAACAAAACAACCTAATAATGCGTCAACGTATGATAGTATGACGAAAATAGTATCACAGTGTCACTGAAATAAGGGAGAGAGTCTCTGTTTATTTAGTTTGCAGTAATAACTATTGTGTTCTGTTGGTATAGTTTACCGTTATTTTTTATGACCATAGTTTCAAATACTTCGATATTTGTTTGTATCTAATGTTTGTAAACAGCTGTCAAAAGATACGGGACCGGTACCTGCTCGGGTAAAGCGAGCGTTCATCCGTTTCCCGTACACCACGGCCAGTCTATGCAGAACGCGTAAATGCGTCTCCCGGCCTCTAGCGCCAGGCAGCGAGGAACGCATTTATGCGTCTCCCGATCACAATGTGTTAAGATCAAGTGGGTCACGATTTTTTCTGAAAATAAGGTACAAAGACTAGGATATTTTACAAACATGAATGTAACGTTTCTATGATGATTTTTTCCATTTGTTTTAAACGATTGATTTGGGTCGAGTCTCGATGAGAGGAGAACACAATAAGGCTGATCGTATTGTTGGTGCCTGGGCTTGTTTTTCCATTTGCTTAGTTTTTATATTTTATAGGAAATTTGTAGGTAATGACGGCGCCACCGAGCACGCAGCAGCTTTTACAGCGCTCAACTTTTGGGGAAAATGTTTGAAATTGTGTTTCTTTAAACCTTTCATCAAATAAAAAATTAAAACTTTATTTAAAATATTAAAATGGAATCCCACCGAGTACTTTATACAAACGAAACAATGACATTTTAGCATTTATCATTACTTTATTAAAATAAAGTAAGATCTCTATTTCAAGGGGTACAGTCACACTATTGAGCCTAATGAACTATCTTAACCTAACACTGGCGTCGAGAGTTTTAGGTGAACTCCATGGCATATTCAAATTAATTTAAAATAACAAACTCAAACGCGATAAGATATATTTTGTGAAATTTTCATCCGGTTTTTGATGAAGTAAATATGGATTCTTTTTTATCGAGTGGCAATTATCCGGAGCGCCGTGGCAGCAGCCGTCGGGAGTTCAGTGCTCGCTGCGGCAGTCTACAGCCACGCCGCGACTGCATGGCCCGCGTGCTCGAGGACGGGAGCAAATATAATACTGACACACCTGTCAAATCACCAAAGAAACGTCTGCCGCGAATGGCCGCTCAGGTGAAGCAGGAAGTCCCCGACCCTGAGGACGGGGACGCTCTCCACGAGGAGTCCTTCCCCGGCCCGCAGCACGGTGAGGTCCACGCAGAAGAGCTCGACGTCTGGAGGTCTCTGCCGGAACACGAGAGAGCTGCCTCTTCACCCAACAGAATGTCGTTTGAGCAGTGCTGCGTATCACTGAATGATATCTCTGAGAGTTGCCTCAATCTTAACGCTCACGTCAAGCAGGAAATCTCTGACGGCAGCGAGTCTGTCATTAGTGAGATATTCTCCGTGAAGCGAGAGGACGCGCCGGCCGAGGCGTCCTTCTCCAACGCCCCGCCGTATATCGAGGTCAAAGTAGAAGAATTCGTCATCGAGAGAGGTTTGCTGGAACACAGCGGAAGAGCTGCCTCTTTACTCAACAGAATGTCGCAGTGCTACGTATTACTGCATGATATCTCTAAGAGTCACCTTAAAGCAGACCCTCGTGTAAAGCAGGACATCCCTGCTAATGAAGACGGCGGCGAGTCAGCCATTGGCGAGATATTCTCCGTGAAGCGCGAGGACGCGCCGGCTGACGCGTCCTTCCCCGACCCCGTGGCGTATGGCGAGATCAAAGTAGAAGAATTCGACATCGAGATAGCTTTGCTGGAACACAGCGGAAGAGCTGCCTCTTCGGATCCAGGGCTGCATGATATCAAAATTGAAGAATTCGATTTTGAAAGAACATTGCTGGAGCATGAAAGGGAGCTCTCCCAAGCAGCTGTCGGGTGTGAGCAGGTAATATGACAATCTCTGTACTTCACTGCACGGGCTGAGGCCGTCTCTAGGCATACGGGGTGTTCAACAGCACACGCCACCCACAAGTAGTCAGTTTAAATTAATTCCATAAATACTCAACAGCTACCTGCAAAGGTTCGGTTTTGGCACTTCTTCTTACTTGTGTTCCGTGGTATGTAAATGACTTCTTGGTTGCTCTTCTTAGCTTATCATCTGAGCAATTCCAACATCTTCTATATTTAGTACTGCCATAATCTCTACTATGTCATGAGTTGTTCTTTATCTCGTAAATATTTTATTCCGTTCCTTTAATGAAATGTTTTATTATACATTAAATTATGACTTAAAACATGTCATAATTCGAATTTTATGATAAGATGACTCAGTTTGATAATGCTAACGTGAACGGTTGGTGTAATCGGTCACCAATAAAAATTAACATGTGGGAAAATCACATAAGTATTGTATTTAAAATATTAAAATGGAATTCCACTATGTACTCAAAATATGTATATAATACAAAAATATTGATTACTTAGAAAAATGATTATTAAATAAGCACAGGAATTCATAAATTTCAATGCATTTCAACTCGTAGTTTTATTGAACATAGTGGATATAATGTGTCATTGTGCTAAGTAATATAAGTGACTAAAGCTGTAAAACAAGGATTAACAATACTTTTGTTTGTTTCAGGAGCAACTGCAATCATGTGATGCAGATTTGGAGGATAACGCCCTTCAAATTCATACTGGCGAGGTGCTCTTTAGACAGAAAAGTCTCCTGGTAAAGCACAAGGTTATACATACTGGGATGAAGCTATTTCCTTGCGATCATTGCTCGTATTCATGTAAACGAAAGAAAGATTTAAACGTACACATACTTAACCATTCTGGCAAGAAGCAATTTGCTTGTGATCAATGCTCATATTGTTGTAGTTGGAGATCAAAATTAAAACAACATAAAGTCATACATACGGGCGTAAAGCCATTTGCTTGTGATCAATGCTCATATTCTTGTAATTGGAAGATTAGTTTGAAACAACACAAACTTAAACATACCAACGAAAAGCTATTTACTTGTGATCAATGCTCATATTCATGTTACCAGAAGGGAATGTTAAAACAACACCAACTCATACATACCGGCGAGAAGCCATTTGCTTGTGATCAATGCTCATATTCTTGTAATTGGCAGTTTAATTTGAAACAACACAAACTTAAACACACCGACAAAAAGCTATTTTCTTGTGATCAATGCTCATGTTCATATAATTTGAAGAGCCTTTTAAAACGACACAAACTCATACATACCGGAGAGAAGCCATATGCTTGTGATCAATGCTCATATTCATGTGTTCAGAAGGCAACACTAAAACTACACAAATTAACACATACTGGTGAAAAGCCATTCACTTGTGATCAATGTTCATATTCTTGTAATAGAAAGCAAAGTATAAAACAACACAAATTCATACATACCAAAGATAAGTCATTTGCTTGTGATCAATGCTCATATTCATGTAATAGGAAGGCAAGTTTAAAAAATCACAAACTCGTACATACCGATGAGAAGCCATTCGCTTGTGATCAATGCTCATATTCTTGTAAACAGAAGACACTATTAAAACGACACAAATTCATACATACCGGCAAAAAGCTATTTCACTGTGATCAATGCTCATATTCAAGTGAATACAAGTGTTCTCTAATAAGACACATACACCAACATACTTAGATGTATTTTCAAATAAAAATTATTTTGATATAGTCATATTTTGGTTTATGTTAATTTTATTTCACATTGATTCTCACTTACATTGTTATTTCCTATAATTTAATAAAACACATATATCAAATGTCAATGGTTTCTATGTACTCTACATCCATTTGCCGGTTTTTTGTTCTTCCACAAGCACATCAGTTTATTTAACTGTTGTGAAGATCTCAGACCCGAGTCAGGCCCTTTGTAAGGTATATGGCTTGAAGTCATGTTTAGAGTGGATTCTGTTTCTGGCAACCTCACATCTAAGCCTTAAATGTTGCAAATTTTGTATCAAAGTTATACCTATGAGAAATTCTGTCTTTTTGTTGATTTCAATATTTTTCTCTAATAGGCGTGACGACAGTATCAAAGAATCAAAGAAATAATTATTTGAGGGGAAAATACATATTAAAAGGATTTAAAAAACTGATTTAGTTTTATTTAAAAATCTAAGATTAAACCTTTGCACTCTTTGATTTTTTTAATTTTTCCGTTTACCAACTCCGAGGTAATTATGAGATTTTTGTTAATAAATTAGATGTTATTGTTACACAATAGCTTATAATCATAAAACAAATTAATAACATATTTTTATGATATTGTTATGATTGTTTAGTTGTAAGGTAGTAAAAAAAAAGAGATAAGAGTCTATCAATAATTTATTTTGCGTACAATTTAATGTTTAAAATTTATTTTGGTGTGGTATTTTTTTAAAGATTTTCCTGGATGGAGGCCCGGCTTCCTTTCACAGGTCTCGCAACAGAATGTGCTTTCTCTTCTTCCTCCATGAACATTCCTATTGGAACACACCATGCAATTTTTATGGTTTTTCTGAGAATTAGAAAATATAAAATGACTTTTTCCATCTAAGCGCTGAACAGTGTCACCTGTGGATAATCGCCCTGATTTTGATATCGGAGCACGAAAGTCTCCTATGAGCTCCAGTAACAACTTTTCTCTAAATGCTTTATAGCTTATTGGCTTTGCATTATTATTGCATTCTTTATACAATATATATGCATTTTCTATGGAGGTTTCTACACCCTAGAAAAACAGTTTTCTCCACCATTTTAATATTTTCGCATAAGAAAATAGGATGTTGCGTATTGGTCTGCGACAACCACCTTACCCGGTACCCGTTTATACCCGATGGTCGCTGGCAGCACTTGTAGGCAGTCTTCCTTATTTATTTTTTATTGATGTTGCTTTTGAGGCACGGTGGTAGTTTCCCGCTCAATGTTCGCCTGGAGCTCAGCCCGCCAGGGTTTGTATTCTTTTAATGTAATATATCAAACCATTAAAAAATTTTAAGTATTTCAAATGTTAAGATCAAGCTCTGGAGTGGGTCATGATTTTTTCTGAAAATAAGGTACAAAGACTAGGATATTTTACAAAAATGAATCTAACGTTTCTGTGATGATTTTTTCCTTTTGTTTTAAACCAAGGGTGAACAACCTTTTTAATTTAAAATAACAAACTCAACGATGTTGACGGCGACCGCGATAAGATATATTTTGTGAAATTTTCATCCGGTTTTTGATGAAGTAAATATGGATTCTTTTTTATCGAGTGGCAATTATCCGGAGCGCCGTGGCAGCAGCCGCGATGAGCTCAGTGCTCGCAGCGGCAGTCTACAGCCACGCCGCGACTGGAGGTCTCCCTTGCTCGAGGACGGGAGAAATATAATACTGACACACCTGTCAAATCACCAAAGAAACGTCTGCCGCGAATGGCCGCTCAGGTGAAGCAGGAAGTCCCCGACCCTGAGGACGGGGACGCTCTCCGCGAGGAGTCCTTCCCCGGCCCGCAGCACGGCGAGGTCCACGCAGAAGAGCTCGGCGTTAGGAGATCTCTGCTGGAACACGAGAGAGCTGCCTCTTCACCCAACAAAATGTCGTTTGAGCAGTGCTGCGTATCACTGAATGATATCTCTGAGAGATGCTTCAATCTTAACGCTCACGTCAAGCAGGAAATCTCTGACCTTGAAGACGGCGGCGAGTCTGTCATTAGTGAGATATTCTCCGTGAAGCGAGAGGACGAGCCGGCCGAGGCGTCCTTCTCCAACGCCCCGCCGTATATCGAGGTCAAAGTAGAAGAATTCGACATCGAGATAGCTTTGCTGGAACACAGCGGAAGAGCTGCCTCCTCGGATCCAGGGCTGCATGATATCAAAATTGAAGAATTCAATTTTAAAAGAACATTGCTGGAGCATGAAAGGGAGCTCTCCCAAGCAGCTGTCGGGTGTGAGCAGGTAATATGACAATCTATGTATTCTCACTGCACCGGCTGAGGCCGGCCCTGGGCATTCGAGGTCTTCAACAGCACACGCCACCCACAAGTAGTCAGTTTAAATTAATGGCATAAATACTCAACAGCTACCTGCAAAGGTTCGGTTGTGGCACCTCTACTTACCTGTGTTCCGTGGTACATAAATGACTTCTTGGTTGTTCTTCTCAGCTTATCATCTCAGCAATTTCAACATCTTCCATATTAAGTACTGCCATAACCTCTACTCTGTCATGTGTCGTTCTTTATCTGGTAAATATTTTATTCCCTTCCATTAATGAAATGTATTATTATACATTAAATTATGATTTAAAACATGTCATAATTCGAATTTTATGAAAAGATGACTCAGTTTGATAATACTATCGTGAAAGGTTGGTGAAATCGGTCATAAGTGGTCATGTGGAAAAATCACATAAGTATTGTATTTAAAATATTCAAATGGAATTCCGCCATGTACTCTACTTCAAAAATATTGATTACTTAGAAAGTTGATTATTAAATAAGCACAGGAATTCATAAATTTTAATGCGTTTAAACTCATAGTTTTATTAAACAAAGTGGATATAACGTGTCATTGTGCTGAGAGCTTATTTCAAATACTTTATCCTTATCATTATGTTGTGTTCATGGGTCATTTATTAAAATGGTTTTCGCTTTACAAGAAACTGACTTGTCGAGGAGTCCTGCGTGTGTTACAATTTTGCATTGTTTATACAGTAACTATCATAAGTGACTAATGCTGTAAAACATAGATTAACAATACTTTTGTTTGTTTCAGGAGCAACTGCAATCACGCAATGCAGATTTGCAGGATAAGGCCCTTCAAATTAATACTGACGAGGTGCTCTTTAGACAGAAAAGTCTCCTGGTAAAGCACAAGGTTATACATACTGGGATGAAGCTATTTTCTTGCGATCATTGCTCGTATTCATGTAAACGAAAGAAATATTTAAACGTACACATACTTAAACATACTGGCATGAAGCAATTTGCTTGTAGTCAATGCTCTTATTCTTGTAGTCGGAGGCCACAATTAAAACAACACAAAGTTACACATAGCGGCGAAAAGCCATTTGCCTGTGATCAATGCTCATATTCTTGTAATAGAAAGAATAGTTTACAACAACACAAACTCATACATACTGGGGAAAAGTCATTTTCTTGTGATCTATGCTCATATTCATGCTATCAGAAGGCAAGTTTAAAAAAACACAAATTCATACATACTTGTGAGAAGCCATTCGCTTGTGATCAATGCTCATTTTCTTCTTATCAGAAGACACAATTAAAACGACACATACTCATACATACCGGCGAGAAGCCATTTGCTTGTGATCAATGCTCATATTCTTGTAATAGGAAGTTTAGTTTGAAACAACACAAACTTAAACACACCGACAAAAAGCTATTTGTTTGTGATCAATGCTCATATTCTTGTAGTCGGAGGACACAATTAAAACAACACAAATTCATACATACCGACAAAAAGCTATTTGCTTGTGATCAATGCTCATATTCATGTGTTCAGAAAGCTACATTAAAAATACACAAATTTACACATACCGGCGAAAAGCCATTTGCTTGTGATCAATGCTCATATTCATGTGTTCAGAAGGCATCATTAAAAATACACAAAATAATACATACCGGCGAAAAGCCATTCGCTTGTGATCAATGCTCATATTCTTGTTACCAGAAGGGAAGGTTAAAACAACATAAACCAATACATACCCGCCAAAGCTGCTAGACAATCGTTTGCATTCGCTATCAAGGCAGCCAAAGAGAAGTGCTGGAAGGACCTATGCCTACAAGTCGATAACGACCCTTGGGGCAGGGTGTATCGACTTGTGAGGAAGAAATTCAGAATTCCGGAGGCAATTCCAGGGATAACTCTGGATGTTGGAAACGATCCTTGACGCCCTATTCCCTACTCGCCCTCCTATGATGAACCCCATACCTGACGCTGCCACAGAGGTTGCCCACCCTTTCAACATGGCTGAACTACAGGAGGCGACCAAACGACTTCCGTACGGTAAAGCACCCGGCCCAGATGGCATCTCGAACGAGGCCATCAGACTAGCAGTGCGTAAAATCCCTCAGCGCTGCTGGCTGTATACAACCAGTGCCTTGCCGAACGCACATTTCCGAGGTGCTGGAAAACAGCCCGCCTAGTGTTGGCGCGCAAGGGAGGCAAGCCGGCAGGCCTGCCCTCGTCCTACAGACCGCTATGCATGTTGGACGGACTGGGAACGCTGCTCGAGCGAATGCTGAAGGTCAGAATTGAAATAGAAATTGAGGAAAACGGCGGACTATTCGACGTTCAATGCGGGTTCCGCAGGGGCAGATCGACCGCAGACGCGATTAGCAGAGTCCACCGGAGGATGAAGGAAGCTAACGCTGGGACGAGGTGCAAGCGCGAGTACTGCCTCCTCGTCACCCTCGATGTTAGAAATGCCTTCAACAGTGCCTCTTGGGACATCATTCTCGGAGCATTAGAAAAGAAGCGCATTTCTGCTCACCTCCGCCGGACCATCGCCAGCTACTTCAAGGACCGTGTCGTCTGCTATTCCACAGCAGGTGGCCCCCCAGCCACGAGACAACTCATGTGCGGAGTCCCGTAAGGTTCCGTCCTCTCGGACCATTGCTGTGGAAAGTGAAGAACGATGCGGTACTAAACACGGAGCTGCCGGAGGGAACGGAGGAGATAGGATTCGCTGATGACATTGGCGTTGTCTTCTCAGGAAAAACGATTAACTAACTGGAGGCAAGAACAAATGAAGCCCTCAGGAAAATCTCCCACAGCCGGAGAGCTCGCCTGCCACAAGACGGAAGCGGTGATGCTCTGTGGCAGACGAAAATACCCCACACCTAACATCACCATGGGCGGGGCACAAATAGTCCCTAAGAGGTCCGCCTGATATCTGGGCGTGTACTTCGACACCTCGTTCAAGTACACGGACTTCTCGGAAGGCTGCCGGAACCACTGAGGCAGTAGCAAGAATGCTGCCCAACGTGAGAGGACCGATGCAATGTAAACGGAAACTGCTGGCCAGCGTGATGATGTCACAGATCCTGTACGGTGCGGAGTCGTGGGCAAACACGATGGAGATCTCCCACTAAAGGAACATGCTGGCCAGTGTCCAGCGCAGAGCAGCCCTCAAGATAATATGCGGCTACCGCACAATCTCGGGAGACGCAGCTCTGGTGATAACAGGCATGCCGCCGGTAGATCTGATGGCTCGAGAACGCCAAAGGTTCTACGAGGCGATACAACGGAAGGAAGACTTCGTCGTTATCAGGACCAGCGTGAGGGCAGACGTCACCGAGACTTGGCAACAGCAATGGGCGGCATCCACCAAAGGGCGCTGGACGCGAAGGCTCATCCCAGACACCCGCCTGTGAATCTCGCGACGCCACGGCCAGGTCACCCACAGGCTGACCCAACTCCTCTCGGGGCACGGCTGCTTCGGTAGCTACCTCGGGAGGATCGGCCGACCTGTCGACGTAAACTGCCCTCTGTGCGACGACGCAGAGCACGTCCTCTTCAACTGCGGAGAACCCATTCGCTTGTGATCAATGCTCATATTCATGTTATAGGAAGGCAAGTTTAAAAAATCACAAACTCATGCATACCGGTGAAGAGCTATTTCACTGTGATCAATGCTCATATTCAAGTAAATACAAGTGTTCTCTAATAAGACACACACGTCAACATACTTAGATGTATTTTCAAATAAAAATTGTTTTGATTTTTTCATATTTTGGTTTATGTCAATTTTATTTTACATTGATTCTCACTTACATTGTTATTTCCTAAAATTTAATAAAATACTTATATATCAAATGTCAATGGTTTCTATGTACTCTACATCTATTTACTGCTTTTTTGTTCTTCCACAAGCACATCAGCTTATTTAACTGTTGTGAAGATCTCAGACCCGAGTCAGGCCCTTTGTAAGGTCATGGCTTGAAGTCATGTTTAGAGTGGATTCTGTCTCTGGCAACCCTCACATTGAATCCTTTAAATGTTGCAAATTTTGTATCAAAGTTATACCTATGATAAATTCTGGCTTTTTGTTTATTTCAATATTTTTCACTAATTAGGCTAATGAGATCCACAAAAATCGACATTTTCTCTTCTCTCTATTTTAAGTGTCCGGTCACGACCAACCCTGCTCTTGACACTACTGCAGAGGTCGTCCAACCCTTCAGCTGCGAGTGGTGGCTAAGCGCCTTTACAATAGCAGAGAACCCGGTCTGGATGGAATTTCGAATAAAGCCATCGCCATTTCGAACTTGTCGCGTTGTGTTTTATGTACATATACTTTAAAATTATATCAAAAATAAACTCAAGCTCAAAAAGAGGTGTGAGGCGACGGCGCGACAAGCTCTCTCCGAGGGAAACGCTCGTAGTGACATTACAATATGAAAACGATTGGTGCTCTGGTATCTTGGTATAAAGAGTAGAGAATGAAATATTTGCAGATAAATATTAATCCCTTGTTTCACTGTTAATGTAATATTATAAATATATAATAATTTTAGAGGTAAATACATTTACACGTTACAGAATTTCATTTAAGAGTTTCATAAAGGTAGGTACGTCATGGGCGTGCGTGTACATTTTATCACGTCACTTTTTGTTAAATTAACCGATTGGCGAAGAACCTTTATCAAAATTCTTTCCTTTTCAT
Source organism: Atopsyche davidsoni (assembly GCA_022113835.1). Classification (NCBI taxonomy): domain Eukaryota; kingdom Metazoa; phylum Arthropoda; class Insecta; order Trichoptera; family Hydrobiosidae; genus Atopsyche; species Atopsyche davidsoni. The sequence goes on along the minus strand of JAILWY010000020.1, from coordinate 5,818,467 downwards.
TATATGCGCGATTTCAGTAATGTGAAATTGACAAATTGCAAACGGAAGAAAATAGAGCAATAGCCACTTTTAAGGCATATTACCTACGCCGAAATTTCTGACAACTTATAAGGGAAACCGATGGTAAAGCTTCAATTAAAACATTTTGGAAAAATTATAACATCAAGGATGCTATAATAAAATAAAACCAAATGGTTTTGGAGACTACGTTAATTTCACTATTAGCGAGAGCTCTTTCGCCGAAAACTGAAACTGAAGCAGAGAACAGCAGTTCAAAACTTCTGGTTTGTTCAGCAGTGTTTAAAGTGGAAAGTGATTCCGAAGTTCGTTCAATTACGTACCAAGTCGAAGTCAGCATCGTCCAGCATTGCTATCCGTCGTGCTAAGGTGACTTGGCTAAAAGAGGAAGCCAAAGAATGGTGCCGCAAGCGAGATGCCCTTCTACAATATATCAAGGTACTACACTCAGAATTAACCTTTTCTCTTCACCCTGTTGAATTCGATATCTTATATACTAAAATCAACAATGAAATTAATAATATCATTTATTTAAAATATAAATCTCAATGTAAAAAACTTGTTAATTTGAAAGCCACTCAATTGGTTCCAAAGTCGTCTCCCCTTGTACCTGAAATATCAACTGATCCTTTAGAATTTTATAAGAGAACAATTCACTTAAGTAATATCGTATTTGATGTTAAAGAACTCTCTTTTAGACAAAGGATTTAAATATAGTATACCGCAAAAAGTGTCATCTCGTCAAATAGAATCGTTAGCGGTAGACACAGAAATAGCTTTAACTAAAGCTAAGAATGGCAATTTACTTAAACAATTCACTGCAAATATCATTAAGAAAGAACTAGAATCAGTAGGTAAATCAGTGATTTACAAAAATATTGAACTCGACCAACTTCACAATATTAAAACTAAAGCCACGCTTAATAATTTAATTATAACCAAAGCAGATAAAGGCAACTCAGTAGTCGTCCTGAGCAGGCAGGACTATTTGGATAAAGTTTTCGCATTCTTAAATCCCTCAGACTTTATTATCCTTAAATTGGCAAGTAGAGCCCGTAAACTCGTTAATAGCTGCAATGCCATATTTCCTAAAATCCCCCAAAAATTAGCATTGATCGTCGTGAACCCTAGAGCCCCTCTACTTTACGGTATACCCAAGATTCATAAAGTAAATGTCCCGATCAGACCGGTTGTCTCTTTTAACCATACTCCAACATCATTACTATCGAGTAAATTAAATATTTTGTTTAAAGATTTAACTAACTTTAAACCTAAGCATGGTGTCATTAACTCATTAGACTTGGTGGATAAAATCAAGGACATACCTCTTCAATCAAACTATAAATTCATTTCACTAGATGTCACTAGGCTTTTTCCCAATATTCCTGTTAAGGAATCATTGGAAATTGTCCGTAATATTATGAAACAAAGTAAGTTGGGACCTATCGTAATAGATGAGATGTATCAGTCATTAGAAGCATGCTTAGACACTAACTATTTCAAATTCAATGATACAATTTACCAGCAACTTGAAGGCCTTCCTATTGGAAGTAACCTAAGTCCATTGATAGCAGAATGTTTCATGGATTCGTTTGAAGAGAAGTTACTAAAATCAAGCCAGGATAAAAATATCATTTACTACTACAGGTATGTAGATAATATCTTGATTTGTTGGAGTGGAACAGAGAGACAATTGGACAAATTTGTAAATTTTGCAAATTCTTTACATACGCGGATTAAATTCACACTAGAGAAAGAAGTTGATAAAAGTATAAACTTTTTAGATCTTTCGATTAAAAATGTAAATAACCGTCACCATTTTAGTTTATATTGTAAGCCGACATTCGCTGATACTACAATACATTATAAATCCATGCACCCCTGGTCACATAAATTAGCAGCATACCGTAGCATGGTACACCGGCTAGTTAAATTACCGTTAGAATTAGAAGCATTCAATGAAGAATTCAAAATAATAAAATCTATTGCAGCAAGTAACGGCTACCCAAAAAATATTGTTGATAAAATCCTTGTTAAAAAATCACATGCAAAAAACTCTAATCAAATATACCCTGTTAGCCGTAGCGGCGAAGAGAAGCCGTTTAGATGCATTTAATATTTTGGTCAAATCTCACTTGATATTTGCGAACAACTATCAGAATTTAAAATGGCCTTTAAAAATAGAAGCAATGTAGGAATACATTTAAAAAACAGTAAGGACAAAGTTGATGCCTTCCAGAAGAGGCATCACTACAACTTCTACAAATTAACGTGTGATGACTGTAAATCTATGTACATTGGTCAAACAGGTCGTAGTTTTGCAACAAGATACAAAGAGCACCTGGCATCCTTTAGAAATAATAAACTAGACTCACAATTTGCAATACATCTAAATGACAATAAACATAATTTAAACGTTGACAATAAGCCAAGTCTCCTTCATTTTTCTAATAAAGGCTTAATATTTTGGAGCAATTGCTTTCAGGTGGCGTCCAGGACAGCCAGGAGTCATCGCAAACTAGTTTATTTAAGTACTTAGTATTAAAATTATTGCTGTTAATATCATTTGAATGGGGTTTCACAGCACCCAATAGAAGCATTTTTCCACATAAATTTGTAATGTAGTATAATCTATGATTCATGTATTTCTGTTGAATTTATTATGTATAAGCTCGCTTTTTTCTGTATAGATTCAGTCTTGAAGATGCCGTGTTTGGCGAAAGAGCTCTCGCTAATAGTGAAATTAACGTAGTCTCCAAAAACATTTGGTTTTATTTTATTATAATAAAATGGAGTATTACAAAATAAATACCAGTTCCATTATTCAAGGATGCTGTTGACAGCATCAGTGAATCATGGAAGGAATTAAAATTAACAACAATGAACCATGTTTGGAAAAAAAATGGCCAGAATGTGTAAAAAGTGTTACATATTTAACAAATTTGGAACCGATCCCATTGAATTTGTATTAGAATAATTGATTCCTTATACGGCTTTTCGGTTAGCGGCCAAGTTTCGTGGAACGTATCTAGGCCGTAAAGCGAGGTATAGGTGTATTAAAATAAAGTAAGAACTACAGGGGTACAATCACACTATTGAGCCTAATTAACTATTTTCACCTCCGCACACTAGCTTTGAGTGTTTTAGATGTAATCCATGGCATATTAAGAATAATTTAAAATAAAAAAACTCAACGATGTCGACGGCGACCGCGATAAGATATATTTTGTGAAATTTTCATCGGGTTTTTCAGTTAGTAAATATGGATTCTTTTTTATCGAGTGGCAATTATCCGGAGCGCCGTGGCAGCAGCCGCTGTGAGCTCAGTGCTCGCAGCGGCAGTCTACAGCCACGCCGCGACTGAAGGACGGGAGCAAATATAATACTGACACACCTGTCAAATCACCGAAGAAACGTCTGCCGCGAATGGACGCTCAGGTGAAGCAGGAAGTTCCTGACCCTGAGGACGGGGACGCTCTCCACGAGGCGTCCTTCCCCGGCCCGCAGCACGGCGAGGTCCACGCAGAAGAGCTCGACGTCAGGAGGTCTCTACCGGAACACCAGAGAGCTGCCTCTTTACCCAAAATAATGCCGTTTGAGCAGTGCTACGAATCACTAAATGATATCTCTGAGAGTTGCCTCAAACTGAACGCTCATGTCAAGCAGGAAATCTCTGACCTTGAAGACAGCGGCGAGTCTTTCATAAGTGAGATATTCCCCGTGAAGCGAGAGGACGCGCTAGCCGAGGCGTCCTTTTCCAGCGCCCCGCCGTATATCGAGGACAAAGTAGAAGAATTCGCCATCGAGAGAGATTTGCTGGAACACAGCGGAAAAGCTGCTTATTTAACCAACAGAATGTCGCAGTGCTACGTATTACTGCATGATATCTCTAAGAGTCACCTTAAAGCGGATCCTCATGTGAAGCAGGACATCCCTGCTCATAATGACGGCGGCGAGTCAGCCATTAGCGAGATATTCTTCGTGAAGCGTGAGGACGCGCCAGCAGAAGCGTCCTTCCCCGACCCCCTGGCGTATGACGAGGTCAAAGTAGAAGAATTCGCCATCGAGAGAGGTTTGCTAGAACACAGCGGAAGAGCTGCCTCTTTACTCAACAGAATGTCGCAGTGCTACGTATTACTGCATGATATCTCTAATAGTCACCTTAAAGCGGGCCCGCGTGTAAAGCAGGACATCCCTGCTCTTGAAGACGTCGGCAAGTCAGCCATTGGCGAGATATTCTCCGTGAAGACCGAGGACGCGCGGGCCGAGGCGTCCTTCCCCGACCCCCTGGCGTATGACGAGGTCAAGGTAGAAGAATTCGACATCGAGATAGCTTTACTGGAACACAGCGAAAGAGCTGCCTCCTCGGATCCTGGGCTGCATGATATCAACATTGAAGAATTCGATTTTGAAAGAACATTGCTGGAGCATGAAAGGGAGCTCTCCCAAACAGCTGTCGGGTGTGAGCAGGTAATATGATAATCTATGTACCTCACTGCACCGGCTGAGGCCGACTCTGGGCATTCGAGGTGTTCAACAGCACACGCCACCCACAAGTAGTCAGTTTAAATTAATGACATAAATACTCAACAGCTACCTGCAAAGGTTCGGTTATGGCACTTTTTACTTGTGTTCCGTGGTATTTAAATTACTTCTTGGGTGTTCTTCTTAGCTTATCATCTGAGCAATTCCAACATCTTCCATATTTAGTACTGCCATAACCTCTACTATGGTATGTCATGAGTCGTTCTTTATCCGGTGAATATTTTATTCCGTTCCTTTAATGAAATGTATTATTATACATTAAATTATGATTTAAAACATGTCATAACTTGCATTTTATGAAAAAATGACTCAGTTTGATAATGCTAACATGAAAGGTTGGTGTAATCGGTCACCAATAAAAATTAACATGTGGAATAATCACATAATTATTATATTTAAAATATTAAAATGGAATTCCACCATGTACACTACTTCAAAAATATTGATTACATAGAAAGATGATTATTAAATAAGCAAAGGAATTCATCAATTTCAATGCGTTTTAGTTAATGCTCATAGGTTAATTAAACACAGCGGATATGGTGTGTCATTGTGCTGGGAGCACGTTTCAAATACTTAATCCTTAAAGTTATGTTGTGTTCATGGGTAATTAGTATCATTCATAAAAATGGTTTTCGCTTTACAAGAAACCGACTTGTCGGGGAGTCCTGCGTGTGTTACAATTTTGCATTGTTTATACAGTAACTATCATAAGTGATTAATGCTGTAAAACAAAGATTAACAATACTTTTGTTTGTTTCAGGAGCAACTGCAATCATGCGATGCAGATTTGCAGGATAAAGCCCTTCAAATTCATACTGGCGAGGTGCTCTTTAGACAGAAAAGTCACCTGGTAAAACACAAGGTTATACATACTGGGATGAAGCTATTTCCTTGCGATCATTGCTCGTATTCATGTAAACGAAAGAAAGATTTAAATGAACACATACTTGAACATACTGGCAAGAAGCAATTTGCTTGTGATCAATGCTCATATTGTTGTAGTCAGAGTACAAAATTAAAACAACACAAAGTCATACATACCGGCGAAAAGCCATTTGCTTGTGATCAATGCTCATATTCTTGTAATTGGAAGTTTAGTTTGAAAGAACACAAACTTAAACATACCGACGAAAAGTCATTTGCATGTGATCAATGCTCATATTCATGTTACCAGAAGGGAAAGTTGAAACAACACAAACTTATACATACCGGCGAGAAGCCATTTGCTTGTGATCAATGCTCATATTCTTGTAATTGGAAGTTTAGTTTGAAAGAACACAAACTTAAACATACCGACGAAAAGTCATTTGCATGTGATCAATGCTCATATTCATGTTACCTGAAGGGAAAGTTAAAACAACACAAACTTATACATACCGGCGAGAAGCCATATGCTTGTGATCAATGCTCATATTCATGTGTTCAGAAGGCAACATTAAAAATACACAAATTTACACATACCGGTGAGAAGCCATTCGCTTGTGATCAATGTTCATATTCTTGTAATAGAAAACAAAGTATAAAACAACACAAAATCATACATACCGACGAAAAGTCATTTGCTTGTGATCAATGCTCATATTCATGTTATAGGAAGGCAAGTTTAAAAAATCACAAACTCATGCATACCCGTGAAGAGCTATTTCACTGTGATCAATGCTCATATTCAAGTAAATACAAGTGTTCTCTAATAAGACACACACGTCTACATACTTAGATGTATTTTCAAATAAAAATTCTTTTGATTTAGTCATATTTTGGTTTATGTTAATTTTATTTCACATTGATTCTCACTTACATTGTTATTTCCTAAAATTTAATAAAACACTTATATATCAAATGTCAATGGTTTCTATGTACTCTACATCCTTTTGATGGTTCTTTTTTTCTTATATAAGCACATCAGCTTAGTTTACTGTTGTAAAGATCTCAGACCCGAGTCAGGCCCTTTGTAAGGTTCATGGCTTGAAGTCATGTTTAGAGTGGATTCTGTCTCTGGCAACCCTCACATTGAATCCTTTAAATGTTGCAAATTTTGTATCAAAGTTATACCTATGAGAAATTCTGTCTTTTTGTTGATTTCAATATTTTTCACTAATTAGGATAATAAGATCCACAAAAATCGATATTTTCCCTTCTCTCGAATGTTTCGATACATGCTGATTCTTCTGATTTCTTCTGAATGTTTCGATACAAGCTGATCAATATGAAAAATTTACCAACACAGACTGTAGTTCATCGTACAAGTCTTTGCCGGTTGTAGTCCTTTGCATTGGAATCAGTGAACACAATGCTTCGGTAATATTAAATTTGGTGTCAATACCACATAAAAATATAGCCAGTTGTGCTGTATCGCTAATATCGCAACTCTCATCAAGTGCCAAAGAACAGTATTTGAATTTTGCAATGCGTTCACGAAGCGTTGTTGCTATGTTCTCGGACATGTCTTGAATCTTGATAAAATAATGTTTGAAATAATATTTATTTTATCAGGAAATGCTATGCCTGCAACAGCAGTCAGACATTCTTTTATCAACTCTTCACCTGCAAAGAGTTTCATTTTTTTGCCAGTATTTGACTAACAACAAAACTAGACTTTGCTGCCGTATTTGATAAAATAGCTTGATTCTTAAAAATAGTCTGTTGTTTTCCTTAGTTCTTCTCCGTTAAGTTTTTATATTGTTGTTCATGTTTTGTATCGTAATGCCTTTTTATGGTATATTCTTTTAATGTCGACACAGTCTCTGAGCATAGTAAGCATAGAGCTATAAATATAAATACAGTCGGAAAATAAATTCAATTTTTAAAATGCTTGGCGGGCCGCATAAACATATGTAACGGGCCGCGGGTTGCTCATCCCTGTTTTAAACGATTGTTGTGGGTCGAGTCTTGATGAGAGGAGAACCCAATAAGGCTGATCGTATTGTTGGTGCCTGGGCTTGTTTTTCGATTGCTTAGTTATTATATTCTAGGAAATTTGTAAATAATTACGGCGCCACCGAGCACGCAGCAGCATTTCCAGCGCTCAACTTTTGGGGACGATGTTTGAAAGTGTGTTTCATTAAACCTTTCACGTTGGAATTATCAAATAAAAATCGGAAATGGAATTCCACCGAGTACTTAATACAAACGAACAATGACTTTTTAGCATTTATCATTACTATATTAAAATAAAGTAAGATCTCTATTTCAAAGGGTACAGTCACACTATTGAGCCTAATGAACTATCTTAACCTCCTAACACTGGCGTCGAGAGTTTTAGGTGAACTTCATGGCATATTAAAATTAATTTAAAATAACAATGTCGACGGCGACCTCGATAAGATATATTTTGTAAAATTTTCAACGGGTTTTCAGGTTAGTAAATATGGATTCTTTATTATCGAGTGGAAATTATCCGGAGCGCCGTGGCAGCAGCCGCCGTGAGCTCAGTGCTCGCAGCGGCAGTCTACAGCCACGCCGCGACTGAAGGACGGGAGCAAATATAATACTGACACACCTGTCAAATCACCGAAGAAACGTCTGCCGCGAATGGACGCTCAGGTGAAGCAGGAAGTCCTCGACCCCGAGGACGGGGACGCTCTCCGCAAGGAGTCCTTCCCCGGCCCGCAACACGGCGAGGTCCACGCAGAAGAGCTCGACGTCAGGAGGTCTCTGCCGGAACACCAGAGAGCTGCCTCTTTACCCAAAAGAATGTCGTTTGCGCAGTGCTACGTACTGAATGATATCTCCGAGAGTTGCCTTAAACTGAACGCTCATGTCAAGCAGGAAATCTCTGACGGCAGCGAGTCTGTCATTAGTGAGATATTCTCCGTGAAGCGAGAGGACGCGCCGGCCGAGGCGTCCTTCTCCAACGCCCCGCCGTATGTCGAGGTCAATGTAGAAGAATTCGTCATCGAGAGAGGTTTGCTGGAACAAAGCAGAAGAGCTGCCTCTTTACTCAACAGAATGTCGCAGTGCTACGTATTACTGCATGATATCTCCAAGAGTCACCTTAAAGCGGACCCTCGTGTAAAGCAGGACATCCCTGCTCTTGAAGACGGCGGCGAGTCAGCCATTAGCGAGATATTCTCCGTGAAACGCGAGGACGCGCCAGCAGAAGCGTCCTTCCCCGACCCCCTGGCGTATGACGAGGTCAAAGTAGAAGAATTCGATATTAAGATAGCTTTGCTGGAACACAGCGGAAGAGCTGCCTCCTCGAATCCTGGGCTGCATGATATCAAAATTGAAGAATTCGATTTTGAAAGAACTTTGCTGGAGCATGAAAGGGAGCTCTCCCAAGCAGCTGTTGGGTGTGAGCAGGTAATATGACAATCTATGTACCTCACTGCACCGGCTGAGGCCGGCCCTGGGCATTCGAGGTGTTCAACAGCATTCGCCACCCACAAGTAGTCAGTTTAAATTAATGGCATAAATACTCAACAGCTACCTGCAAAGGTTCGGTTTTGGCACCTTTACTTACTTGTGGTCCGTGGTATGTAAATGATTTCTTGTATTATAAATAGAATTCCACCATGTACTCTACATCAAAAATATTGATTGATTGAAATTTATGAATTTCAATGCATTTCAACTCATAGTTTTACTCAACACAGTGGACATAATGTGTCATTGCACATTACAATTTTGCATTGTTTATACAGTAACTATCATAAGTGACGAATGCTGTAAAACAAAGATTAACAATACTTTTGTTTGTTTCAGGAGCAATTGCAATCATGCTATGCAGATTTGCAGGATAAAGCCCTTCAAATTCATACTGGCGAGGTGCTCTTTAGACAGAAAAGTCTCCTGGTAAAGCACAAGGTTATACATACTGGGATGAAGCTATTTCCTTGTGATCAATGCTCATATATTTGTAGTTGGAGATCAAAATTAAAACAACACAAAGTCATACATACCGGCGAAAAGCCATTTGCTTGTGATCAATGCTCATATTCTTGTAATTGGAAGTTAAGTTTGAAACAACACAAACATAAACATACCGGCGAGAAGCCGTTTGCTTGTGATCAATGTTCATATTCTTGTAATTGGAAGTCTGGTTTGAAACAACACAAACTTAAACATACCGACAAAAAGCCATTCGCTTGTGATCAATGCTCATATTCATGCTATCAGAAGGCAAATTTAAAAAAACACAAACTTATACACACCGGTGAGAAGCCATTTGCTTGTGATCAATGCTCATATTCATGTGTTCAGAAGGCAACATTAAAACGACACAAGCTCATACATACTGGCGAGAAGCCATTTGCTTGTGATCAATGCCCATATTCATGTTATCACAAGTCAAATTTAAAACGACACAGTCTTGCACATACCGGCGAGAAGCCTTTAGCTTGTGATCAATGCTCATATTCTTGTAATCGGATGCAAATTTTAACTCTACACAAACTCATACATACCGGTGAGAAGCTATTTCACTGTGATCAATGTTCATATTCATGTGAATACAAGCGTTCTCTAATAAGACACATACATCAACATACTTAGATGTATTTTCAAATAAAAATTGTTTTGATTTTTCCATATTTTGGTTTATGTCAATTTTATTTCACATTGATTCTCACATACATTGTTATTTTCTAAAATTTAATAAAACACTTATATATCAAATGTCAATGGTTTCTGTGTACTCTACATCCATTTGCTGGTTCTTTGTTCTTCCACAAGCACACCAGCTTAGTTAACTGTTGTGAAGATCTCAGACCCGAGTCAGGCCCTTTGTATGGTTTATGGCTTGAAGTCATGTTTAGAGTGGATTCAGTCTCTGGCAACCTTCACATCTAAGCCTTAAAATGTTTAAATTTCGTACTTATGATAAATTCTGGCTTTTTGTTTTACAGAGAAAAGATTTATGTAAACGGTTTTTTGGAAAAATGGCTATTTCAACAACTGCGCAGTACATATCCCGGCAGCTCAAGCACCGACACTGCTGAATACCCATCTTACCTGTGACAAGAGACAACATTCGACAGTATGACCAAAATTTTGGCAGCTCGTCTCTGGCATTATGAACCACGACGGCATTGCCGTTCAGTACTGTCAATTTTCCGCCAGCAAAAAGTACATCTATGTGCAAAATAAAATAGGTAATAAATAAAGAAAATATTACACTGACTGTAGTTCATCGTACAAGTCTTTGCCGGTTGTAGTCCCTTGCATTGGAATCAGTGAACACAATTCTTCGGTAATATTAAATTTGGTGTCAATACCACGTAAAAATATAGCCTGTGCAATATAGTTGTGCTGTATCGCTAATATCGCAACTCTCATCAAGTGCCAAAGAACAGTATTCGAATTTTGCAATGCGTTCACGAAGCGTTGTTGCTATGTTCTCGGACATGTCTTCAATCCTCTTTGCAATGGTGAATCTTGATAAACTAATGTTTGAAATAATATTTATTTTATCAGGAAATGCTATTTCTGCAACAGCAGTCAGACATTCTTTTATCATCTCTCCATCCGCAAAGGGTTTCATTTTTTTGCCAGTATTTGACTGACAACAAAACTAGCCTTTGCTGCCGTATTTGATAAAATAGCTTGATTTTTAAAAATAGTCTGTTGTTTTCCTAAGTTCTTCTCCACTTACCTCTCCAGAGTTGTCCTCTTAAGTTTTTATATTGTTGTTCATGTTTTGTATCGTAATGCCTTAGATTTTCGGACAAATATATTAAAAATGGTTTTAGCTTAAAATCACCCGCGGCATTTGCACCTAGTAGCAAAGTTAATCTTTCTTTAGACACCTTATAACCAGGCGCAGATTCTTAGGTTTTTGAAATGTACGTGCGATCAGGCATTCGTTTCCAATAAAGCCCTGTTTCGTCTACGTTAAACACTTTTTTTTTTTTTTTTTAAATTTTTTTTTTGTCCCCCGTATCTATGTTCTCATATTTCATTTCTCTAGGCTACGGGGGCGTCTCTTTTATTCTCCCTCGTACAGCCTTTCAAATTAAAAAAAATACATAAAAACAATAAAAAGCTGGAAGAAAGCATCTTTTCCTGCGGGGAGGATCCCCGCAGGCATTTCTTCTTCATATGCTGCGTTCCTGTAAAGGGGGAAGAGGCAGCATATTACACATAATAAATAAATAGCAACAATAGAATATCTTCCGTCTTCATGCTTCCTGTAGAGGGGGGCGAGTCATGAAGACGGAGGCTTGGTCACGGCGGTTGGGAGGGGCTCACTTGTGGAGCCCTCTACAGTTCTTCTTTCTTGCGCTGGACCTTCTCGCAGAAGTCTGTGACTGCGTCCCAGGCTGTCTTGCGTTCCAATATGGACGGGACTAATCCCTCTACCGTCCACGTGACGCCAGCTCTGCAACGCAGCTGCCATCTCTCCGATTCAGTGGCGCAGCACTTAAAGAGCGCGTGCTCTGCGTCATCGACGACGTGCGCTCGCTGACCGGCCTATCCGAGGCAGCCGTGCCTGGTGAGAAGTTGGGTCAGCCGGTAGGTGACCTGATCGTGGGCGCGGTAGATCCAAGGGGCGAGGACCGGGATCAACCGCTGCGTCCATCGCCCCTTAAACGTTAATCACTTGTGCAAGTTTTTAATCACCACTTTCAATAATTCCCTTTAAAATTTTGGGATATTCCTTAAATGCAGCCTCATCGTCGCTATCTGCTTCACTTTTCATTTTCAAATTATGCAAATTAAATCTATTTTTAAATTTTTCAAATCACCCTCGGCTTGCTTGGAATGTGACATCTTCAGGAGATTCATTAGTATCTCCATTCATCAAATTTTCGAAAATACTTAAAGCTTTTTCCTGGATAATCATTTAACTCATTGGCATTCTCCGTTTGTTATTGTCCTCAATCCATATAATCAATAGTAAAAATAAGTTAAATAAAAAATACACATTAAAAAAAATTAATTTGTACATACATATGTACTTACGTACCAAAAATGTCCCTAATTATTTCCAATTTTTCCAGTTAATGTGTAACAATCAGTAATAAATATGTACACAAAACACACACAGACAAGTCTAAACCGGCCGCTCTATGAGCACACACTGAATAACGCTCGTAAACAAATTAACATCGAAAAAAAGTTTTTTTGGCCGTTATAGCGAAACATTTTAGGCCGTATATCGAAAACGTGCCATAATTGAAAAGGGCCGTTATAGCGAAATGCCGTATAACGAGCGGCCGTATAGCGAGGTATAGGTGTATTAAAATGGAATTCCACCGAGTACTTAATACAAACGAAGCAATGACATTTTAGCATTTATCATTACTTTATTAAAATAAAGTAAGATCTTTATTTCAAGGGGTACAGTCACACTATTGAGCCAAATGAACTATCTTAACCTCCTAACACTGGCGTCGAGAGTTTTAGGTGAACTCCATGGCATATTAAAATTAATTTAAAATAACAAACTCAACCGCGATAAGATATATTTTGTAAAATTTTCATCGGGTTTTTGAGTTAGTAAATATGGATTCTTTTTTATCGAGTGGCAATTATCCGGAGCGCCGTGGCAGCAGCCGCCGTGAACTCAGTGCTCGCTACGGCAGACTACAGCCACGCCGCGACTGAAGGACGGGAGCAAATATAATACTGACACACCTGTCAAATCACCGAAGAAACGTCTGCCGCGAATGGACGCTCAGGTGAAGCAGGAAGTTCCTGACCCTGAGGACGGGGACGCTCTCCGCGAGGCGATCTTCCCCGGCCCGCAGCACGGCGAGGTCCACGCAGAAGAGCTCGACGTCAGGAGGTCTCTACCGGAACACCAGAGAGCTGCCTCTTTACCCAAAATAATGCCGTTTGAGCAGTGCTACGTACCACTGAATGATATCCCTGAGAGTTGCCTTAAACTGCACGCTCATGTCAAGCAGGAAATCTCTGACCTTGACGACGGCGGCGAGTCTTTCATTAGTGAGATATTGTCCGTGAAGCGAGAGGACGCGCCGGCCGAGGCGTTCTTCTCCAACGCCCCGTCGAATGACGAGGTCAATGTAGAAGAATTCGTCATCGAGAGAGGTTTGCTGGAACAAAGCGGAAGAGCTGCCTCTTTACTCAACAGAATGTCGCAGTGCTACGTATTACTGCATGATATCTCTAAGAGTCACCTTAAAGCGGACCCTCGTGTAAAGCAGGACATCCCTGTTCTTGAAGACGGCGGCGAGTCAGCCATTGGCGAGATATTCTCCGTGAAGCGCGAGGACGCGCCGGCCGAGGCGTCCTTCCCCGACGCCCCGGCGTATGACGAGGTCAATGTAGAAGAATTCGACATCAAGATAGCTTTGCTGGAACACAGCAGAAGAGCTGCCTCCTCGGATCCTGGGCTGCATGATATCAACATTGAAGAATTCGATTTTGAAAGAACATTGCTGGAGCATGAAAGGGAGCTCTCCCAAGCAGCTGTCGGGTGTGAGCAGGTAATATGACAATCTCTGTACCTCACTGCACCGGCTGAGGCCGACTCTGGGCATTCGAGGTGTTCAACAGCACACGCCACCCACAAGTAGTCAGTTTAAATTAATTCCATAAATACTCAACAGCTACCTGCAAAGGTTCGGTTTTGGCACCTCTACTTACTTGTGTTCCGTGGTATGTAAATGACTTCTTGGGTGTTCTTCTCAGCTTATCATCTGTGCAATTCCAACATCTTCCATATTAACACTTTGTGATCGGGTGATTTTTTTGTCACCTACGGGCTGAGATCGGGGTTTTTTTTTAATATATACGTCTCAAATTACAGTTTCTGTAAAATAGCCATATCTTTCGAACTATTGGGTATTTTTCAAAAAAACTTATAGTGTATTAATCTAAGATAATTGCTTTATTTATTTATTATACATACATGTTTTGTACACAAAATTACACACATTGTACCAGACGTACATTTTGAACTGCATCATAAGGGCACTGGTAGTAAAGAATTTAAAGCTGGAGACTTCGGGATCAGGATCGTAGATGGCAGCCCGGGATTGTTGAAGTCAGCCCGGGGTTGTAGAAGTCAGCAAGGGAAGAGAAGTCAGCACGGGAAGAGAAGTCAGCTCAGGATTGTAGTAGTCAGCACGGGAAGAGGTCTTAATCAAACGCTGGTTGGTTTCACACTGACTTTATTTGTACAATACAGGCATATTTATTTACACAGTAATTCCTGCGTGGAAGCCGCGCAGGAATCGTTGCCCGTGCCGAACGGTGCCGGGCGAGAATCTTCGTGCGTGCCGAAACGGGCCGGGCGAGAGATCATTGATGCTGCTTCCCGTTACGCCGGCGGTTCTCAAGCGCCGCGCGTGCGGGCCGTGCATACAACGCCTGTGGGTCCGTGTACTGCGAGCGGTGGCCGCTCCGGCGCGCCGCTGGTTCTCAACCTTTTCCTCTCTCTGTGTGCCTCATTCGGCGGTGAGCCGCCGTGACGTACGGTCGTGCCGCCGCTCCGAGACGGAGCGGCGGTACAGACGGCAAACTACGCACGTCACGCAACCCTCATATGTCGGATACGAGCGGCTCACGCCCTGTACATATACAAAGTTAATTATAACAAGGCGACGCGCGAGATCTCGTCAATGCCGAGCGACCGCCAGTCGAGACACGCCCGCGCTCGTCGCGCGCGGTGCATCTGGGCCGTCCCTGTGAGCCGAGGGCTCGTGGGCCGTCGGCGGCGTTCGCTCCGGTTTCGGTGCCGGCTTTCTACCTGCTTTTACGTCGCGCGTCGCGCGGTTCTGTACAGGCGGCATACTCGCCGTACAGTCATGTAATCTATTTACTAAACTAGCGGCCGTCGTCCCGTACACACATTTTGTATAAATAAATTGACGGCATCCGCTACACTATCTGGAATATTTTCGGTATTTATTCCTGGTCGTCCCAAAAACTCTTCCAAGACCGATGGATTGTCTGCCGATGACCATTCTTCGATATCATCAGAATCTGAGCTAGATTCTGAGCTTGAAATTCTCCTCCGGGAAAAAGTCGTAGGGAGAGGGACATCTTCACTAGAATTGTCGCTCTCGTTATCGAAACAATCTTCAATGTCGCTTTCGCACGAATAATTGGACAACTTGTCAGCATAAAATTCATCACTATCATGGGTATCGTGTTCCATGTTCACTGGGTTATTATAATAAAATTATCTTTATCAGTTCACTCCCACTTCCAAAAATTAAAACCACTTTCAAAAACAAAAACAAAAAATATTATTGTTACAGTTCGACAAATCTTATGTTTTTTCACCAACACACAACATTTGGGATTTTTGCGCAAAACTTTCAATAATTTTTTAATAAAAAATATTCTACAAAAGCACTATGAATTCAGGAATACGAAATTGACACGTCTTAACGAAAATAGTATCTCAGTGTCACTGAAATAAGGAAGAGAATCTCTGTATATTTAGTTTGCAGTAATAACTATTGTGTTCTGTTGTGTATAGTTTTCCGTTATTTTTTATGACCATGGTCTCAAATAGTTCGTTATTTATTTGTGTCGTCAAGTGGTCGAATGTTTGTGAACAGCTGGCAAAAGATACGGTACCGGTACCTGCTCGGGTAAAGCGAGCGTTCATCCGTTTGCCGTACCCCACCGCCAGTCTATGCAAAACGCATAAATGCGTCACCCTACTCCTAGAGTTAAGCAGCGGGGAACGCATTTATGCGGCTGCCAATCACAAAGTGTTAAGTACTGTCATAACCTCTACTATGTCATGTGTCGTTCTTAATCTGGTGAATATTTTATTCACTTCCATTAATGAAATGTATTATTATACATTAAATTATGATTTAAAACATGTCATAATTCGCATTTTATGAAAAGATGACTCAGTTTGATAATGCTAATGTGAAAGGTTGGTGTAATTGGTTACCAATAAAAATTAACATGTGGAAAAATCACAGAAGTATTGTATTTAATATATTAAAATGGAATTCCACCATGTACTCTACTTCAAAAATATTGATTACTTTATCCTTAACATTATGTTGTGTTCATGGGTTATTAGTATCATTCATAAAAATGGTTTTCGCTTTACAAGAAACCGACTTGTCGGGGAGTCCTGCGTGTGTTACAATTTTGCATTGTTTATACAGTAACTATCATAAGTGACGAATGCTGTAAAACAAAGATTAACAATACTTTTGTTTTGTTTCAGGAGCAATTGCAATCATGCTATGCAGATTTGCAGGATAAGGCCCTTCAAATTAATACTGGCGAGGTGCTCTTTAGACAGAAAAGTCTCCTGGTAAAGCACAAGGTTATACATACTGGGATAAAGCTATTTTCTTGCGATCATTGCTTGTATTCATGTAAACGAAAGAAAGATTTAATTGTACACATACTTAAACATACTGGCAAGAAGCAATTTGCTTGTGATCAATGCTCATATTCTTGTAGTCGGAGGACACAATTTAAACAACACAAAGTCACACATAGCGGCAAAAAGCCATTTGCCTGTGATCAATGTTCATATTCTTGTAATAGAAAGCATAGTTTAAAAAAACACAAACTCATACATACCGGCGAGAAGCCATTTGCTTGTGATCAATGCTCATATTCATGTGTTCAGAAGTCATCATTAAAAATACACAAAATAATACATACCGGCGAAAAGCCATTCGCTTGTGATCAATGCTCATATTCATGTGTTCAGAAGTCATCATTAAAAAAACACAAACTCATACATACCGACGAAAAGTCATTTGCTTGTGATCAATGCTCATATTCATGTTATCAGAAGGGAAATTTAAAAAAACACAAACTCATACATACCGGTGAGAAGCCATTCGCTTGTGATCAATGCTCATTTTCTTCTAATTGGAAGTTTAGTTTGAAACAACACAAACTTAAACATACCGACAAAAAGCCATTTGCTTGTGATCAATGCTCATATTCTTGTAATTGGAAGTTTAGTTTGAAACAACACAAACTTAAACATTCCGACAAAAAGCCATTTGTTTGTGATCAATGCTCATATTCATGTTACCTGAAGGGAAAGTTAAAACGACACAAACTCATACATACCAGCGAGAAGCCATTTGCTTGTGATCAATGCTCATATTCTTGTAATTGGAAGTTAAGTTTGAAACAACACAAACATAAACATACCGGCGAGAAGCCATTTGCTTGTGATCAATGTTCATATTCTTGTAATTGGAAGTCTGGTTTGAAACAACACAAACTTAAACATACCGACAAAAAGCCATTCGCTTGTGATCAATGCTCATATTCTTGTAATAGAAAGCATAGTTTAAATCAACACAAACTCATACATACCGACAAAAAGTCATTTGCTTGTGATCAATGCTCATATTCATGTTATCAGAAGGCATATTTAAAAAAACACAAATTCATACACACCGGTGAGAAGCCATTCGCTTGTGATCAATGCTCATATTCTTCTAATCAGAAGTCACTATTAAAACGACACAAATTCATACATACCGGTGAAAAGCTATTTCACTGTGATCAATGCTCATATTCAAGTAAATACAAGTGTTCTCTAATAAGACACATACATCAACATACTTAGATGTATTTTCAAATAAAAATAATTTTGATTTTTCCATATTTTGGTTTATGTCAATTTTATTTCACATTGATTCTCACTTACATTGTTATTTTCTAAAATTTAATAAAACACTTATATATCAAATGTCAATGGTTTCTTTGTTCTCTTCATCCATTTGCTGGTTCTTTGTTCTTCCACAAGCACACCAGCTTAGTTAACTGTTGTGAAGATCTCAGACCCGAGTCAGGCCCTTTGTAAGGTTCATGGCTTGAAGTCATGTTTAGTGTGGATTCTGTCTCTGGCAACCCTCACATCGAAGCCTTAAAATGTTGCAAATTTTGTATCAAAGTTATACCTATGATAAATTCTGGCTCTTTATTGATTTCAATATTTTTCACTAATTAGGCTAATGAGATCCACAAAAATCGACATTTTCTCTTCTTTCTATTTTAAGTGTCCGGTCTTGACCAACCCTGCTCTTGACACTACTGCAGAGGTCGTCCAACCCTTCAGCTGCGAGTGGTGGCTAAGCGCCTTTACAATAGCAGAGAACCCGGCCTGGATGGAATTTCGAATAAAGCCATCGCCATTTCGAACTCGTCGCGTTGTGTTTTATGTACATATACTTTAAAATTATATCAAAAATAAACTCAAGCTCAAAAAGAGGTGTGAGGCGACGGCGCGACAAGCTCTCTCCGAGGGAAACGCTCGTAGTGACATTACAATATGAAAACGATTGGTGCTCTGGTATCTTGGTATAAAGAGTAGAGAATGAAATATTTGCAGATAAATATTAATAGCTTGTTTCACTGTTAATGTTATATTATAAATATATAATAATGTAAGAGGTAAATACATTTATACATTACAGAATTTAATTTAAGAGTTTCACAAAGGTAGGTACGTCATGGGCGTGCGTGTACATTTTATCACGTCACTTTTTGTTAAATTAACCGATTGGCGAAGAACCTTTATCAAAATTCTTTCCTTTTCATTATATGCGCGATTTCAGTAATGTGAAATTGACAAATTGCAAACGGAAGAAGAAAGAGGAAGGTGCGACGTGCAAACTTTGTGAACAACCCCTGAAGCGTTACCTGATTCATATTACTCGAGGTCCAATCTTAAGTGTTAATATACTTTTATCGTAAGAATACAGAGAAAAGTTTTATGTAAACGGTTTTTTGGAAAAATTGCTATTTCGACAACTGCGCAGTGCGTCTCCCGGCAGCTCAAGCACCGACACTGCTGAATACCCAACTTATCTGCGACAAGAGACAACATTTGATACTATGACCAAACTTTTGGCAGCTCGTCTCTGCAGTATGAACCACGACGGCATTGCCGTTCAGTACTGTCAATTTTCCGCTAGCAAATAATACATCTATGTGCAAAATAAAATAGATAATAAATAAAGAAAATATTTGATATTTTGAAATGTCTTAAATATAATATATATAATTTAAGAAATTCAATATTTTTGTCAGACTGTTTGATAATGCCAACGTGAAAGGTTGACGAAACCGGTCACTAATAAAAATAAAAATGTGGAAAATCACTCCAGTATTTCATTCAAAAATATTAAAGTCTTAACTTTTCACGTTGGAATTCTCAAATAAAAAATCACAACTTAATTTAAGCAAATCGCCCGCACCCCAAGTGTTAAAATGGAATACCACCGAGTACTTTTAACAAACGAAGCAATGACATTTTAGCATTTATCATAACCTTATTAAAATAAAGGGTACTTGTCTTTTATCCGACCACCAAAAAACATTGTCCTATTATTTTGCTTTTTTTTATTGGCAACAGTGTCTATTTTTTGCTTCTTTTGTTGGCAACAGCGAGTCTCGTCATAGAAATGAAAGTTTTTTTTCAATTTTGTATCATATATTTTACAAACAATGAAAAAACGGTTATCTTTGACGGTTAGGTTAGGTTAATACTTTAAATTAAATAAATAAACAATACGTGTTTTCTCGCCAATAGACACTGTTGCCAACAAAAGAAGCAAAAAATAGACACTGTTGCCAACAAAAAAAGCAAAACAATAGGACAATGTTTTTTGGTGGTCGGATAAAAGACAAGTACCAAATAAAGTAAGTCTATTTCAAGGGGTACAGTCACACTTTTGATTCAATTAACTATTTTCACCTCCTGACACTGGGGATGAGTGTTTTAGGTGTATAATAAAAATAATTTAAAATAAATAACTCAACGATGTCGACGGCGACCGCGATAAGATATATTTTGTGAAATTTTCATCGGGTTTTTGATGAAGTAAATATGGATTCTTTTTTATCGAGTGGCAATTATCCGGAGCGCCGTGGCAGCAGCCGCGGTGAGTTCAGTGCTCGCAGCGGCAGTCTACAGCCACGCCGCAACTGAAGGTCTCCCTTGCCCGAAGACGGGAGCAAATATAATACTGACACACCTGTCAAATCACCAAAGAAACGTCTGCCGCGAATGGCCGCTCAGGTGAAGCAGGAAGTCCCCGACCCTGAGGACGGGGACGCTCTCCGCGAGGAGTCCTTCCCCGGCCCGCAGCACGGCGAGGTCCACGCAGAAGAGCTCGACGTCGGGAGGTCTCTGCCGGAACACGAGAGAGCAGCCTCTTCACCCAACAGAATGTCGTTTGAGCAGTGCTGCGTATCACTGAATGATATCTCTGAGAGTTGCCTCAATCTTAACGCTCACGCCAAGCAGGAAATCTCTGACGGCAGCGAGTCTGTCATTAGTGAGATATTCTCCGTGAAGCGAGAGGACGCGCCGGCCGAGGCGTCCTTCTCCAACGCCCCGCCGTATATCGAGGTCAAAGTAGAAGAATTCGTCATCGAGAGAGGATTGCTGGAACACAGCGGAAGAGCTGCCTCTTTACTCAACAGAATGTCGCAGTGCTACGTATTACTGCATGATATCTCTAAGAGTCACCTTATAGCGGACCCTCGTGTAAAGCAGGACATCCCTGCTCTTGAAGACGGCGGCGAGTCAGCCATTGGCGAGATATTCTCCGTGAAGCGCGAGGACGTGCCGGCCGAGACGTCCTCCCCAGACCCCCTGGCGTATGACGAGGTCAAAGTAGAAGAATTCGACATCGATATAGCTTTGCTGGAACACAGCGGAAGAGCTGCCTCCACGGATCTTGGGCTGCATGCTATCAAAATTGAAGAATTCGATTTTGAAAGAACATTGCTGGAGCATGAAAGGGAGCTCTCCCAAGCAGCTGTCGGGTGTGAGGTAATATGACAATCTTTGTATTCTTACTGCACCGGCTGAGGCCGACCCTCGGCATTCGAGGTGTTCAACAGCACACGCCACCCACAAGTAGTCAGTTTAAATTAATGGCATAAATACTCAACAGCTACCTGCAAAGGTTCGGTTTTGGCACCTCTACTTACTTATGTTCCATGGTACATAAATGACTTCTTGGTTGTTCTTCTCAGCTTATCATCTGAGCAATTCCAACATCTTCCATATTTAATACTGCTATAACCTCTACTATGTCATGAGTCGTTCTAAATATATTATTCCGTTCCTTTAATGAAATATATTATTATACATTAAATTATGATTTAAAACATGTCATAATTCGAATTTTATGAAAAGATGACTCAGTTTGATAATGCTAACGTGAAAGGTTGGTGTAATCAGTCACCAATAAAAATTAACATGTTGAAAAATAAAATTAGTATTGTATTTAAAATATTAAAATAGAATTCCGCCATGTACTCTACTTCAAAAATATTGATTACTTTATCATACATTGAAAACAATTAAAGAAAACTCTCAGAAAATATCATCGTGACTTGTGAGGGATTCGAACCCACATCCCCAAGCTTTCATGGCCGGTGCATTTATCCAACTATGCTAACGAGCCACTGCAATTTAGTGAGAATTTTTAATAATCATATTCTACATATGAACTAATATGCTCGGGCTAATCAATATTTAATGATTTGCAAACACTGGACTTTTTAATTAAAGTAACAAGTGAAGCATTTTAATATCCAAATCTGGTTTATTATTATTTTTAAAATCTATTGATGTTTAGCCGAGACGCGCACCATTCAATTATATTAATTTAGATTAATGTCAATCAGAATGCGTTTTTATTTACCCATGCAGGTATTAGTATGTTTATAAGATTAAGCACATTTTTTCATACATTGAAAACAATTAAAGAAAACTCTCAGAAAATATCATCGTGACTTGTGAGGGATTCGAACCCACATCCCCAAGCTTTCATGGCCGGTGCATTTATCCAACTATGCTAACGAGCCACTGCAATTTAGTGAGAATTTTTAAATGTGCTTAATCACATAAACATACTAATACCTGCATGGGTAAATAAAAACGCATTCTGATTGACATTAATCTAAATTAATATGATTACTTTATCCTTAACATTATGTTGTGTTCATGGGTTATTAGTATCATTCATAAAAATGGTTTTCGCTTTACAAGAAACCGACTTGTCGGGGAGTCCTGCGTGTGTTACAATTTTGCATTGTTTATACAGTAACTATCATAAGTGACGAATGCTGTAAAACAAAGATTAACAATACTTTTGTTTTGTTTCAGGAGCAATTGCAATCATGCCATGCAGATTTGCAGGATAAGGCCCTTCAAATTAATACTGGCGAGGTGCTCTTTAGACAGAAAAGTCTCCTGGTAAAACACAAGGTTATACATACTGGGATGAAGCTATTTTCTTGCGATCATTGCTCGTATTCATGTAAACGAAAGAAATATTTAAACGTACACATACTTAAACATACTGACAAGAAGCAATTTGCTTGTGATCAATGCTCATATTCTTGTAGTCGGAGGACACAATTTAAACAACACAAAGTCACACATAGCGGCGAAAAGCCATTTGCCTGTGATCAATGCTCATATTCTTGTAATAGAAAGCATAGTTTAAAAAAACACAAACTCATACATACCGGCGAGATGCCATTTGCTTGTGATCAATGCTCATATTCATGTGTTCAGAAGTCATCATTAAAAATACACAAACTCATACATACCGACGAAAAGTCATTTGCTTGTGATCAATGCTCATATTCATGTGTTCAGAAGTCATCATTAAAAAAACACAATATAATACATGCCGACGAAAAGCCATTTGCTTGTGATCAATGCTCATATTCATGTTATCAGAAGGGAAATTTAAAAAAACACAAACTCATACATACCGATGAGAAGCCATTCGCTTGTGATCAATGCTCATTTTCTTCTAATTGGAAGGTTAGTTTGAAACAACACAAACTTAAACATACCGACAAAAAGCCATTTGCTTGTGATCAATGCTCATATTCTTGTAATTGGAAGTTTAGTTTGAAACGACACAAACTCATACATACCGGCGAGAAGCCATTTGCTTGTGATCAATGCTCATATTCTTGTTTTAGAAAGCATAGTTTAAAAAAACACAAACTCATACATACCGGCGAGAAGCCATTTGCTTGTGATCAATGCTCATATTCATGTGTTCAGAAGTCATCATTAAAAATACACAAACTCATACATACCGACGAAAAGTCATTTGCTTGTGATCAATGCTCATATTCATGTGTTCAGAAGTCATCATTAAAAAAACACAATATAATACATGCCGACGAAAAGCCATTTGCTTGTGATCAATGCTCATATTCATGTTATCAGAAGGGAAATTTAAAAAAACACAAACTCATACATACCGGTGAGAAGCCATTCGCTTGTGATCAATGCACATTTTCTTCTAATTGGAAGATTAGTTTGAAACAACACAAACTTAAACATACCGACAAAAAGCCATTTGCTTGTGATCAATGCTCATATTCATGTGTTCAGAAGTCATCATTAAAAAAACACAATATAATACATGCCGACGAAAAGCCATTTGCTTGTGATCAATGCTCATATTCATGTTATCAGAAGGGAAATTTAAAAAAACACAAACTCATACATACCGGTGAGAAGCCATTCGCTTGTGATCAATGTTCATATTCTTGTAATTGGAAGTCTGGTTTGAAACAACACAAACTTAAACATACCGACAAAAAGCCATTCGCTTGTGATCAATGCTCATATTCTTGTAAAAGAAAGCATAGTTTAAATCAACACAAACTCATACATACCGTCGAAAAGTCATTTGCTTGTGATCAATGCTCATATTCATGTGTTCAGAAGTCATCATTAAAAATACATAAAATAATACATGCCGGCGAAAAGCCATTCGCTTGTGATCAATGCTCATATTCATGTGTTCAGAAGTCATCATTAAAAAAACACAAACTCATACATACCGACGAAAAGTCATTTGCTTGTGATCAATGTTCATATTCATGTTATCAGAAGGGAAATTTAAAAAAACACAAACTCATACATACCGGTGAGAAGCCATTCGCTTGTGATCAATGCTCATTTTCTTCTAATTGGACGATTAGTTTGAAACAACACAAACTTAAACATACCGGCGAGAAGCCATTTGCTTGTGATCAATGTCCATATTCATGTTATCAAAAGGCAAATTTAAAACGACACAATCTTGCACATACCGGTAAGTAGCCATTTGCACGTGATCAATGCTCATATTCCTCTAATCAGAAGACACAATTAAAACGACACAAATTCATACATACCGGCGAAAAGCTCTGTGATCAATGCTCATATTCAAGTAAATACAAGTGTTCTCTAATAAGACACATACATCAACATACTTAGATGTATTTTCAAATAAAAATTGTTTTGATTATTCCATATTTAGGTTTATGTCAATTTTATTTCACATTGATTCTCACTTCCATTGTTATTTTCTAAAATTTAATAAAACACTTATATATCAAATGTCAATGGTTTCTTTGTTCTCTACATCCGTTTTCTGGTTCTTTGTTCTTCCACAAGCACATGAGCTTAGTTAACTGTTGTGAAGATCTCAGACCCGAGTCAGGCCCTTTGTAAGGTTCATGGCTTGAAGACATGTTTAGTGTGGATTCTGTCTCTGGCAACCCTCACATCTAAGCCTTAAAATGTTGCAAATTTTGTATCAAAGTTATACTTATGATAAATTATGTCTTTTGTTATTTCAATATTTTTCACTAATTAGGCTAATGAGATCCACAAAAATCGACATTTTCTCTTCTCTCTATCTTAAGTGTCCGGTCACGACCAACCCTGCTTTTGACACTACTGTAGAGGTCGTCCAACCCTTCAGCTGCGAGTGGTGGCTAAGCGCCTTTACAATAGCAGAGAAACCGGTCTGGATGGAATTTAGAATAAAGCCATCGCCATGTTGTGTTTTATGTACATATACTTTAAAATTATATCAAAAATAAACTCAAGCTCAAAAAGAGGTGTGAGGCGACGGCGCGACAAGCTCTCTCCGAGGGAAACGCTCGTAGTGACATTACAATATGAAAACGATTGGTGCTCTGGCATCTTGGTATAAAGAGTAGAGAATGAAATATTTGCAGATAAATATTAATAGCTTGTTTCACTGTTAATGTAATATTATAAATATATAATAATGTAAGAGGTAAATACATTTATACATTACAGAAATTAATTTAAGAGTTTCACAAAGGTAGGTACGTCATGGGCGTGCGTGTACATTTTATCACGTCACTTTTTATATTAAGTTGGATTAATGTTAATCAGGATGCGTATTTATTTACCCATGCAGGTATTATATCGTTTTCAATGTGTGAAAAAATATGCTTAATCACATAAACATACTAATACCTGCATGGGTAAATAAATAATTGTTGGTGCCTGGGGTTGTTTTTCCATTTGCTTAGTTTTTATATTCTAGGAAATTTGTAAATAATTACGGCGCCACCGAGCACGCAGCAGCATTTTCAGCGCTCAACTTTTGGGGACGATGTTTGAAATTGTGTTTAAAGTGTTAACAAATTCAATGTTTTTGACCGAGAGTACTTGGTGGAATTCCATTTTAAAATTTTTAATAAAATACTGGAGTAATGAGTAACGTTTTTTAATAAAAAATATTATATAAAATCTCACTTTGTTTGATAATGCCAACGTGAAAGGTTGGCAAAACCGGTCACTAATAAAAACGAAAATGTGGAAAATCACTCCAGTATTTCATTCAAAAATATTAAAGTCTTAACTTTTCACGTTGGAATTCTCAAATAAAAAATCACAACTTAATTTAAGCAAATCGCCCGCACCCCAAGTGTTAAAATGGAATACCACCGAGTACTTTTAACAAACGAAGCAATGACATTTTAGCATTTATCATAACCTTATTAAAATAAAGGGTACTTGTCTTTTATCCGACCACCAAAAAACATTGTCCTATTATTTTGCTTTTTTTTATTGGCAACAGTGTCTATTTTTTGCTTCTTTTGTTGGCAACAGCGAGTCTCGTCATAGAAATGAAAGTTTTTTTTCAATTTTGTATCATATATTTTACAAACAATGAAAAAACGGTTATCTTTGACGGTTAGGTTAGGTTAATACTTTAAATTAAATAAATAAACAATACGTGTTTTCTCGCCAATAGACACTGTTGCCAACAAAAGAAGCAAAAAATAGACACTGTTGCCAACAAAAAAAGCAAAACAATAGGACAATGTTTTTTGGTGGTCGGATAAAAGACAAGTACCAAATAAAGTAAGTCTATTTCAAGGGGTACAGTCACACTTTTGATTCAATTAACTATTTTCACCTCCTGACACTGGGGATGAGTGTTTTAGGTGTATAATAAAAATAATTTAAAATAAATAACTCAACGATGTCGACGGCGACCGCGATAAGATATATTTTGTGAAATTTTCATCGGGTTTTTGATGAAGTAAATATGGATTCTTTTTTATCGAGTGGCAATTATCCGGAGCGCCGTGGCAGCAGCCGCGGTGAGTTCAGTGCTCGCAGCGGCAGTCTACAGCCACGCCGCAACTGAAGGTCTCCCTTGCCCGAAGACGGGAGCAAATATAATACTGACACACCTGTCAAATCACCAAAGAAACGTCTGCCGCGAATGGCCGCTCAGGTGAAGCAGGAAGTCCCCGACCCTGAGGACGGGGACGCTCTCCGCGAGGAGTCCTTCCCCGGCCCGCAGCACGGCGAGGTCCACGCAGAAGAGCTCGACGTCGGGAGGTCTCTGCCGGAACACGAGAGAGCAGCCTCTTCACCCAACAGAATGTCGTTTGAGCAGTGCTGCGTATCACTGAATGATATCTCTGAGAGTTGCCTCAATCTTAACGCTCACGCCAAGCAGGAAATCTCTGACGGCAGCGAGTCTGTCATTAGTGAGATATTCTCCGTGAAGCGAGAGGACGCGCCGGCCGAGGCGTCCTTCTCCAACGCCCCGCCGTATATCGAGGTCAAAGTAGAAGAATTCGTCATCGAGAGAGGATTGCTGGAACACAGCGGAAGAGCTGCCTCTTTACTCAACAGAATGTCGCAGTGCTACGTATTACTGCATGATATCTCTAAGAGTCACCTTATAGCGGACCCTCGTGTAAAGCAGGACATCCCTGCTCTTGAAGACGGCGGCGAGTCAGCCATTGGCGAGATATTCTCCGTGAAGCGCGAGGACGTGCCGGCCGAGACGTCCTCCCCAGACCCCCTGGCGTATGACGAGGTCAAAGTAGAAGAATTCGACATCGATATAGCTTTGCTGGAACACAGCGGAAGAGCTGCCTCCACGGATCTTGGGCTGCATGCTATCAAAATTGAAGAATTCGATTTTGAAAGAACATTGCTGGAGCATGAAAGGGAGCTCTCCCAAGCAGCTGTCGGGTGTGAGGTAATATGACAATCTTTGTATTCTTACTGCACCGGCTGAGGCCGACCCTCGGCATTCGAGGTGTTCAACAGCACACGCCACCCACAAGTAGTCAGTTTAAATTAATGGCATAAATACTCAACAGCTACCTGCAAAGGTTCGGTTTTGGCACTTCTTTTTACTTGTGTTCCGTGGTATGTAAATGACTTCTTGGTTGTTCTTCTTAGCTTATCATCTGAGCAATTCCAACATCTTCCATATTTAGTACTGCTATAATCTCTACTATGTCATGAGTCGTTCTTTATCTCGTAAATATTTTATTCCGTTCCTTTAATGAAATGTTTTATTATACATTAAATTATGATTTAAAACATGTCATAATTCGAATTTTATGAAAAGATGACTCAGTTTGATAATGCTATCGTGAAAGGTTGTTGTAATCAGTCACCAATAGAAATTAACATGTGGAAAAATCACATAAGTATTGTATTTAAAATATTAAAATGGAATTCCACTATGTACTCAAAATATGTATAAAATACAAAAATATTGATTACTTAGAAAGATGATTATTAAATAAGCACTGGAATTCATAAATTTCAATGCATTTCAACTCGTAGTTTTATTGAACATAGTGGATATAATGTGTCATTGTGCTAAGTAATATAAGTGACTAAAGCTGTAAAACAAGGATTAACAATACTTTTGTTTGTTTCAGGAGCAACTGCAATCATGTGATGCAGATTTGGAGGATAACACCCTTCAAATTCATACTGGCGAGGTGCTCTTTAGACAGAAAAGTCTCCTGGTAAAGCACAAGATTATACATACTGGGATGAAGCTATTTCCTTGCGATCATTGCTCGTATTCATGTAAACGAAAGGAAGATTTAAAAGTACACATATTTAAACATACTGGCAAGAAGCAATTTGCATGTGATCAATGCTCATATTCTTGTAATAGGAAGTTTAGTTTGAAACTACATAAACATACCGACGAAAAGCTATTTGCTTGTGATCAATGCTCATATTCATGTTACCAGAAGGGAAACATAAAACAACACAAATTTATACATACCGGCGAGAAGCCATTTGCTTGTGATCAATGCTCATATTCGTGTTATATTAAGGCAAGTTTAAAAAAACACAAACTCATACATACCGGTGAGAAGCCATTCGCTTGACACAAACTTAAACATACCGACAAAAGGCTATTTGCTTGTGATCAATGCTCATATTCTTCTAATCAGAAGACACAGTTAAAACAACACAAATTCATACATACCGGCGAAAAGCTATTTCACTGTGATCAATGCTCATATTCATGTAAATACAAGCGTTCTCTAATAAAACACATATATCAACATACTTAGATGTATTTTAAAATTAAAATTGTTTTGATTTTCCATATTTTGGTTTATGTCAATTTTATTTTACATTGATTCTCACTTACATTGTTATTTCCTAAAATTTAATAAAACACTTATATATCAAATGTCAATTGAAAAAATCAATTTAATAAAACACTTATATGTTCTCTACATCCATTTGCCGGTTCTTTGTTCTTCCACAAGCACATCAGCTTATATAACTGTTGTGAAGATCTCAGACCCGAGTCAGGCCCTTTGTAAGGTTCATGGCGTGAAGTCATGTTTAGAGTGGATTCTGTCTCTGGCAACCCTCACATCTAATCCTTTAAATGTTGCAAATTTTGTATCAAAGTTATGATAAATACCTATATATGATAAATACCTATGATAAATTCTGGCTTTTTGTTGATTTCAATATTTTTCACTAATTAGGCTAGTGAGATCCACAAAAATCGACATTTTCTCTTCTCTCTATTTTAAGTGTCCGGTCACGACCAACCCTGCTCTTGACACTACCGCAGAGGTCGTCCAACCCTTCAGCTACGAGTGGTGGCTAAGCGCCTTTACAATAGCAGAGATCCCGGTCTGGATGGGATTTCGAATAAAGCCCTCGCCATTTCGAACTCTTCACGTTGTGTTTTATAATTTAAAATTATATCAAAAATGAACTGAGGTGTGAGGCGACGGCGCGACAAGCTCTCTCCGAGGGAAACGCTCGTAGTGAAATTACAATATGAAAAATGAATATGATATATGATATGGTGAACAACCTTTTTTATCAACGGGCCAATTTAAATTTTGTTTGGCGGGCCGCACATAAAGTTACACTTATTAATAATTCACAAAACTTTATTTATAATAAACATTAGAATATAAAAATATAAAATTTATAAAAAAGTAAAGATTTTATATACAAATTTTAATGCAAAATAAAAACAAACAAAACAAGAACAGAAAAACGAATTTACTTGAAATTTTTAATGAGAACTTTGGCACTGTTTTTTCGATACAAGCTGATCAATATGAAAAAGTTTCCAACACTGACTGTAGTTCATCGTACAAGTCTTTGCCGGTTGTAGTCCCTTGCATTGGAATCAGTGAACACAATTCTTCGGTAATATTAAATTTGGTGTCAATACCACGTAAAAATATAGCCAGTTGTGCTGTATCGCTGATATCGGAACTCTCATCAAGTGCCAAAGAACAGTATTCGAATTTGGCAATGCGTTCACGAAGCGTTGTTGCTATGTTCTCGGACAAGTCTTCAATTCTCCTTGCAATGGTGAATCTTGATAAAGTAATGTTTGAAATAATATTTATTTTATCAGGAAATGCTACTTCTGAACAGCAGTCAGACATTCTTTTATCATCTCTCCATCCGCAAAGGGTTTCATTTTTATCCAGTTTTTGACTGACAATAAAACTAGCCTTTACTGCCGTATTTGATAAAATAGATTGATTTTTAAAAATCGTCTGTTGTTTTCCCAAATTCTTCTCCATTTGATTAAACTTATCTATCCGGAGTTGTCCTGTTAAGTTTTTATATTGTTGTTCATGTTTTGTATCGTAATGCCTTTTTATGTTATATTCTTTTAATGTCGACACAGCATAGAAAAAAAAATTAAATTTTTTAAATTTCAAAATTCTTTTATTTTTCATCAAGATTATTACAAAAGATCTTATAACTAATGTTTTGGTGGAGTGTTTGGCTAGCCCCGTCCTGCGCGCAGGTTTCGGGGCTCTCGATGTGTGACTTAGGTGGTAGCGTACATGATTAACTGTGGTTGTGATATTGTGTTAGGCAGGGAAAATGAGTGGGAAAAACCCTTTATTCGAATGTGTTTATGTGTAATAAATATCTACGAATTAAATAACAAAGATAAAAATTTATAACAATAATAGGTAGGGCAGGAGGATGCAATGTTCACTACTGGGTATGTTTTTGGGGAACTTGGCGCTCCTTCTTGTATAGGGTGCCCCGGGAGCCGTAGGAGAATGTTATATTTTCACCGAGTAGGATGTGGTGGGGGAATTTGTGTCTATAGTGGAAAGGAAGTGAGTCTGGGGTATCGTCTCCGATCCCTTTGAGGAGGGGGTTTTTTGAATTCCTTATGGACTGGTATAATCTTTCGGTAACGTGAAGCATCTGAGTTGCGATCGGTGGGATTTTGGTCTGGGCACAGAGGGTGGTGGTCGAGGTACGGTAGTAGGCACCTAGGATTAGGCGTAGGCAGGAGTTTTGGGCGGCCTGGATACTCGCGATGAAGTGTTGGCTGGCGTTTGACCAGACAGATTCGGCGTACATCATGTACGGCCTGATGGAGGTGTAGAGCCTGAGCTTGGACTCAAGGGGGAGGGGGCTTCTAGCGCACAGCAGTGGGTAGAGGCTGTTTTTGCCTGTGTGGCCTTTTATTCGGGCGGCTGTGATGTGGGGATGCCATGCGAGGCTCCGATCCAGATGGACTCCGAGGTATTTCACCTTTTTGCTCCATTGGATCGGGTTGCCACCAGCTCGTAGGGGGTCGGTGCGATCGTTGCCAGGGTGTTTCCAGGTGAAGATGATTGCCTCAGTCTTCCCCTGATTTACTTTGATTCTCCATTTTTTGTAGAAGGCACTGATTGAGTCGAATCCGTTCTGGAGTCTTTTTACAATGGTGTCAGTGCGATTTGAGGTGGAGTAGCAGGCAGTGTCGTCTGCGTAGAGCGCTAGATCGCATCCCTTGGGCGTGGGCAGGTCACTCATGAAGTGGGAAAATAGGAGTGGGGCTAGGACTGAGCCCTGGGGGACCCCCGCCGGGACCGGTCTCCGGCTGGAGGAAGCTCCCGGGAGTGAGACGGCAAATTGTCCGTCACTCAGGAAAGATGCGAGAACATCGATAATGTAGAGAGGGACTCCCGACACGAACAACTTGTGCAGCAGACCGTGTCAAAGGCTTTCTCTCGTCCATGAAGACCATGGCGGTCTTCTTGTGCATATTGAAGCCTTTCGTCACGTGGTCTGTCAGTCGGATGAGCTGCTTAGAGGTCGAGTGGTCTGCCCTGAAACCAAACTGTTGGTCCTGGATGGCCTTCTGGTTGAAAGGAAGGTATCTCTTGAGAATTATTCTCTCGAGTATTTTGCTTAAGCCGCAAAAGAGACTTATTGGCCTGTAACTCACCGGAAGGACTTTGTCCTTTCCGGGCTTGTGGATGGGGATCACGTTGGGACATTTCCACTGTGTGGGGAAGTAGCCTTGCAGAAGGCAGGCGTTGAAAATTTTGGTCAGCATGACTATAGCCTTCATCGGTAGGTGCCTGAGTAGGGTGTTTGAGATGTCGTCGGGCCCTGGGGCCTTGCGGAGAGGGAGCTTGGAGATTATGCGCGCCAGTTCGCCTGGGCGCACGAGAGTCACGCTTTGGGTCGGGCGATCGCCGGCAGCGATGGCTGTCAGTGAGTCTCGTACGAGAGCCTCGGTGTGTTCGTCGCGCATGTCTAGGGTGAGGGAGTGCGATTTCTCGAAGCCGTCAGCAAGGGCGCTGGACTTGTCTGTTGTGGAGTAGACTATGTCGCCCGCGTGTCTCAGGGGGGGGACCTGACTGCGTTTGCAGTGCAGGGCCTTCGCCATACGCCACAGGGTACCGTCAGTGAATTCTAGCGAGGCTAGTTTTCTCTGCCAGGCACAGGCCGCCTCGATTTTGGCTTCGCGGGCGATGTAGTTGGAGAGGGATTTCACCATGGATTTGGTGGATCTGTCGCGAGTTTTTTGCCATTCGCGTCGCAGTATGTTGCGTTCTTTGATCATGTCGATGACACTTTCGAGGAACTCGAATTGGTGTTTACGAGGCGGGGGCTCGGGTGGGATGGCGAGGTTTTTAGCCTCGTTTATGAGTCCTGTGAGATAGGTAACTGAGTCTTCGATAGCCTTAGTCGATGCGAGTGTGGCGGAGCTCAGAGAGATGTTGGAGTTTAGGTGAGACTTGTACTTGGGCCTGTAGCGGTCAGTGCAAATACACCGCTACATTATTTGACTAGTGAAGCTCCGCCCCTGCCCCGAGCAGGTAGACTTTCTAATTTTACAACCCAGAACCCTCAGCGATAACGCAACACAGAGAGACGCAGGACTCAACCTAGTAACCACGTATAATTCTGTCTTGTCCATTATACAATAAAAGAATACGCAAAGTTTTCGCCAGCCTTTTGATAAACATTTACATTCGTAACCAACATACAACAACGGCGAAAGGCCAGTCAGCCCGTCTTATGTCGGATCTCGGCGTCCTGGTCTCTTTCTCCGGCTCGAAAACACTTGGAGGTGGTCCGAAGAGAGCTCATGGAGCGTTTTAAGGCCGGACACGGTGTCGGCATCCTTTGCAAGTACAATGCCGAGGAAAGATAGGGATCGTTTGTGTACAGTGGGGTAGTCTGGTGTGTGGATTTCTGGAGTGTGTGGAGTTGGCTGGACTCTAGTTCGATTAGGGTCCTGCCATTTAAATTTGTCCCAGGCGTGTGAAGCCTGGGGTGTCTGCCGTTGAAGTCCCCGATAGCCACGACGTGGCTGCCGGCTCTCATGACGGTGGCGAGATCTTTTTGGAGGTTGTGGGATTGTTTGGGGCAGTAGTCATAGTAAGCATAGAGCTATAAATATAAATACAGTCGACAAAAAAAATTCAATTTTAAAAATGCTTGGCGGGCCGCATAAACATATGTAAACGATTGATTTGGGTGGAGTCTTGATGAGAGGAGAACACAATAAGGCTGATCGTATTGTTGGTCCCTGGGCTTGTTTTTCCATTTGCTTAGTTTTTATATTCTAGGAAATTTGTAAATAATTACGGCGCCACCGAGCACGCAGCAGCATTTCCAGCACTCAACTTTTGGGGACGATGTTTGAAATTGTGTTTCTTTAAACCTTTCACATTGGAATTATCAAATAAAAATCACAACTTTATTTAAAATATTAAAATGGAATTCCGCCGAGTATTTTATACAAACGAAACAATGACATTTTAGCATTTAATATTACTATATTAAAATAAAGTAAGATCATTATTTCAAAGGGTACAGTCACACTATTGAGCCTAATGAACTATCTTCACCTCCTGACACTGGCGTTGAGTGTTCTAGGTGTGATCCATGGCATTTTAAAAATAATTTAAAATAACAAACTCAACGATGTCGACGGCGACCGCGATAAGATATATTTTGTGAAATTTTCATCGGGTTTTCAGGTTAGTAAATATGGATTCTTTATTAACGAGTGGCAATTATCCGGAGCGCCGTGGCAGCAGCCGCCGTGAGCTCAGTGCTCGCAGCGACAGTCTACAGCCACGCCGCAACTGAAGGACGGGAGCAAATATAATACAGACAAACCTGTCAAATCACCGAAGAAACGTCTGCCGCGAATGGCCGCTCAGGTGAAGCAGGAAGTCCCCGACCCTGAGGACGGGGACGCTCTCCACGAGGAGTCCTTCCCCGGCCCGCAGCACGGTGAGGTCCACGCAGAAGAGCTCGACGTCTGGAGGTCTCTGCCGGAACACGAGAGAGCTGCCTCTTCACCCAACAGAATGTCGTTTGAGCAGTGCTGCGTATCACTGAATGATATCTCTGAGAGTTGCCTCAATCTTAACGCTCACGTCAAGCAGGAAATCTCTGACGGCAGCGAGTCTGTCATTAGTGAGATATTCTCCGTGAAGCGAGAGGACGCGCCGGCCGAGGCGTCCTTCTCCAACGCCCCGCCGTATATCGAGGTCAAAGTAGAAGAATTCGTCATCGAGAGAGGTTTGCTGGAACACAGCGGAAGAGCTGCCTCTTTACTCAACAGAATGTCGCAGTGCTACGTATTACTGCATGATATCTCTAAGAGTCACCTAAAAGCAGACCCTCGTGTAAAGCAGGACATCCCTGCTAATGAAGACGGCGGCGAGTCAGCCATTGGCGAGATATTCTCCGTGAAGCGCGAGGACGCGCCGGCTGAGGCGTCCTTCCCCGACCCCGTGGCGTATGACGAGATCAAAGTAGAAGAATTCGACATCGAGATAGCTTTGCTGGAACACAGCGGAAGAGCTGCCTATTTACCCAACAGAATGTCGCAGTGCTACGTATTACTGCATGATATCTCTAAGATTCACCTTAAAGCGGACCTTCGTGTAAAGCAGGACATCCCTGCTCTTGAAGACGGCGGCGAGTCAGCCATTGGCGAGATATTCTCCGTGAAGCGCGAGGACGCGCCGGCTGACGCGTCCTTTCCCGACCCCGTGGCGTATGGCGAGATCAAAGTAGAAGAATTCGACATCGAGATAGCTTTGCTGGAACACAGCGGAAGAGCTGCCTCCTCGGATCCAGGGCTGCATGATATCAAAATTGAAGAATTCGATTTTGAAAGAACATTGCTGGAGCATGAAAGGGAGCTCTCCCAAGCAGCTGTCGGGTGTGAGCAGGTAATATGACAATCTCTGTACTTCACTGCACGGGCTGAGGCCGTCTCTAGGCATACGGGGTGTTCAACAGCACACGCCACCCACAAGTAGTCAGTTTAAATTAATTCCATAAATACTCAACAGCTACCTGCAAAGGTTCGGTTTTGGCACTTCTTCTTACTTGTGTTCCGTGGTATGTAAATGACTTCTTGGTTGCTCTTCTTAGCTTATCATCTGAGCAATTCCAACATCTTCTATATTTAGTACTGCCATAATCTCTACTATGTCATGAGTCGTTCTTTATCTCGTAAATATTTTATTCCGTTCCTTTAATGAAATGTTTTATTATACATTAAATTATGACTTAAAACATGTCATAATTCGAATTTTATGATAAGATGACTCAGTTTGATAATGCTAACGTGAACGGTTGGTGTAATCGGTCACCAATAAAAATTAACATGTGGGAAAATCACATAAGTATTGTATTTAAAATATTAAAATGGAATTCCACTATGTACTCAAAATATGTATATAATACAAAAATATTGATTACTTAGAAAAATGATTATTAAATAAGCACAGGAATTCATAAATTTCAATGCATTTCAACTCGTAGTTTTATTGAACATAGTGAATATAATGTGTCATTGTGCTAAGTAATATAAGTGACTAAAGCTGTAAAACAAGGATTAACAATACTTTTGTTTGTTTCAGGAGCAACTGCAATCATGTGATGCAGATTTGGAGGATAACGCCCTTCAAATTCATACTGGCGAGGTGCTCTTTAGACAGAAAAGTCTCCTGGTAAAGCACAAGGTTATACATACTGGGATGAAGCTATTTTCTTGCGATCATTGCTCGTATTCATGTAAACGAAAGAAAGATTTAAACGTACACATACTTAACCATTCTGGCAAGAAGCAATTTGCTTGTGATCAATGCTCATATTGTTGTAGTTGGAGATCAAAATTAAAACAACATAAAGTCATACATACGGGCGTAAAGCCATTTGCTTGTGATCAATGCTCATATTCTTGTAATTGGAAGATTAGTTTGAAACAACACAAACTTAAACATACCGACGAAAAGCTATTTATTTGTGATCAATGCTCATATTCATGTTACCAGAAGGGAATGTTAAAACAACACCAACTCATACATACCGGCGAGAAGCCATTTGCTTGTGATCAATGCTCATATTCTTGTAATTGGCAGTTTAATTTGAAACAACACAAACTTAAACACACCGACAAAAAGCTATTTTCTTGTGATCAATGCTCATGTTCATATAATTTGAAGAGCCTTTTAAAACGACACAAACTCATACATACCGGAGAGAAGCCATATGCTTGTGATCAATGCTCATATTCATGTGTTCAGAAGGCAACACTAAAACTACACAAATTAACACATACTGGTGAAAAGCCATTCACTTGTGATCAATGTTCATATTCTTGTAATAGAAAGCAAAGTATAAAACAACACAAATTCATACATACCAAAGATAAGTCATTTGCTTGTGATCAATGCTCATATTCATGTAATAGGAAGGCAAGTTTAAAAAATCACAAACTCGTACATACCGATGAGAAGCCATTCGCTTGTGATCAATGCTCATATTCTTGTAAACAGAAGACACTATTAAAACGACACAAATTCATACATACCGGCAAAAAGCTATTTCACTGTGATCAATGCTCATATTCAAGTGAATACAAGTGTTCTCTAATAAGACACATACACCAACATACTTAGATGTATTTTCAAATAAAAATTATTTTGATATAGTCATATTTTGGTTTATGTTAATTTTATTTCACATTGATTCTCACTTACATTGTTATTTCCTATAATTTAATAAAACACATATATCAAATGTCAATGGTTTCTATGTACTCTACATCCATTTGCCGGTTTTTTGTTCTTCCACAAGCACATCAGTTTATTTAACTGTTGTGAAGATCTCAGACCCGAGTCAGGCCCTTTGTAAGGTATATGGCTTGAAGTCATGTTTAGAGTGGATTCTGTTTCTGGCAACCTCACATCTAAGCCTTAAATGTTGCTAATTTTGTATCAAAGTTATACCTATGAGAAATTCTGTCTTTTTGTTGATTTCAATATTTTTCTCTAATAGGCGTGACGACAGTATCAAAGAATCAAAGAAATAATTAATTTAAGGGAAATTACATATTAAAAGGATTTAAAAAACTGATTTAGTTTTATTTAAAAATCTATGATTAAACCTTTGCACTCTTTGATTTTTTTAATTTTTCCGTTTACCAACTCCGAGGTAATTATGAGATTTTTGTTAATAAATTAGATGTTATTGTTACACAATAGCTTATAATCATAAAACAAATTAATAACATATTTTTATGATATTGTTATGATTGTTTAGTTGTAAGGTAGTAAAAAAAAAAAGAGATAAGAGTCTATCAATAATTTATTTTGCGTACAATTTAATGTTTAAAATTTATTTTGGTGTGGTATATTTTTAAAGATTTTCCTGGATGGATGCCCGGCTTCCTTTCACAGGTCTCGCAACAGAATGTGCTTTCTCTTCTTCCTCCATGAACATTCCTATTGGAACACACCATGCAATTTTTATGGTTTTTCTGAGAATTAGAAAATATAAAATGACTTTTTCCATCTAAGCGCTGAACAGTGTCACCTGTGGATAATCGCCCTGATTTTGATATCGGAGCACGAAAGTCTCCTATGAGCTCCAGTAACAACTTTTCTCTAAATGCTTTATAGCTTATTGGCTTTGCATTATTATTGCATTCTTTATACAATATATATGCATTTTCTATGGAGGTTTCTACACCCTAGAAAAACAGTTTTCTCCACCATTTTAATGTTTTTCGCATAAGAAAAAAGGATGTTGCGTATTGGTCTGCGACAACCACCTTACCCATATTTATATTATCTGATTAACTAACTGTTCGTAAATAACAAACATACTCGGTACCTGTTATTGTTTGCAGGGTCTTGCTACCTGACTCTTTATGGCGGCAACCGTCCGCCTCCGTCGAGTGACAAATCGTAAAAAGTGCTACATCGCAACTCAGTAGTAGAATGCTTACCTGGGTGCGGGTTGCAAATGCCACAAAAAAAAAAAAAAAAAAAAAGTGTGTTAATCGACTCTAACAATGGAATCAGGTTTTGTTATAGCAAACAGCTCAAATTTGCCCAGTATTGATTCATTAATGTTGAGCGATTTCTTTGCAACTAATAAATAAATTTTCTCATCCGAGTTTAGAAACGTCAAAATTGCCTTGTAAGTACATTTTGTTTATATTTATTTTTAGCACTAGATACAACCAACTTAGTTAAAATCAAACTCGTTTGAACTCATAGGAGTTTATTTTAGTTAAATTACTATCTACTCGACTAAATTACTAGCCTAGTCCGAACTAGGCTTTACGAAGCACTTCGCTTATTTGGTAGACACCTAATATCTGATAATCACCAAGGCAGTGTGTATGTAAATTTCAATTCTTTCAGGTCGTCCATATCATTTGGCAATTGGAAAATGAAAAGTAAACAATCAAAATTGATATTACGAATGATAACCAAGACCAAAACAAACATAACCTCAATAAATTAGTTATTCCATAGCCTCAATATTTCAACTATTTCGAGTCAAACAAACATTTTAAATGTAAAATCTATCAATATATAATACATACTCACATCAAAGTGGTCTTCACAGAAATAAATTAATGAATTCGTGACTACGTCCTTCGGGTTTCGCCGTGCGAGCTTAAACCACTTATATCTTATAATTTTCTTATTTGGAACATATATAAACACCTTGATGGGTGTTACTATCGAAGTGTTTGTACACTGAGGTGCTGCACACCACTTATAGACTTTGGAATTCATTTATACGAATTTCGTTTACTGTCTTCAATGCAAACACAATGACATGCATTACAGTTGATAGGAGGCGTGACGTCAGAGCGGACGCGATGACACCTGCGAGCTTTTTCGCGCGCTATTGAAAAAATATTATAAAAACGGCTTTAAACTTCGTTAAACTCTAGTTTTTTACCGAAATAAAGTTTTTTTCGTAAATGGTAAACGTGTACCCCCATTATGGAAGAGGATTTGAAAATCTTTCGTCATGCCTATTAGGCTAATGAGATCCACAAAAATCGACATTTTCTCTTCTCTCTATTTTAAGTGTTCGGTCTTGACCAACCCTGCTCTTGACACTACTGCAGAGGTCGTCCAACCCTTCAGCTGCGAGTGGTGGCTAAGCAATACAAGAGAACCCTTCACAATACAAGAGAACCCGGTCTGGATGGGATTTCGAATAAAGCCTTCGCCATTTCGAACTCGTCGCGTTGTGTTTTATGTACATATACTTTCGGCTATTTCGACAACTGCGCAGTGCGTCTCCCGGCAGCTCAAGCACCGACACTGCTGAATACCCAACTTACCTGCAACAAGAGACAACATTCGACAGTATGACCAAACTTTTGGCAGCTCGTCTCTGGCGTTATGAACCACGACGGCATTGCCGCTCAGAACTGTCAATTTTCCGCTAGCAAAAAATACATCTATGTGCAAAATAAAATAGATAATAAATAATGAAAATATTTGATATTTTGAGATGTCTTAAATATAGTATATATACTTTACCGAGAAGCGGCTACTCGGCCCGATGTTCGCTGGCAGCACTTGTAGGCAGTCTTCCTTATTTATTTTTCATTGATGTTGCTTTTGAGGCACGGTGGTAGTTTCCCGCTCAATGTTCGCCTGGAGCTCAG
This sequence comes from Atopsyche davidsoni, assembly GCA_022113835.1. Classification (NCBI taxonomy): domain Eukaryota; kingdom Metazoa; phylum Arthropoda; class Insecta; order Trichoptera; family Hydrobiosidae; genus Atopsyche; species Atopsyche davidsoni. The sequence goes on along the minus strand of JAILWY010000020.1, from coordinate 5,778,154 downwards.
CCCGCCAGGGTTTGTATTCTTTTAATGTAATATATCAAACCATTAAAAAAATTTAAGTATTTCAAATGTTAAGATCAAGCTCTGGAGTGGGTCATGATTTTTTCTGAAAATAAGGTACAAAGACTAGGATATTTTACAAAAATGAATCTAACGTTTCTGTGATGATTTTTTCCTTTTGTTTTAAACCAAGGGTGAACAACCTTTTTAATTTAAAATAACAAACTCAACGATGTTGACGGCGACCGCGATAAGATATATTTTGTGAAATTTTCATCCGGTTTTTGATGAAGTAAATATGGATTCTTTTTTATCGAGTGGCAATTATCCGGAGCGCCGTGGCAGCAGCCGCGATGAGCTCAGTGCTCGCAGCGGCAGTCTACAGCCACGCCGCGACTGGAGGTCTCCCTTGCTCGAGGACGGGAGAAATAAAATACTGACACACCTGTCAAATCACCAAAGAAACGTCTGCCGCGAATGGCCGCTCAGGTGAAGCAGGAAGTCCCCGACCCTGAGGACGGGGACGCTCTCCGCGAGGCGTCCTTCCCCGGCCCGCAGCACGGCGAGGTCCACGCAGAAGAGCTCGGCGTTAGGAGATCTCTGCTGGAACACGAGAGAGCTGCCTCTTCACCCAACAAAATGTCGTTTGAGCAGTGCTGCGTATCACTGAATGATATCTCTGAGAGATGCTTCAATCTTAACGCTCACGTCAAGCAGGAAATCTCTGACCTTGAAGACGGCGGCGAGTCTGTCATTAGTGAGATATTCTCCGTGAAGCGAGAGGACGAGCCGGCCGAGGCGTCCTTCTCCAACGCCCCGCCGTATATCGAGGTCAAAGTAGAAGAATTCGTCATCGAGAGAGGTTTGCTGGAACACAGCGGAAGAGCTGCCTCTTTACTCAACAGAATGTCGCAGTGCTACGTATTACTGCATGATATCTCTAAGAGTCACCTAAAAGCAGACCCTCGTGTAAAGCAGGACATCCCTGCTAATGAAGACGGCGGCGAGTCAGCCATTGGCGAGATATTCTCCGTGAAGCGCGAGGACGCGCCGGCTGAGGCGTCCTTCCCCGACCCCGTGGCGTATGACGAGATCAAAGTAGAAGAATTCGACATCGAGATAGCTTTGCTGGAACACAGCGGAAGAGCTGCCTCCTCGGATCCAGGGCTGCATGATATCAAAATTGAAGAATTCAATTTTAAAAGAACATTGCTGGAGCATGAAAGGGAGCTCTCCCAAGCAGCTGTCGGGTGTGAGCAGGTAATATGACAATCTATGTATTCTCACTGCACCGGCTGAGGCCGGCCCTGGGCATTCGAGGTCTTCAACAGCACACGCCACCCACAAGTAGTCAGTTTAAATTAATGGCATAAATACTCAACAGCTACCTGCAAAGGTTCGGTTGTGGCACCTCTACTTACCTGTGTTCCGTGGTACATAAATGACTTCTTGGTTGTTCTTCTCAGCTTATCATCTCAGCAATTTCAACATCTTCCATATTAAGTACTGCCATAACCTCTACTCTGTCATGTGTCGTTCTTTATCTGGTAAATATTTTATTCCCTTCCATTAATGAAATGTATTATTATACATTAAATTATGATTTAAAACATGTCATAATTCGAATTTTATGAAAAGATGACTCAGTTTGATAATACTATCGTGAAAGGTTGGTGAAATCGGTCATAAGTGGTCATGTGGAAAAATCACATAAGTATTGTATTTAAAATATTCAAATGGAATTCCGCCATGTACTCTACTTCAAAAATATTGATTACTTAGAAAGTTGATTATTAAATAAGCACAGGAATTCATAAATTTTAATGCGTTTAAACTCATAGTTTTATTAAACAAAGTGGATATAACGTGTCATTGTGCTGAGAGCTTATTTCAAATACTTTATCCTTATCATTATGTTGTGTTCATGGGTCATTTATTAAAATGGTTTTCGCTTTACAAGAAACTGACTTGTCGAGGAGTCCTGCGTGTGTTACAATTTTGCATTGTTTATACAGTAACTATCATAAGTGACTAATGCTGTAAAACATAGATTAACAATACTTTTGTTTGTTTCAGGAGCAACTGCAATCATGCAATGCAGATTTGCAGGATAAGGCCCTTCAAATTAATACTGACGAGGTGCTCTTTAGACAGAAAAGTCTCCTGGTAAAGCACAAGGTTATACATACTGGGATGAAGCTATTTTCTTGCGATCATTGCTCGTATTCATGTAAACGAAAGAAATATTTAAACGTACACATACTTAAACATACTGGCATGAAGCAATTTGCTTGTAGTCAATGCTCTTATTCTTGTAGTCGGAGGCCACAATTAAAACAACACAAAGTTACACATAGCGGCGAAAAGCCATTTGCCTGTGATCAATGCTCATATTCTTGTAATAGAAAGAATAGTTTACAACAACACAAACTCATACATACTGGGGAAAAGTCATTTTCTTGTGATCTATGCTCATATTCATGCTATCAGAAGGCAAGTTTAAAAAAACACAAATTCATACATACTTGTGAGAAGCCATTCGCTTGTGATCAATGCTCATTTTCTTCTTATCAGAAGACACAATTAAAACGACACATACTCATACATACCGGCGAGAAGCCATTTGCTTGTGATCAATGCTCATATTCTTGTAATAGGAAGTTTAGTTTGAAACAACACAAACTTAAACACACCGACAAAAAGCTATTTGTTTGTGATCAATGCTCATATTCTTGTAGTCGGAGGACACAATTAAAACAACACAAATTCATACATACCGACAAAAAGCTATTTGCTTGTGATCAATGCTCATATTCATGTGTTCAGAAGGCAACATTAAAAATACACAAATTTACACATACCGGCGAAAAGCCATTTGCTTGTGATCAATGCTCATATTCATGTGTTCAGAAGGCATCATTAAAAATACACAAAATAATACATACCGGCGAAAAGCCATTCGCTTGTGATCAATGCTCATATTCTTGTTACCAGAAGGGAAGGTTAAAACAACATAAACCAATACATACCCGCCAAAGCTGCTAGACAATCGTTTGCATTCGCTATCAAGGCAGCCAAAGAGAAGTGCTGGAAGGACCTATGCCTACAAGTCGATAACGACCCTTGGGGCAGGGTGTATCGACTTGTGAGGAAGAAATTCAGAATTCCGGAGGCAATTCCAGGGATAACTCTGGATGTTGGAAACGATCCTTGACGCCCTATTCCCTACTCGCCCTCCTATGATGAACCCCATACCTGACGCTGCCACAGAGGTTGCCCACCCTTTCAACATGGCTGAACTACAGGAGGCGACCAAACGACTTCCGTACGGTAAAGCACCCGGCCCAGATGGCATCTCGAACGAGGCCATCAGACTAGCAGTGCGTAAAATCCCTCAGCGCTGCTGGCTGTATACAACCAGTGCCTTGCCGAACGCACATTTCCGAGGTGCTGGAAAACAGCCCGCCTAGTGTTGGCGCGCAAGGGAGGCAAGCCGGCAGGCCTGCCCTCGTCCTACAGACCGCTATGCATGTTGGACGGACTGGGAACGCTGCTCGAGCGAATGCTGAAGGTCAGACTTGAAATAGAAATTGATGAAAACGGCGGACTATTCGACGTTCAATGCGGGTTCCGCAGGGGCAGATCGACCGCAGACGCGATTAGCAGAGTCCACCGGAGGATGAAGGAAGCTAACGCTGGGACGAGGTGCAAGCGCGAGTACTGCCTCCTCGTCACCCTCGATGTTAGAAATGCCTTCAACAGTGCCTCTTGGGACATCATTCTCGGAGCATTAGAAAAGAAGCGCATTTCTGCTCACCTCCGCCGGACCATCGCCAGCTACTTCAAGGACCGTGTCGTCTGCTACTCCACAGCAGGTGGCCCCCCAGCCACGAGACAACTCATGTGCGGAGTCCCGTAAGGTTCCGTCCTCTCGGACCATTGCTGTGGAAAGTGAAGAACGATGCGGTACTAAACACGGAGCTGCCGGAGGGAACGGAGGAGATAGGATTCGCTGATGACATTGGCGTTGTCTTCTCAGGAAAAACGATTAACTAACTGGAGGCAAGAACAAATGAAGCCCTCAGGAAAATCTCCCACAGCCGGAGAGCTCGCCTGCCACAAGACGGAAGCGGTGATGCTCTGTGGCAGACGAAAATACCCCACACCTAACATCACCATGGGCGGGGCACAAATAGTCCCTAAGAGGTCCGCCTGATATCTGGGCGTGTACTTCGACACCTCGTTCAAGTACACGGACTTCTCGGAAGGCTGCCGGAACCACTGAGGCAGTAGTAAGAATGCTGCCCAACGTGAGAGGACCGATGCAATGTAAACGGAAACTGCTGGCCAGCGTGATGATGTCACAGATCCTGTACGGTGCGGAGTCGTGGGCAAACACGATGGAGATCTCCCACTAAAGGAACATGCTGGCCAGTGTCCAGCGCAGAGCAGCCCTCAAGATAATATGCGGCTACCGCACAATCTCGGGAGACGCAGCTCTGGTGATAACAGGCATGCCGCCGGTAGATCTGATGGCTCGAGAACGCCAAAGGTTCTACGAGGCGATACAACGGAAGGAAGACTTCGTTGTTATCAGGACCAGCGTGAGGGCAGACGTCACCGAGACTTGGCAACAGCAATGGGCGGCATCCACCAAAGGGCGCTGGACGCGAAGGCTCATCCCAGACACCCGCCTGTGAATCTCGCGACGCCACGGCCAGGTCACCCACAGGCTGACCCAACTCCTCTCGGGGCACGGCTGCTTCGGTAGCTACCTCGGGAGGATTGGCCGACCTGTCGACGTAAACTGCCCACTGTGCGACGATGCAGAGCACGTCCTCTTCAACTGCGGAGAAGCGATTTGCTTGTGATCAATGCTCATATTCTTCTAATCAGAAGATACAATTAAAACGACACAAATTCATACATACCGGCGAAAAGCTATTTCACTGTGATCAATGCTCATATTCAAGTAAATACAAGTGTTCTCTAATAAGACACACACGTCAACATACTTAGATGTATTTTCAAATAAAAATTGTTTTGATTTTTTCATATTTTGGTTTATGTCAATTTTATTTTACATTGATTCTCACTTACATTGTTATTTCCTAAAATTTAATAAAATACTTATATATCAAATGTCATTGTACTCTACATCCATTTGCTGCTTTTTTGTTCTTCCACAAGCACATCAGCTTATTTAACTGTTGTGAAGATCTCAGACCCGAGTTAGGCCCTTTGTAAGGTTCATGGCTTGAAGTCATGTTTAGAGTGGATTCTGTCTCTGGCAACCCTCACATTGAATCCTTTAAATGTTGCAAATTTTGTATCAAAGTTATACCTATGATAAATTCTGGTTTTTTGTTTATTTCAATATTTTTCACTAATTAGGCTAATGAGATCCACAAAAATCGACATTTTCTCTTCTCTCTATTTTAAGTGTCCGGTCACGACCAACCCTGCTTTTGACACTACTGTAGAGGTCGTCCAACCCTTCAGCTGCGAGTGGTGGCTAAGCGCCTTTACAATAGCAGAGAACCTGGTCTGGATGGAATTTCGAATAAAGCCATCACCATTTCGAAGTTGTCGCGTTGTGTTTTATGTACATATACTTTAAAATTATATTAAAAATGAACTCAGAGGTGTGAGGCGACGGCGCGACAAGCTCTCTCCGAGGGAAACGCTCGTAGTGACATTACAATATGAAGTCGATTGGTGCTCTGGTATCTTGGTATAAAGAGTAGAGAATGAAATATTTGCAGATAAATATTAATCCCTTGTTTCACTGTTAATGTAATATTATAAATATATAATAATGTTAGAGGTAAATACATTTACACGTTACAGAATTTAATTTAAGAGTTTCACAAAGGTAGGTACGTCATGGGCGTGCGTGTACATTTTATCACGTCACTTTTTGTTAAATTAACCGATTGGTGAAGAACCTTTATCAAAATTCTTTCCTTTTCATTATATGCGCGATTTCAGTAATGTGAAATTGACAAATTGCAAACGGAAGAAAAAAGAGGAAGTGACAAACTTTGTGAACAACCCCTGAAGCGTTACCTGATTCATATTACTCGAGGTCCAATCTTTAGTGTTAATATACCTTTATTTTAAAAATACAGAGAAAAGTTTTATGTAAACTGTTTTTTTGGAAAAATGTTGGCGGAAAAATGGCTATTTCGACAACTGCGCAGAGCGTCTCCTGGCAGCTCAAGCACCGACACTGCTGAATACCCAACTTACCTGTGACAAGACAACATTTGACAGCATGACCAAACTTTTGGCAGTTCGTCTCTGGCGTTATGAACCACGACGGCACTGCTGTTCAGTACTGTCAATTTTCCGCAAAATAAAATAGATAATAAATAATGAAAATATTTGATATTTTGAGATGTCTAAAATATAATATATATAATTTACCGAGAAGTGGCTACTCGACCAGAAGTTCGCTGGCAGCATCTGTAGGCAGTCTTCCTTATTTATTTTTCTTTGATGTTGCTTTTGAGGCACGGTGGTAGTTTTCCGCTCAAAGTTCGCCTGGAGCTCAGCCCGCCAGGGTTTGTATTCCTTTAATGTATTATATTAAATCATTAAAAAATTTAAAGTATTTCAAATGTTAAGATCAAGCTCTGGAGTGGGTCACGATTTTTTCTGAAAATTTTATATAGAAAACTGAAACTGAAGCAGAGAACAGCAGTTCAAAACTTCTGGTTTGTTCAGCAGTGTTTAAAGTGGAAAGTGATTCCGAAGTTCGTTCAATTACGTACCAAGTCGAAGTCAGCATCGTCCAGCATTGCTATCCGTCGTGCTAAGGTGACTTGGCTAAAAGAGGAAGCCAAAGAATGGTGCCGCAAGCGAGATGCCCTTCTACAATATATCAAGGTACTACACTCAGAATTAATCTTTTCTCTTCACCCTGTTGAATTTGATATCTCATATTCTAAAATCAACAATGAAATTAATAATATCATTTATTTAAAATATAAATCTCAATGTAAAAAACTTGTTAATTTGAAAGCCACTCAATTGGTTCCAAAGTCGTCTCCCCTTGTACCTGAAATATCAACTGATCGTTTAGAATTTTATAAGAGAACAATTCACTTAAGTAATATCGTATTTGATGTTAAAGAACTCTCTCTTTTAGACAAAGGATTTAAATATAGTATACCGCAAAAAGTGTCATCTCGTCAAATAGAATCGTTAGCGGTAGACACAGAAATAGCTTTAACTAAAGCTAAGAATGGCAATTTACTTAAACAATTCACTGCAAATATCATTAAGAAAGAACTAGAATCAGTAGGTAAATCAGTGATTTACAAAAATATTGAACTCGACCAACTTCACAATATTAAAACGAAAGCCACGCTTAATAATTTAATTATAACCAAAGCAGATAAAGGCAACTCAGTAGTCGTCCTGAGCAGGCAGGACTATTTGGATAAAGTTTTCGCATTCTTAAATCCCTCAGACTTTATTATCCTTAAATTGGCAAGTAGAGCCCGTAAACTCGTTAATAGCTGCAATGCCATATTTCCTAAAATCCCCCAAAAATTAGCATTGATCGTCGTGAACCCTAGAGCCCCTCTACTTTACGGTATACCCAAGATTCATAAAGTAAATGTCCCGATCAGACCGGTTGTCTCTTTTAACCATACTCCAACATCATTACTATCGAGAAAATTAAATATTTTGTTTAAAGATTTAACTAACTTTAAACCTAAGCATGGTGTCATTAACTCATTAGACTTGGTGGATAAAATCAAGGACATACCTCTTCAATCAAACTATAAATTCATTTCACTAGATGTCACTAGGCTTTTTCCCAATATTCCTGTTAAGGAATCATTGGAAATTGTCCGTAATATTATGAAACAAAGTAAGTTGGGACCTATCGTAATAGATGAGATGTATCAGTCATTAGAAGCATGCTTAGACACTAACTATTTCAAATTCAATGATACAATTTACCAGCACCTTGAAGGCCTTCCTATTGGAAGTAACCTAAGTCCATTGATAGCAGAATGTTTCATGGATTCGTTTGAAGAGAAGTTACTAAAATCAAGCCAGGATAAAAATATCATTTACTACTACAGGTATGTAGATAATATCTTGATTTGTTGGAGTGGAACAGAGAGACAATTGGACAAATTTGTAAATTTTGCAAATTCTTTACATACGCGGATTAAATTCACACTAGAGAAAGAAGTTGATAAAAGTATAAACTTTTTAGATCTTTCGATTAAAAATGTAAATAACCGTCACCATTTTAGTTTATATTGTAAGCCGACATTCGCTGATACTACAATACATTATAAATCCATGCACCCCTGGTCACATAAATTAGCAGCATACCGTAGCATGGTACACCGGCTAGTTAAATTACCGTTAGAATTAGAAGCATTCAATGAAGAATTCAAAATAATAAAATCTATTGCAGCAAGTAACGGCTACCCAAAAAATATTGTTGATAAAATCCTTGTTAAAAAATCACATGCAAAAAACTCTAATCAAATATACCCTGTTAGCCGTAGCGGCGAAGAGAAGCCGTTTAGATGCATTTAATATTTTGGTCAAATCTCACTTGATATTTGCGAACAACTATCAGAATTTAAAATGGCCTTTAAAAATAGAAGCAATGTAGGAATACATTTAAAAAACAGTAAGGACAAAGTTGATGCCTTCCAGAAGAGGCATCACTACAACTTCTACAAATTAACGTGTGATGACTGTAAATCTATGTACATTGGTCAAACAGGTCGTAGTTTTGCAACAAGATACAAAGAGCACCTGGCATCCTTTAGAAATAATAAACTAGACTCACAATTTGCAATACATCTAAATGACAATAAACATAATTTAAACGTTGACAATAAGCCAAGTCTCCTTCATTTTTCTAATAAAGGCTTAATATTTTGGAGCAATTGCTTTCAGGTGGCGTCCAGGACAGCCAGGAGTCATCGCAAACTAGTTTATTTAAGTACTTAGTATTAAAATTATTGCTGTTAATATCATTTGAATGGGGTTTCACAGCACCCAATAGAAGCATTTTTCCACATAAATTTGTAATGTAGTATAATCTATGATTCATGTATTTCTGTTGAATTTATTATGTATAAGCTCGCTTTTTTCTGTATAGATTCAGTCTTGAAGATGCCGTGTTTGGCGAAAGAGCTCTCGCTAATAGTGAAATTAACGTAGTCTCCAAAAACATTTGGTTTTATTTTATTATAATAAAATGGAGTATTACAAAATAAATACCAGTTCCATTAATCAAGGATGCTGTTGACAGCATCAGTGAATTATGGAAGGAATTAAAATTAACAACAATGAACCATGTTTGGAAAAAAAAATGGCCAGAATGTGTAAAAAGTGTTACATATTTAACAAATTTGGAACCGATCCCATTGAATTTGTATGAATTTGTATTAGAATAATTGATTCCTTATACGGCTTTTCGGTAAGCGGCCAAGTTTCGTGGAACGTATCTATAAACGTGTATTAAAATAAAGTAAGAACTACAGGGGTACAATCACACTATTGAGCCTAATTAACTATTTTCACCTCCGCACACTAGCTTTGAGTGTTTTAGATGTAATCCATGGCATATTAAGAATAATTTAAAATAAAAAAACTCAACGATGTCGACGGCGACCGCGATAAGATATATTTTGTGAATTTTTCATCGGGTTTTTCAGTTAGTAAATATGGAATCTTTTTTATCGAGTGGCAATTATCCGGAGCGCCGTGGCAGCAGCCGCCGTGAGCTCAGTGCTCGCTGCGGCAGACTACAGCCACGCCGCGACTGAAGGACGGGAGCAAATATAATACAGACACACCTGTCAAATCACCGAAGAAACGTCTGCCGCGAATGGACGCTCAGGTGAAGCAGGAAGTCCCCGACCCTGAGGACGGGGACGCTCTCCACGAGGCGTCCTTCCCCGGCCCGCAGCACGGCGAGGTCCACGCAGAAGAGCTCGACGTCAGGAGGTCTCTACCGGAACACCAGAGAGCTGCCTCTTTACCCAAAATAATGCCGTTTGAGCAGTGCTACGAATCACTAAATGATATCTCTGAGAGTTGCCTTAAACTGAACGCTCATGTCAAGCAGGAAATCTCTGACCTTGAAGACGGCGGCGAGTCTGTCATTAGTGAGATATTCTCCGTGAAGCGAGAGGACGCGCCGGCCGAGGCGTCCTTCTCCAACGCCCCGCCGTATATCGAGGTCAAATTAGAAGAATTTGCCATCGAGAGAGATTTGCTGGAACACAGCGGAAAAGCTGCCTCTTTACCCAACAGAATGTCGCAGTGCTACGTATTACTGCATGATATCTCCAAGAGTCACCTTAAAGCGGATCCTCATGTGAAGCAGGACATCCCTGCTCATGAAGACGGCGGCGAGTCAGCCATTAGCGAGATATTCTTCGTGAAGCGTGAGGACGCACCAGCAGAAGCGTCCTTCCCCGACCCCCTGGCGTATGACGAGGTCAAAGGAGAAGAATTCGCCATCGAGAGAGGTTTGCTGGAACACAGCGGAAGAGCTGCCTATTTACTCAATAGAATGTCGCAGTGCTACGTATTACTGCATGATATCTCTAAGAGTCACCTTAAAGCGGGCCCGCGTGTAAAGCAGGACATTCCTGCTCTTGAAGACGTCGGCAAGTCAACCATTGGCGAGATATTCTCCGTGAAGACCGAGGACGCGCGGGCCGAGGCGTCCTTCCCCGACCCCCTGGCGTATGACGAGGTCAAGGTAGAAGAATTCGACATCGAGATAGCTTTGCTGGAACACAGCGAAAGAGCTGCCTCCTCAGATCCTGGGCTGCATGATATCAACATTGAAGAATTCAATTTTGAAAGAACATTGCTGGAGCATGAAAGGGAGCTCTCCCAATCAGCTGTCGGGTGTGAGCAGGTAATATGATAATCTATGTACCTCACTGCACCGGCTGAGGCCGACTCTGGGCATTCGAGGTGTTCAACAGCACACGCCACCCACAAGTAGTCAGTTTAAATTAATGACATAAATACTCAACAGCTACCTGCGGTTATGGCACTTCTTTTTACTTGTGTTCCGTGGTATGTAAATTACTTCTTGGGTGTTCTTCTTAGCTTATCATCTGAGCAATTCCAACATCTTCCATATTTAGTACTGCCATAACCTCTACTCTACTCGTTCTTTATCTGGTACGTGTTTTATTCCCTTCCTTTAATGAAATGTATTATTATGATTTACAACATGTCATAATTCGAATTTTATGAAAAGATGACTCAGTTTGAAAATACTATCGTGAAAGGTTGGTGAAATCGGTCTCCAATTAAAATTAACATGTGGATAAATCACATAAGTATTGTATTTAAAATATTCAAATGGAATTCCGCCTTGTACTCTACTTCAAAAATATTGATTACTTAGAAAGGTGATTGCTAAATAAGCACAGGAATTCATAAATTTCAATGCGTTTAAACTCGTAGTTTTATTAAACACAGTGGATATAATGTGTCATTATGCTGGGAGCTCGTTTCAAATACTTTATCCTTAACGTTATGTTGTGTTCATGGGTCATTCATTAAAATGGTTTTCGCTTTACAAGAAACCGACTTGTCGGAGAGTCCTGCGTGTGTTACAATTTTGCATTGTTTATACAGTAACTCTCATAAGTGATTAATGCTGTAAAACAAAGATTAACAATACTTTTGTTTGTTTCAGGAGCAACTGCAATCATGCGATGCAGATTTGCAGGATAAAGCCCTTCAAATTCATACTGGCGAGGTGTTCTTTAGACAGAAAAGTCACCTGGTAAAGCACAAGGTTATACATACTGGGATGAAGCTATTTCCTTGCGATCATTGCTCGTATTCATGTAAACGAAAGAAAGATTTAAATGAACACATACTTGAACATACTGGCAAGAAGCAATTTGCTTGTGATCAATGCTCATATTGTTGTAGTCAGAGTACAAAATTAAAACAACACAAAGTCATACATACCGGCGAAAAGCCATTTGCTTGTGATCAATGCTCATATTCTTGTAATTGGAAGTTTAGTTTGAAACAACACAAACTTAAACATACCGACGAAAAGCCATTTGCATGTGATCAATGCTCATTTTCATGTTACCAGAAGGGAAAGTTAAAACAGCACAAACTTATACATACCGGCGAGAAGCCATTTGCTTGTGATCAATGCTCATATTCTTGTAATTGGAAGTTTAGTTTGAAAGAACACAAACTTAAACATACCGACGAAAAGTCATTTGCATGTGATCAATGCTCATATTCATGTTACCTGAAGGGAAAGTTAAAACAACACAAACTTATACATACCGGCGAGAAGCCATATACTTGTGATCAATGCTCATATTCATGTGTTCAGAAGGCAACATTAAAAATACACAAATTTACACATACTGGTGAAAAGCCATTCGCTTGTGATCAATGTTCATATTCTTGTAATAGAAAGCAAAGTATAAAACAACACAAAATCATACATACCGACGAAAAGTCATTTGCTTGTGATCAATGCTCATATTCATGTTATAGGAAGGCAAGTTTAAAAAATCACAAACTCATGCATACCGGTGAAGAGCTATTTCACTGTGATCAATGCTCATATTCAAGTAAATACAAGTGTTCTCTAATAAGACACACACGTCAACATACTTAGATGTATTTTCAAATAAAAATTCTTTTGATTTAGTCATATTTTGGTTTATGTTAATTTTATTTCACATTGATTCTCACTTACATTGTTATTTCCTAAAATTTAATAAAACACTTATATATGAAATGTCAATGGTTTCTATGTACTCTACATCCTTTTGATGGTTCTTTTTTTCTTATATAAGCACATCAGCTTATCTCAGCAGATCTCAGACCCGAGTCAGGCCCTTTGTAAGGTTCATGGCTTGAAGTCATGTTTAGAGTGGATTCTGTCTCTGGCAACCTCACATCTAAGCCTTAAATGTTGCAAATTTTGTATCAAAGTTATACCTATGAGAAATTCTGTCTTTTTGTTGATTTCAATATTTTTCACTAATTAGGATAATAAGATCCTCAAAAATCGATATTTTCCCTTCTCTCGAATGTTTCGATACATGCTGATTCTTCTGATTTCTTCTGAATGTTTCGATACAAGCTGATCAATATGAAAAATTTTCCAACACAGACTGTAGTTCATCGTACAAGTCTTTGCCGGTTGTAGTCCTTTGCATTGGAATCAGTGAACACAATGCTTCGGTAATATTAAATTTGGTGTCAATACCACATAAAAATATAGCCAGTTGTGCTGTATCGCTAATATCGCAACTCTCATCAAGTGCAGAACAGAAGTTTGTGCTCTCAAAGAACAGTATTCGAATTTTGCAATGCGTTCACGAAGCGTTGTTGCTATGTTCTCGGACATGTCTTCAATTCTCCTTGCAATGGTGAATCTTGATAAAATAATGTTTGAAATAATATTTATTTTATCAGGAAATGCTATGCCTGCAACAGCAGTCAGACATTCTTTTATCAACTCTTCACCCGCAAAGAGTTTCATTTTTTTGCCAGTATTTGACTGACAACAAAACTAGACTTTGCTGCCGTATTTGATAAAATAGCTTGATTCTTAAAAATAGTCTGTTGTTTTCCTTAGTTCTTCTCCGTTAAGTTTTTATATTGTTGTTCATGTTTTTTATCGTAATGCCTTTTTATGGTATATTCTTTTAATGTCGACACAGTCTCTGAGCATAGTAAGCATAGAGCTATAAATATAAATACAGTCGGAAAATAAATTCAATTTTTAAAATGCTTGGCGGGCCGCATAAACATATGTAACGGGCCGCGGGTTGCTCATCCCTGTTTTAAACGATTGTTGTGGGTCGAGTCTTGATGAGAGGAGAACGCAATAAAGCTGATCGTATTGTTGGTGCCTGGGCTTGTTTTTCCATTTGCTTAGTTTTTATATTCTAGGAAATTTGTAAATAATTACGGCGCCACCGAGCACGCAGCAGCATTTCCAGCGCTCAACTTTTGGGGACGATGTTTGAAAGTGTGTTTCTTTAGACCTTTCACGTTGGAATTATCAAATAAAAATCACAACTTTATTTAAAATATTTAAATGGAATTCCACCGAGTACTTTATACAAACGAAGCAATGACATTTTAGCATTTATCATTACTTTATTAAAATAAAGTAAGATCATTATTTCAAATGGTACAGTCACACTATTGAGCCTAATGAACTATCTTAACCTCCTAACACTGGCGTCGAGAGTTTTAGGTGAACTCCATGGCATATTAAAATTAATTTAAAATAACAATGTCGACGGCGACCGCGATAAGATATATTTTGTGAAATTTTCATCGGGTATTCAGTTTAGTAAATATGGATTCTTTATTAACGAGTGGCAATTATCCGGAGCGCCGTGGCAGCAGCCGCCGTGAGCTCAGTGCTCGCAGCGACAGTCTACAGCCACGCCGCGACTGAAGGACGGGAGCAAATATAATACAGACACACCTGTCAAATCACCGAAGAAACGTCTGCCGCGAATGGACGCTCAGGTGAAGCAGGAAGTCCCCGACCCTGACGACGGGGACGCTCTCCGCGAGGAGTCCTTCCCCGGCCCGCAGCACGACGAGGTCCACGCAGAAGAGCTCGACGTCTGGAGGTCTCTGCCGGAACACCAGAGAGCTGCCTCTTTACCCAAAAGAATGTCGTTTGCGCAGTGCTACGTACTGAATGATATCTCTGAGAGTTGCCTTAAACTGAACGCTCATGTCAAGCAGGAAATCTCTGACCTTGAAGACGGCGGCGAGTCTTTCATAAGTGAGATATTCTCCGTGAAGCGAGAGGACGCGCCGGCCGAGGCGTCCTTCTCCAACGCCCCGCCGTATATCGAGGTCAAAGTAGAAGAATTCGTCATCGAGAGAGGTTTGCTGAAACACAGCGGAAGAGCTGCCTCTTTACCCAACAGAATGCCGCAGTGCTACGTATTACTGCATGATATCTCTAAGAGTCACCTTAAAGCGGACCCTCGTGTAAAGCAGGACATCCCTGCTCTTGAAGACGGCGGCGAGTCAGCCATTGGCGAGATATTCTCCGTGAAGAGCGAGGACGCGCCAGCAGAAGCGTCCTTCCCCGACCCCCTGGCGTATGACGTAGAAGTAGAAGAATTTGACATCGAGATAGCTTTGCTGGAACACAGTGGAAGAGCTGCCTCCTCGGATCCTGGGCTGCATGATATCAAAATTGAAGAATTCAATTTTGAAAGAACATTGCTGGAGCATGAAAGGGAGCTCTCCCAAGCAGCTGTCGGGTGTGAGCAGGTAATATGACAATTTATGTATTCTCACTGCACCGGCTGAGGCCGGCCCTGGGCATTCGAGGTCTTCAACAGCACACGCCACCCACAAGTAGCCATTTTAAATTAAAGGCATAAATACTCAACAGCTACCTGAAAAGGTTTGGTTTTGGCACCTCTACTTACTTGTGTTCCGTGGTATGTAAATGACTTCTTGGGTGTTCTTTTATGCTTATCATCTGAGCAATTCCAACATCTTCCATATTTAGTACTGCCATAACCTCTGCTATGTCATGAGTCGTTCTTTATCTCGTAAATATTTTATTCCGTTTCTTTAATGAAATGTATTATTATTCATTAAATTATGATTTAAAACATGTCATTATTCGAATTATATGAAAAGGTGACTCAGTTTGATAATGCTAACGTGAAAGGTTGGTGTAATCGGTCACCAATAAAAATTAACATGTGGAAAAATCACATAAGTATTATGTTTAAAATATTAAAATGGAATTCCACCATGTACACTACTTAAAAAATATTGATTAATTAGAAAGATGATTATTGTGCTGGGAGCACGTTTCAAATACTTTATCCATAACGTTAAAATGACATAAAAATGGTTTTCGCTTTACAAGATACCGACTTGCGTGTGTTACAATTTTGCATTGTTTATACAGTAACTATCATAAGTGACTAATGCTTTAAAACAAAGATTAACAATACTTTTGTTTGTTTCAGGAGCAACTGCAATCATGCGATGCAGATTTGCAGGATAAAGCCCTTCAAATTCATACTGGCGAGGTGCTCTTTAGACAGAAAAGTCTCCTGGTAAAGCACAAGGTTATACATACTGGGATGAAGCTATTTCCTTGCGATCATTGCTCGTATTCATGTAAACGAAAGAAAGATTTAATTGTACACATACTTAAACATTCTGGCAAGAAGCAATTTGCTTGTGATCAATGTTCATATTCTTGTAATAGAAAGCATAGTTTAAATCAACACAAACTCATACATACCGACAAAAAGCCATTTGCTTGTGATCAATGCTCTTATTCTTGTAATTGGAAGTTAAGTTTGAAACAACACAAACATAAACATACCGGCGAGAAGCCATTTGCGTGTGATCAATGTTCATATTCATGTAATTGGAAGTCTGGTTTGAAACAACACAAACTTAAACATACCGACAAAAAGCCATTCGCATGTGATCAATGCTCATATTCTTGTAATAGAAAGCATAGTTTAAATCAACACAAACTCATACATACCGACAAAAAGTCATTTGCTTGTGATCAATGCTCATATTCATGTTATCAGAAGGCATATTTAAAAAAACACAAACTCATACACACAGGTGAGAAGCCATTCGCTTGTGATCAATGCTCATATTCATGTGTTCAGAAGGCAACATTAAAACGACACAAACTCATACACACCGGTGAGAAGCCATTCGCTTGTGATCAATGCTCATTTTCTTGTAATCAGAAGACAGAATTAAAACGACACAAATTCATACATACCGGCGAGAAGCCATTTGCTTGTGATCAATGCCCATATTCATGTTATCACAAGTCAAATTTAAAACGACACAGTCTTGCACATACCGGCGAGAAGCCTTTAGCTTGTGATCAATGCTCATATTCTTGTAATCGGATGCAAATTTTAACTCTACACAAACTCATACATACCGGTGAGAAGCTATTTCACTGTGATCAATGTTCATATTCATGTGAATACAAGCGTTCTCTAATAAGACACATACATCAACATACTTAGATGTATTTTCAAATAAAAATTGTTTTGATTTTTCACATATTTTGGTTTATGTCAATTTTATTTCACATTGATTCTCACTTACATTGCTATTTTCTAAAATTTAATAAAACACTTATATATCAAATGTCAATGGTTTCTATGTTCTCTTCATCCATTTGCTGGTTCTTTGTTCTTCCACAAGCACACCAGCTTAGTTAACTGTTGTGAAGATCTCAGACCCGAGTCAGGCCCTTTGTATGGTTTATGGCTTGAAGTCATGTTTAGAGTGGATTCTGTCTCTGGCAACCCTCACATCTAAGCCTTAAAATGTTTCAAATTTCGTACCTATGATAAATTCTGGCTTTTTGTTTTACAGAGAAAAGTGTTATGTAAACGGTTTTTTGGAAAAATGGCTATTTCAACAACTGCGCAGTACATATCCCGGCAGCTCAAGCACCGACACTGCTGAATACCCATCTTACCTGCGACAAGAGACAACATTCGACAGTATGACTAAAATTTTGGCAGCTCGTCTCTGGCGTTATGAACCACGACGGCATTGCCGTTCAGTACTGTCAATTTTCCGCCAGCAAAAAATACATCTATGTGCAAAATAAAATATGTAATAAATAAAGAAAATATTACACAGACTGTAGTTCATCGTACAAGTCTTTGCCGGTTGTAGTCCCTCGCATTGGAATCAGTGAACACAATTCTTCGGTAATATTAAATTTGGTGTCAATACCACGTAAAAATATTGCCAGTTGTGCTGTATCGCTAATATCGCAACTCTCATCAAGTGCCAAAGAACAGTATTAGAATTTTGCAATGCGTTCACGAAGCGTTGTTGCTATGTTCTCGGACAAGTCTTCAATTCTCCTTGCAATGGTGAATCTTGATAAAATAATGTTTGAAATAATATTTATTTTATCAGGAAATGCTATTTCTGCAACAGCAGTCAGACATTCTTTTATCATCTCTCCATCTGCAAAGGGTTTCATTTTTTTGCCAGTATTTGACTGACAGTATTTGATAAAATAGCTTGATTTTTAAAAATAGTCTGTTGTTTTCCTAAGTTCTTCTCCATTTGATTAAACTTACCTCTCCAGAGTTGTCCTCCTAAGTTTTTATATTGTTGTTCATGTTTTGTATCGTAATGCCTTAGATTTTCGGACAAATATATTAAAAATGGTTTTAGCTTAAAATCACCCGCGGTATTTGCACCTAGCAGCAAAGTTAATCGTTCTTTAGACACCTTATAACCAGGCGCAGATTTTTCGGTTTTTGAAATGTACGTGCGATCAGGCATTCGTTTCAAATAAAGCCCTGTTTCGTCTACGTTAAACCCTTTTTTTTTTTTTTTTTTTGTCCCCCGTATCTAGGTTCTCATATTTAATTTCTCTAGGCTACGGGGGCGTCTCTTTTATTCTCCCTCGTACAGCCTTTCAAATTAAAAAAAATACATAAAAAGCTGGAAGAAAGCATCTTTTCCTGCGGGGAGGATCCCCGCAGGCATTTATTTTTCATATGCTGCGTTCCTGTAAAGGGGGAAGAGGCAGCATATTACACATAATAAATAAATAGCAACAATAGAATATCTTCCGTCTTCATGCTTCCTGTAGAGGGGGGCGAGTCATGAAGACGGAGGCTAGGTCACGGCGGTTGGGAGGGGCTCACTTGTGGAGCCCTCTCCAGTTCTTCTTTCTTGCGCTGGACCTTCTCGCAGAAGTCCGTGACTGCGTCCCAGGCTGTCTTGCGTTCCAACATGGACGGGACTAATCCCTCTACCGTCCACGTGACGCCAGCTCTGCAACGCAGCTGCCATCTCTCCGATTCAGTGGCGCAGCACTTAAAGAGCGCGTGCTCTGCGTCATCGACGTCGTCGTCGCAGAGCGGGCAACGTGCGCTCGCCGACCGGCCTATCCTCACCAGGTAGCTGCCGAGGCAGCCGTGCCCGGTGAGAAGTTGGGTCAGCCGGTAGGTGACCTGATCGTGGGCGCGGTAGATCCAAGGGGCGAAGACCGGGATCAACCGCTGCGTCCATCGCCCCTTAAACGTTAATCACTTGTGCAAGTTTATAATCACCACTTTCAATAATTCCCTTTAAAATTTTGGGATATTCCTTAAATGCGGCCTCATCGTCGCTATCTGCTTCACTTTTCATTTTCAAATTATGCAAATTAAATCTATTTTTAAATTTTTCAAATCACCCTCGGCTTGCTTGGAATGTGACATCTTCAGGAGATTCATTAGTATCTCCATTCATCAAATTTTCGAAAATACTTAAAGCTTTTTCCTGGATAATCATTTGACTCATTGGCATTCTCCGTTTGTTATTGTCCTCAATCCATATAATCAATAGTTAAAATAAGTTAAATAAAAAATACACATTAAAAAAAAATTATTTGTACATACATATGTACTTACGTACCAAAAATGTCCCTAATTATTTCCAATTTTTCCAGTTAATGTGTAACAATCAGTAATAAATATGTACACAAAACACTCACAGACAAGTCTAAACCGGCCACACTGAATAACGCTCGTAAACAAATTAACATCGAAAAAAAGTTTTTTTGGCCGTTATAGCGAAACATTTTAGGCCGTATATCGAAAATGTGCCATAATTGAAAAGGGCCGTTATAGCGAAATGCCGTATAACGAGCGGCCGTATAGCGAGGTATAGGTGTATTAAAATGGAATTCCACCGAGTACTTAATACAAACGAAGCAATGACATTTTAGCATTTATCATTACTTTATTAAAATAAAGTAAGATCTTTATTTCAAGGGGTACAATCACACTATTGAGCCTAATGAACTATCTTAACCTCCTAACACTGGCGTCGAGAGTTTTAGGTGAACTCCATGGCATATTAAAATTAATTTAAAATAACAAACTCAACCGCGATAAGATATATTTTGTAAAATTTTCATCGGGTTTTCAGGTTAGTAAATATGGATTCTTTTTTATCGAGTGGCAATTATCCGGAGCGCCGTGGCAGCAGCCGCCGTGAACTCAGTGTTCGCTGCGGCAGACTACAGCCACGCCGCGACTGAAGGACGGGAGCAAATATAATACTGACACACCTGTCAAATCACCGAAGAAACGTCTGCCGCGAATGGACGCTCAGGTGAAGCAGGAAGTCCCCGACCCTGAGGACGGGGACGCTCTCCGCGAGGAGTCCTTCCCCGGCCCGCAGCACGGCGAGGTCCACGCAGAAGAGCTCGACGTCAGGAGGTCTCTACCGGAACACCAGAGAGCTGCCTCTTTACCCAAAATAATGCCGTTTGAGCAGTGCTACGTACCACTGAATGATATCCCTGAGAGTTGCCTTAAACTGAACGCTCATGTCAAGCAGGAAATCTCTGACCTTGACGACGGTGGCGAGTCTTTCATTAGTGAGATATTCTCCGTGAAGCGAGAGGACGCGCCGGCCGAGGCGTCCTTCTCCAACGCCCCGTCGAATGACGAGGTCAATGTAGAAGAATTCGTCATCGAGAGAGGTTTGCTGGAACAAAGCGGAAGAGCTGCCTCTTTACTCAACAGAATGTCGCAGTGCTACGTATTACTGCATGATATCTCTAAGAGTCACCTTAAAGCGGACCCTCGTGTAAAGCAGGACATCCCTGTTCTTGAAGACGGCGGCGAGTCAGCCATTGGCGAGATATTCTCCGTGAAGCGCGAGGACGCGCCGTCCGAGGCGTCCTTCCCCGACGCCCCGGCGTATGACGAGGTCAATGTAGAAGAATTCGACATCAAGATAGCTTTGCTGGAACACAACAGAAGAGCTGCCTCCTCGGATCCTGGGCCTCATGATATCAACATTGAAGAATTCGATTTTGAAAGAACATTGCTGGAGCATGAAAGGGAGCTCTCCCAAGCAGCTGTTGGGTGTGAGCAGGTAATATGACAATCTATGTATTCTCACTGCACCGGCTGAGGCCGACCCTCGGCATTCGAGGTGTTCAACAGCACACGCCACCCACAAGTAGTCAGTTTAAATTAATGACATAAATACTCAACAGCTACCTGCAAAGGTTCGGTTTTGGCACCTCTACTTACTTGTGTTTTGTGGTATGTAAATGACTTCTTGGGTGTTCTTCTCGGCTTATCATCTGAGCAATTCCAACATCTTCCATATTAACACTTTGTGATAGGGTGATTTTTTTGTCACCTACGGGCTGAGATCGGGGTTTTTTTTAAATATGTACGTCTCAAATTACAGTTTCTGTAAAATAGCCATATCTTTCGAACTATTGGGTATTTTTCAAAAAAACTTTAGTGTCTTAATCTAAAATAATTGCTTTATTTATTTATTATACATACATGTTTTGTACACAAAATTACACACATTTTGTATAAATAAATTGACGGCATCCGCTACACTATCTGGAATATTTTCGGTATTTATTCCTGGTCGTCCCAAAAACTCTTCCAAGACCGATGGATTGTCTGCCGATGACCATTCTTCGATATCATCAGAATCTGAGCTAGATGTACTTGAAATTCTCCTCCGGGAAAAAGTCGTAGGGAGAGGGACATCTTCACTAGAATTGTCGCTCTCGTTATCGAAACAATCTTCAATGTCGCTTTCGCACGAATAATTGGACAACTTGTCAGCATAAAATTCATCACTATCATGGGTATCGTGTTCCATGTTCACTGGGTTATTATAATAAAATTATCTTTATCAGTTCACTCCCCCTTCCAAAAATTAAAACCACTTTCAAAAACAAAAAATATTATTGTTTCAGTTCGACAAATCTTATGTTTTTTCACCAACACACAACATTTGGGATTTTTGCGCAAAACTTTCAATAATTTTTGAATAAAACATATTCTACAAAAGCACTATGAATTCAGGAATACGAAATTGACACGTCTTAACGAAAATAGTATCACAGTGTCACTGAAATAAGGGAGAGAATCTCTGTATATTTAGTTTGCAGTAATAACTATTGTGTTCTGTTGTGTATAGTTTTCCGTTATCTTTTATGACCATGGTCTCAAATAGTTCGTTATTTATTTGTGTCATCAAGTGGTCGAATGTTTGTGAACAGCTGGCAAAAGATACGGTACCGGTACCTGCTCGGGTAAAGCGAGCGTTCATCCGTTTGCCGTACCCCACCCCCAGTCTATGCAAAACGCATAAATCCCTACTCCTAGAGTTAAGCAGCGGGGAACGCATTTATGCGGCTGCCAATCACAAAGTGTTAAGTACTGTCATAACCTCTATGTCATGTGTCGTTCTTAATCTGGTGAATATTTTATTCACTTCCATTAATGAAATGTATTATTATACATTAAATTATGATTTAAAACATGTCATAATTCGCATTTTATGAAAAGATGACTCAGTTTGATAATGCTAATGTGAAAGGTTGGTGTAATCGGTTACCAATAAAAATTAACATGTGGAAAAATCACAGAAGTATTGTATTTAAAATATTAAAATGGAATTCCACCATGTACTCTACTTCAAAAATATTAATTACTTTATCCTTAACATTATGTTGTGTTCATGGGTTATTAGTATCATTCATAAAAATGGTTTTCGCTTTACAAGAAACCGACTTGTCGGGGAGTCCTGCGTGTGTTACAATTTTGCATTGTTTATACAGTAACTATCATAAGTGACGAATGCTGTAAAACAAAGATTAACAATACTTTTGTTTGTTTCAGGAGCAATTGCAATCATGCTATGCAGATTTGCAGGATAAGGCCCTTCAAATTAATACTGGCGAGGTGCTCTTTAAACAGAAAAGTCTCCTGGTAAAGCACAAGGTTATACATACTGGGATGAAGCTATTTTCTTGCGATCATTGCTTGTATTCATGTAAACGAAAGAAAGATTTAATTGTACACATACTTAAACATACTGGCAAGAAGCAATTTGCTTGTGATCAATGCTCATATTCTTGTAGTCGGAGGACACAATTTAAACAACAAAAAGTCACACATAGCGGCGAAAAGCCATTTGCCTGTGATCAATGCTCATATTCTTGTAATAGAAAGGATAGTTTAAAAAAACACAAACTCATACATACCGGCGAGAAGCCATTTGCTTGTGATCAATGCTCATATTCATGTGTTCAGAAGTCATCATTAAAAAAACACAAACTCATACATACCGACGAAAAGTCATTTGCTTGTGATCAATGCTCATATTCATGTTATCAGAAGGGAAATTTAAAAAAACACAAACTCATACATACCAGTGAGAAGCCATTCGCTTGTGATCAATGCTCATTTTCTTCTAATTGGAAGTTTAGTTTGAAACAACACAAACTTAAACATACCGACAAAAAGCCATTTGCTTGTGATCAATGCTCATATTCTTGTAATTGGAAGTTTAGTTTGAAACAACACAAACTTAAACATACCGACAAAAAGCCATTTGTTTGTGATCAATGCTCATATTCATGTTACCTGAAGGGAAAGTTAAAACGACACAAACTCATACATACCAGCGAGAAGCCATTTGCTTGTGATCAATGCTCATATTCTTGTAATTGGAAGTTAAGTTTGAAACAACACAAACATAAACATACCGGCGAGAAGCCATTTGCTTGTGATCAATGTTCATATTCTTGTAATTGGAAGTCTGCTTTGAAACAACACAAACTTAAACATACCGACAAAAAGCCATTCGCTTGTGATCAATGCTCATATTCTTGTAATAGAAAGCATAGTTTAAATCAACACAAACTCATACATACCGACAAAAAGTCATTTGCTTGTGATCAATGCTCATATTCATGTTATCAGAAGGCATATTTAAAAAAACACAAATTCATACACACCGGTGAGAAGCCATTCGCTTGTGATCAATGCTCATATTCTTCTAATCAGAAGTCACTATTAAAACGACACAAATTCATACATACCGGCGAAAAGCTATTTCACTGTGATCAATGCTCATATTCAAGTAAATACAAGTGTTCTCTAATAAGACACATACATCAACATACTTAGATGTATTTTCAAATACAAATAGTTTTGATTTTTCCATATTTTGGTTTATGTCAATTTTATTTCACATTGATTCTCACTTACATTGTTATTTTCTAAAATTTAATAAAACACTTATATATCAAATGTCAGTGGTTTCTATGTTCTCTTCATCCATTTGCTGGTTCTTTGTTCTTCCACAAGCACACCAGCTTAGTTAACTGTTGTGAAGATCTCAGACCCGAGTCAGGCCCTTTGTATGGTTTATGGCTTGAAGTCATGTTTAGAGTGGATTCTGTCTCTGGCAACCCTCACATCGAAGCCTTAAAATGTTGCAAATTTTGTATCAAAGTTATACCTATGATAAATTCTGGCTCTTTGTTGATTTCAATATTTTTCCCTAATTAGGCTAATGAGATCCACAAAAATCGACATTTTCTCTTCTCTCTATTTTAAGTGTCCGGTCACGACCAACCCTGCTCTTGACACTACTGCAGAGGTCGTCCAACCCTTCAGCTGCGAGTGGTGGCTAAGCGCCTTTACAATAGCAGAGAACCCGGTCTGGATGGAATTTCGAATAAAGCCATCGCCATTTCGAACTCGCCGCGTTGTGTTTTATGTACATATACTTTAAAATTATATCAAAAATAAACTCAAGCTCAAAAAGAGGTGTGAGGCGACGGCGCGACAAGCTCTCTCCGAGGGAAACGCTCGTAGTGACATTACAATATGAAAACGATTGGTGCTCTGGTATCTTGGTATAAAGAGTAGAGAATGAAATATTTGCAGATAAATATTAATAGCTTGTTTCACTGTTAATGTAATATTATAAATATATAATAATGTAAGAGGTAAATACATTTATACATTACAGAATTTAATTTAAGAGTTTCACAAAGGTAGGTACGTCATGGGCGTGCGTGTACATTTTATCACGTCACTTTTTGTTAAATTAACCGATTGGTGAAGAACCTTTATCAAAATTCTTTCCTTTTCATTATATGCGCGATTTCAGTAATGTGAAATTGACAAATTGCAAACGGAAGAAGAAAGAAGAAGGTGCGACGTGCAAACTTTGTGAACAACCCCTGAAGCGTTACCTGATTCATATTACTCGAGGTCCAATCTTAAGTGTTAATATACTTTTATCCTAAGAATACAGAGAAAAGTTTTATGTAAACGGTTTTTTGGAAAAATTGCTCTTTCGACAACTGCGCAGTGCGTCTCCCGGCAGCTCAAGCACCGACACTGCTGAATACCCAACTTATCTGCGACAAGAGACAACATTTGATACTATGACCAAACTTTTGGCAGCTCGTCTCTGCAGTATGAACCACGACGGCATTGCCGTTCAGTACTGTCAATTTTCCGCTAGCAAATAATACATCTATGTGCAAAATAAAATAGATAATAAATAAAGAAAATATTTGATATTTTGAAATGTCTTAAATATAATATATATTATTTAAGAAATTCAATATTTTTGTCAGACTGTTTGATAATGCCAACGTGAAAGGTTGACGAAACCGGTCACTAATAAAAATAAAAATGTGGAAAATCACTCCAGTATTTCATTCAAAAATATTAAAGTCTTAACTTTTCACGTTGGAATTCTCAAATAAAAAATCACAACTTAATTTAAGCAAATCGCCCGCACCCCAAGTGTTAAAATGGAATACCACCGAGTACTTTTAACAAACGAAGCAATGACATTTTAGCATTTATCATAACCTTATTAAAATAAAGTAAGATCTCTATTTCAAGGGGTACAGTCACACTTTTGATTCAATGAACTATTTTCACCTCCTGACACTGGGGATGAGTGTTTTAGGTGTATAATAAAAATAATTTAAAATAAATAACTCAACGATGTCGACGGCGACCGCGATAAGATATATTTTGTGAAATTTTCATCGGGTTTTTGATGAAGTAAATATGGATTCTTTTTTATCGAGTGGCAATTATCCGGAGCGCCGTGGCAGCAGCCGCGGTGAGTTCAGTGCTCGCAGCGGCAGTCTACAGCCACGCCGCAACTGAAGGTCTCCCTTGCCCGAAGACGGGAGCAAATATAATACTGACACACCTGTCAAATCACCAAAGAAACGTCTGCCGCGAATGGCCGCTCAGGTGAAGCAGGAAGTCCCCGACCCTGAGGACGGGGACGCTCTCCGCGAGGAGTCCTTCCCCGGCCCGCAGCACGGCGAGGTCCACGCAGAAGAGCTCGACGTCGGGAGGTCTCTGCCGGAACACGAGAGAGCAGCCTCTTCACCCAACAGAATGTCGTTTGAGCAGTGCTGCGTATCACTGAATGATATCTCTGAGAGTTGCCTCAATCTTAACGCTCACGCCAAGCAGGAAATCTCTGACGGCAGCGAGTCTGTCATTAGTGAGATATTCTCCGTGAAGCGAGAGGACGCGCCGGCCGAGGCGTCCTTCTCCAACGCCCCGCCGTATATCGAGGTCAAAGTAGAAGAATTCGTCATCGAGAGAGGATTGCTGGAACACAGCGGAAGAGCTGCCTCTTTACTCAACAGAATGTCGCAGTGCTACGTATTACTGCATGATATCTCTAAGAGTCACCTTATAGCGGACCCTCGTGTAAAGCAGGACATCCCTGCTCTTGAAGACGGCGGCGAGTCAGCCATTGGCGAGATATTCTCCGTGAAGCGCGAGGACGTGCCGGCCGAGACGTCCTCCCCAGACCCCCTGGCGTATGACGAGGTCAAAGTAGAAGAATTCGACATCGATATAGCTTTGCTGGAACACAGCGGAAGAGCTGCCTCCACGGATCTTGGGCTGCATGCTATCAAAATTGAAGAATTCGATTTTGAAAGAACATTGCTGGAGCATGAAAGGGAGCTCTCCCAAGCAGCTGTCGGGTGTGAGGTAATATGACAATCTTTGTATTCTTACTGCACCGGCTGAGGCCGACCCTCGGCATTCGAGGTGTTCAACAGCACACGCCACCCACAAGTAGTCAGTTTAAATTAATGGCATAAATACTCAACAGCTACCTGCAAAGGTTCGGTTTTGGCACCTCTACTTACTTATGTTCCATGGTACATAAATGACTTCTTGGTTGTTCTTCTCAGCTTATCATCTGAGCAATTCCAACATCTTCCATATTGATAACTGCTATAATGTCATGAGTCGTTCTAAATATATTATTCCGTTCCTTTAATGAAATGTATTATTATACATTAAATTATGATTTAAAACATGTCATAATTCGCATTTTATGAAAAGATGACTCAGTTTGATAATGCTAATGTGAAAGGTTGGTTGGTGTAATTGGTTACCAATAAAAATTAACATGTGGAAAAATCACAGAAGTATTGTATTTAAAATATTAAAATGGAATTCCACCATGTACTCTACTTCAAAAATATTGATTACTTTATCCTTAACATTATGTTGTGTTCATGGGTTATTAGTATCATTCATAAAAATGGTTTTCGCTTTACAAGAAACCGACTTGTCGGGGAGTCCTGCGTGTGTTACAATTTTGCATTGTTTATACAGTAACTATCATAAGTGACGAATGCTGTAAAACAAAGATTAACAATACTTTTGTTTTGTTTCAGGAGCAATTGCAATCATGCCATGCAGATTTGCAGGATAAGGCCCTTCAAATTAATACTGGCGAGGTGCTCTTTAGACAGAAAAGTCTCCTGGTGAAACACAAGGTTATACATACTGGGATGAAGCTATTTTCTTGCGATCATTGCTCGTATTCATGTAAACCAAAGAAATATTTAAACGTACACATACTTAAACATACTGACAAGAAGCAATTTGCTTGTGATCAATGCTCATATTCTTGTAGTCGGAGGACACAATTTAAACAACACAAAGTCACACATAGCGGCGAAAAGCCATTTGCCTGTGATCAATGCTCATATTCTTGTAATAGAAAGCATAGTTTAAAAAAACACAAACTCATACATACCGGCGAGATGCCATTTGCTTGTGATCAATGCTCATATTCATGTGTTCAGAAGTCATCATTAAAAATACACAAACTCATACATACCGACGAAAAGTCATTTGCTTGTGATCAATGCTCATATTCATGTGTTCAGAAGTCATCATTAAAAAAACACAATATAATACATGCCGACGAAAAGCCATTTGCTTGTGATCAATGCTCATATTCATGTTATCAGAAGGGAAATTTAAAAAAACACAAACTCATACATACTGATGAGAAGCCATTCGCTTGTGATCAATGCTCATTTTCTTCTAATTGGAAGGTTAGTTTGAAACAACACAAACTTAAACATACCGACAAAAAGCCATTTGCTTGTGATCAATGCTCATATTCTTGTAATTGGAAGTTTAGTTTGAAACGACACAAACTCATACATACCGGCGTGAAGCCATTTGCTTGTGATCAATGCTCATATTCTTGTAATTGTAAGTTAAGTTTGAAACAACACAAACATAAACATACCGGCGAGAAGCCATTTGCTTGTGTTCAATGTTCATATTCTTGTAATTGGAAGTCTGGTTTGAAACAACACAAACTTAAACATACCGACAAAAAGTCATTCGCTTGTGATCAATGCTCATATTCTTGTAAAAGAAAGCATAGTTTAAATCAACACAAACTCATACATACCGACAAAAAGTCATTTGCTTGTGATCAATGCTCATATTCATGTGTTCAGAAGTCATCATTAAAAATACATAAAATAATACATGCCGGCGAAAAGCCATTCGCTTGTGATCAATGCTCATATTCATGTGTTCAGAAGTCATCATTAAAAAAACACAAACTCATACATACCGACGAAAAGTCATTTGCTTGTGATCAATGTTCATATTCATGTTATCAGAAGGGAAATTTAAAAAAACACAAACTCATACATACCGGTGAGAAGCCATTCGCTTGTGATCAATGCTCATTTTCTTCTAATTGGACGATTAGTTTGAAACAACACAAACTTAAACATACTGGCGAGAAGCCATTTGCTTGTGATCAATGCTCATATTCTTGTAATTGGAGGTTTAATTTGAAACGACACAAACTCATACATACCGGCTAGAAGCCATTTACTTGTGATCAATGCTCATATTCTTGTAATTGGAAGTTAAGTTTGAAACAACACAAACATAAACATACCGGCGAGAAGCCATTTGCTTGTGATCAATGTTCATATTCTTGTAATTGGAAGTCTGGTTTGAAACAACACAAACTTAAACATACCGACAAAAAGCCATTCGCTTGTGATCAATGCTCATATTCTTGTAATAGAAAGCATAGTTTAAATCAACACAAACTCATACATACCGACGAAAAGTCATTTGCTTGTGATCAATGCTCATATACTTCTAATCAGAAGTCACTATTAAAACGACACAAATTCATACATACCGGCGAAAAGCTATTTCACTGTGATCAATGCTCATATTCAAGTAAATACAAGTGTTCTCTAATAAGACACATACATCAACATACTTAGATGTATTTTCAAATTAAAATTGTTTTGATTTTTCCATATTTTGGCTTATGTCAATTTTATTTTACATTGATTCTCACTTACATTGTTCTTTTCTAAAATTTAATAAAACACTTATATATCAAATGTCAATGGTTTCTTTGTTCTCTACATCCATTTGCTGGTTCTTTGTTCTTCCACAAGCACATGAGCTTAGTTAACTGTTGTGAAGATCTCAGACCCGAGTCAGGCCCTTTGTAAGGTTCATGGCTTGAAGTCATGTTTAGTGTGGATTCTGTCTCTGGCAGCCCTCACATCGAAGCCTTAAAATGTTGCAAATTTTGTATCAAAGTTATACCTATGATAAATTCTGGCTCTTTGTTGATTTCAATATTTTTCACTAATTAGGCTAATGAGATCCACAAAAATCGACATTTTCTCTTCTCTATTTTAAGTGTCCAGTCATGACCAACCCTGCTTTTGACACTACCGCAGAGGTCGTCCAACCCTTTAGCTGCGAGTGGTGGCTAAGCGCCTTTACAATAGCAGAGAACATGGTCGGGATGGGATTTCGAATAAATTCATCAGACTGGCATTGCGAGAAAATCCCATAGTGCTACTCCATTTTAACGTCAGCAGCTCGTAGAGGAGGTTTGGGGCTCAAGAGATGACAGTCGGTAAGGAAGAGTCATGGGGTGAAAAGAAATACAGGTTTACAGTCGGAGATATACGATTGTACACCTCCAGAACATATGCTTTTATTTGCTTTAGAAATACATCAAATTCGCCAGCACTTCTGTACAGCTGAATTTTATAATCGCTCCATTTTTTCAGTTAAGGGATCGTACATCCGGTGTTGGCTCTGTCACTTATTTTTCATCCCAATATTTATTTTCCTTTCTTCATATATTAATAAATTAGTAATGTACTTGAAAGTCTATTCGTACAGAAAAAAAAACTTTCAATACCTTGATATAAACCACTACTGGTTCTAAATATACCGTGGAATCGCTGGCTTCGACTGGAAATCTTAATCTTTTCTGTTACCTCAACGGGTCTTATAGGTGGCGCTGCGATTGTGGGATATAAAGAGGCACCAGAGAGAACACACTTGTATAGTACAAATGATATTTCATATAACTGCCTTATATGGTGTAGCAACTAACAAATACATAAATTTAAGTGTGTGTAAGCTTGTGTCTCTTTAAATAACTTCTGTGAGTGCACGTGTATGAACATTCATCACAAGCAAAAGGTTTATTCCCAGTATGTATAAGTTGGTGTGTCTTTAAATTACTCTTTTTATTACAAATGTACGAACATCGGTCACAGGCATAAGGCATCTCGCCGGTGTGTTTAAGATTGTGTATCCTTAAATGACTTTCTGTAAAACATGTAACTGAACATTGGTCACAAGCAAAAAGCTTTTCTCCAGTATGCTTCAGTTTGTGCGTCTTTAAATTACTCTTTGTGTTACACGTATACAAACACTGGTCACAAGCAAAAGGTTTATCACCAGTATGTGTAAGTTTGTGTGTACTCAAATTACTCTTTTTGTTGCAAGTGTACGAACACAGATCACAAGCAAAAAACTTTTCGCCTGTATGTTTTAATTTGTGGGCTTTCAAATGACTCTCTGTAAAACATGAGAATGAACATTGATCACAATTAAAAGGTTTTTCTCCTTTATGTTTGAGCTTGTGTGTATTTAAATTACTCTTTTGATTGCAAGTGTATGAGCATTCATCACACGCAAAAGGCTTATCACCAGTATGTGTATACTTGTGTGTCTTTAAATTACTCTTTTTATTACATGTGTATGAACACTGGTCACAAGGAAAAGGCTTCATGCCAGTGTGCGTGAGTTTGTGATCATTAAAATCTCTTTTTGAAATAAAACCATGTGAACATTCATCACAACTATAGGGTCTTTCGCCAGTGTGCTTAATTTTGTGAGCTCTAAGATTACTACTCGTCGTGCAT
This sequence comes from Atopsyche davidsoni, assembly GCA_022113835.1. Lineage (NCBI taxonomy): Eukaryota > Metazoa > Arthropoda > Insecta > Trichoptera > Hydrobiosidae > Atopsyche > Atopsyche davidsoni. Next base: position 5,746,728 of record JAILWY010000020.1, on the reverse strand, counting down.
TTGTATGGACATAGGTCACAAGTAAAGGGTTTTTCACCTGTATGCTTAAGTTTGTGAGTCTTTAATTTATCAGTATGAAAACATGAAAATGTACATTGATCACAAGCAAAGGGTCTATTTCCAGTATGTTCATATTTATGTTTCTTTAAAGAAATCATTTGATTACATGTGTATGAACATTGATCACAACCGAAGGGTCTCTTGTCAGTGTGCCTTAGTATGTGTACCTTTAGATTGCTCTTTCTATTACATTTGTATGAGCAGTATTCACAAACAAAGGGCTTCACACTAGGGTGCGGATATACAAGTGGAATCACTTTTTCAGCTGATGAAGGGGGTAATGAGGCAGTTTGGACCTCTTCCTTTTTATTTACGCAAACTGGCGCGGCATTAATAGCTTGTGGTTGCGCCTGAAACAAATACAAAATTAAAATGTCTTTTTGACTTTGTGGATTGTACAGACTGACGAGATGAAAACGATGATATTTCCAATGAACGGGTGCGTAGATTTCAGATTGGACAGTTTAAGGTTCACAGCAAGCCTGGTGCATTACATGCCAGGCTTGGTGCACCTACTCGCTTCCTGCTTCCTTAGAACACCTGTTGGCCTATGGTACAAGTGCTAGTAAGGGTTATACAAATAGGCATCATCTACTGACTTCTTATCAATACACACTATATACTATAGAGAGTAGCACTAATACATGTACTGACGTTGAAGTGAAATATTTTTCATTTGGAAGGCTTGTGATCTTTTTGGCTCTCCACCATGCACTGCGAGGTACGAGAGTTGTATCTGAGGGTCACGCCTCACCTTCCCAGACATACAGTTCTCATCTTGTGTCTAGCTATGACTGGCAATTTTTTTCACTCAGGATTGATTTCTATGTTTCAATGCAAGATACTGAATTTAAAGTTAATTATATATTTTTTAACTGGAAATGATCTTAACTTTCGCCTCTTGTGAGCTCTAAATAAACATGTATACCCAACATATTGCTATATTCATTATTTTTGATAGATAGTACTTGAAGGAATTTCATTATGATATATTATATTTAAAAATAAATATTTTGAGTCAGTTTCTACATTTTTATTTTGTTTTGTGTGACTAGTTTCCCTGTTTGCCAACATTGGAAATGCCAATATAGGAATTTGGCGAAACATTAAAAGATGAATAGCCTCTAAAAATATTTATTTTTTAATAAAAAATATCAGAATATTAAGAAGTAAGCAGTGAAAAATTTGCTTTCATAAATATATAATCTCAAAGTATTAGAATGATAGACATTATCTTTTTTAATGTATTGATTATTTCATAGCTTTGCCTAGCAAGACTTGCCATTTATTCTAAATGATATTCTGAATGATGGTAATTAAATATCTAGGGATAATATCATAGGTAACCTGTTAAATAAAATTTTACTGGCTTTCAATACTGTTAAATACGGACAATAAATTAAGAATTAAAGCGCAAGCCATAATTAGGTAAACAAATAAAATTTCAGGGTAAAATGATGAACACAGTACTAACACTATTTATGATGTAATGACGACAAATTCTGTGTAAAGTTAAATAAAATGCAACGGTGAACAAAGTATATCGTGACGATTTGAAATGGAATTACGACGAAATATGTGTGAAATCTATTGATATTACCTGTTTGTCACCATCAGTTTCTGAAGAGAGCACTCTTTCACGTTTCGCGACTGCTTGCTCTTCATCGAAATCTTCTATTTTAATCTCAACGTAATCGCAAAAATTAACAGTTGGGGTATCATTGTTTTTAACAGAAAATAAATCGGCAATTATAGGGCTACTGCCGTCTTCAGAGTCGTGAATCTCTTGCTTTATGTATGTGTCCATTTAGTAGTAGTCGTGAGTGAAATTATTCAACTGATTTGAACGCAAATGGGTTAAAAAAAACTTCGTATCTGGTATTAGACTCAATCATAACTGACAGTTTCTTATCTTTTGATTGACAGTGATGGCCATAGACAAAGAAATCTGTAAAGCCTGTTCAATTATAGTGACGATCTAATCGATACGTATTAAAAATTGACATGAAAATAATCGAGTGAATAAAAATAAGTCAGCTACCATTTACAAATTACTGAATTTCGAGCGCGTTTGTAATTTATGTGATAAAAATATTAATCTTACCGAAAAAAAATTATCAATTTTTGTTACCTGACAATAGAACTAATTTAGAAAAAAAAATATTTGTAGTGATTATTCATTATAACTATTGATGCTATTTTCAAATTAATATATGTGAGTTATTTCATAATTCATGACTGACAGCAGCTAACGCTATAGCAGCTATATATATATATATATATATATATATATATATATATAATCAATATTTTTGTAATTTTAATTAACTAAATATTTGTTGATGTGCTGCATCTTTACCAATTCTATTTGTCAATTAAAATCCCACTACTTTTGCTCAAAATGATAATATTTTTATCTAGTTTACAAGTTTAGATAAGTTCTGTAATATATGGTGTCAAATTTATATTTTGTTATACATAAACTAATTAAAACAATGTACCTACAGACTAGAAAAATAAATAAAATTATTAAACCTTACAGGATCGAATCGTCTAAAAATGCTTTTTGCCACTATAAATTCTACTTTAATTAAAATTATTGTGTTGTTTTTTAAAAAAATGGATAAATTTTTAAGTACTGTCTAGAATGAATCAATTTCAATGTAAAATATATCCATAATTATTTTTACATTACAACCTGCAATGAGTCTCTATTTAACGCTGCCATCTTCAAATTCATCAAACGTAAATGATTTATTTATTCGTTTGCTCTAGATCTTTCAGATTTTTTTTTTAAATTCCATTATTACTTACATAGAAATAATCTTAAAATTCTGTTTTCTAGAAAGTCAAAACACTTGTAAATAAAAATCCGAGTAAGTAGACCAAAGCATGTTATTTTTAAAGAATGGATTTTTGATAACTCATCATATGGTATTTTAATTTGTAGATACAGTGTTATAAAATTTAATTATATTATTTAGCCATAGTTTTTTTTTTTCACATACTTTCGAATGCTTTTAATTTGAGAAATCGGATATTTTTGTTGGTTGTTAAATTATTTATTGTAAAAAATATTTAGTTGCATAGCAACACTAACACCCTCCGGCCTTCTTGTATTAATTGTCGATGGCTTGTTTCGGAAAACTCCGGCAGACATCGGGGCGCCCGGAATGAACAACTATTTTCTTCGCCAGCTGAGTGCGCGCACGGCGTGCTCATCACTCTCCAGAAACTCGTTTACGGAGTACAATAAGATGGCAGATCGCACTTCACTGCGGAACGGAGTCAACGGCCACGACAACATCAACGACTGTCGAAGATTCAGCGTCAAAATGAATGGAATGGAAGGCAAAACGCCTTTTCTCATCGGAGTCGCTGGTGGAACTGCAAGTGGAAAGGTATTTCTCGTGCTATCCGCGTGCACCGTCCCAGAATAGACTGCCGCGTCGCATTGCTTCATAATTATAACAAAACCAAAATTTAAACCATATTTATCAAATGGAGCTATCTGATACACACGGTGCTCCCCACACGTAATATTTGCACAATAAACAATCATTTTAACAATTCCACACCATGACATTATTTTCTAACCGAAGTTCTGTTTTTTTTTGTGCCGAATGAGGTGAAAGTCACACGAATTGAAACAAAGCGTTTCTTTCTTTCGCAATAAATCACCGTTGTTTACTTTTGACAGATGAACGAACACGCCTTTCAAGGTTGACCGAAAAAATAAACGCATTGCGTCTCTGCAAAATATTTTCGCACCTAATCATTACACGTTACGAAAAGCGAAAACACGGCATCGTTTGAAGGTTAATTAAAGTTTATTTTTAATGGATTCACCCCCAGACGCGACACGTTGGATTTATTGTTTTTGTTGGTTATTTACAAACATTCTGCTACAACGCCGCGTGGCGATACTTGAATCTTTTATTATGCAATTCTTCTAAAATAAATAACTAAATGAAATATAGCAGCAATTTATTAAATGCTTCAATTTGAAAATATTATTCATTATTAAATTCTATTCTATTCTAGTAAACAAAGATTGTTTACATCTTCTGTAATACTTTATCGGATGTATCTTATCTTGATGCACGAGGAATTCATATAAAATAATCAAAGACACAGCTAAAAATTCACTTTTGCCAAATGAATAATATATATTCCAAATGTTCTACACACAAATGGTCACTTGGTAAAATCTATTCTTTTATAAACGAGTGTTAATTTTCCACGGTAAATTATAGGCTATAAAGTTCAGTAAACTTGCTTGAACGATGTAAAAGTGAAAAAATATTATTCTGATCCACACTTTGATGAATTAAGTTAGTTAATTGTATTTTACTTAGATCTGCATTTTTACATGGATGGTCACAATTTCCAAATCATTTGAATTAAATATTAAAAAAAGTATGTGCTTGTTAACCCTTTGCGCTCGAGGCCGTTTTCGCGCGGACTAATCAGCAACTCGAAGCGTTTCGTAGCACTTTTGGTGAATTTTTCACCTCTATCTTAAAATGATCACACACACAAATTAACACATAAAACTTTTTTATTTTAATATTTAATGTATATTTACATCTTTACGAAGATAATTTCGTAAACATAAGTCTTTGTAATTTTGTTTTGTATGATATTTCATGTAACAATTGCCGAGATGCATGCATGACAATTATCACAATAGTATGTCGTTTGATGTCTTTTGCCAGGTTTATTTTTTTGATAGCAGACTTTGCAATCCTTCCTTACTTCTGTTAGAATGTTATGCAGCTTTCCACTTAGGCGGATATTTTCGGAATCGCAGGTTGAAGTGAAGCTTTAGCACGTGTCTGACGAAAATCTCCTGTCAATTGCCGAACACTGGTTTTCATATACCGCAAGTGATTAAACGGCTGTTCTCCTCAGCTGTTTAGTGAGATACACATTATCATAATATTATTATATATTATAAACCAAACAAAATACTGGTACGATAAGTGAATGAAGAGGTTATTGATATTGTGAGGGAGAAAAGGTCTTTCCTTCGGTGCAATATAAGTTTAAGCAAATAAGGACCTTCAAATGAATGATTACGATAAGAAGTGCAAGCAAAAAATATATGGGTTGATTAGGTACACATCTAGTCATTTTGCCATGGCTGTCAAGGTCGAACTGAGACCAAAAATGCAGTTCGCTTTATGGTGCCGAACTAATCTTAGATAAGAAATTCTAGCGTAGATTGAAAGGGAGATAACATGATCTTTGTAAAATTATATAGGCAGTGCTTAGTAACGAACTTTAAAGAACAAGATCACATAAACATAAACAAGAAATCACCAGATAAGAAACCATAAATAGTTATCACCGCGCATCAAATTTCCGCACCAAACAATTGTGGTGCGGAATCCGCACCACTCGAGTTGCGGCATTACATCGTGTGGTGCGGAATCCGCACCTCTCGAGTGCAAAGAGTTAACACTTAAGTCTAATTTGTGAATAAAAACATCATAAAAATATCATACAGTAAAACGGTGTTTTAATTATAAATACATTTTTTATGTCTCATTTTTAAAAGTAAATAGTTATTTATGTATTAAAGTTGTATATTGAAAGTGAACTGTATTTGATTAATTAATACAAGTGGCGTGTGGTCCTTGCTGAAATATTTTTCACTAAGAGTGAGAACTTCACCCTTTCAGTGTTAAATATCAGATTTCGAATTTAACCTTGAGAATCATTGGACAGTCAACAGTATGCAAGAGGATAATGGAGAAACTGGGGCAAGTGGACATGGACCACACAGAGCGGCAGGTGGTGTGTGTCAGTCAGGATTCATTCTATCGGGAGCTCACCCCCGCAGAGAAGCTGCGGGCAGAGAAGGGGCAGTTTAACTTCGACCATCCTGACGCCTTCGATAACGACCTCATCCTCTCCACCCTGCAGGACATCCTGCTGGGAAAGAAGTGCGAGATCCCTGTCTACGACTATAGGAAAAATTCAATGTAAGATTCATTATATCAAGGATATTTAATTGATCCATACTAAAAATTAATAGAATGTGGATGGGATCCAAACTCGAATTTAGCTATCGCAGCCTTCTGCCTTACCAAAATTACGCCATTTATTTATAAAAATTAAAATTCTCACTTGAATATGAGTCTTCCATTCGTAATTCCGTGAACCGTCATATACATTCATTGTGCATCTTAAAATGGACTGTGTATGTATTTTGATCGGCCGAATGCTCATATTCTCACATCTCCCGCACCACACTGCTAATCTGTTAAAACTGAGTTTTATCGGCTCCTGTGCTCTGGCGAGAGTTTGCAATAGATCCTAACCTAACCACAAGCTCGGCCTTTACAATTTTTTCTTTCTTTTCCAGATGCCCTGACCAGCACACTGTAATATACCCGGCCGACGTTGTACTATTCGAAGGCATCCTTGTATTCTATTTTCCTAAAATAAGAGAACTTTTCCATATGAAACTGTTTGTGGACACTGACTCCGACACTCGACTCGCCAGAAGAGGTAAGTGAAATTCAAAGAACTAAAACATGCTGCAGATATTTCAAATAAAAGTTAAACTTCGTAAGGCAATTGGTCTGACTATACTAAGAGATTTCCATAAGCTCTGAATCTAAACTATTTTTTAAGATTAAAAATACGGGTACTCCAGATCCTCTCCACTCCATACAACAAGTAAGGCTTGAGATCTAGTCCAGTTTCTTTGATGATGTTTTTATACTTCCCTCGTTATAAGCACAGGGAACTTCCTTCAGGATTTAGTTTAACAATCCTCTGCTTCAAATCTAATTAGCCAACTCATCGTGCCAGTTTCTCCCTGATATACTCAACTTTCAAATCCTGCGAGCTTAAAGTTTCTTTTAGGGTGTAGTCACACAACCCTGGCGCACTAAAACTACCAAGCCGAATCAACGAGTGAAGCTCTACCAAATTTTTTATACTTTGAAACTCCGCATATATATTATACTTGTACATAAAATAAAAGGTGCCGATTAGGGGAGTGCCGTGGTACGACACAGAGGGTGGTACTGTGATGAGGCAGCATAAGCTGCGAAATTCCATTCAATAATTAAAAATCTTTATGCAACATATATTTTAGATATATCTATTACACATCTCTTCTACAAATCTCACACTTCTCTTAATTTGCCCCTTTTTTATGGTGCGTTGTGTGTTTTCCCTCTGAAATAAGTAGTATTTGCTCCGAGACTTGCAATACTTGTAAGTTTTAAAATAAAATGTACTGTATTCCTCGCCAGTTGTTGCTCACGTGCGCTTGTCTTGTAGTACCCAGAGACATAATAGAGAGAGGCAGAGACCTGGAGCAGGTGCTGAACCAGTACATGAACTTCGTCAAGCCGGCCTTCGAGGAGTTCTGCTCGCCCGTAAGTATCAGCTTATCATGTGTGTCAATCCAAAACCAATGAGAATTTAAATCTTTACATACAAACGTGTAACCAATGCACCGGTGCTAGATAAATATTTAATGATTCGTAAGCATTCTTTATATTATCTAAGAACCAAGAGAGTCATAGTCGGGGCCATCGTGAGACCTATATATTGGTGCTTTAGGACATGTGGAGTCTAGGAGCTTGCCTCAGGGTGTTTGAAGGATCCTTTTACACTATTGTAATGCTCACACTTCTTCCACTCGTCCGTTCTACACAACAAGATTGGTAGGAGGCTGCGAGTGCAACCTTTGATATACTCTCAAGGAATGAGGCCACCAGTCTCCTTGATAAATCCAGATATATGAATGCTTTTAAAGTTTAAGATGCGAACCGTTGATTATTATTAGATACTTGATCAATTGTTAATTTTAATTATCTAAAATTTTGTACGATTTATTCGCAGACCAAAAAGTTTGCTGACGTCATCATTCCCAGAGGTGCCGACAATACGGGTGAGTTACTACTTTTTACTTCTACAATTAATCGTGCATTACTCTCACTAATCTGCCACCGAGCGGCATTCTGACCAAATCCTAGCGGGGGAAATCTTAAAATTTCTCGCATTGGCTCTGCAACGGTGTCGATTGAAAGTCGGATGCGGACTAAGTATTAAATATTATTAAGTAATATCTATTTATATAGGATGATGGTATTTATTTTTTTATTAAATTTAAAGGTGGATTGAATATTGTATAATATAAGTGAATATTTATTTCATTACTCAGCCTGCCTAACTAAAGCCTAAAATTGTTCAGGACGTGTTTGAAGGATCCTTTTATATAATTCTAATGCTTATACTTCTACTCAGCTGCTTACGCAGCGAAATACAAATGAAAGCCAACAATAGCAGCCTTTGAAATCTTCTAAAGAAATGGAACCTTCAAACAACCGAGTCCTTTAAAGACACTTGGTTGACTTTGGTGAAGGTCCACTGATGTCAATTTCAACTGCGTAGCAGTAGTCGACGAAGCCATTTCTTGTGATGGCGTTTGAAAAGTGGGCGTATTTATTACATTTTAAGTGAAGTGTCGCATTTCTCCGTTGGACGGTTCTTCGGCGATTTTTAAGAAACCGATAGCGATATTATTGTTGGTGTTACAAAAAAATATCACTGATAAAGGAGAGAGTACATTATTTATATATTTGGTAGCTTTAATTTTTTAAATATTAATTATTTATTATAAATGAACTATAGTTGAATAATAAATTTCAACATCACATCTGATAATAATTAATCCAACTGCTCATAACGAGTACGATTACCCAAATTAAACAACCATGATACATTTTTGGTTGTTTTTACTGTATTAAGCAGGTATTGTGTAAGTGTTGTTAATTAGGTGATATTTGGAGGACGGTCTCAGCGGAGCGAATTGTGTTTTGGGTATACACAGGGGACTCGGGTTGAAATGTGCATGTGGAAGAACCTTCGCTAGAGCCATTGTAAGGTATGTGACTTGTGTAACATATGTATTTATTTAATACTGATATTTATTTATGTACTAACCATAGCCTGCGGTGTTTCAAAGCTCATTGTAACAAACAAAGTAAATTATGATGAGGCGACACCCCATGCTGGAAGAAAAGGAACATTGTCTTGTTCGATCATATATTTATTTTGTTTTGTAGTGTTTTGCTGTTATGGCAAATAAATATTTATGAATTTTTTCATATCGGGTATTCTATATTATTATATTTTTTC